>CAWUFW010006351.1:0-600000 GCA_963921515.1 Calotriton arnoldi
AGGCTGACTAAGGCAATCTGTATTTAAATTGGTTTTCTGCCGGCCCGCCCGGCAACACTTGGCAGCTGAAAAGTGTTGTTGTGGCCTCACATCCTGTCTGGGCCGGGTCCCAGGTTGGAAAGAGAGGCCCAGGAGTCCACTAATGCTCTAAGCATTAGAAAGTAAGTGAGTTTGGGGTCTCCCAGTGAGACGGAATTTCGGTGGGGCGTTCGAGCCGGGCGGTCACATGGGTCCCTCGCCCATCCCCCCTCCCGGCCTGTTTCTGTGGCAGCCCGCTCGTGTCCCGGACCTGGTCTGCTCCAGCTCTGGTTCAAGTCTCGGCGGGAGCATGCAAACCTGTGATTCTGGGCGAATCCCTTAATCTCCCCGTGTCCAATAAATAAATAGATTTGACCGGGTCCGTGTGTAATGTAAATGGTCCTCATGTAAAGCGCTCCAATACCTGCTGGTCGGGTTCGCGCTATACAAATCTGCACCAATCAGTGCACAAAGGAATGAGGAGAACACTGATTAAAGGGGAAAGAAGCAAAATAAAAAGCGCAGGTTTAACACAGCTTTGTATAAAATGAGTCTTTTCAAACCCCTGATGGCGCCTGGCTGGCAGACGCGGCACAGCGTCCGCGGAGCCCCCTCGGCAAAGCAGCCACAGCACGGGTGGGCAGTCACGTGACTCAGAGAGCCAGATTCACTAGTTATAGAGCTTAGAGACGGCACAGGTGAGGCTCGAAGCGCAAGCCAGTGGTAGAATAGTGACCGTTTTGCCGGTTTTGGCGCCTGCAGTCGGCTGTGTGGGGTCCCCGGGACAATTATATGCGCTGTGCCGAGGGGAACCCTCACTTCCCGGTTAGGCCGCACTGACCAGCCACAGCGTGACAGAATACTGATCATAAGAGAAGGAAGCAAAGTAAAACCCCGAGTTTCACACATCTGTCGATGCGCCTGGCTGACATGTTCCTAATTTCAGGTAATAATGTTCCGGTTCAACGACCATGGGTGACACTTTCGCCATTACAATTGGCACGCAGGATTGGTCAGCAGTCCGGGCACTTCTGCGTTGTTCGCTAAAATGTTTCCGTCTTCCGCCTGTATGGGCGGTCTGTCGAGGGTAAGTAAAATGCAGCTAAGAGCATTGTTGACCCTGAATATGCTATCTTTGAAACCACCTCAGCAAGGGAAAAGAGCTTTGTGGTGTGCTTGACATACCGACCAATCAACCGTGGCTTTATGAAGTTATTTTCCTAACAATAGTGAATTGAAGAGCACTGCTGGTAGTGCAAATCGAATATTGGAACATGCAGTGGTCACTTGCATGCTGCGTCATATCAAAATACACTCATGAAACGTGAAGGGGTACATGATAACGAGGACATCAGTAGAAGTTTATGAGAGGGAAGCTTGGCATACAAATGAAGTGTAGAAGAATGGGGTATTTATGAACAGGACTATGCCTCTCAAATGACGAATCCTGGGGTGTCCATGGCTTTATCCATCCCTTCTGGTCCTCAGCTAGGGGAGGGGTGGTGCGATTCGCCGCTGCTGCCTCGCCGCGTACCGGGATTTGGCCGGCAAGGCGCTTAAAGTCTCGTTACAATTTAGATGTGTATCATGTGCATCACATACAAGCTATTGGGCCACAGTTATGTTCACTGTAGGGGCACAAATAAGGACATTAGGAACAATACAAATATCCTGTAAAGATATCATGCCATCCCTATATATCACCCAGCTTAGAATGTTCTATGGTGCGGACAACAACAAAAAATTCTTTAATATGTGTACACCAAATAGGTCAAGTTGTGATAGATTGTTGGTCACCTTGTGGGGTTGTAAAATTCCAGAGCGTCTCACTGACGTGGATGTCCGTACAAAGGGGTAGTGAAGAAAAACCTGAAGGAGAGCCCAAACATTCGGAGGAAAAGAAGGGGATAAAATGCAACCACGGTCATCTGCCTCTGAAATGGAATGACATGGGGAGGTTCTTGATGACTATTTCATTCACTCATCCACAGATCAGCTCAAGGATATACAATTGATTTTGTTACTGCAGGGGGAGGGACTCAATCACGCTCACCCCTGCCAAAATAGGCACAGGGATACCCCTTTACAGTTTTGAACCCGGGATTAAGTTCCAGCCCGTTTAGGAAAAACCACATGGTGAGAAAGTCAACCCGGGACTTCCAAAAGTGCCGCAATGATCTACCAATGCATGCATGCCCATGGGATGCGCGGTCTCCTGTGCCTATTTTGAGGCTTTCAGTTGCTTCCTACAGTGGGCCCTCCAGGAAACCTGTGGGGTGGAAGGGGTGACCCATTACCTAGACGACTTCCTTTTCATTGGGTAGGAGGGCACGCAGGATTGCAAGAAGGCCCTGACGGACTTTGAGAAGCTGGCCAGTCATCTGGGGGTCCCACTTGCGCCAGGGAAAGACGGAGGGTCCGGCACAAGTCTTAACTTTCCTGGGGATTGAACTGGACACCATTGCCGGAGAGTCCAGGCTGCCACAGGACAAGGTCCGGGACTTGGCACAGCAGATCCAGTTAGCGTTAGGTCAGGACAAGGCCTCACTTGGTTCATCCAGAGCCTCCTGGGTAAGCTGAATTTTGCTGCCAGGGTCATACCTTCGGGGAGGGTCTTTGCGCGAAGGTTAGCCAGGGCCACTGCCAAAGTAAGGAGGAAGCACCACATGGTGAGATTGAGCAAGGGGATGAGGAAGGACCTGAGCATGTGGGCGGACTTCTTGGCTAATTTCAAAGGCTCTGTCATTTGGAGGGCCCCCTGGGCGAGCAGTCCTGAACTAGCACTCTTCACAGATGCGGCAGGCAGAGACGGTTTCGGGGCCATCTTAGACAGAGAATGGTGTGCTGAGAGATGGCCCAACTCTTGGCACAAAAAGAAGATCACATCCAACATAACAGTGTTAGAATTGTTCCCAATAGTGGTAGCCTTCCACCTGTGGCCTACAGTGCTGGCAGCAAAGAGAGTCCTTTTCTGGTCCGACAACCTGGCAGTAGTTCAGGCCATCAACTCCCAGTCGGCTAGTTGTCCCTTTGTTTTGTGCCTTTTGAGGGAACTGGCGCGGGCTTGCCTGTTTAACAATGTAGAATGCAGGGCTCGTCACATTCAAGGGGTGCAGAACACAGCAGCTGACGCTCTCTCTTGTTTTCAGTAGCGCCGGTTCCGGGAGGCGTGGCCGAGAGCGAGAGAGGAGATGACCCCTTTCCCACCACACCTCTGGTTCCTTCTGAAGTGCAACAGCGATTGAGGGGGCTAGGTGAGCTGTCCCTAGCACCCAGGACCAGTAAGCGCTATAGGACTTGTGTGGCCAGGTTTTGTGCGGTGGTTGGAGCCTGGGAAGAGGTGAGGTCACCATTGGAGCTCAGGGTACAGACTTTTATAGTATGGGCCAGGGATAATGGGAAGAGCCACTCCTGGATTTCTGGCCACCTGTTGGCTATCAGTCACCACGCTAGATTGAGGGGCCAGAACGATCCCACTAAATCCTTCCTGATCAGGGCGGCACTCAAGGGCTGGGCTAGGATCGAGCCGCGGGCACCGGACAATAGGTCCCCCATCGACTTCAAGACTCGGCAGGGGATGCTGGACTGTGTGCCCAAGGCTACCCATTCAGCGTTCGAAGCGGCCCTCTTTGCAGCCACCTTTAGCCTGGCTTTCTTCGGGGCCTTCAGGATTGGGGAGTTAGTGGCCAGGTCCAAGCATGACACATCGGGGGTGGCATTGAATGGGAAGGATGCAATACTCTCGGAGGCCTCACTCAAAAGCTTAGTAAGGCGGTCAAAAACAGACCAGGCGGGGAAGGGGAGAGTGGTCTTGTTGCAACGACTTGGCGATACTAGGTATTGTCCAGTGGCCCTGGTCGCCGCCTACCTGGCCCTGCGCCCGGCTGCGGAAGGGTATCTACTCAGGCACGCAGACGGAATGCCCGTCACAAAGTTTCAGGTGGAGCACATAATGCAGACATGCTTGAAGTTGTCAGGCAAGATGGGGCTGGGCAAGCGGTTCTGCAGCCATTCTTTTCGGATAGGGGCAGCGACGACAGCCTTCAGGACAGGCATGTCCGCAGAACGTATTATGCAGGTGGGGCGGTGGGAGTCTCAATGCTTTAAGAGATACATCCGTTCATGAGCTAAACAAGGAAGGGGCCTGAGGACATGTGTAGTCTTGTAAATTCAGACAATTGTTTAAATGTACACGGGGGAACCCGTTGTGGCACCAGATGCTGTGTGACTTGCAGTGATGTGTGTACTGACATGCAATGTAGTGTTTTAGCGTTTGGTGTGTCGTGACGCAATAAAAGGTTTTGCAACCTCACATGTCTTTATTTACCAGGAACAAAGGTCTGGGTGATTGGCCATTCGGGCGTCGAGAGTGGCACGGTGGGCAGAGAGCAGGAAATGGAGGCATGGCTTCTCCGCCACCGAGATAATTTGGCTGGGATACCCGGGCATGCGCTGGAACTGTTTGCTGAAGAAGCTGCAGCAGAGACTGGGGGGGGGTTTCTCTCCGCCCAACGTCCTGGTCATACACTTGGGAGGGAATGATCTGACTCTTCTGGGGAGGAAGGTACTGCTGCAAGAAATGAAGGACACAATGTGTAAGTTAAGCATTCAGTTGGGGACATGTGAACTATGGTGGTCTGAAATAACCCCCCGCCTGGTGTGGCAAGGAGCTCGGTCAGGGGAAGCCGTAGAGGCCTCGCGCAGGAGGGTTAACAGCGCTATGTGTAAATTCACCGAGCAAAGGGGTTTCGGCTTTATCGGACATGGGCTACTGCACGCCAAGCCCACAGGATGTTTTGAAGAAGATGGGGTACACCTGTCCAGAGTGGGCATGGACTTATTCTTGCTGGACCTGGGGGAGACCCTGGAATCAGCAAGATGTAGGTAGGAATGCCGGCCGTGGTGGGGAGCCCTGGTTGTGACGGTGGCCACACCCAGAGCTGTGGCGGAGTTACAGGGCGATCCAGAGGCTGTAAGGTACAGAGGGGTACCCTCTGCAGGAGTACAACAAGGGTGCAAAGGCCAAATATCCCCAGGGAGGTCCTCGCGTTGTACCCTGGAGGAGCGACGGCACCCCGTTAGTCCTACGGGCGGTTGTGGACCTGAGCAACCGGGGGTTGCCTGGAATGCTCCGCCCCTTCGAGGGCGTGAGTAAGGGGGTGGACTGGCGGTCCACCGGTGGGAGGGGTTAGCCCCTCCCCCAAAATTGGTAAGCACCGATTGGCGACGGCCACGGTGTAATTTGGCTCATCAGGCGGGCAGGCGGCGGAGGGGTTGCCTGCCCTTGGATCGCCCGTAAGATAACCCACCATGTTGGCATATTTGGTATGCAAATAAACCTGCAGCAATTTTCTCCACAAACAAGGTGTTGTGTGGTTTATTTCCTAATAATATTGCTGTATGGGGGATGGGGAGTGTTGCTGATCGCTGGCTTCCATTGGCAGTGGAGAGTTGAAAGACACTACTTGAGCACAAATCTCAATCTGGAATATCTTTCCCAGCGGCACTGCACTGATGCAATGCTCTTGGCGGCAGTAGGGATCTGTGTGATTGCCTGAGCAGCTGGTACAGTACCTCTGCTCACCAGTGGTGGCAGCAACCCAAACAGGCTTGATCCCTCGAGCCCACCATGAGGTTGTACTGTAGCTGGGGCGCAAAGGTGCATGGTTGGAGCGTGCTTTGTTTTCATGCTTCAGGTGAGTCAGGTGCTCTGTTGTTGGGGGTCTCTCTATCGGATCTGGGCCACCTTGGCCTTTAGTGCACACCTTGTTCCTCCGCCCCTTCAGTGGTTGTCAGGGGCGGTGTTTATGAAGTGAGGCGCTTTTGGTGGTTGGCTGCATACGCTGCTGTGCTTTTGTCACAGTCGTTTCTCGCGAGGGGGTTTGTACGTTGAAAAAAAAATCTCCTCCCCTCTTGGGAAGACAGTGCCCAAGGCTTCGTGCCTGGACTCACCGCTCCCTCACAAGTGGTTTGCCTGCAAAAACAACATGCATGAAGCTTCACCGGCACCTACTCATGTTGGATGGGTCCACATGATGCTATGTTGCTGCAGGAGGCCAAGACGGTCTTCTCTCCTTTCACATCAGTGACAAGCCTGCCACTAGCGGTCATACGGGGCTCCTCACACCTGTGGTGGGAGGCAGGATCTGCTCTTGTTGGTTCTCAGGCCTTGCTCAGGGGCAGTGGGGCCAGCTTTCCGCTCTCCTCCTTTCTGCGGGAGGGTGATGAAAGGTCTCATATTCTTTCTTCCCACCAGCAGTAGCGCGCAACAGCCAGGGGGTGCTTGTTGCTCAACGTGCTTGTCTCGGCTTCACCTTACTGCCCTTCGGCACCACTGCAGTGAAGGTGGGGGGCCACTCCTGCATGCACTCAGGTAGGAGAGTCCCAGTTTTTTTTTTAAGTGCACATGTACCGGGCATCGGCTGCTCTGGGGTGGAGTTGGAGTACAGGGCCTTCTGGTCATCCTGATGTTGCCACGTCAAAGAGGGTAGATTTGGCTCAATTGGCAGCCTTCCTGCTCTATGTATATGGATCAGGGGTGCAACTAGACCCGAACTTCAGGAGGGGCTAACACTCCCAGCCAGGGCTGGCCCTAGCACTGGTCGCACACGGTGCAACAGTCTTTTTTGGCGCTCCCTCCCCCATTTCCTCCTTCTCCATGAATTCCCTCACTACCGCTCACCAACAATGCACCTCATCTCTCTGTAGCACCTTTCTGACAAACATTTCATTAGGTCTCGCCTAGCGCAGCGCGCATGCGTTGCTCTAGGCGAGAGCCTCTTGCAATCACTCCAGACCTTCACTCGTGCGTGTGGCGGCCTGCAGCTTGCGGGAGCGAGCAGGGGCGCGCAGGGTGCCATCTGTTCTGTATCATGGCCGCTTTCACTTTTGCGGCCGCGTGGCCGCGCTTGTTTATTTCCAGTGAATAACTGTGTTCAGACACGAGTCAGCAGTTTTACCAGGCAATTTCGTTCATGCTTGATGGATTACTGTAGGACCTTTCTGTGTATTTCAATTATCATTTTCTTTCCATTCACCGAAATTCCATTAATGCTGCCAGTTCTGCGGAACTTTGATGTATGTAATGCGTCTCTTATGAGAAAGCGCAGGTTGCCGTCGCAGTAAATGTATATGCATATGCAGTCTCTTGCGGCACTTTCGAACGGTAGCTTTGAAGCCATTACCTTTCGAGCTACCCCGCCTGCAGAGTGCGCATGACTACTGTTTTAAAACACAAAAGTGTCTAAAACGCGAGTTGATACAGCCGAATGGCCAGGCCTATTGAATTTGGAGTTGATGGACCAGGTCCGAGTCTCGGCGTCAATTCAACAACCTGTTATTCTGTGCAAATCACGTAATCCCCCCCCCCCAAAAAAATCATATTTTATTAAATGTAATCTGGCCTTATTTAAAGGCTCTAATGCCTCTGGGTCAAGTTCGCACTTTATAAAAGTACAAAAATAAATTACCTTCACGCGCCGATATACCTTTCGTAGCTGGCTCGTGCCTTCCAAACGGCGTTCGTGCTACATTAGGACAAAAGTAGGCAGCCTTTTTCACCGCAAGGGTGCACCAGATTACATCAAAATGCCTCAGCTGTGATGCTGTTGCTAGAAAAAACGGAGCACCACAACAGCAAAAATGTATTATGCTTGGGGCTCCGAAGCTTCTCGCGCCACAGACGTTCCCATAAAGAAATCAAGTCTCCGGTGATTCAGCCACGTGGTGATGCTTCTATTCCCTGCGTGTGCTGAAGTCTGATAACCAGTAAAAGGGCGCCATATGACTACATTCTGCGCCCTCCTCTTCTTGTTTGTTGCTGGAGGACATAGAGATGGGCTGGAGAGCCGAGCCAGAGCCGAGCCAAGGCACTGGGTAGGCTATTAGAGCCCGTGCATGAGCCCGCCCTGAAAATGTTTGGTATGTAAATAATACAACATATAACACATAAAACATGAGACACTCTCTACAAAACTTTAAAAAATGTATTTAAGTAACAGGTGGAAGCTTTGACATCAAAATGTCATATTTTAGCACTGCACTGTGAAGTACTTAAAAGCTACTTATTACATTTCAAACATGAACTATCAGTGAGCTAAGAGGCAAGACAGTTGTCAAGTAAACCTTGTCCTGGCTCAGATTATCACAGAGCAACAATATAGTCTATTAAATCAAACACCATCGGCTTTTGTACATCTTAACTCATGTATTTGAAAGTGCTTTCATACTTGATGATGAAAAAAAGGAGTTTTTGTGAAATAAAATATTTGCCAAAGATCAAACATTTTAAATGGGGAAGCCGCAATTTATCCAGGTTTTGTGGTTTCACTTTATATAAATCAACCAGTAAATGGGTATCCATTTCTCTTTCCTTATATTAAGGCTTTGTTTTTACCTCTTTGGGCATTTTTTTTTATATATCACTAACACAACCCAAAGGTATTGGAGTGCTTTACATGAGAACCAGTTATGTTACACAAGGTCACTTTCACTGTTTATAGGCACGAGAATATTAAGTGATCTGCCCAGAAATCACAGGATGTTGACCTGACACCGAGACTCAAACCTGGTTTCCCAGTTCCAAAATTGGCAGCTCTGGATGTAATGGAACATTGTGGGTAGAGGGAGGGTGGCAGTCAGAAGCCACATGAAAGCTCGGCTCGTTATGGGCTCGAGGTTTCAACAGAACGTCGAGCTGAGCCAGAGCCAGCTTCAGACTCGAGCCGGGCTCGAGCTTGCAGTGCCTCGCCCACCTCTAGGAAGAGATACTACACTGTTTGAAGGGAATATTAAAAGGCATTTATCACATTAGGGTGCACTCTTTCAGCTAGTTAAAATTCTCATAATTAACAAAGTAGTGAGTCGAATTGTAGCTCTTCATCAATTCACGTATTCTGAACCAAGTGCTAAACCTAAGTAGATCATGGGGAAAAGCAAAGCCAGAAGTCACAGGAAGTCAGTTCTGGTGAGAAGCAGCATGCAATAACCTGTTTTAGCATGTCGAAAAAAGGAAATATTTAAAATAATAATATCCCATGAAGTACATATTGTTGGTCCCATTCACAAAGCCATTGGCACATGGATGTTTAACTTGCACCCACAGATGATTTGGTATAAAAGTACGAATTCATAGCATGGCATTCCCGAGAGGTGGTATTATGTGTGTAAATGCATTTACTTAAGCATGATATTCCACCATTTTGACGTAATATCATATAGGAGTAAATTTACTGCAGTGAATGGAGGCTCAGTATTACAGAATGGAAGTGTGCTCACACCTAAAATTGTAGAAGTGTCCAGCTGTTCACAGTCCAGTGCTTAATTTGAGCCGGTGCTTTCCAGTGCTCAGCACAGGCACTTAATTGGTTTCCGGTGCTCAGCACGGGCACCCAATTGTCAATACCATACTTAGAACAGTCCACCACATGGTGGCGCTGCTCATCTAATTTAGAGATGAGCAGAACAACGGTAATTTAGGACTACAATTTACGCCCATGTACCACCTCCCTTGACGCTAATTAACGCGAAGCAGTGCTTTGCGCTACTTTTAGGGTACCTTACAGGTCAAAATAAGTTTTGCGCTGGAAATTAAATTCCCCCAAAAACATTTTGTGCTGGTTAGCATCACATTTGTGACACTAACCCAGTGCAAAATGTTTGAAATTCTATCCCTGAGTGTCATTCCATCTTAAACACTCTGCTCAATTATTGAAGAAAACCTCAAACCCACTGTGGAACCATCAGTGTCCAAGCAGAAGTGGAGGAGAAGGTGCCACACCCAAGCGTCCACAACACCCAAGAAAGACCTAACTCTAGAGGATGCTAGGTAAATCAACAAGCATTGGCATAGCCAATAGGTCTCGCCTTTGGGACGGGGAGATGGACAGAGTATTAAATTGCAATGGGAGAAACAAGGAACAGGGGCGAGAGACTGCAAGGTGGAGTCCAGGAGGAGTGTAGAAGCAATGCTGGGAGGAATAATGGAAGGTGGGTCAAAAAGTGGTGGCTTCTCCACTATGGCGGAGGAGCGTCGCCCCACTGCTTTTGAGCAGTGTAAAGGAAAGGAAATATAAAATTATAATAACTTTGAGTTATTATCATTTTATGTTTCCTACGTGGGCGGGCGGGCGAGTGGGCTGGGCTGCTCTGCTCACAGAGCAGGGCAGGGGAGGAGTGGTTTGCCCACTCCTAAGTGCGCAATGACTGTTTGGTCGGCCTTCTTGGGCCGCCCAAACCAGTCATGCGCACTTTCCCCATTCTCCATGCAGGCTGCATTACAGCCTGCGCGGAGAAAAAACCCATAGGCCCCCATTCCCTGGTTGAGCCTCGAACCAGGACACTCAAAATCAATCCCAACACTGCAATGCCGTGTTGTGATTGGTCAGGGAAGCCTGCCTGTTCTTCCTGTCCCACGAGGAGAGCAGGAGCAAGGAGCGGAGATGCGGCAGCGGGACCCAGCAGCAAGGTAAGTGTGTAATTTTCTTTTGTTTGTTTTACATTGCGCTACCTCGCGTTACCCCACGCCCGCCCCCGCCCCGTCACCCGCGAGTCATGCCACCCACCACTGAGGTCAAAGCAACAGGAGGGCAGAGTGTAACAACACGGAGGATGCAAAGCAAACACATGGGGAGAGAGGAATGCTTCCGAATTCAAGATGTGAGGAGGTGAAAGAGGAAGCAGTACATGATTGTCTGGAAGTGACAGAACTCTGTACTAAGCTCCGGCCTGATATAGAAGATGAACCTTTGGAAGAATCAGATTGTGAGCTGTTTGTGGATGGATCATGTTTGAGAAATGGAAGAGGTGAATTGTGTGCTGGTTATGCTGTCTGCACCTTATCAGGAGCACTAGAAGCATCCTGTTTGAAGGGGGTGAACTCCGCTCAAGTCGCAGAGTTGATTGCTCTGACTAGAGCATGTAAATTGGCAAAAGGTCAAAAAGTAACAATTTTCACCGATAGTCAGTACGGATTTGGCGTTGTACATGACTTCAGTCAGTTATGGATGCAAAGAGGATTTTTGACTTCCTCAGGTTCCCCAATTCGGAAAGGAAAAACTGTAAAGGAATTATTGGATGTTTTGCAGTTACCAAAAAGAATAGCAGTTGTAAAATGTGCTGCACACCAATCAGGAGATGACAATGTGACAAAAGGCAACAGATACGCGGATCAATTAGCGCGTTACTGTACACAAAATACGATGGCAATAAACAGATCAATTGAAAGAGGAAATACCGAATGCCACCTTATGCTCACAAACACATTTGAGACTTGGGATGAGGTAAGGCAAATGCAGGAAGAAGCCAGTGATAAAGAGAAGGAAGAGTGGAGTAGAACTGGTTGTAGGAAAAATGCAGAAGATGAGGTATGGGTTTATCTCGATGGTAGACCAGTATTACCAGATTCTTTTCTTTCTCACATGGCCAGGATGTACTGTTAGACCTGGTACCATTGGCGTGAGTCTCCCTTCCATTTTTTCACTGATTGCCTCCTCTGTTTTTGATGTTTTGCTGGTTTAGATGCTTTGGGCACTGTGCCACTGCTATTCAGTGCCACAGTGCAAGTGCTCCCTATGGTAAATTGATGTATTGATTAGTGACTCCATGATTGGATCATTTGATTTACTTGTCAGGCCCTAGTATAGTGCACCAGGTGTGCCCAGGGCCTGTAAATCAAATGCTGCTGGTGGGCTTGCAGCACTGGTTGTGCCACCCACAGAAGCAGCCTGTAAAATGTGTCTCAGGCTTGCCATTGCAGAGCCTGTGTGCAGTCTAGTACTGCCATGCTGACTTGGTAAGTGCACCCACTTGCCAGTCCCTAAACCTTCCCTTTTCTTCATATCAGACACCCCTAAGGTAGGCCCAGGGGCAGGGTGCATTGTAAGTATAAGGTAGGACATGCCCTGGTGTGTGTGGCATGTCCTAATAGTGAATTACAGCCATTTTCGTTTTTCACTATTGCAAGGCTACCAGTCCCCATAGGCCAGAATGGGCAGTTTGATTATAACACCTTATAATCCTAACTGACCCAGGGAACATGGTAGAAATTCTTCGAGTTTAGTATGCCTGAACTGAGAATGATAAAATACATCTTTTAGTAAAGTTGGTTTTAACATTCTGTGTTTTAAAAATACCACTTTTAGAAAGTAGGTATTTTCTTACCTAACCATCCAGCCTGGCTCTGCTAGCTTGTGTATTGTGTGTCTGGTTTTGTGAGTGACAGGGGCTGGGGGATTCCAGGAGACAGGGTGAGTCAGCACAGGGCTGAATAGACCTATCTGCATGTAGAGTGGTGGGAGGAGTGGCACCTGGGTCTGAATAGGGCTGTGCCTGCCTTCCACAATGCTGGCTCCACCTCCTGTGGTGCGTCTGATGTCCCTGGCCCACCCTGCCAAAGGAAAGAAGGAGTCTTGTAAACAAAGTGCTCCAGGACTGCACAGAACTGGTTTGGACTAGGTACAGGCCCCTCTGCCTTCAGAGGACAAAGGATTTTGCAGTATAAATATGGGGACCCAGACCCCAAGACTTTAGATCACTTCTGGAACAACAAGACGAACCTCTGCCAAGGAGAAGAACCAAGGAAGCTGTAGGAGTTGGACTGCCCCCTGCCAGTGTGCTGTGTTGCTGGGTTGGCCTACAGTGGTGTCTTCAGTGCCAAGGAGAGGAGAAGGAACTTTTAAAGAACTTTCATCATCTTGCAGAATATTTCTCCAAGGGCTTGAACTTGTGCTTGCCTCCTGCTGAAGTCTCAGGGACAAAAGACTTCACCACCAGCTCCCCTCTGAATTTCCTTGCTGGGAATTCTGTCTGCAGAAGCCTGCGTGTCACTGGGAGCTGGAAGCGCGACTCAACGAGAAGAAGCGTGTCGCAGCTGTCGCCGTCGCATCGCCGGAGAAGCGTGTCGCCGCCGCAGAGGTCGCCACCGCATCACCAGAGAAGCGTGCCTTCGTCGCAGCTGTTTACCGACGCATCACCGGAGAAGCGTGTCGCCACCGCAAGGGTCACCGTCGCATCACCGGAGAAGCGTGTCGCAGGGCCTGTCGCAGCTCCAAAGTTGTCGAGTCGCCGCACGGCCGTCGGGCGTGCACGCATCGTCTTCACGTCATTGCATCGCATCAAGGGCGCCGTCTTATCGCATCGCACCGGATTGTCGCATTGCATCGAAGCGCCATCTTGCCGCATCGCAACCAGAACGCAGTACGAGAATCAACGCATCACCTCCTCTCCGGTAAGGACCAAGACGCATCCCCTACTCTGCGCAAGCATTGAGGCGCGACGCATCGTCTCCCCGAAGCAAGGAACCGACGCATCTCCATCCCTGCGAACCTTTTGTTTGTTTTGCGTTGCGCATCCAGGTACTTTTGTGAGAAACGTGTCGCATTTATCATCATCTTGAACTAAGTTACTTCTACCATCTTTAAGTCTATTTTGAGTACAGTATTGTTGATTTTTGTCGTTTGTGGTCTTGTGTTAAGTCTATATAAAGAATACTTATTTTTATAAAAACGGTGTGGTGTCCATCTGTAGTGTTTTCACTGTATTACTGTATGTGTTCACAAATGCTTAACACACTGCCTCTGAGATAAGCCTGTCTGCTCGTGCCAAGCTACCAAGGGGGTGAGCAGGGGTTATTTTAGAAGTGTAGCCCCTTACCCTGACTAGAAGCAAGGGTCCCTGTTTGGTCAAAGGTACCTACCTCTGCCAACTAGAGACCCCCAGTTCTAACATGTACCATGGGCTGACACATGTTGGAAGGGACGCAATGTTAAGACTGTTCAAGCAGACATGGTACAATCCAAAGTTCAGGGTCATCGCAGAAAGTTTATGTCAAAGGTGTGCCATATGCCAAAAACAAAACCCAGGAAGAAAGACAGTTGTAAGTTGGGGTGTAATTTGGAAGGCAGAAGGTCCTTTCACAAGACTTCAGATTGATTTTATAGAATTACCTCCATGTAATGGGCTAAAGTACGTCCTTGTCATTGTCTGTTTGTTTTCTCGCTGGGTGGAGGCCTATCCAATGAGAAGGAATGACAGCCTTACTGTGGCTAAGCTATTGTTGAGAGAATTGATCCCTAGATTTGGTTTTCCAGTCACTTTGGAATCAGATAGAGGATTGCATTTCAATAATGAAATATTTTGAATGATTTGTGCAGCATTGCAAATTGAACAGAAGCTGCATTGTGCCTATCGACCAGAAGCACCTGGTATTGTTGAGCAGATAAATGGCACAATAAAATCAAGATTAGGGAAGGTATGTGCATCCACCACACTGAAATGGCCTGGCGCTTTACCCCTTGTATTGATGAGTCTTAGAAGTATTCCTGACAAAAAGACTGGATTAAGTCCTCATGAAGTGTTGATGGGAAGAGCCATGAGACAAGCATAAATACCTGCGAACAAACTGATGAATATGTCTGATGATCGTGTGCTAGATTATTGCAAAGGACTGGCTGATCTGGTGCGCTCTGTGTCTCGCCAGGTTGGAGGAGAAGCCACAACGACACAGCGGAACCAAGCACATGATTTGAATCCTGGTGAGTGGGTCCTAGTCAAGAAGCACGTGAGGAAAACGTGCCTAGAACCCCGTTGGAGTGGCCCTTACCAGATCATATTGGTGACGACCACAGCAGTAAAGTGTTTTCGCTTACCAAACTGGATACATGCAAGCCATACTCGCCTAGTCCCAAGTCCAATTGAAAGACCTGAAGAACAGCAACTGGTAAATCAAAATCAAGAACCAGCAGCTGAAGTGTGCGAAGCTGAAGAGTCTGGAGTGACAGATTCTAATGAACATTTTGACAATGAACAGCCAAGCACAAGTCAAGTAAAGTGGGCACCAGATACTGGGACTGAAAAGACTGCTGTTGAGTCGGAAGAAGGTGAGGCTGCCATTAAACCAGAAGGAAGTGAAGCAGCTGTCGAATCAGAAGAAAGAGAAACAGCTGATGAGTCAGAAGTTGGATCAGAGGAGAATGAGGTCACAAATGAACTAGAAGAAGGTGAACTCACTGACGATCCAGAAACAAGTGGTGCACCTACAGAAACAGAAATACAAGGGAGCGGAGAAAAACGGATAGAAAGAAGACTAAATAAAAGAAATGGTGAACAAAACACAGAAGGTGAAAAGATAGTACAGAAAAAGAGACCTTGAAAAGGAGACAATTGGTCAGGTGGAGCAAGAAGACTAAAGTATAGAATAGTCCAGAGAAGATTGAGGAAAAGACCAGAGCAAAGTAACGAAGTCTCAAGCCAAACAGGACCAGAAAATACAAGAAGAAAAACAACCAGAAAATCCAAAAGAGCAAGAATTCCATGTAGGAAGTACAAAGCTCCAGAATGGACCTACATAATACTAGAAGAATTTGAAGGTTTAGGTTTAAACGAAGAACATGAAAGTAGTGACACTGAAAAAGAAGATGAGAACAAACTGAGACCACCTTAAAAGTAACTGTAAAAAGATTAAGGTGGAAAAAAAAATTGTCAGTTGAAGTTGAATTAAAAACTCAAGAAAAACCAAAAGACTAAAATAAAAGAAGGGGTGAAGAAGAAAGTCATTAAGTGTAGGTTTACACCAAAATCTTTTTTAGAATTTTTTATTTAGAATAGAATTCATTTAGATTTTCCCCATTTAAAAAAAATGTTTTTAGGGTTGTAGACTTAAAAGGATTGTTAGATTTTTTTGTATTTTTCTTTTTGTAGTATATCAAAATGGCAGAAGTAAAAGTGACTGAACAACCAAAATCTAGCCTAAAACGTAAATGTATTAAAACCTGCTTATGTAGTGTTTTTCTATTAACAATTATATGGGTCCTATTAATTGTTGTCATACCTATTTTTAATGTGAATAACATTGGAAATACTACTAATAATGTGTCGATTGAAAGAATGAAAGATGTTTCTAAACAACTCATGAATACTAATATAAAACAAATGGATGGAAGCATTTTCCATCAGGACAAATCAATTAGTGATTTTTCGTTAAACGTTTTTACCAAATTGTTGTATGAATATACTAATACTATGAATGTGAGTGATTGTTATGTTTGCATGAAATTACCTTCGTCTGTCTCTGAAGGTATAACCTATCACCACCTTTCACTAACATATGGTGTGTTGTGTAGTGTCCTTAGTAGCCTATTTTACATGACAGGTAAACTGGAGTATTAATATACTGATATAGATTTTGTATTTTCAGAAATACCAATTGTAAGGGAACTAAATAAAGTAGTAAGTGGTAAAAATGCCCGCTATATGGGAGAATTCTTCCATATCACTAAACCATTAGATGAGGAACATGCCTACAAAAACAATTTAACTTGTAGTTTACATGTAGAAGAGAGATTATTCTTAGACATGGTAGAAAATAGAAGAGCAAGTTTCCAGAAAAAAGCTGATGAACAAAAAACATCGACGCCACCATGGGCTTTTAGAGAAGGAAATTATGAGAAGGGTGAGATATATGCTGCGATGTCCCTGGACTGGCCACAGAAAGGGAACCTATGTTTATTTAGATCAAAGACTAACTATAACAATTATTTCATTGGCACTAGTGAGTGTGAGCATACTTACCAAATTACTGGAGGATGGGGATTAAAGGGTGAAACTGATCCCGTTTTCCCGGGAATATATTATGTGTGTGGTATGAAAGCCTATTATAGGTTACCTGCACATTGGTACGGGAGCTGTTATTTTGGGATTGTTTTTCCAAAGGTTTATCATGTAGACGGTGAAGATAATAGTGTCAATGAAATAAAACAAGGACTAATACGTAGAAAAAGAGCAAGTTTTTTAGAAATAGTAGGTGATATCTTTGGAGCACTGATACCCTCAGTTGGAGTTGTTTTAAATTCACACAAAATTCAAAAATTATCCACAGTGGTTGACCGTTTATCAACAGATACTGCTGGTGGTTACTTGATGATTGATACCAAAATGGTGGCAATTAGATCAATGGTTTTTCAAAATCGACTTGCCCTTGATATTCTTTTGGCAAAAGAGGGTGGAGTCTGTGGCATGTTAAAAATTCAAGACTGCTGTACCTATATCCCAGATAAAAGTAAAGGGATAGAAGGATATATTAGAAATATTACCAAATTGAATAGTGATTTAACGCAACTAGAGGTTGACGGTGTTTGGGAGAGACTTGGTAAGAGTTTCTCTGCAGTTAGTAAATGGTTTTCTACATTTGGGAGTAGTTTATTAGGAAAAATAATAATGCCAATATTTTCAGTAGTCATAGTAGCTCTAGTAATATTAACAGCGAATAAGTGTTGTAAATGCATAAAAGAAAAAAAAGATGCAACAGACAAAAAGAATAAAAGAAAAGGAATAAAAAGAAAGAGAGAAGAGTTAGAGTTAGAAGAAATAAATGAAGAATACTATGACATGATGAAAAAGTTAGATGAGAGTGCCATAAAAGAAGCAAAAGAAAGTAAAATCTAGATACATTAAAAGGTGGCACTCGGTATGGTGAGTATTAATGATGGCTCCTAAAAGCCATCAGAGGTGGGATTGATGGAGCAGGATTTCGCGAAGGAAACCTGCTCAATTGAACACCCTTATAATATGTACTAACAGTAAGTAGTGTCAGAATGATTAATGTGCACAAATACACTACACGTGGGAAGTTTGCTTTGCAAGATGCATGAACTAACCAGAATTAATACGTAAATAACCGGAAATGTAATAACCTTGTATTTAGAACGAATTAAGGAGGTTTGCATGGCAAGGCCGCATGTGTATATAGTAAAAAGCATGATGTGAATTTGCTTTATCCTAATGAATAATGCCGCTTTCCTGCTTATGCTATGCTAGGCTAACCGCTAACATGAAGTAGAGTTAAGATGAGGGGTAAACAGTGAAAATGCATTATCACATAATTAATAAATGTTTGTTTTCCGTTCTTTTAGTAATGGACGAATTTTCCATATTGTTAAATTGACCTCAGAAAGGGCGGGTGAAGTTGAGAGCGAGCGGGAACCATGTGACTACATGACTGAACTGCTGTGCAAAGCTGAAAAAACGTGACCTGGTGAAGGACATGAACATTGACAAGCGGCCATCGCCAGTGTCATCGTGAAGTTGTTGAATTTATTAACGTGTATAAAATATTGTTACATATGTACTCATGAGAGAGAAGGGGTATTGATGACTATGTAAAAAAATGTGTGGAACAATGGTGTAGTCTAGAGAAAAAATGATTTTATGGTGGGGTGACATCCCACCCCCAGAACTCAACCAATCCCTTAGCTAGAAATTGTGAACTTAGCAACTATTGTGGGATGGACATGTGTTTTTTAGGGTATAAGAATAGGTGCTTTAGGGATGTGGTTTAGCTGTAGCTGCTGTGGGTCGCTTAGGCTGAAGGTGTCCGAGTGAGGGGTGCGCCACTGTTTGTCGGGTTGCAGAGAGGCCTAGCTGTTCCTGTCCTGTCCCTGTCCTGATTCTTGAGTCTTTGATCTCTGGCTCTTGGTCCGGGGGTCCCCACTACTACCTAGGCCTGGGAGGTAGTTTTCCCATTACAGATCCTTTGGGTTTGTATTTGATCTAATCAGTATTGCAGAATTATTTTTGCAGTCATATTTCTTGTCTTTGTACCTTTTGTCTCTTCATCTATCCCTCCGATTTATTAGTTTAAATAAATATATTTACTTGCATCTAATGTCTCTTCATCTGTCCACTCTTTGCAACGTATATTTGAAATAATTGTTCTGTTATTGCTATGATTAGATATTACTCTCTCTCTCATGAGGTTTCCAGTATTTGAATTTATAAAGTAATCGAAATGAGCATTTATTATTACTAGATAAAATTTATTAAATCTCACCGAGTCTGTGGTTATTTTAGCCCGTTCTATTGATTAAATGCTTCTTTAAAAATTCCATTGCCGTCAACTCTTCAACAAATTGGTCCATCGACCAAGTAGATGAAAAGTCGATTATTATTTATTCAGACATGTGAATATTCAGTATGATTAAAGTTTGAACCTGAATAATCAAGAGTAAAATTAAGGCAAAGTTAGTAAACTTGACCCCAGCGCATCAGGGATTCGGGTGAATGTGTATAGGCCAAAATACGTAATGTCAGTGAATATTTATCCCTGATCAATTTATTGGGTTCGCACTGGATCAATAGTCTCATGGTCCCACATTCTCTGACACGAAGCTGAGCGCTACATCAAATGACACAAGGCAGGATGTTCCCACTATTAGAATATTGGAATGTTGGGAGCTCAATTGAAAACAATGGCGTAGCTCCGGGCTTATAATGGCTGGTATAAGCCCGGAGCTCCAACATTCCAATGTTTCTTTGTTCACAGCTGTGGCTGTAAACAAAGGCTTCAGAGAGCCTGAGGGGATTTCAATCCCCTCGCGCTCCCTGAAGCCTTTGTTTTATTTGTTAGAACATTCTGCCCTCTAGTGGCAGAATGTTCTAATAGCCTTATAGCCCTTCGTAGCTGGGCTATACCGGCTATTAAAGTCCCGCTCCCTTGTTAACGTCCCTCGCCTTCGGCTCGGGCCTTTAACGCTGGAGCGGGTCTTTAATAGCCGGTATAGCCCGCTACGACGGGCTATAAAGGCTATATTAACGCCACCAAAGACTATTGTCACTTACAAAAATGCTGAGCGAACCAAGCTCTCCCAGTAATACAGTCTAGTATTACTGCCAAGTTTGCATGTCCATGATTGATGAACTGCTCAACTCCAGGTTTTTTTCTTTGAATTCTGGAACTTTTAGTCTTGGTTTCATGAAGCAATGACAAGAATTCAAGTTTCCAAAATTCAAAGAAAAATGTGGACTGGTGCATCTCTATGCCCATGGACCTGGGACACTTCTCAGGGCTAGTCTAGAGACCCTAATTGCTCTGCCACCAAGATCTCCCAGTACAAAGTCTCATGTGTCCCAGGTAATTGGCTATCCCTGGTATTATGGATAAGAGGAGCTCCTGGGGCAGAATGACAAAGCTGTGGTAAAAGTAAAGGACCTCAGAGCCCAAGGTTACTAAGACCAAGCCTCTCTAGGCTGCTTGGTCTAGCTCCGGCATCTGGTATTAAAGGAAGGAGGTACACAGAGTTCCAAAGCACTTGACACCATCTGGTACAGTCCTTTCATTGCAGGTAGGCAGTGGTCGAAGTGGGCCGGATCTGAGGGGCATGACATGCCCATAATTTTTAAATTCAAGAAAAACAGTTCCCCTACTTTTTATTCAGACAGCCGAAATGGTTCAGCTGAAGTGTAAGGCAGGGAGTCTCCTGTGCTGAGAAACCGAGGGAGGGGACATCTAAACAAGCCTGCCTGCCAAGGCGCCTGCTTGCCTGAAAGAAATGTAAATATGCGCAACTGGCCAATTTGCAAATGTAAAGGGTGCTTGGAAGCCGGTATTTGCTTTAATTAGCAGAATCACTTGAAGCTGACTTAGGACACAAATTTATTCTTTTTGAGTGGCTTTGCAAGGGAGTTACCAGCTGAGCTGTGAAGTGTGTGCTTCTAAAAGACAGTTCAACAGTTCTATAAAAAATTGCACTACATACAGTCTGGGTATTACTAAAATCTATACTTTGGAAGCACTTTTTTATCTTGAACCTTTTTGCGTATTTTGTAGCAGCCTATCTTATTCTGTTTGTAATGCAAACTTAAAATAATGACTTTCATATTCACAGTGCTTTTTGAAACAGACTGGGACCTCATAGCACTGAACATACACAAGTCACTATTCTTCACTGCAACAACCAGGTTTTAATTCTGTGGCTCTCTGGTTACACACACAAACCTCTGCAGTGCCTTAATAAATAGAGGTTTCATAATGTACATTAGTGCATTTCCCACTGATTACCTTAGATTGCATTTAGTTTTCATTTAAGCTGTGCATCATTTTATATGTAGTTAGCAGAAGGTGAAAGACCACTCACTCACCCTGCCCACATTATGGGCAGCTCACAGTTCCCATAAATTTTTTCAATGCACTTCGACCTCTGCTGGTATGGGGGTCACAAACGTTTTGGGCACTGGAACAGGCAGGTTCATACCTTGTAATAAAGCTAAAAGAAGCACTGAGTGCCAGGTCACTCGGACAAACTGGTCCAGGCCTGGTATTAATAAAAGTAGGGGAGAACAGTGTTCCAGGTCAGTATGGACATGCATTGCTTAATTTGTAAAAGAATGTGTGCCGGTGCCTAATGCTCCTCTCGGTAGCCCACATCCTGCGCTATTAAATGTCAGCACGAAGGAACCAAGGCTGTGTAGTCTTGAATTAACCTCAGGCCTCTTTAATTCACTACCAGATATCCGCCTTTCCCCTTTTCTCACTCTTACAGGTTTCTGCATTCTCCCTTTTTGAGTTTTTTTCATCTGTCTCTTCCTCCTTCTTTCCCCTCCATGTGTTTTTCTTTCTGTTTCTCTCGGGAAATGTCTGATCAGGAAAAATAAGTGGCAGTACCCAAAAATCAGTGCCAGTGGCCCCCATCGGCAACCACCAAGCTCAAATTAAGCACGGTTGACATGTATGTATGTATGTATGTATGTATGTATATATTTATATGGTATTTCTATAGCACGAACATAGCCAAAAGGCAATGGAGCACTGTTCTTGGTCAATTGCAAGCTAAAGTCAACGAGTAATAGGAGAGAAAGTGGGGCTGTGGAAAGTTAATGTATTATGATGTAGTGTTCTTTAAAGAGGTGAGTCTTCATATGCTAGTCCAGTCCTGATTTTAAAAGTAGGGAGCACAGGGCTACTATCATTTCACATTTGACAACTTTACCTGGTCCTAGAGTTTTATCCAGCATTACTTTGCATGCTGATTTTTACCTACACATTTACAATGTTAGAAATGAAATGACAAGCCCCAGAATGAAGGACTGGCTGGAGATGTTTCAATTATGACATGGGGTACCACTGTTGCATGAACAATGGACAATTACATATCCATTACCTCTTAGTTCCTTCTATGCTCCTGACAGCTGAATGCATGGCTGAGGGAAGGAATGATCAGTCATTGAACTGGTGACAACCCATATGTAAAGTACATCTTTTTTACTCGCCTGTAATGTGGTGGGCCCTGGACCCACATGCTAAGTAAAGTGACGACACGGACACCACTATGTATGGTACTTAAAACTGGCCACTAGCATGTGCACCTGGGCCCTTTTATAAACAGCTTCACCGGACCAGTGAAACCTGTGTTGGATGGGTGTGGGGTGAGTGGTAGGACTGGCCCTTGGAGGGGCTGCTGCATGACGTGTCCTACAGGATACTATATTCCTCTGAAAATCCAAAAGAAAAACAAAAACAAGTCCAACCTGTGGAAACAAAACAATAATAAACTGGACACCATGTGGTCCATCACTCACTAGAGTCAGACAACAGGACAGCAGTGGACATATGGGCTGATGACTCGAGCTGCAACACAACATCTTTGCTCGCATTCTTAATTTAACCTGAGTGGTTCACGACACGAACACTGGCTGAGGGACATCAGTGACTTTCTGGCTGCATGCTGGTTGAAGTCAGGTCCCTTGTGTAGAGTTGGCCCACTCCGCTGATGCTCCAGATGATGCGTAGTTAGTGTCAACAGATGAAAAACAGGGCGCGTCAGGAGCGTTGTTGGGGTCCACCACAAAGAATCCATCATAAAGCATGCTTTGATGATGTTTCTTGCCACGTTGAACACGTCTGAAACCTATTGAGGTCCCCACTGCAAGGCCATATCACCTCCTGGTATCTGACAGTAGGGCAGTGCCAAGTCCATCTCTCGCTCATGTGGAGGCCCCTTGGATGGGTTGCCACGGGACTGCATGTGGTCTGCACTGGGGCTGTGTATGTGCCGCGTCTGGGCCGCAGCAAGACCGCTGAAGAGCCACTGCCTAGTCGCTCAGGCAACCGCAGGGGTAGATGGGTCTTGGTCAAGACTCACTCTCGCCACAGGGATCAGGGTGCAGGCAGGGTGAGCAGGCATTCTTTCTTGGGTCATCAACAACTTGGAGTAATGGTGGGCAGGTGCTTAAATCCTTTCTTTGTAAAGGTACCTGCCTTTCTTCAGCCTGGATGTTCTGAGTTGCTGAGCTGCCGCTTACTGTGTCTGGATGATTATGCTGGGAAGCTTGGGCCAGAGACTTGGTTTGCGCATGTTTGCTGCTTACTCTCAGTTCTCCCACTGGGCTTGGGGCAGAGACTTGGTTTGTGCATGCTTGTAGCTTACTCCCGGTTCTCCGCCTGGGCTTGGGACAGAGACTAGGTTTGCACATGCTTGCGGCATACTTTCCAGTGACGCAGCGGAGACTTCTCTTTGCTAGAGTTTTTCATTCTGGGTGCAGTGGAATACACCATCTTCAGGACTATGCAGGTGAGACTTCTAGTTGCTTGAGTCTCTTCTTCTGGGTGCAGCGGCATGCACCTTCTTCAGGGCCGGCCAACAGGGCCTCTCAGTAGTTGATTGTCTCTGTAGTCCGGCAACCAGGGTTGGGTGTTGGGCTCTGGCCTGGTGATAGTCAGGGCACTCGCTGATCCGGTTCTCCTCTTCTACTTGATTGTGATGTGGCGTCTGGGCACATGTCTCATGTTCCCTCTTCAGGAACCTTCCTGGAGCTCCTACTCCTGGGTGTTCCCTCTTCCGGGACCTTCTTCCATGGACGGTAGGGAGCTGTGGTTCTGCCTCCTTTCTCTGGGTGGTGCAGGACTTGCGGCTTGAGGTGTTGCTACCATCAGGCAGGGTTGGTGGAGTGTGTGGTGCGGTATGCCTCACAGGTGCGGGACGATGTGGTCCCAGTGTCTAGACCGTAGTTGCGGCATTGTTTGCTTCTGTCCACCTTCTGCTCTGACCTTGCTCTCCTTGGACCTTCTGCTTGGGGCTTTGTCCATCTTGCAGTCTTAGACAGAGAACGTGATGTCTCTGGGGTTCTCAGTCTCTTAAAGTGGGTGTCAGTAGGTTGGAGCACCTCCTGATCCAGATGCCGTCCTAAGGTGCTTCCACTTCTATGTCATGTGGACGTAGAGTCAAAATAATTTCCTCCCTTATGCTGCTCCACTTCTTCCAAATTCTCTCCTCACCTCAGGGCCACAGGGCTTTAAGCAGTTTTGTGTCGGGTGCGGTGAAGGCTGTCAGTGCTGCTGTGCTTCAATGGCACGACATTGAGGCCATGCCGCCAATCGGTGTCTGTGTGCCCTCTGGCGGCTTGCTGCTTGCACCAGGCATGAGTGTTATTTTTGTACCCACGGCCTAACTGGGCCTTTCTCTCCTCTTACTCTCCTGGAGTCTGCCCTTCCCACCGGTTGAGCCTCTTGTCTGAGAATTCTGGTAGTGGCCTCTTTTTCATAGTCGTACCCCTCTCTGCTACTGGGCTTTGTGTCAGTGCCATCTTCAGCGAGGGGTGCTTGCCTGGTTTGTGCTGCACATAGTTTGTGCACATTCTGACAATCTTCTGTGGAGACCTTGTGTTCCTTGGGGTGCTTTGCTTTGGCAGAGAGACTTCTCTGCTCCTTCCAAACCCTCTTGTTGTTACTTGTTTATGCTCTTATGGTTGCTTCCGGCGAGCTGTGCTGGCTTCCATTGGCAGTGGAGAGTTGAAAGACTGTTGGCTGCCCGTGGTCCACGAAGGGGACCCTCATAAGAGGGCGACCGCCTTAGTGCCACATGAGGGCACACGAGACAGTCTAGCGTTGTGGGACCCTCCTAGGGGTCCGCGCGCAGCGTCACTTCTGGTAGGGGATGGGCGGGGGATGAGGTATAAGTGCCTCTCCCCGCCCACCTGGCGGCCTCTTTGCCGCTGCCCTTGACGCCGTTTAGACATTTCGCTGAGCTGCTGCTGTGCTTCTGTACGCGGTGAGTGCAATTAGCCCCCCCTCCCCCGGCCCGATCTCCCTATCAGGGTAGTATCTAGGGCAGGGCGGCCCGGCCTTTTCGACGGTCCGTCTTAGGGGGGTAGGACAGCGCTCATCGAGCACAGGCCAGCTCCGCCGGTGCTGGCCTGGCCCAGCCCCACGCGACACTGTGTGTTCCTGGACGGAACCGGGTAGTGGCAAGAGAGACTCGCCCCCATGCTCTCAGGGGGCGAGGTGAGGCACAGAGGCCGCGCCAGCTGGGGGCCCACATGGTAGCGGGTGCCCTCGGCCCGCGTGGGTCTGTCGCGTGGGAGGGGGGCAGCAAGCGCTTGGGGTTCCCTCCCTCACCCGCGGCTCCAGATCTCGCTATGGGGTTCAGGGTCCCGGCCGGTCATGGAGGGGGGGCAGCGGGTCCCGCGGAGGCCTCCCCCGGGACTAGGTCTCCAGCCCTGGGGTAGCTTAGTGGCCCGTAGGGGTATCTGGGTGCGTGGGGGTGCAGCGGGTGCTGCGGAGGCTCTCCCTTCAGGGAGCTATGTTCCAGCGGTGGTCACGCAGTCCGGACGTGGCCGTCATGTCAGATCCGGAGCCGCTTTAAATTTTGCCCCATGCCCCGTTGCCCCTGTACTGGACATCTCGACCCCCTACCGGCCACATTCCAGTCGGACGCCCCGTCCGGGCACAGGGAGCTGCTCACGTGGCTGGCATCACGTGGGGGGAGGCCTTGCCCGGTCACGGGTCGGGCCTGCTCATGCCCCGGCTGCATGGTGCACACCGGGCTGCCGCACAGTGTGCCGCAGTAAGGTGGGGGTCTGCCGGATGGGTGAGGAGGCCGCGGGCCCACCTCGATCTGGCACTACAGGGTGTTTACGGGCACTAAGATCTTGGACCCCCGAGAGGTGCCATGACAGGGGGTGCCCGCCGCAGCTCCCCGCACGTGGTGCCCAGCATTGTTTGGATTGTACCGGGCGGCCGTTTGTCGCATGTCCGCCGGTATGTCCAAAGGGCACGATGGACGACGCGAGGGGCCGCAAGATGGCTCGGCCAGGACTGGACTCTAAGGAGGCGTGCGGCACGGCTGGCACACCGCTGCGGTAAACATTATTCAAAGCCTCGTGGCTCATGTCATCGCAAGTAAGTGAGACAGTGCTCTGCAGCCAGCCAGGCAGAGTGTGTTAATAACTCTGCTTTTCAGCGGCAGCGTGCAATCAGCTGCTTGCAGTGCCGGTCGCGAAGTTTCGTCCTGGGCACGGTTGTGTTTTATTTAGAATTTTCGGTTCTAAAATTTTCAGCCAGACTTTGCAGAATGTATTATGGGTGAATGTTAAGTTGATTAAGGTTTCAAACTCCGTCTTAATCTCCAAAAATTTTACTAGAGCAGCAAATTGTTTTTCATATGCGGCTCGAGGCTGCCGGCGGGCTGTGACCAAGTGTGTGCAGCCGCTAGCTCTACAATTTGCTTTTCAACGTGGCAGCGTGCGACCAGCTGCCCGCAGCCGGTGTCGGTCGTGAAGTCCTGCCCTGGGCATTATTGCTGCAGGATCGAGGCTGCATGCGGGCTGTGACCAAGTGTGTGCCTCACAGGCTGAGGTTGCCTTGTCTGCCGCCGTTAGTTTCACTTCACCCTCGACCAGCCAGCACTTCCAACCGTCCTTCACTTAGGCTAAGGCAGCTCAGCTCTGTGCCGCAGTGGACCACTTTGGGGTAATTTAGGGTTGAGAGAGACTAGATTTGGAAATATAAACACTACAGCAGCCTAGCTGCCGGCCATGCCTATGTGAGACTACTGTGCCTCAGCCGGAGGCTTAGTGCCCAAATGGTGCCTGTCTGCGTGTGAGTCAGCTGACTGTGTGACTCTTAATTAGGCAGCTGAAGAGATCCATGTAACTTGTTCATGTTGGGGCCTCACATCTTTCCTGTTGGGCCAGGTCCCACATGGACAGAGAGGGCCTCGAGTCTACACTGATGCTCTGCATCCTGATTGATTGCCGGCAGCATGGAAGGGGCCTAGTGTGGGCAAAGGCTGACTAAGGCAATCTGTATTTAAATTGGTTTTCTGCCGGCCCGCCCGGCAACACTTGGCAGCTGAAAAGTGTTGTTGTGGCCTCACATCCTGTCTGGGCCGGGTCCCAGGTTGGAAAGAGAGGCCCAGGAGTCCACTAATGCTCTAAGCATTAGAAAGTAAGTGAGTTTGGGGTCTCCCAGTGAGACGGAATTTCGGTGGGGCGTTCGAGCCGGGCGGTCACATGGGTCCCTCGCCCATCCCCCCTCCCGGCCTGTTTCTGTGGCAGCCCGCTCGTGTCCCGGACCTGGTCTGCTCCAGCTCTGGTTCAAGTCTCGGCGGGAGCATGCAAACCTGTGATTCTGGGCGAATCCCTTAATCTCCCCGTGTCCAATAAATAAATAGATTTGACCGGGTCCGTGTGTAATGTAAATGGTCCTCATGTAAAGCGCTCCAATACCTGCTGGTCGGGTTCGCGCTATACAAATCTGCACCAATCAGTGCACAAAGGAATGAGGGAGAACACTGATTAAAGGGGAAAGAAGCAAAATAAAAAGCGCAGGTTTAACACAGCTTTGTATAAAATGAGTCTTTTCAAACCCCTGATGGCGCCTGGCTGGCAGACGCGGCACAGCGTCCGCGGAGCCCCTCGGCAAAGCAGCCACAGCACGGGTGGGCAGTCACGTGACTCAGAGAGCCAGATTCACTAGTTATAGAGCTTAGAGACGGCACAGGTGAGGCTCGAAGCGCAAGCCAGTGGTAGAATAGTGACCGTTTTGCCGGTTTTGGCGCCTGCAGTCGGCTGTGTGGGGTCCCCGGGACAATTATATGCGCTGTGCCGAGGGGAACCCTCACTTCCGGTTAGGCCGCACTGACCAGCCACAGCGTGACAGAATACTGATCATAAGAGAAGGAAGCAAAGTAAAACCCCGAGTTTCACACATCTGTCGATGCGCCTGGCTGACATGTTCCTAATTTCAGGTAATAATGTTCCGGTTCAACGACCATGGGTGACACTTTCGCCATTACAATTGGCACGCAGGATTGGTCAGCAGTCCGGGCACTTCTGCGTTGTTCGCTAAAATGTTTCCGTCTTCCGCCTGTATGGGCGGTCTGTCGAGGGTAAGTAAAATGCAGCTAAGAGCATTGTTGACCCTGAATATGCTATCTTTGAAACCACCTCAGCAAGGGAAAAGAGCTTTGTGGTGTGCTTGACATACCGACCAATCAACCGTGGCTTTATGAAGTTATTTTCCTAACAATAGTGAATTGAAGAGCACTGCTGGTAGTGCAAATCGAATATTGGAACATGCAGTGGTCACTTGCATGCTGCGTCATATCAAAATACACTCATGAAACGTGAAGGGGTACATGATAACGAGGACATCAGTAGAAGTTTATGAGAGGGAAGCTTGGCATACAAATGAAGTGTAGAAGAATGGGGTATTTATGAACAGGACTATGCCTCTCAAATGACGAATCCTGGGGTGTCCATGGCTTTATCCATCCCTTCTGGTCCTCAGCTAGGGGAGGGGTGGTGCGATTCGCCGCTGCTGCCTCGCCGCGTACCGGGATTTGGCCGGCAAGGCGCTTAAAGTCTCGTTACAATTTAGATGTGTATCATGTGCATCACATACAAGCTATTGGGCCACAGTTATGTTCACTGTAGGGGCACAAATAAGGACATTAGGAACAATACAAATATCCTGTAAAGATATCATGCCATCCCTATATATCACCCAGCTTAGAATGTTCTATGGTGCGGACAACAACAAAAAATTCTTTAATATGTGTACACCAAATAGGTCAAGTTGTGATAGATTGTTGGTCACCTTGTGGGGTTGTAAAATTCCAGAGCGTCTCACTGACGTGGATGTCCGTACAAAGGGGTAGTGAAGAAAAACCTGAAGGAGAGCCCAAACATTCGGAGGAAAAGAAGGGGATAAAATGCAACCACGGTCATCTGCCTCTGAAATGGAATGACATGGGGAGGTTCTTGATGACTATTTCATTCACTCATCCACAGATCAGCTCAAGGATATACAATTGATTTTGTTACTGCAGGGGGAGGGACTCAATCACGCTCACCCCTGCCAAAATAGGCACAGGGATACCCCTTTACAGTTTTGAACCCGGGATTAAGTTCCAGCCCGTTTAGGAAAAACCACATGGTGAGAAAGTCAACCCGGGACTTCCAAAAGTGCCGCAATGATCTACCAATGCATGCATGCCCATGGGATGCGCGGTCTCCTGTGCCTATTTTGAGGCTTTCAGTTGCTTCCTACAGTGGGCCCTCCAGGAAACCTGTGGGGTGGAAGGGGTGACCCATTACCTAGACGACTTCCTTTTCATTGGGTAGGAGGGCACGCAGGATTGCAAGAAGGCCCTGACGGACTTTGAGAAGCTGGCCAGTCATCTGGGGGTCCCACTTGCGCCAGGGAAGACGGAGGGTCCGGCACAAGTCTTAACTTTCCTGGGGATTGAACTGGACACCATTGCCGGAGAGTCCAGGCTGCCACAGGACAAGGTCCGGGACTTGGCACAGCAGATCCAGTTAGCGTTAGGTCAGGACAAGGCCTCACTTGGTTCATCCAGAGCCTCCTGGGTAAGCTGAATTTTGCTGCCAGGGTCATACCTTCGGGGAGGGTCTTTGCGCGAAGGTTAGCCAGGGCCACTGCCAAAGTAAGGAGGAAGCACCACATGGTGAGATTGAGCAAGGGGATGAGGAAGGACCTGAGCATGTGGGCGGACTTCTTGGCTAATTTCAAAGGCTCTGTCATTTGGAGGGCCCCCTGGGCGAGCAGTCCTGAACTAGCACTCTTCACAGATGCGGCAGGCAGAGACGGTTTCGGGGCCATCTTAGACAGAGAATGGTGTGCTGAGAGATGGCCCAACTCTTGGCACAAAAAGAAGATCACATCCAACATAACAGTGTTAGAATTGTTCCCAATAGTGGTAGCCTTCCACCTGTGGCCTACAGTGCTGGCAGCAAAGAGAGTCCTTTTCTGGTCCGACAACCTGGCAGTAGTTCAGGCCATCAACTCCCAGTCGGCTAGTTGTCCCTTTGTTTTGTGCCTTTTGAGGGAACTGGCGCGGGCTTGCCTGTTTAACAATGTAGAATGCAGGGCTCGTCACATTCAAGGGGTGCAGAACACAGCAGCTGACGCTCTCTCTTGTTTTCAGTAGCGCCGGTTCCGGGAGGCGTGGCCGAGAGCGAGAGAGGAGATGACCCCTTTCCCACCACACCTCTGGTTCCTTCTGAAGTGCAACAGCGATTGAGGGGGCTAGGTGAGCTGTCCCTAGCACCCAGGACCAGTAAGCGCTATAGGACTTGTGTGGCCAGGTTTTGTGCGGTGGTTGGAGCCTGGGAAGAGGTGAGGTCACCATTGGAGCTCAGGGTACAGACTTTTATAGTATGGGCCAGGGATAATGGGAAGAGCCACTCCTGGATTTCTGGCCACCTGTTGGCTATCAGTCACCACGCTAGATTGAGGGGCCAGAACGATCCCACTAAATCCTTCCTGATCAGGGCGGCACTCAAGGGCTGGGCTAGGATCGAGCCGCGGGCACCGGACAATAGGTCCCCCATCGACTTCAAGACTCGGCAGGGGATGCTGGACTGTGTGCCCAAGGCTACCCATTCAGCGTTCGAAGCGGCCCTCTTTGCAGCCACCTTTAGCCTGGCTTTCTTCGGGGCCTTCAGGATTGGGGAGTTAGTGGCCAGGTCCAAGCATGACACATCGGGGGTGGCATTGAATGGGAAGGATGCAATACTCTCGGAGGCCTCACTCAAAAGCTTAGTAAGGCGGTCAAAAACAGACCAGGCGGGGAAGGGGAGAGTGGTCTTGTTGCAACGACTTGGCGATACTAGGTATTGTCCAGTGGCCCTGGTCGCCGCCTACCTGGCCCTGCGCCCGGCTGCGGAAGGGTATCTACTCAGGCACGCAGACGGAATGCCCGTCACAAAGTTTCAGGTGGAGCACATAATGCAGACATGCTTGAAGTTGTCAGGCAAGATGGGGCTGGGCAAGCGGTTCTGCAGCCATTCTTTTCGGATAGGGGCAGCGACGACAGCCTTCAGGACAGGCATGTCCGCAGAACGTATTATGCAGGTGGGGCGGTGGGAGTCTCAATGCTTTAAGAGATACATCCGTTCATGAGCTAAACAAGGAAGGGGCCTGAGGACATGTGTAGTCTTGTAAATTCAGACAATTGTTTAAATGTACACGGGGGAACCCGTTGTGGCACCAGATGCTGTGTGACTTGCAGTGATGTGTGTACTGACATGCAATGTAGTGTTTTAGCGTTTGGTGTGTCGTGACGCAATAAAAGGTTTTGCAACCTCACATGTCTTTATTTACCAGGAACAAAGGTCTGGGTGATTGGCCATTCGGGCGTCGAGAGTGGCACGGTGGGCAGAGAGCAGGAAATGGAGGCATGGCTTCTCCGCCACCGAGATAATTTGGCTGGGATACCCGGGCATGCGCTGGAACTGTTTGCTGAAGAAGCTGCAGCAGAGACTGGGGGGGGGTTTCTCTCCGCCCAACGTCCTGGTCATACACTTGGGAGGGAATGATCTGACTCTTCTGGGGAGGAAGGTACTGCTGCAAGAAATGAAGGACACAATGTGTAAGTTAAGCATTCAGTTGGGGACATGTGAACTATGGTGGTCTGAAATAACCCCCCGCCTGGTGTGGCAAGGAGCTCGGTCAGGGGAAGCCGTAGAGGCCTCGCGCAGGAGGGTTAACAGCGCTATGTGTAAATTCACCGAGCAAAGGGGTTTCGGCTTTATCGGACATGGGCTACTGCACGCCAAGCCCACAGGATGTTTTGAAGAAGATGGGGTACACCTGTCCAGAGTGGGCATGGACTTATTCTTGCTGGACCTGGGGGAGACCCTGGAATCAGCAAGATGTAGGTAGGAATGCCGGCCGTGGTGGGGAGCCCTGGTTGTGACGGTGGCCACACCCAGAGCTGTGGCGGAGTTACAGGGCGATCCAGAGGCTGTAAGGTACAGAGGGGTACCCTCTGCAGGAGTACAACAAGGGTGCAAAGGCCAAATATCCCCAGGGAGGTCCTCGCGTTGTACCCTGGAGGAGCGACGGCACCCCGTTAGTCCTACGGGCGGTTGTGGACCTGAGCAACCGGGGGTTGCCTGGAATGCTCCGCCCCTTCGAGGGCGTGAGTAAGGGGGTGGACTGGCGGTCCACCGGTGGGAGGGGTTAGCCCCTCCCCCAAAATTGGTAAGCACCGATTGGCGACGGCCACGGTGTAATTTGGCTCATCAGGCGGGCAGGCGGCGGAGGGGTTGCCTGCCCTTGGATCGCCCGTAAGATAACCCACCATGTTGGCATATTTGGTATGCAAATAAACCTGCAGCAATTTTCTCCACAAACAAGGTGTTGTGTGGTTTATTTCCTAATAATATTGCTGTATGGGGGATGGGGAGTGTTGCTGATCGCTGGCTTCCATTGGCAGTGGAGAGTTGAAAGACACTACTTGAGCACAAATCTCAATCTGGAATATCTTTCCCAGCGGCACTGCACTGATGCAATGCTCTTGGCGGCAGTAGGGATCTGTGTGATTGCCTGAGCAGCTGGTACAGTACCTCTGCTCACCAGTGGTGGCAGCAACCCAAACAGGCTTGATCCCTCGAGCCCACCATGAGGTTGTACTGTAGCTGGGGCGCAAAGGTGCATGGTTGGAGCGTGCTTTGTTTTCATGCTTCAGGTGAGTCAGGTGCTCTGTTGTTGGGGGTCTCTCTATCGGATCTGGGCCACCTTGGCCTTTAGTGCACACCTTGTTCCTCCGCCCCTTCAGTGGTTGTCAGGGGCGGTGTTTATGAAGTGAGGCGCTTTTGGTGGTTGGCTGCATACGCTGCTGTGCTTTTGTCACAGTCGTTTCTCGCGAGGGGGTTTGTACGTTGAAAAAAAAATCTCCTCCCCTCTTGGGAAGACAGTGCCCAAGGCTTCGTGCCTGGACTCACCGCTCCCTCACAAGTGGTTTGCCTGCAAAAACAACATGCATGAAGCTTCACCGGCACCTACTCATGTTGGATGGGTCCACATGATGCTATGTTGCTGCAGGAGGCCAAGACGGTCTTCTCTCCTTTCACATCAGTGACAAGCCTGCCACTAGGGGTCATACGGGGCTCCTCACACCTGTGGTGGGAGGCAGGATCTGCTCTTGTTGGTTCTCAGGCCTTGCTCAGGGGCAGTGGGGCCAGCTTTCCGCTCTCCTCCTTTCTGCGGGAGGGTGATGAAAGGTCTCATATTCTTTCTTCCCACCAGCAGTAGCGCGCAACAGCCAGGGGGTGCTTGTTGCTCAACGTGCTTGTCTCGGCTTCACCTTACTGCCCTTCGGCACCACTGCAGTGAAGGTGGGGGCCACTCCTGCATGTACTCAGGTAGGAGAGTCCCAGTTTTTTTTTAAGTGCACATGTACCGGGCATCGGCTGCTCTGGGGTGGAGTTGGAGTACAGGGCCTTCTGGTCATCCTGATGTTGCCACGTCAAAGAGGGTAGATTTGGCTCAATTGGCAGCCTTCCTGCTCTATGTATATGGATCAGGGGTGCAACTAGACCCGAACTTCAGGAGGGGCTAACACTCCCAGCCAGGGCTGGCCCTAGCACTGGTCGCACACGGTGCAACAGTCTTTTTGGCGCTCCCTCCCCCATTTCCTCCTTCTCCATGAATTCCCTCACTACCGCTCACCAACAATGCACCTCATCTCTCTGTAGCACCTTTCTGACAAACATTTCATTAGGTCTCGCCTAGCGCAGCGCGCATGCGTTGCTCTAGGCGAGAGCCTCTTGCAATCACTCCAGACCTTCACTCGTGCGTGTGGCGGCCTGCAGCTTGCGGGAGCGAGCAGGGGCGCGCAGGGTGCCATCTGTTCTGTATCATGGCCGCTTTCACTTTCGCGGCCGCGTGGCCGCGCTTGTTTATTTCCAGTGAATAACTGTGTTCAGACACGAGTCAGCAGTTTTACCAGGCAATTTCGTTCATGCTTGATGGATTACTGTAGGACCTTTCTGTGTATTTCAATTATCATTTTCTTTCCATTCACCGAAATTCCATTAATGCTGCCAGTTCTGCGGAACTTTGATGTATGTAATGCGTCTCTTATGAGAAAGCGCAGGTTGCCGTCGCAGTAAATGTATATACATATGCAGTCTCTTGCGGCACTTTCGAACGGTAGCTTTGAAGCCATTACCTTTCGAGCTACCCCGCCTGCAGAGTGCGCATGACTACTGTTTTAAAACACAAAAGTGTCTAAAACGCGAGTTGATACAGCCGAATGGCCAGGCCTATTGAATTTGGAGTTGATGGACCAGGTCCGAGTCTCGGCGTCAATTCAACAACCTGTTATTCTGTGCAAATCACGTAATCCCCCCCCCCCAAAAAAATCATATTTTATTAAATGTAATCTGGCCTTATTTAAAGGCTCTAATGCCTCTGGGTCAAGTTCGCACTTTATAAAAGTACAAAAATAAATTACCTTCACGCGCCGATATACCTTTCGTAGCTGGCTCGTGCCTTCCAAACGGCGTTCGTGCTACATTAGGACAAAAGTAGGCAGCCTTTTTCACCGCAAGGGTGCACCAGATTACATCAAAATGCCTCAGCTGTGATGCTGTTGCTAGAAAAAACGGAGCACCACAACAGCAAAAATGTATTATGCTTGGGGCTCCGAAGCTTCTCGCGCCACAGACGTTCCCATAAAGAAATCAAGTCTCCGGTGATTCAGCCACGTGGTGATGCTTCTATTCCCTGCGTGTGCTGAAGTCTGATAACCAGTAAAAGGGCGCCATATGACTACATTCTGCGCCCTCCTCTTCTTGTTTGTTGCTGGAGGACATAGAGATGGGCTGGAGAGCCGAGCCAGAGCCGAGCCAAGGCACTGGGTAGGCTATTAGAGCCCGTGCATGAGCCCGCCCTGAAAATGTTTGGTATGTAAATAATACAACATATAACACATAAAACATGAGACACTCTCTACAAAACTTTAAAAAATGTATTTAAGTAACAGGTGGAAGCTTTGACATCAAAATGTCATATTTTAGCACTGCACTGTGAAGTACTTAAAAGCTACTTATTACATTTCAAACATGAACTATCAGTGAGCTAAGAGGCAAGACAGTTGTCAAGTAAACCTTGTCCTGGCTCAGATTATCACAGAGCAACAATATAGTCTATTAAATCAAACACCATCGGCTTTTGTACATCTTAACTCATGTATTTGAAAGTGCTTTCATACTTGATGATGAAAAAAAGGAGTTTTTGTGAAATAAAATATTTGCCAAAGATCAAACATTTTAAATGGGGAAGCCGCAATTTATCCAGGTTTTGTGGTTTCACTTTATATAAATCAACCAGTAAATGGGTATCCATTTCTCTTTCCTTATATTAAGGCTTTGTTTTTACCTCTTTGGGCATTTTTTTTTATATATCACTAACACAACCCAAAGGTATTGGAGTGCTTTACATGAGAACCAGTTATGTTACACAAGGTCACTTTCACTGTTTATAGGCACGAGAATATTAAGTGATCTGCCCAGAAATCACAGGATGTTGACCTGACACCGAGACTCAAACCTGGTTTCCCAGTTCCAAAATTGGCAGCTCTGGATGTAATGGAACATTGTGGGTAGAGGGAGGGTGGCAGTCAGAAGCCACATGAAAGCTCGGCTCGTTATGGGCTCGAGGTTTCAACAGAACGTCGAGCTGAGCCAGAGCCAGCTTCAGACTCGAGCCGGGCTCGAGCTTGCAGTGCCTCGCCCACCTCTAGGAAGAGATACTACACTGTTTGAAGGGAATATTAAAAGGCATTTATCACATTAGGGTGCACTCTTTCAGCTAGTTAAAATTCTCATAATTAACAAAGTAGTGAGTCGAATTGTAGCTCTTCATCAATTCACGTATTCTGAACCAAGTGCTAAACCTAAGTAGATCATGGGGAAAAGCAAAGCCAGAAGTCACAGGAAGTCAGTTCTGGTGAGAAGCAGCATGCAATAACCTGTTTTAGCATGTCGAAAAAAAGGAAATATTTAAAATAATAATATCCCATGAAGTACATATTGTTGGTCCCATTCACAAAGCCATTGGCACATGGATGTTTAACTTGCACCCACAGATGATTTGGTATAAAAGTACGAATTCATAGCATGGCATTCCCGAGAGGTGGTATTATGTGTGTAAATGCATTTACTTAAGCATGATATTCCACCATTTTGACGTAATATCATATAGGAGTAAATTTACTGCAGTGAATGGAGGCTCAGTATTACAGAATGGAAGTGTGCTCACACCTAAAATTGTAGAAGTGTCCAGCTGTTCACAGTCCAGTGCTTAATTTGAGCCGGTGCTTTCCAGTGCTCAGCACAGGCACTTAATTGGTTTCCGGTGCTCAGCACGGGCACCCAATTGTCAATACCATACTTAGAACAGTCCACCACATGGTGGCGCTGCTCATCTAATTTAGAGATGAGCAGAACAACGGTAATTTAGGACTACAATTTACGCCCATGTACCACCTCCCTTGACGCTAATTAACGCGAAGCAGTGCTTTGCGCTACTTTTAGGGTACCTTACAGGGCAAAATAAGTTTTGCGCTGGAAATTAAATTCCCCCAAAAACATTTTGTGCTGGTTAGCATCACATTTGTGACACTAACCCAGTGCAAAATGTTTGAAATTCTACCCCTGAGTGTCATTCCATCTTAAACACTCTGCTCAATTATTGAAGAAAACCTCAAACCCACTGTGGAACCATCAGTGTCCAAGCAGAAGTGGAGGAGAAGGTGCCACACCCAAGCGTCCACAACACCCAAGAAAGACCTAACTCTAGAGGATGCTAGGTAAATCAACAAGCATTGGCATAGCCAATAGGTCTCGCCTTTGGGACGGGGAGATGGACAGAGTATTAAATTGCAATGGGAGAAACAAGGAACAGGGGCGAGAGACTGCAAGGTGGAGTCCAGGAGGAGTGTAGAAGCAATGCTGGGAGGAATAATGGAAGGTGGGTCAAAAAGTGGTGGCTTCTCCACTATGGCGGAGGAGCGTCGCCCCACTGCTTTTGAGCAGTGTAAAGGAAAGGAAATATAAAATTATAATAACTTTGAGTTATTATCATTTTATGTTTCCTACGTGGGCGGGCGGGCGAGTGGGCTGGGCTGCTCTGCTCACAGAGCAGGGCACCGGAGGAGTGGTTTGCCCACTCCTAAGTGCGCAATGACTGTTTGGTCGGCCTTCTTGGGCCGCCCAAACCAGTCATGCGCACTTTCCCCATTCTCCATGCAGGCTGCATTACAGCCTGCGCGGAGAAAAAACCCATAGGCCCCCATTCCCTGGTTGAGCCTCGAACCAGGACGCTCAAAATCAATCCCAACACTGCAATGCCGTGTTGTGATTGGTCAGGGAAGCCTGCCTGTTCTTCCTGTCCCACGAGGAGAGCAGGAGCAAGGAGCGGAGATGCGGCAGCGGGACCCAGCAGCAAGGTAAGTGTGTAATTTTCTTTTGTTTGTTTTACATTGCGCTACCTCGCGTTACCCCACGCCCGCCCCCGCCCCGTCACCCGCGAGTCATGCCACCCACCACTGAGGTCAAAGCAACAGGAGGGCAGAGTGTAACAACACGGAGGATGCAAAGCAAACACATGGGGAGAGAGGAATGCTTCCGAATTCAAGATGTGAGGAGGTGAAAGAGGAAGCAGTACATGATTGTCTGGAAGTGACAGAACTCTGTACTAAGCTCCGGCCTGATATAGAAGATGAACCTTTGGAAGAATCAGATTGTGAGCTGTTTGTGGATGGATCATGTTTGAGAAATGGAAGAGGTGAATTGTGTGCTGGTTATGCTGTCTGCACCTTATCAGGAGCACTAGAAGCATCCTGTTTGAAGGGGGTGAACTCCGCTCAAGTCGCAGAGTTGATTGCTCTGACTAGAGCATGTAAATTGGCAAAAGGTCAAAAAGTAACAATTTTCACCGATAGTCAGTACGGATTTGGCGTTGTACATGACTTCAGTCAGTTATGGATGCAAAGAGGATTTTTGACTTCCTCAGGTTCCCCAATTCGGAAAGGAAAAACTGTAAAGGAATTATTGGATGTTTTGCAGTTACCAAAAAGAATAGCAGTTGTAAAATGTGCTGCACACCAATCAGGAGATGACAATGTGACAAAAGGCAACAGATACGCGGATCAATTAGCGCGTTACTGTACACAAAATACGATGGCAATAAACAGATCAATTGAAAGAGGAAATACCGAATGCCACCTTATGCTCACAAACACATTTGAGACTTGGGATGAGGTAAGGCAAATGCAGGAAGAAGCCAGTGATAAAGAGAAGGAAGAGTGGAGTAGAACTGGTTGTAGGAAAAATGCAGAAGATGAGGTATGGGTTTATCTCGATGGTAGACCAGTATTACCAGATTCTTTTCTTTCTCACATGGCCAGGATGTACTGTTAGACCTGGTACCATTGGCGTGAGTCTCCCTTCCATTTTTTCACTGATTGCCTCCTCTGTTTTTGATGTTTTGCTGGTTTAGATGCTTTGGGCACTGTGCCACTGCTATTCAGTGCCACAGTGCAAGTGCTCCCTATGGTAAATTGATGTATTGATTAGTGACTCCATGATTGGATCATTTGATTTACTTGTCAGGCCCTAGTATAGTGCACCAGGTGTGCCCAGGGCCTGTAAATCAAATGCTGCTGGTGGGCTTGCAGCACTGGTTGTGCCACCCACAGAAGCAGCCTGTAAAATGTGTCTCAGGCTTGCCATTGCAGAGCCTGTGTGCAGTCTAGTACTGCCATGCTGACTTGGTAAGTGCACCCACTTGCCAGTCCCTAAACCTTCCCTTTTCTTCATATCAGACACCCCTAAGGTAGGCCCAGGGGCAGGGTGCATTGTAAGTATAAGGTAGGACATGCCCTGGTGTGTGTGGCATGTCCTAATAGTGAATTACAGCCATTTTCGTTTTTCACTATTGCAAGGCTACCAGTCCCCATAGGCCAGAATGGGCAGTTTGATTATAACACCTTATAATCCTAACTGACCCAGGGAACATGGTAGAAATTCTTCGAGTTTAGTATGCCTGAACTGAGAATGATAAAATACATCTTTTAGTAAAGTTGGTTTTAACATTCTGTGTTTTAAAAATACCACTTTTAGAAAGTAGGTATTTTCTTACCTAACCATCCAGCCTGGCTCTGCTAGCTTGTGTATTGTGTGTCTGGTTTTGTGAGTGACAGGGGCTGGGGGATTCCAGGAGACAGGGTGAGTCAGCACAGGGCTGAATAGACCTATCTGCATGTAGAGTGGTGGGAGGAGTGGCACCTGGGTCTGAATAGGGCTGTGCCTGCCTTCCACAATGCTGGCTCCACCTCCTGTGGTGCGTCTGATGTCCCTGGCCCACCCTGCCAAAGGAAAGAAGGAGTCTTGTAAACAAAGTGCTCCAGGACTGCACAGAACTGGTTTGGACTAGGTACAGGCCCCTCTGCCTTCAGAGGACAAAGGATTTTGCAGTATAAATATGGGGACCCAGACCCCAAGACTTTAGATCACTTCTGGAACAACAAGACGAACCTCTGCCAAGGAGAAGAACCAAGGAAGCTGTAGGAGTTGGACTGCCCCCTGCCAGTGTGCTGTGTTGCTGGGTTGGCCTACAGTGGTGTCTTCAGTGCCAAGGAGAGGAGAAGGAACTTTTAAAGAACTTTCATCATCTTGCAGAATATTTCTCCAAGGGCTTGAACTTGTGCTTGCCTCCTGCTGAAGTCTCAGGGACAAAAGACTTCACCACCAGCTCCCCTCTGAATTTCCTTGCTGGGAATTCTGTCTGCAGAAGCCTGCGTGTCACTGGGAGCTGGAAGCGCGACTCAACGAGAAGAAGCGTGTCGCAGCTGTCGCCGTCGCATCGCCGGAGAAGCGTGTCGCCGCCGCAGAGGTCGCCACCGCATCACCAGAGAAGCGTGCCTTCGTCGCAGCTGTTTACCGACGCATCACCGGAGAAGCGTGTCGCCACCGCAAGGGTCACCGTCGCATCACCGGAGAAGCGTGTCGCAGGGCCTGTCGCAGCTCCAAAGTTGTCGAGTCGCCGCACGGCCGTCGGGCGTGCACGCATCGTCTTCACGTCATTGCATCGCATCAAGGGCGCCGTCTTATCGCATCGCACCGGATTGTCGCATTGCATCGAAGCGCCATCTTGCCGCATCGCAACCAGAACGCAGTACGAGAATCAACGCATCACCTCCTCTCCGGTAAGGACCAAGACGCATCCCCTACTCTGCGCAAGCATTGAGGCGCGACGCATCGTCTCCCCCGAAGCAAGGAACCGACGCATCTCCATCCCTGCGAACCTTTTGTTTGTTTTGCGTTGCGCATCCAGGTACTTTTGTGAGAAACGTGTCGCATTTATCATCATCTTGAACTAAGTTACTTCTACCATCTTTAAGTCTATTTTGAGTACAGTATTGTTGATTTTTGTCGTTTGTGGTCTTGTGTTAAGTCTATATAAAGAATACTTATTTTTATAAAAACGGTGTGGTGTCCATCTGTAGTGTTTTCACTGTATTACTGTATGTGTTCACAAATGCTTAACACACTGCCTCTGAGATAAGCCTGTCTGCTCGTGCCAAGCTACCAAGGGGGTGAGCAGGGGTTATTTTAGAAGTGTAGCCCCTTACCCTGACTAGAAGCAAGGGTCCCTGTTTGGTCAAAGGTACCTACCTCTGCCAACTAGAGACCCCCAGTTCTAACATGTACCATGGGCTGACACATGTTGGAAGGGACGCAATGTTAAGACTGTTCAAGCAGACATGGTACAATCCAAAGTTCAGGGTCATCGCAGAAAGTTTATGTCAAAGGTGTGCCATATGCCAAAAACAAAACCCAGGAAGAAAGACAGTTGTAAGTTGGGGTGTAATTTGGAAGGCAGAAGGTCCTTTCACAAGACTTCAGATTGATTTTATAGAATTACCTCCATGTAATGGGCTAAAGTACGTCCTTGTCATTGTCTGTTTGTTTTCTCGCTGGGTGGAGGCCTATCCAATGAGAAGGAATGACAGCCTTACTGTGGCTAAGCTATTGTTGAGAGAATTGATCCCTAGATTTGGTTTTCCAGTCACTTTGGAATCAGATAGAGGATTGCATTTCAATAATGAAATATTTTGAATGATTTGTGCAGCATTGCAAATTGAACAGAAGCTGCATTGTGCCTATCGACCAGAAGCACCTGGTATTGTTGAGCAGATAAATGGCACAATAAAATCAAGATTAGGGAAGGTATGTGCATCCACCACACTGAAATGGCCTGGCGCTTTACCCCTTGTATTGATGAGTCTTAGAAGTATTCCTGACAAAAAGACTGGATTAAGTCCTCATGAAGTGTTGATGGGAAGAGCCATGAGACAAGCATAAATACCTGCGAACAAACTGATGAATATGTCTGATGATCGTGTGCTAGATTATTGCAAAGGACTGGCTGATCTGGTGCGCTCTGTGTCTCGCCAGGTTGGAGGAGAAGCCACAACGACACAGCGGAACCAAGCACATGATTTGAATCCTGGTGAGTGGGTCCTAGTCAAGAAGCACGTGAGGAAAACGTGCCTAGAACCCCGTTGGAGTGGCCCTTACCAGATCATATTGGTGACGACCACAGCAGTAAAGTGTTTTCGCTTACCAAACTGGATACATGCAAGCCATACTCGCCTAGTCCCAAGTCCAATTGAAAGACCTGAAGAACAGCAACTGGTAAATCAAAATCAAGAACCAGCAGCTGAAGTGTGCGAAGCTGAAGAGTCTGGAGTGACAGATTCTAATGAACATTTTGACAATGAACAGCCAAGCACAAGTCAAGTAAAGTGGGCACCAGATACTGGGACTGAAAAGACTGCTGTTGAGTCGGAAGAAGGTGAGGCTGCCATTAAACCAGAAGGAAGTGAAGCAGCTGTCGAATCAGAAGAAAGAGAAACAGCTGATGAGTCAGAAGTTGGATCAGAGGAGAATGAGGTCACAAATGAACTAGAAGAAGGTGAACTCACTGACGATCCAGAAACAAGTGGTGCACCTACAGAAACAGAAATACAAGGGAGCGGAGAAAAACGGATAGAAAGAAGACTAAATAAAAGAAATGGTGAACAAAACACAGAAGGTGAAAAGATAGTACAGAAAAAGAGACCTTGAAAAGGAGACAATTGGTCAGGTGGAGCAAGAAGACTAAAGTATAGAATAGTCCAGAGAAGATTGAGGAAAAGACCAGAGCAAAGTAACGAAGTCTCAAGCCAAACAGGACCAGAAAATACAAGAAGAAAAACAACCAGAAAATCCAAAAGAGCAAGAATTCCATGTAGGAAGTACAAAGCTCCAGAATGGACCTACATAATACTAGAAGAATTTGAAGGTTTAGGTTTAAACGAAGAACATGAAAGTAGTGACACTGAAAAAGAAGATGAGAACAAACTGAGACCACCTTAAAAGTAACTGTAAAAAGATTAAGGTGGAAAAAAAAATTGTCAGTTGAAGTTGAATTAAAAACTCAAGAAAAACCAAAAGACTAAAATAAAAGAAGGGGGTGAAGAAGAAAGTCATTAAGTGTAGGTTTACACCAAAATCTTTTTTAGAATTTTTTATTTAGAATAGAATTCATTTAGATTTTCCCCATTTAAAAAAAATGTTTTTAGGGTTGTAGACTTAAAAGGATTGTTAGATTTTTTTTGTATTTTTCTTTTTGTAGTATATCAAAATGGCAGAAGTAAAAGTGACTGAACAACCAAAATCTAGCCTAAAACGTAAATGTATTAAAACCTGCTTATGTAGTGTTTTTCTATTAACAATTATATGGGTCCTATTAATTGTTGTCATACCTATTTTTAATGTGAATAACATTGGAAATACTACTAATAATGTGTCGATTGAAAGAATGAAAGATGTTTCTAAACAACTCATGAATACTAATATAAAACAAATGGATGGAAGCATTTTCCATCAGGACAAATCAATTAGTGATTTTTCGTTAAACGTTTTTACCAAATTGTTGTATGAATATACTAATACTATGAATGTGAGTGATTGTTATGTTTGCATGAAATTACCTTCGTCTGTCTCTGAAGGTATAACCTATCACCACCTTTCACTAACATATGGTGTGTTGTGTAGTGTCCTTAGTAGCCTATTTTACATGACAGGTAAACTGGAGTATTAATATACTGATATAGATTTTGTATTTTCAGAAATACCAATTGTAAGGGAACTAAATAAAGTAGTAAGTGGTAAAAATGCCCGCTATATGGGAGAATTCTTCCATATCACTAAACCATTAGATGAGGAACATGCCTACAAAAACAATTTAACTTGTAGTTTACATGTAGAAGAGAGATTATTCTTAGACATGGTAGAAAATAGAAGAGCAAGTTTCCAGAAAAAAGCTGATGAACAAAAAACATCGACGCCACCATGGGCTTTTAGAGAAGGAAATTATGAGAAGGGTGAGATATATGCTGCGATGTCCCTGGACTGGCCACAGAAAGGGAACCTATGTTTATTTAGATCAAAGACTAACTATAACAATTATTTCATTGGCACTAGTGAGTGTGAGCATACTTACCAAATTACTGGAGGATGGGGATTAAAGGGTGAAACTGATCCCGTTTTCCCGGGAATATATTATGTGTGTGGTATGAAAGCCTATTATAGGTTACCTGCACATTGGTACAGGAGCTGTTATTTTGGGATTGTTTTTCCAAAGGTTTATCATGTAGACGGTGAAGATAATAGTGTCAATGAAATAAAACAAGGACTAATACGTAGAAAAAGAGCAAGTTTTTTAGAAATAGTAGGTGATATCTTTGGAGCACTGATACCCTCAGTTGGAGTTGTTTTAAATTCACACAAAATTCAAAAATTATCCACAGTGGTTGACCGTTTATCAACAGATACTGCTGGTGGTTACTTGATGATTGATACCAAAATGGTGGCAATTAGATCAATGGTTTTTCAAAATCGACTTGCCCTTGATATTCTTTTGGCAAAAGAGGGTGGAGTCTGTGGCATGTTAAAAATTCAAGACTGCTGTACCTATATCCCAGATAAAAGTAAAGGGATAGAAGGATATATTAGAAATATTACCAAATTGAATAGTGATTTAACGCAACTAGAGGTTGACGGTGTTTGGGAGAGACTTGGTAAGAGTTTCTCTGCAGTTAGTAAATGGTTTTCTACATTTGGGAGTAGTTTATTAGGAAAAATAATAATGCCAATATTTTCAGTAGTCATAGTAGCTCTAGTAATATTAACAGCGAATAAGTGTTGTAAATGCATAAAAGAAAAAAAAGATGCAACAGACAAAAAGAATAAAAGAAAAGGAATAAAAAGAAAGAGAGAAGAGTTAGAGTTAGAAGAAATAAATGAAGAATACTATGACATGATGAAAAAGTTAGATGAGAGTGCCATAAAAGAAGCAAAAGAAAGTAAAATCTAGATACATTAAAAGGTGGCACTCGGTATGGTGAGTATTAATGATGGCTCCTAAAAGCCATCAGAGGTGGGATTGATGGAGCAGGATTTCGCGAAGGAAACCTGCTCAATTGAACACCCTTATAATATGTACTAACAGTAAGTAGTGTCAGAATGATTAATGTGCACAAATACACTACACGTGGGAAGTTTGCTTTGCAAGATGCATGAACTAACCAGAATTAATACGTAAATAACCGGAAATGTAATAACCTTGTATTTAGAACGAATTAAGGAGGTTTGCATGGCAAGGCCGCATGTGTATATAGTAAAAAGCATGATGTGAATTTGCTTTATCCTAATGAATAATGCCGCTTTCCTGCTTATGCTATGCTAGGCTAACCGCTAACATGAAGTAGAGTTAAGATGAGGGGTAAACAGTGAAAATGCATTATCACATAATTAATAAATGTTTGTTTTCCGTTCTTTTAGTAATGGACGAATTTTCCATATTGTTAAATTGACCTCAGAAAGGGCGGGTGAAGTTGAGAGCGAGCGGGAACCATGTGACTACATGACTGAACTGCTGTGCAAAGCTGAAAAAACGTGACCTGGTGAAGGACATGAACATTGACAAGCGGCCATCGCCAGTGTCATCGTGAAGTTGTTGAATTTATTAACGTGTATAAAATATTGTTACATATGTACTCATGAGAGAGAAGGGGTATTGATGACTATGTAAAAAAATGTGTGGAACAATGGTGTAGTCTAGAGAAAAAATGATTTTATGGTGGGGTGACATCCCACCCCCAGAACTCAACCAATCCCTTAGCTAGAAATTGTGAACTTAGCAACTATTGTGGGATGGACATGTGTTTTTTAGGGTATAAGAATAGGTGCTTTAGGGATGTGGTTTAGCTGTAGCTGCTGTGGGTCGCTTAGGCTGAAGGTGTCCGAGTGAGGGGTGCGCCACTGTTTGTCGGGTTGCAGAGAGGCCTAGCTGTTCCTGTCCTGTCCCTGTCCTGATTCTTGAGTCTTTGATCTCTGGCTCTTGGTCCGGGGGTCCCCACTACTACCTAGGCCTGGGAGGTAGTTTTCCCATTACAGATCCTTTGGGTTTGTATTTGATCTAATCAGTATTGCAGAATTATTTTTGCAGTCATATTTCTTGTCTTTGTACCTTTTGTCTCTTCATCTATCCCTCCGATTTATTAGTTTAAATAAATATATTTACTTGCATCTAATGTCTCTTCATCTGTCCACTCTTTGCAACGTATATTTGAAATAATTGTTCTGTTATTGCTATGATTAGATATTACTCTCTCTCTCATGAGGTTTCCAGTATTTGAATTTATAAAGTAATCGAAATGAGCATTTATTATTACTAGATAAAATTTATTAAATCTCACCGAGTCTGTGGTTATTTTAGCCCGTTCTATTGATTAAATGCTTCTTTAAAAATTCCATTGCCGTCAACTCTTCAACAAATTGGTCCATCGACCAAGTAGATGAAAAGTCGATTATTATTTATTCAGACATGTGAATATTCAGTATGATTAAAGTTTGAACCTGAATAATCAAGAGTAAAATTAAGGCAAAGTTAGTAAACTTGACCCCAGCGCATCAGGGATTCGGGTGAATGTGTATAGGCCAAAATACGTAATGTCAGTGAATATTTATCCCTGATCAATTTATTGGGTTCGCACTGGATCAATAGTCTCATGGTCCCACATTCTCTGACACGAAGCTGAGCGCTACATCAAATGACACAAGGCAGGATGTTCCCACTATTAGAATATTGGAATGTTGGGAGCTCAATTGAAAACAATGGCGTAGCTCCGGGCTTATAATGGCTGGTATAAGCCCGGAGCTCCAACATTCCAATGTTTCTTTGTTCACAGCTGTGGCTGTAAACAAAGGCTTCAGAGAGCCTGAGGGGATTTCAATCCCCTCGCGCTCCCTGAAGCCTTTGTTTTATTTGTTAGAACATTCTGCCCTCTAGTGGCAGAATGTTCTAATAGCCTTATAGCCCTTCGTAGCTGGGCTATACCGGCTATTAAAGTCCCGCTCCCTTGTTAACGTCCCTCGCCTTCGGCTCGGGCCTTTAACGCTGGAGCGGGTCTTTAATAGCCGGTATAGCCCGCTACGACGGGCTATAAAGGCTATATTAACGCCACCAAAGACTATTGTCACTTACAAAAATGCTGAGCGAACCAAGCTCTCCCAGTAATACAGTCTAGTATTACTGCCAAGTTTGCATGTCCATGATTGATGAACTGCTCAACTCCAGGTTTTTTTCTTTGAATTCTGGAACTTTTAGTCTTGGTTTCATGAAGCAATGACAAGAATTCAAGTTTCCAAAATTCAAAGAAAAATGTGGACTGGTGCATCTCTATGCCCATGGACCTGGGACACTTCTCAGGGCTAGTCTAGAGACCCTAATTGCTCTGCCACCAAGATCTCCCAGTACAAAGTCTCATGTGTCCCAGGTAATTGGCTATCCCTGGTATTATGGATAAGAGGAGCTCCTGGGGCAGAATGACAAAGCTGTGGTAAAAGTAAAGGACCTCAGAGCCCAAGGTTACTAAGACCAAGCCTCTCTAGGCTGCTTGGTCTAGCTCCGGCATCTGGTATTAAAGGAAGGAGGTACACAGAGTTCCAAAGCACTTGACACCATCTGGTACAGTCCTTTCATTGCAGGTAGGCAGTGGTCGAAGTGGGCCGGATCTGAGGGGCATGACATGCCCATAATTTTTAAATTCAAGAAAAACAGTTCCCCTACTTTTTATTCAGACAGCCGAAATGGTTCAGCTGAAGTGTAAGGCAGGGAGTCTCCTGTGCTGAGAAACCGAGGGAGGGGACATCTAAACAAGCCTGCCTGCCAAGGCGCCTGCTTGCCTGAAAGAAATGTAAATATGCGCAACTGGCCAATTTGCAAATGTAAAGGGTGCTTGGAAGCCGGTATTTGCTTTAATTAGCAGAATCACTTGAAGCTGACTTAGGACACAAATTTATTCTTTTTGAGTGGCTTTGCAAGGGAGTTACCAGCTGAGCTGTGAAGTGTGTGCTTCTAAAAGACAGTTCAACAGTTCTATAAAAAATTGCACTACATACAGTCTGGGTATTACTAAAATCTATACTTTGGAAGCACTTTTTTATCTTGAACCTTTTTGCGTATTTTGTAGCAGCCTATCTTATTCTGTTTGTAATGCAAACTTAAAATAATGACTTTCATATTCACAGTGCTTTTTGAAACAGACTGGGACCTCATAGCACTGAACATACACAAGTCACTATTCTTCACTGCAACAACCAGGTTTTAATTCTGTGGCTCTCTGGTTACACACACAAACCTCTGCAGTGCCTTAATAAATAGAGGTTTCATAATGTACATTAGTGCATTTCCCACTGATTACCTTAGATTGCATTTAGTTTTCATTTAAGCTGTGCATCATTTTATATGTAGTTAGCAGAAGGTGAAAGACCACTCACTCACCCTGCCCACATTATGGGCAGCTCACAGTTCCCATAAATTTTTTCAATGCACTTCGACCTCTGCTGGTATGGGGGTCACAAACGTTTTGGGCACTGGAACAGGCAGGTTCATACCTTGTAATAAAGCTAAAAGAAGCACTGAGTGCCAGGTCACTCGGACAAACTGGTCCAGGCCTGGTATTAATAAAAGTAGGGGAGAACAGTGTTCCAGGTCAGTATGGACATGCATTGCTTAATTTGTAAAAGAATGTGTGCCGGTGCCTAATGCTCCTCTCGGTAGCCCACATCCTGCGCTATTAAATGTCAGCACGAAGGAACCAAGGCTGTGTAGTCTTGAATTAACCTCAGGCCTCTTTAATTCACTACCAGATATCCGCCTTTCCCCTTTTCTCACTCTTACAGGTTTCTGCATTCTCCCTTTTTGAGTTTTTTTCATCTGTCTCTTCCTCCTTCTTTCCCCTCCATGTGTTTTTCTTTCTGTTTCTCTCGGGAAATGTCTGATCAGGAAAAATAAGTGGCAGTACCCAAAAATCAGTGCCAGTGGCCCCCATCGGCAACCACCAAGCTCAAATTAAGCACGGTTGACATGTATGTATGTATGTATGTATGTATGTATATATTTATATGGTATTTCTATAGCACGAACATAGCCAAAAGGCAATGGAGCACTGTTCTTGGTCAATTGCAAGCTAAAGTCAACGAGTAATAGGAGAGAAAGTGGGGCTGTGGAAAGTTAATGTATTATGATGTAGTGTTCTTTAAAGAGGTGAGTCTTCATATGCTAGTCCAGTCCTGATTTTAAAAGTAGGGAGCACAGGGCTACTATCATTTCACATTTGACAACTTTACCTGGTCCTAGAGTTTTATCCAGCATTACTTTGCATGCTGATTTTTACCTACACATTTACAATGTTAGAAATGAAATGACAAGCCCCAGAATGAAGGACTGGCTGGAGATGTTTCAATTATGACATGGGGTACCACTGTTGCATGAACAATGGACAATTACATATCCATTACCTCTTAGTTCCTTCTATGCTCCTGACAGCTGAATGCATGGCTGAGGGAAGGAATGATCAGTCATTGAACTGGTGACAACCCATATGTAAAGTACATCTTTTTTACTCGCCTGTAATGTGGTGGGCCCTGGGCCCACATGCTAAGTAAAGTGACGACACGGACACCACTATGTATGGTACTTAAAACTGGCCACTAGCATGTGCACCTGGGCCCTTTTATAAACAGCTTCACCGGACCAGTGAAACCTGTGTTGGATGGGTGTGGGGTGAGTGGTAGGACTGGCCCTTGGAGGGGCTGCTGCATGACGTGTCCTACAGGATACTATATTCCTCTGAAAATCCAAAACAAAAACAAGTCCAACCTGTGGAAACAAAACAATAATAAACTGGACACCATGTGGTCCATCACTCACTAGAGTCAGACAACAGGACAGCAGTGGACATATGGGCTGATGACTCGAGCTGCAACACAACATCTTTGCTCGCATTCTTAATTTAACCTGAGTGGTTCACGACACGAACACTGGCTGAGGGACATCAGTGACTTTCTGGCTGCATGCTGGTTGAAGTCAGGTCCCTTGTGTAGAGTTGGCCCACTCCGCTGATGCTCCAGATGATGCGTAGTTAGTGTCAACAGATGAAAAACAGGGCGCGTCAGGAGCGTTGTTGGGGTCCACTACAAAGAATCCATCATAAAGCATGCTTTGATGATGTTTCTTGCCACGTTGAACACGTCTGAAACCTATTGAGGTCCCCACTGCAAGGCCATATCACCTCCTGGTATCTGACAGTAGGGCAGTGCCAAGTCCATCTCTCGCTCATGTGGAGGCCCCTTGGATGGGTTGCCACGGGACTGCATGTGGTCTGCACTGGGGCTGTGTATGTGCCGCGTCTGGGCCGCAGCAAGACCGCTGAAGAGCCACTGCCTAGTCGCTCAGGCAACCGCAGGGGTAGATGGGTCTTGGTCAAGACTCACTCTCGCCACAGGGATCAGGGTGCAGGCAGGGTGAGCAGGCATTCTTTCTTGGGTCATCAACAACTTGGAGTAATGGTGGCCAGGTGCTTAAATCCTTTCTTTGTAAAGGTACCTGCCTTTCTTCAGCCTGGATGTTCTGAGTTGCTGAGCTGCCGCTTACTGTGTCTGGATGATTATGCTGGGAAGCTTGGGCCAGAGACTTGGTTTGCGCATGTTTGCTGCTTACTCTCAGTTCTCCCACTGGGCTTGGGGCAGAGACTTGGTTTGTGCATGCTTGTAGCTTACTCCCGGTTCTCCGCCTGGGCTTGGGACAGAGACTAGGTTTGCACATGCTTGCGGCATACTTTCCAGTGACGCAGCGGAGACTTCTCTTTGCTAGAGTTTTTCATTCTGGGTGCAGTGGAATACACCATCTTCAGGACTATGCAGGTGAGACTTCTAGTTGCTTGAGTCTCTTCTTCTGGGTGCAGCGGCATGCACCTTCTTCAGGGCCGGCCAACAGGGCCTCTCAGTAGTTGATTGTCTCTGTAGTCCGGCAACCAGGGTTGGGTGTTGGGCTCTGGCCTGGTGATAGTCAGGGCACTCGCTGATCCGGTTCTCCTCTTCTACTTGATTGTGATGTGGCGTCTGGGCACATGTCTCATGTTCCCTCTTCAGGAACCTTCCTGGAGCTCCTACTCCTGGGTGTTCCCTCTTCCGGGACCTTCTTCCATGGACGGTAGGGAGCTGTGGTTCTGCCTCCTTTCTCTGGGTGGTGCAGGACTTGCGGCTTGAGGTGTTGCTACCATCAGGCAGGGTTGGTGGAGTGTGTGGTGCGGTATGCCTCACAGGTGCGGGACGATGTGGTCCCAGTGTCTAGACCGTAGTTGCGGCATTGTTTGCTTCTGTCCACCTTCTGCTCTGACCTTGCTCTCCTTGGACCTTCTGCTTGGGGCTTTGTCCATCTTGCAGTCTTAGACAGAGAACGTGATGTCTCTGGGGTTCTCAGTCTCTTAAAGTGGGTGTCAGTAGGTTGGAGCACCTCCTGATCCAGATGCCGTCCTAAGGTGCTTCCACTTCTATGTCATGTGGACGTAGAGTCAAAATAATTTCCTCCCTTATGCTGCTCCACTTCTTCCAAATTCTCTCCTCACCTCAGGGCCACAGGGCTTTAAGCAGTTTTGTGTCGGGTGCGGTGAAGGCTGTCAGTGCTGCTGTGCTTCAATGGCACGACATTGAGGCCATGCCGCCAATCGGTGTCTGTGTGCCCTCTGGCGGCTTGCTGCTTGCACCAGGCATGAGTGTTATTTTTGTACCCACGGCCTAACTGGGCCTTTCTCTCCTCTTACTCTCCTGGAGTCTGCCCTTCCCACCGGTTGAGCCTCTTGTCTGAGAATTCTGGTAGTGGCCTCTTTTTCATAGTCGTACCCCTCTCTGCTACTGGGCTTTGTGTCAGTGCCATCTTCAGCGAGGGGTGCTTGCCTGGTTTGTGCTGCACATAGTTTGTGCACATTCTGACAATCTTCTGTGGAGACCTTGTGTTCCTTGGGGTGCTTTGCTTTGGCAGAGAGACTTCTCTGCTCCTTCCAAACCCTCTTGTTGTTACTTGTTTATGCTCTTATGGTTGCTTCCGGCGAGCTGTGCTGGCTTCCATTGGCAGTGGAGAGTTGAAAGACTGTTGGCTGCCCGTGGTCCACGAAGGGGACCCTCATAAGAGGGCGGCCGCCTTAGTGCCACATGAGGGCACACAAGACAGTCTAGCGTTGTGGGACCCTCCTAGGGGTCCGCGCGCAGCGTCACTTCTGGTAGGGGGTGGGCGGGGGATGAGGTATAAGTGCCTCTCCCCGCCCACCTGGCGGCCTCTTTGCCGCTGCCCTTGACGCCGTTTAGACATTTCGCTGAGCTGCTGCTGTGCTTCTGTACGCGGTGAGTGCAATTAGCCCCCCCTCCCCAGCCCGATCTCCCTATCAGGGTAGTATCTAGGGCAGGGCGGCCTGGCCTTTTCGACGGTCCGTCTTAGGGGGGTAGGACAGCGCTCATCGAGCACAGGCCAGCTCCGCCGGTGCTGGCCTGGCCCGGCCCCACGCGACACTGTGTGTTCCTGGACGGAACCGGGTAGTGGCAAGAGAGACTCGCCCCCATGCTCTCGGGGGGGCGAGGTGAGGCACAGAGGCCGCGCCAGCTGGGGGCCCACATGGTAGCGGGTGCCCTCGGCCCGCGTGGGTCTGTCGCGTGGGAGGGGGGGCAGCAAGCGCTTGGGGTTCCCTCCCTCACCCGCGGCTCCAGATCTCGCTATGGGGTTCAGGGTCCCGGCCGGTCATGGAGGGGGGGCAGCGGGTCCCGCGGAGGCCTCCCCCCGGGACTAGGTCTCCAGCCCTGGGGTAGCTTAGTGGCCCGTAGGGGTATCTGGGTGCGTGGGGGTGCAGCGGGTGCTGCGGAGGCTCTCCCTTCAGGGAGCTATGTTCCAGCGGTGGTCACGCAGTCCGGACGTGGCCGTCATGTCAGATCCGGAGCCGCTTTAAATTTTGCCCCATGCCCCGTTGCCCCTGTACTGGACATCTCGACCCCCTACCGGCCACATTCCAGTCGGACGCCCCGTCCGGGCACAGGGAGCTGCTCACGTGGCTGGCATCACGTGGGGGAGGCCTTGCCCGGTCACGGGTCGGGCCTGCTCATGCCCCGGCTGCATGGTGCACACCGGGCTGCCGCACAGTGTGCCGCAGTAAGGTGGGGGTCTGCCGGATGGGTGAGGAGGCCGCGGGCCCACCTCGATCTGGCACTACAGGGTGTTTACGGGCACTAAGATCTTGGACCCCCGAGAGGTGCCGCAGCTCCCCGCACGTGGTGCCCAGCATTGTTTGGATTGTACCGGGCGGCCGTTTGTCGCATGTCCGCCGGTATGTCCAAAGGGCACGATGGACGACGCGAGGGGCCGCAAGATGGCTCGGCCAGGACTGGACTCTAAGGAGGCGTGCGGCACGGCTGGCACACCGCTGCGGTAAACATTATTCAAAGCCTCGTGGCTCATGTCATCGCAAGTAAGTGAGACAGTGCTCTGCAGCCAGCCAGGCAGAGTGTGTTAATAACTCTGCTTTTCAGCGGCAGCGTGCAATCAGCTGCTTGCAGTGCCGGTCGCGAAGTTTCGTCCTGGGCACGGTTGTGTTTTATTTAGAATTTTCGGTTCTAAAATTTTCAGCCAGACTTTGCAGAATGTATTATGGGTGAATGTTAAGTTGATTAAGGTTTCAAACTCCGTCTTAATCTCCAAAAATGTTACTAGAGCAGCAAATTGTTTTTCATATGCGGCTCGAGGCTGCCGGCGGGCTGTGACCAAGTGTGTGCAGCCGCTAGCTCTACAATTTGCTTTTCAACGTGGCAGCGTGCGACCAGCTGCCCGCAGCCGGTGTCGGTCATGAAGTCCTGCCCTGGGCATTATTGCTGCAGGATCGAGGCTGCATGCGGGCTGTGACCAAGTGTGTGCCTCACAGGCTGAGGTTGCCTTGTCTGCCGCCGTTAGTTTCACTTCACCCTCGACCAGCCAGCACTTCCAACCGTCCTTCACTTAGGCTAAGGCAGCTCAGCTCTGTGCCGCAGTGGACCACTTTGGGGTAATTTAGGGTTGAGAGAGACTAGATTTGGAAATATAAACACTACAGCAGCCTAGCTGCCGGCCATGCCTATGTGAGACTACTGTGCCTCAGCCGGAGGCTTAGTGCCCAAATGGTGCCTGTCTGCGTGTGAGTCAGCTGACTGTGTGACTCTTAATTAGGCAGCTGAAGAGATCCATGTAACTTGTTCATGTTGGGGCCTCACATCTTTCCTGTTGGGCCAGGTCCCACATGGACAGAGAGGGCCTCGAGTCTACACTGATGCTCTGCATCCTGATTGATTGCCGGCAGCATGGAAGGGGCCTAGTGTGGGCAAAGGCTGACTAAGGCAATCTGTATTTAAATTGGTTTTCTGCCGGCCCGCCCGGCAACACTTGGCAGCTGAAAAGTGTTGTTGTGGCCTCACATCCTGTCTGGGCCGGGTCCCAGGTTGGAAAGAGAGGCCCAGGAGTCCACTAATGCTCTAAGCATTAGAAAGTAAGTGAGTTTGGGGTCTCCCAGTGAGACGGAATTTCGGTGGGGCGTTCGAGCCGGGCGGTCACATGGGTCCCTCGCCCACCCCCCCCTCCCGGCCTGTTTCTGTGGCAGCCCGCTCGTGTCCCGGACCTGGTCTGCTCCAGCTCTGGTTCAAGTCTCGGCGGGAGCATGCAAACCTGTGATTCTGGGCGAATCCCTTAATCTCCCCGTGTCCAATAAATAAATAGATTTGACCGGGTCCGTGTGTAATGTAAATGGTCCTCATGTAAAGCGCTCCAATACCTGCTGGTCGGGTTCGCGCTATACAAATCTGCACCAATCAGTGCACAAAGGAATGAGGGAGAACACTGATTAAAGGGGAAAGAAGCAAAATAAAAAGCGCAGGTTTAACACAGCTTTGTATAAAATGAGTCTTTTCAAACCCCTGATGGCGCCTGGCTGGCAGACGCGGCACAGCGTCCGCGGAGCCCCCTCGGCAAAGCAGCCACAGCACGGGTGGGCAGTCACGTGACTCAGAGAGCCAGATTCACTAGTTATAGAGCTTAGAGACGGCACAGGTGAGGCTCGAAGCGCAAGCCAGTGGTAGAATAGTGACCGTTTTGCCGGTTTTGGCGCCTGCAGTCGGCTGTGTGGGGTCCCCGGGACAATTATATGCGCTGTGCCGAGGGGGGACCCTCACTTCCGGTTAGGCCGCACTGACCAGCCACAGCGTGACAGAATACTGATCATAAGAGAAGGAAGCAAAGTAAAACCCCGAGTTTCACACATCTGTCGATGCGCCTGGCTGACATGTTCCTAATTTCAGGTAATAATGTTCCGGTTCAACGACCATGGGTGACACTTTCGCCATTACAATTGGCACGCAGGATTGGTCAGCAGTCCGGGCACTTCTGCGTTGTTCGCTAAAATGTTTCCGTCTTCCGCCTGTATGGGCGGTCTGTCGAGGGTAAGTAAAATGCAGCTAAGAGCATTGTTGACCCTGAATATGCTATCTTTGAAACCACCTCAGCAAGGGAAAAGAGCTTTGTGGTGTGCTTGACATACCGACCAATCAACCGTGGCTTTATGAAGTTATTTTCCTAACAATAGTGAATTGAAGAGCACTGCTGGTAGTGCAAATCGAATATTGGAACATGCAGTGGTCACTTGCATGCTGCGTCATATCAAAATACACTCATGAAACGTGAAGGGGTACATGATAACGAGGACATCAGTAGAAGTTTATGAGAGGGAAGCTTGGCATACAAATGAAGTGTAGAAGAATGGGGTATTTATGAACAGGACTATGCCTCTCAAATGACGAATCCTGGGGTGTCCATGGCTTTATCCATCCCTTCTGGTCCTCAGCTAGGGGAGGGGTGGTGCGATTCGCCGCTGCTGCCTCGCCGCGTACCGGGATTTGGCCGGCAAGGCGCTTAAAGTCTCGTTACAATTTAGATGTGTATCATGTGCATCACATACAAGCTATTGGGCCACAGTTATGTTCACTGTAGGGGCACAAATAAGGACATTAGGAACAAATCAAATATCCTGTAAAGATATCATGCCATCCCTATATATCACCCAGCTTAGAATGTTCTATGGTGAGGACAACAACAAAAAATTCTTTAATATGTGTACACCAAATAGGTCAAGTTGTGATAGATTGTTGGTCACCTTGTGGGGTTGTAAAATTCCAGAGCGTCTCACTGACGTGGATGTCCGTACAAAGGGGTAGTGAAGAAAAACCTGGAGAGCCCAAACATTCGGAGGAAAAGAAGGGGATAAAATGCAACCACGGTCATCTGCCTCTGAAATGGAATGACATGGGGAGGTTCTTGATGACTATTTCATTCACTCATCCACAGATCAGCTCAAGGATATACAATTGATTTTGTTACTGCAGGGGGAGGGACTCAATCACGCTCACCCCTGCCAAAATAGGCACAGGGATACCCCTTTACAGTTTTGAACCCGGGATTAAGTTCCAGCCCGTTTAGGAAAAACCACATGGTGAGAAAGTCAACCCGGGACTTCCAAAAGTGCCGCAATGATCTACCAATGCATGCATGCCCATGGGATGCGCGGTCTCCTGTGCCTATTTTGAGGCTTTCAGTTGCTTCCTACAGTGGGCCCTCCAGGAAACCTGTGGGGTGGAAGGGGTGACCCATTACCTAGACGACTTCCTTTTCATTGGGTAGGAGGGCACGCAGGATTGCAAGAAGGCCCTGACGGACTTTGAGAAGCTGGCCAGTCATCTGGGGGTCCCACTTGCGCCAGGGAAGACGGAGGGTCCGGCACAAGTCTTAACTTTCCTGGGGATTGAACTGGACACCATTGCCGGAGAGTCCAGGCTGCCACAGGACAAGGTCCGGGACTTGGCACAGCAGATCCAGTTAGCGTTAGGTCAGGACAAGGCCTCACTTGGTTCATCCAGAGCCTCCTGGGTAAGCTGAATTTTGCTGCCAGGGTCATACCTTCGGGGAGGGTCTTTGCGCGAAGGTTAGCCAGGGCCACTGCCAAAGTAAGGAGGAAGCACCACATGGTGAGATTGAGCAAGGGGATGAGGAAGGACCTGAGCATGTGGGCGGACTTCTTGGCTAATTTCAAAGGCTCTGTCATTTGGAGGGCCCCCTGGGCGAGCAGTCCTGAACTAGCACTCTTCACAGATGCGGCAGGCAGAGACGGTTTCGGGGCCATCTTAGACAGAGAATGGTGTGCTGAGAGATGGCCCAACTCTTGGCACAAAAAGAAGATCACATCCAACATAACAGTGTTAGAATTGTTCCCAATAGTGGTAGCCTTCCACCTGTGGCCTACAGTGCTGGCAGCAAAGAGAGTCCTTTTCTGGTCCGACAACCTGGCAGTAGTTCAGGCCATCAACTCCCAGTCGGCTAGTTGTCCCTTTGTTTTGTGCCTTTTGAGGGAACTGGCGCGGGCTTGCCTGTTTAACAATGTAGAATGCAGGGCTCGTCACATTCAAGGGGTGCAGAACACAGCAGCTGACGCTCTCTCTTGTTTTCAGTAGCGCCGGTTCCGGGAGGCGTGGCCGAGAGCGAGAGAGGAGATGACCCCTTTCCCACCACACCTCTGGTTCCTTCTGAAGTGCAACAGCGATTGAGGGGGCTAGGTGAGCTGTCCCTAGCACCCAGGACCAGTAAGCGCTATAGGACTTGTGTGGCCAGGTTTTGTGCGGTGGTTGGAGCCTGGGAAGAGGTGAGGTCACCATTGGAGCTCAGGGTACAGACTTTTATAGTATGGGCCAGGGATAATGGGAAGAGCCACTCCTGGATTTCTGGCCACCTGTTGGCTATCAGTCACCACGCTAGATTGAGGGGCCAGAACGATCCCACTAAATCCTTCCTGATCAGGGCGGCACTCAAGGGCTGGGCTAGGATCGAGCCGCGGGCACCGGACAATAGGTCCCCCATCGACTTCAAGACTCGGCAGGGGATGCTGGACTGGGTGCCCAAGGCTACCCATTCAGCGTTCGAAGCGGCCCTCTTTGCAGCCACCTTTAGCCTGGCTTTCTTCGGGGCCTTCAGGATTGGGGAGTTAGTGGCCAGGTCCAAGCATGACACATCGGGGGTGGCATTGAATGGGAAGGATGCAATACTCTCGGAGGCCTCACTCAAAAGCTTAGTAAGGCGGTCAAAAACAGACCAGGCGGGGAAGGGGAGAGTGGTCTTGTTGCAACGACTTGGCGATACTAGGTATTGTCCAGTGGCCCTGGTCGCCGCCTACCTGGCCCTGCGCCCGGCTGCGGAAGGGTATCTACTCAGGCACGCAGACGGAATGCCCGTCACAAAGTTTCAGGTGGAGCACATAATGCAGACATGCTTGAAGTTGTCAGGCAAGATGGGGCTGGGCAAGCGGTTCTGCAGCCATTCTTTTCGGATAGGGGCAGCGACGACAGCCTTCAGGACAGGCATGTCCGCAGAACGTATTATGCAGGTGGGGCGGTGGGAGTCTCAATGCTTTAAGAGATACATCCGTTCATGAGCTAAACAAGGAAGGGGCCTGAGGACATGTGTAGTCTTGTAAATTCAGACAATTGTTTAAATGTACAAGGGGGAACCCGTTGTGGCACCAGATGCTGTGTGACTTGCAGTGATGTGTGTACTGACATGCAATGTAGTGTTTTAGCGTTTGGTGTGTCGTGACGCAATAAAAGGTTTTGCAACCTCACATGTCTTTATTTACCAGGAACAAAGGTCTGGGTGATTGGCCATTCGGGCGTCGAGAGTGGCACGGTGGGCAGAGAGCAGGAAATGGAGGCATGGCTTCTCCGCCACCGAGATAATTTGGCTGGGATACCCGGGCATGCGCTGGAACTGTTTGCTGAAGAAGCTGCAGCAGAGACTGGGGGGGGTTTCTCTCCGCCCAACGTCCTGGTCATACACTTGGGAGGGAATGATCTGACTCTTCTGGGGAGGAAGGTACTGCTGCAAGAAATGAAGGACACAATGTGTAAGTTAAGCATTCAGTTGGGGACATGTGAACTATGGTGGTCTGAAATAACCCCCCGCCTGGTGTGGCAAGGAGCTCGGTCAGGGGAAGCCGTAGAGGCCTCGCGCAGGAGGGTTAACAGCGCTATGTGTAAATTCACCGAGCAAAGGGGTTTCGGCTTTATCGGACATGGGCTACTGCACGCCAAGCCCACAGGATGTTTTGAAGAAGATGGGGTACACCTGTCCAGAGTGGGCATGGACTTATTCTTGCTGGACCTGGGGAGACCCTGGAATCAGCAAGATGTAGGTAGGAATGCCGGCCGTGGTGGGGAGCCCTGGTTGTGACGGTGGCCACACCCAGAGCTGTGGCGGAGTTACAGGGCGATCCAGAGGCTGTAAGGTACAGAGGGGTACCCTCTGCAGGAGTACAACAAGGGTGCAAAGGCCAAATATCCCCAGGGAGGTCCTCGCGTTGTACCCTGGAGGAGCGACGGCACCCCGTTAGTCCTACGGGCGGTTGTGGACCTGAGCAACCGGGGGTTGCCTGGAATGCTCCGCCCCTTCGAGGGCGTGAGTAAGGGGGTGGACTGGCGGTCCACCGGTGGGAGGGGTTAGCCCCTCCCCCAAAATTGGTAAGCACCGATTGGCGACGGCCACGGTGTAATTTGGCTCATCAGGCGGGCAGGCGGCGGAGGGTTGCCTGCCCTTGGATCGCCCGTAAGATAACCCACCATGTTGGCATATTTGGTATGCAAATAAACCTGCAGCAATTTTCTCCACAAACAAGGTGTTGTGTGGTTTATTTCCTAATAATATTGCTGTATGGGGGATGGGGAGTGTTGCTGATCGCTGGCTTCCATTGGCAGTGGAGAGTTGAAAGACACTACTTGAGCACAAATCTCAATCTGAAATATCTTTCCCAGCGGCACTGCACTGATGCAATGCTCTTGGCGGCAGTAGGGATCTGTGTGATTGCCTGAGCAGCTGGTACAGTACCTCTGCTCACCAGTGGTGGCAGCAACCCAAACAGGCTTGATCCCTCGAGCCCACCATGAGGTTGTACTGTAGCTGGGGCGCAAAGGTGCATGGTTGGAGCGTGCTTTGTTTTCATGCTTCAGGTGAGTCAGGTGCTCTGTTGTTGGGGGTCTCTCTATCGGATCTGGGCCACCTTGGCCTTTAGTGCACACCTTGTTCCTCCGCCCCTTCAGTGGTTGTCAGGGGCGGTGTTTATGAAGTGAGGCGCTTTTGGTGGTTGGCTGCATACGCTGCTGTGCTTTTGTCACAGTCGTTTCTCGCGAGGGGGTTTGTACGTTGAAAAAAAAATCTCCTCCCCTCTTGGGAAGACAGTGCCCAAGGCTTCGTGCCTGGACTCACCGCTCCCTCACAAGTGGTTTGCCTGCAAAAACAACATGCATGAAGCTTCACCGGCACCTACTCATGTTGGATGGGTCCACATGATGCTATGTTGCTGCAGGAGGCCAAGACGGTCTTCTCTCCTTTCACATCAGTGACAAGCCTGCCACTAGGGGTCATACGGGGCTCCTCACACCTGTGGTGGGAGGCAGGATCTGCTCTTGTTGGTTCTCAGGCCTTGCTCAGGGGCAGTGGGGTCAGCTTTCCGCTCTCCTCCTTTCTACGGGAGGGTGATGAAAGGTCTCATATTCTTTCTTCCCACCAGCAGTAGCGCGCAACAGCCAGGGGGTGCTTGTTGCTCAACGTGCTTGTCTCGGCTTCACCTTACTGCCCTTCGGCACCACTGCAGTGAAGGTGGGGGGCCACTCCTGCATGCACTCAGGTAGGAGAGTCCCAGTTTTTTTTTTAAGTGCACATGTACCGGGCATCGGCTGCTCTGGGGTGGAGTTGGAGTACAGGGCCTTCTGGTCATCCTGATGTTGCCACGTCAAAGAGGGTAGATTTGGCTCAATTGGCAGCCTTCCTGCTCTATGTATATGGATCAGGGGTGCAACTAGACCCGAACTTCAGGAGGGGCTAACACTCCCAGCCAGGGCTGGCCCTAGCACTGGTCGCACACGGTGCAACAGTCTTTTTGGCGCTCCCTCCCCCATTTCCTCCTTCTCCATGAATTCCCTCACTACCGCTCACCAACAATGCACCTCATCTCTCTGTAGCACCTTTCTGACAAACATTTCATTAGGTCTCGCCTAGCGCAGCGCGCATGCGTTGCTCTAGGCGAGAGCCTCTTGCAATCACTCCAGACCTTCACTCGTGCGTGTGGCGGCCTGCAGCTTGCGGGAGCGAGCAGGGGCGCGCAGGGTGCCATCTGTTCTGTATCATGGCCGCTTTCACTTTCGCGGCCGCGTGGCCGCGCTTGTTTATTTCCAGTGAATAACTGTGTTCAGACACGAGTCAGCAGTTTTACCAGGCAATTTCGTTCATGCTTGATGGATTACTGTAGGACCTTTCTGTGTATTTCAATTATCATTTTCTTTCCATTCACCGAAATTCCATTAATGCTGCCAGTTCTGCGGAACTTTGATGTATGTAATGCGTCTCTTATGAGAAAGCGCAGGTTGCCGTCGCAGTAAATGTATATACATATGCAGTCTCTTGCGGCACTTTCGAACGGTAGCTTTGAAGCCATTACCTTTCGAGCTACCCCGCCTGCAGAGTGCGCATGACTACTGTTTTAAAACACAAAAGTGTCTAAAACGCGAGTTGATACAGCCGAATGGCCAGGCCTATTGAATTTGGAGTTGATGGACCAGGTCCGAGTCTCGGCGTCAATTCAACAACCTGTTATTCTGTGCAAATCACGTAATCCCCCCCCCCAAAAAAATCATATTTTATTAAATGTAATCTGGCCTTATTTAAAGGCTCTAATGCCTCTGGGTCAAGTTCGCACTTTATAAAAGTACAAAAATAAATTACCTTCACGCGCCGATATACCTTTCGTAGCTGGCTCGTGCCTTCCAAACGGCGTTCGTGCTACATTAGGACAAAAGTAGGCAGCCTTTTTCACCGCAAGGGTGCACCAGATTACATCAAAATGCCTCAGCTGTGATGCTGTTGCTAGAAAAAACGGAGCACCACAACAGCAAAAATGTATTATGCTTGGGGCTCCGAAGCTTCTCGCGCCACAGACGTTCCCATAAAGAAATCAAGTCTCCGGTGATTCAGCCACGTGGTGATGCTTCTATTCCCTGCGTGTGCTGAAGTCTGATAACCAGTAAAAGGGCGCCATATGACTACATTCTGCGCCCTCCTCTTCTTGTTTGTTGCTGGAGGACATAGAGATGGGCTGGAGAGCCGAGCCAGAGCCGAGCCAAGGCACTGGGTAGGCTATTAGAGCCCGTGCATGAGCCCGCCCTGAAAATGTTTGGTATGTAAATAATACAACATATAACACATAAAACATGAGACACTCTCTACAAAACTTTAAAAAATGTATTTAAGTAACAGGTGGAAGCTTTGACATCAAAATGTCATATTTTAGCACTGCACTGTGAAGTACTTAAAAGCTACTTATTACATTTCAAACATGAACTATCAGTGAGCTAAGAGGCAAGACAGTTGTCAAGTAAACCTTGTCCTGGCTCAGATTATCACAGAGCAACAATATAGTCTATTAAATCAAACACCATCGGCTTTTGTACATCTTAACTCATGTATTTGAAAGTGCTTTCATACTTGATGATGAAAAAAGGAGTTTTTGTGAAATAAAATATTTGCCAAAGATCAAACATTTTAAATGGGGAAGCCGCAATTTATCCAGGTTTTGTGGTTTCACTTTATATAAATCAACCAGTAAATGGGTATCCATTTCTCTTTCCTTATATTAAGGCTTTGTTTTTACCTCTTTGGGCATTTTTTTTTATATATCACTAACACAACCCAAAGGTATTGGAGTGCTTTACATGAGAACCAGTTATGTTACACAAGGTCACTTTCACTGTTTATAGGCACGAGAATATTAAGTGATCTGCCCAGAAATCACAGGATGTTGACCTGACACCGAGACTCAAACCTGGTTTCCCAGTTCCAAAATTGGCAGCTCTGGATGTAATGGAACATTGTGGGTAGAGGGAGGGTGGCAGTCAGAAGCCACATGACAGCTCGGCTCGTTATGGGCTCGAGGTTTCAACAGAACGTCGAGCTGAGCCAGAGCCAGCTTCAGACTCGAGCCGGGCTCGAGCTTGCAGTGCCTCGCCCACCTCTAGGAAGAGATACTACACTGTTTGAAGGGAATATTAAAAGGCATTTATCACATTAGGGTGCACTCTTTCAGCTAGTTAAAATTCTCATAATTAACAAAGTAGTGAGTCGAATTGTAGCTCTTCATCAATTCACGTATTCTGAACCAAGTGCTAAACCTAAGTAGATCATGGGGAAAAGCAAAGCCAGAAGTCACAGGAAGTCAGTTCTGGTGAGAAGCAGCATGCAATAACCTGTTTTAGCATGTCGAAAAAAGGAAATATTTAAAATAATAATATCCCATGAAGTACATATTGTTGGTCCCATTCACAAAGCCATTGGCACATGGATGTTTAACTTGCACCCACAGATGATTTGGTATAAAAGTACGAATTCATAGCATGGCATTCCCGAGAGGTGGTATTATGTGTGTAAATGCATTTACTTAAGCATGATATTCCACCATTTTGACGTAATATCATATAGGAGTAAATTTACTGCAGTGAATGGAGGCTCAGTATTACAGAATGGAAGTGTGCTCACACCTAAAATTGTAGAAGTGTCCAGCTGTTCACAGTCCAGTGCTTAATTTGAGCCGGTGCTTTCCAGTGCTCAGCACAGGCACTTAATTGGTTTCCGGTGCTCAGCACGGGCACCCAATTGTCAATACCATACTTAGAACAGTCCACCACATGGTGGCGCTGCTCATCTAATTTAGAGATGAGCAGAACAACGGTAATTTAGGACTACAATTTACGCCCATGTACCACCTCGCTTGACGCTAATTAACGCGAAGCAGTGCTTTGCGCTACTTTTAGGGTACCTTACAAGGCAAAATAAGTTTTGCGCTGGAAATTAAATTCCCCCAAAAACATTTTGTGCTGGTTAGCATCACATTTGTGACACTAACCCAGTGCAAAATGTTTGAAATTCTACCCCTGAGTGTCATTCCATCTTAAACACTCTGCTCAATTATTGAAGAAAACCTCAAACCCACTGTGGAACCATCAGTGTCCAAGCAGAAGTGGAGGAGAAGGTGCCACACCCAAGCGTCCACAACACCCAAGAAAGACCTAACTCTAGAGGATGCTAGGTAAATCAACAAGCATTGGCATAGCCAATAGGTCTCGCCTTTGGGACCTTATAAGTGTTTAGTTATCCAGCACAATATCCTTGGTGCAACAACATCAACTGTTGCATGGCTAAACACTTATAAGGTCCCAAAGGCGAGACCTATTGGCTATGCCAATGCTTGTTTTTTTATCGCGCTACTCATAGTTTGCTCACACTCAGTTCTGTGATCTGCATGGTACACGTTCTTTGTAGCAGGCATATTAACCCTCTGCGCTGTGTGGGTGGAAGGAGTGCCCATGTGAGTGCACAGTGAGCGATGTGACAGTGTGAGAGTATGGTAAGAGGAGTGACTGCAGGGTGAGTGAGGTGACCATATGAATTTGGGTGCGGATGTAAGTGCAGAGTGGGACGAATGAATGCATGGTTAGTGATGGGCTTGTTTGAGTGAGATTGCAGATTGAGCAGTGAGGGGGACAGGTGAGTGAAGTATCACATAAGTGCAGGGTGAGTAGTGTGGTCTTGTGGCTGCAGGATGAGGTACAGGGTGAATAGCACAAGTGCATTGTGAGTGCAGAGTGATCACTGTGAGTGCAGGGTGAGCGGGTGAATGGTGTGAGTGCATGGTGATCAGTGTGAGTGCATTGTGATCGCTGTGAGTGCAGGGTGAGCGTGAAAGTGAAGGGCGAGAATGAGGAGTGAGTTGTCTGAATGCAGGGTGCATTTCCAGATGCTTGAAGTAACTCAGCATGTTATTGACGGTGGCGTAGGGTTTTAGATACAAGTTAAACTATTGCTATTATGGCATTAATCAGAGATTGAGGGTGGAGGAAATAAATAATGTGCTGATCCTGCAACAAACTTCCAGTCTTATGATTAGGGTTACCAGCTCATTATTTTAATGTCCCAGACGGTACAAAAATAAACAGTCACCTAAAGCAGTATTTTCAGCACTTATCTGTGCATACTTCGAACAGCAAATATAAATAGAAAGTACTTTTAAATTGTGTTCTAGGGCTGCCTGAATGATCCATGGCTGATAATTAAAGGGAACAAAGACAGAAAAGTCACTTTACAAATGAAAACATACTTTTTTATTTATAACCCTTTTTAGTGTCAAGATGAGGTATTTGCAGGCTCTTTAAACAACACATGACTGCCATTTTTCTTTTGGCAACCCTACTTTATATTCCTTTTCATGAAATGCATTCTCACACTACGGCAGTAAATATAAAATGCAAATGTAAGGAATTGGCAGAGTGGGGGCTCAGGGGGTACTGGAACCAGAAAAGAAAACTAAGCCTCGGTAACCAGTTTACAAAGGTATGTAAATATGCAAATGGTCTTTAAAGACCTGTAAAAAACTCGGGCGTGCAGGAGATAAGACTCCAGACACTGCCCAGCCGAGCCTGCAGCAGCTTGAGCTGCAGAAGCCTGGGCTGAGACACACGACGGGGGGCTGAAGCCTTTTAGCCCTATGAGCTTTGCCCGCCTGATGTGGATCACCCACTAGCGCCTCAGTTAGATGCCCTCTTCTGTGCCTCACCACACTACCTGCTAACTCATGCTGTCTCCATACTTGGTGCAACAGGGTGTGGGAGTAAACCAGTCGGTTTCCTCCCTCGGACTAGGGCAGAGAGAGGTAAACGTGTGCCACATCGGAATACGCCGGCAGCCCCCATCCAGCCATCCTTCTCCCTCATGGTGCTTTACTCCGAGGCATCGCAGAGGTGGGGTCAGACCCACTCATTTCCAATGTAAAGTGGTGGGCCATGGGCCCAAATGCTAAGTAAAGTAACGACACTGACAATGTATGGTACTTAAGACTGGCCACGAGCACATGCACCCGGGCCCTTTTATTAACAGGGTAACTTGACCGGAGACGCCTGTGTTGGATGGGTGTGGGGTGAGTGGTAGGACTGCCCCTGGGAGGGGCTGCTGCATAAAGTGTCCTGCAGGACACTACATCGCCCTGCTTGGATTTGCATTCTGGAACCTGTAGTCCTCCATTTCTCATAAATACAAATACCTGAAGGAAAAGAAAAAGCAGCACTTTGTGAACGACTAATACCTGCAATAGAGTAGCGTGTTTAACACGCCCACGCCCCTTCATTCACCCAACTCACATGTGACATTCCCTGCTAAGGACAGACTGAATGCATCAATCTGTGACTGTACTTTTCCACTCACCTCTTTCATCGACATGCCAAGTGGGGGCGGGGAGATGGACAGAGCATTAAAATGCAATGGGAGAAACAAGGAACAGGGGCGAGAGACTGCAAGGTGGAGTCCAGGAGGAGTGTAGAAGCAATGCTGGGAGGAATAATGGAAGGTGGGTCAAAAAGTGGTGGCTTCTCCACTATGGCGGAGGAGCGTCGCCCCACTGCTTTTGAGCAGTGTAAAGGAAAGGAAATATAAAATTATAATAACTTTGAGTTATTATCATTTTATGTTTCCTACGTGGGCGGGCGGGCGAGTGGGCTGGGCTGCTCTGCTCACAGAGCAGGGCAGGGAGGAGTGGTTTGCCCACTCCTAAGTGCGCAATGACTGTTTGGTCGGCCTTCTTGGGCCGCCCAAACCAGTCATGCGCACTTTCCCCATTCTCCATGCAGGCTGCATTACAGCCTGCGCGGAGAAAACCCATAGGCCCCCATTCCCTGGTTGAGCCTCGAACCAGGACGCTCAAAATCAATCCCAACACTGCAATGCCGTGTTGTGATTGGTCAGGGAAGCCTGCCTGTTCTTCCTGTCCCACGAGGAGAGCAGGAGCAAGGAGCGGAGATGCGGCAGCGGGACCCAGCAGCAAGGTAAGTGTGTAATTTTCTTTTGTTTGTTTTACATTGCGCTACCTCGCGTTACCCCACGCCCGCCCCTGCCCCGTCACCCGCGAGTCATGCCACCCACCACTGAGGTCAAAGCAACAGGAGGGCAGAGTGTAACAACACGGAGGATGCAAAGCAAACACATGGGGAGAGAGGAAGGCGGAGCTGGGGAAGGAAGAGTAAATAGCGTGCGAGAGGGGGAGAAGCACACAGGCTAGAGAGAGAGCGCACCACACTCGGGTGCGACGATAGTCACAGAGCACACGAGTCGAGTTTGCATGTGAAAAAGTCCACTTTAATGAGGCAGGTGGATCGACTTCCATTAATCAAACCTTGGCAATAAGCAATAGAAACAAATGATAAACCCCGGCTTCACTATACAATAAAGAAACCTAACCACCCGCAGCTCCCCTTCCCGAAATAATCCCTCACATGTCCAAGCCATACACAACCTTTCTTCACTCGCAACTTCCTGCATCCAACCCTTCCAATTTGCCCCCTCCACCCCCCATCTCTCAATTGGTCTCAAACTGCTGATCTTTCTTTGAAACAACTTGAAAAACTTGTGCAACCGAACCACCAGGCACTCACTTGCTCAACAGCAACAATCAAAGCATTTCTACTGTAAGTCTGCCCCAAAAAGGAGGCCCCAAAAAGAAACTTAACCAATTTTCTCACTATTCCAAACTGCTCTACCCCTCACCCCCACTACCAAAAAGGGGGTCAGGGTGTTCACTGCCCTCAGCCAATTTTTTCTCCCTGCTGTCCTTAGACAGCACCATTTGCCCAACACGCCTTGGGGGTTTGGCCCAAAGCGCCCTCACTCTCAAGTGCTCACTGCACGAAGGGGATCGGAATGCACACTAGGGAGATAGATGGGAAACACTTGCAGTATTGTGGAGTGCTTAAAATAAAAAGAAACAAGCATTGGCAAAAACAATAGGTATCGACTATGCAAGAGCTATTGTCTTTGCCAATGTCATTTAGGGCAGAAATATGCAGCATGGCTAAAAGTTAGAAACTAAACAATTTGGCACTCCCAGTGCTTGCCACGTCATTGCACTTTTTAGGTCGAGCCTGGGCAGCGCATGCGCTGCTGCGAGCCCCGCCCATTCGCCGCCCATATTTTTAATTGGCATGAGTCATTGTCCTTCGTAAGCGCTGTCTTACAAGTTGTTATTAGGCTTGTTAGTCCCTCCTTGGTACCATCTTGTCTGCATTTGTTACCTCCCATAACGACTGGATCTTTTACTGGTGTTGTTACATGGTCTGCTTTATAAGTCGGTGAGCACTATTTTCTTTAATGCTCTACCCCAATTCCACCCACGATAACCCAGCACCCACCCGCTTGTGTTTTAAATGGTGGCGCAACGCAGGATACGGACATATTCCGTGGAATCGTGGGTAAAGGTAGATATCAGATAGGTCTTGGCGATGCGTCCTGTCTCGGCCTCCCTGATAAGGGCCCGGTATATGAACCTCAAGCGAGGGTCGTCAGCTTCTAGGACCTTCATCCATGGTTATCTACCTTTACCCACGATTCCACGGAATACGTCCGTATAATGCGTTGCGCCACCATTTTGAGAATCTGCCCTGATGAAGTTCAATCTCTATTGAACGAAACGCGTTGGCTGGAGTCTACATTTTTGATGTCATTGAAATAAAGGAATTCTTCTCACAAAGGAATTGGTCAGTCTTTTGTTATCAGGAAAGGCAGCCGGGTGGTGCACCGCTCCACGATTATCCAGTATCTAATCTGCGTTGCAGTCTGCACCCAACAGCGGCAGGTGCAGGAGTCGCATGTGCACACCTTTCCAAATATTCATTCTAACACTAACAAAAGGAACTCAGCGGTGAGGTGCGGCTACTTGGGTCCGCCGTTGTTCTGTGCTTGGTTTCAAATTACAGTGTGGTTCGCTTTAGCTAGAGCGGCCGCGCTTATTTAATTATTTAATATATGGCGCGGTTCGCTTTCATTTTAGCGGCCGCGCTTATTTAATTATTTAAAATACGGTGCGGTCCACTTTCTCGGCCTCGCTTATTTAATTATTTAATTACCAGCGCGTCCGCTTTCACATATGTGGCAACTCCCTCACACTCACACTCTCGTCTTTAGTGCTCTGGCTCATTAGTTCAAATAGTTTGAGGCACTTATCTAGTCTCACATGATTTCAGAATTTGCGGGCAGCAAAAGCATACAGTAAAGGATTGATAAAGCTACTAATAAATGCTAATGCCCCAGATATGAAGACTCCCATATGAGTGATGTCATCAAGCGTGGCTGCCATCTCTGGATCAGATGTCTCAAGCAGGACCGAAGACACGGAGAGCAGGTTAAAGACATGGTGGGGCATCCAGCATACTGCAAACGCGATGACCACGCTGGTGATCAGGGTCTCCAACCGGCGCTTAGTTTTGTACGTCATTTGCCGTATTCTCTTGCCAATGCACGCATAACACGTGCAAATGATGCAGAATGGAATCACGAAGACGGCCAGGGTCTCTAGCATGATCCAGCGGGTCACTAGCAACAAGCATTCATACGCTAAATACTCACCTGGGCCCATTCACTCACGCTAACTAGTAATCTCCGCTGGGGGGAATCAGTGGTACTCTTTATCAATATCCCTGCTACCAATTACTTTTCCTGATTGAAGAGTAATGACTTACCAATGGACCTTTGACAATTGGGGATAAAATGAGAATGTACAAACACAATTTTCATTAACCACCTGAAATAACCACTGACTCAGGAGGTTTTAAAATGTTTATCTAAATTCTTTAGCAGAGTAATTTACAAACCACATAATACTTAATCGCATATCAAGGAGGAAGCACACTATTGTCACCTATTTATTACAAATGACGGTCCCTCAGAAAGGAGAAGATAGAAACAGCAGTACAAACTAAAAGATTACGCATTTATAGTTACCTAAGGTGTGAAAACCAAACCCCTTGGCCAAGGAGTTGGAAAGGGTCCCCAGGATAGAATGGAAACCAAGACCTCCAGACCGGATTCAAGACAGGATATGTGACCTCCCTACCAACGACGTCTGCGTCGTTCCCCTCTCTGACACTTCGTTTCTCCTCGGTTCTTCCGCGTCTTCTTCTAATAGAGTCCTCCGCCCTCACCTCAGGACCTCTTCAGACAGCGGTTCAGTCTGCAATCGATCAGCTCTCGTCTGTGTCAGCATCTGAGCTCCAAACCCTAAAAGCTCTAACTAATTAGCTAATTCTATATCTATTATACCCTTCTACGCCCATGTACCTCCCATTAATGTTTCAAAATTATGGGCCCACTAGTTCCGATTGGACAGGGACAGGGGGTTGATCCTCACACCATGTCATCTTAGTTCAATTTTCTTAAGCCCATTGTTTTTAAAATACCGCCCCTCTCAATTAATACATTTGCTTTATTTCCCACCCGTTTCACAACGATTTTAATACAAAGTATATACAAAATGTATCCATGTATAAGACATTTCAGATGGACTGTGAAGGTGATCAGCGGGTCATGTCCTTGGATATCTTCCAAGTTGACTTCATCGCTTTGCTTTGTTAGTTTTCAGAGTGCATGTGCAGGTCACATGGCTCTCGAACTGCTGTTTAGCCAACCGAGGCCCACTTTACGAACTAATAGAAATCAAAGAAGAAACATATTAAATCAAAAATAAATGTTTTCACTGTATACCCCCTACTTCTACTCTATTCCCATTTAATTATAAAATCTATCCCGCATTAGTAGCGTTAGAATACCACATTATTAATTGCAGCAATGCAAAAGCTTTAGCATGTGAGAACATTAAGAAGCCATTTTAGCATACACTGCGCAGAAGCAAAAAGTTTCCCTCTAAGCAAAGAAAGACGTCATACCACGTGACATGGTTGACACATGCGCAGTAGAGTTCCCGCGCTTTAGCGGCCATTTTGGATTAGACAAGGATTACTTATTAGTGAAAACACATAGGCAAGCGTCTCTCGGATAAAAATGTAGTGTTTGCACATTATTAATAATGACATTACAAAGTTTTAGTACAAATTAATTAATACTGTGAGAGGTTTGCTTCCGAGCAAGTCTCATTGTGAGTCCTTGCTCCATCAATCCCCTCTCTGATGGCGTTTCTGAGCCATCAAAACGTCCCACAACCAGATGCCAACTTCTAGCATTTTTCCATCACATTTTCAATTTTACACTGTCTATTTTTATCCTTTCCTTTCAGTTTCTTGTAAATTTCACTTCGTAAGTCTTCTAATTCAATCTCCTCAAATTTCCTTTTCTTTCCTCTTCCTGTCACCCTATATGTTTCCTTCTTTCTACAACATTTGCACCATATCATTATTGACAATACTGTTATTGCTATCCCAACTAAGGGTACTATTATTTTACCTATAAGTCCTTTCCCTACATTAGTAAACCAGGTACCAATTGACGCAATGCTATTTGTCAATCTTTCCCATACACTATCAACTTCCAGTGGTTTCAGTTCATTCTCAAGTTTAGTAATATTCTTTATATATGTTCCAATTTCTGCACTTTTGTCAGGAATATACGTGCAACAATGTTTTGTTTTCAACGATTTACAGACCCCGCCCTCTTTTGCTAACAATATATCAAGAGCAAGTCGATTTTGCATAACCATAGATCTAATCGCAACCATCTCCGCATTAATCATTAGAAATCCTCCAGCAGTATCCGTTGATAAACGATCAACCACTGTAGATAATTTACATATTCTCCTTGAGTTCAGAATTACTCCCACTGAAGGTATCAATGCACCAAATATATCACCTATAATTTCAGAAAAACTAGCTCTTTTACTACGTGTTAATTCATTATTATTTTCATTGCTTCCAGTGTTTCTTTTTACGTGGTATACTTTTGGAAAAACTATTCCAAAATAACAACTTCCATACCACCGTGCAGGAAGCCTAAAATAAGCCTTATTCCCACACACATAATATATTCCAGGAAAAACTGAATCTGTTCCTCCTTTTAGTCCCCAACCTCCAAGAATTAAAAAATGTTGTTCACATTCACTGGTACCAATAAAAACATTGTTATATTCAGTTTTTAACCTATGAAGACAAATTTTCCCTGTCTTTACAAAATCTAGAGCCATAGCAGCTTGAGCCTTGCCAGGAGTGTAAATACCCTCTTTCTCAGCCCAAGGTGGAAGATGAGCTTTATGCTCATTCGCTTTCCTTTGGAAATTCTGTCTTCTATCTTCAACTAAGTTTAAAAATATCTTTTCTTCTTCACGTAATGAACATGTTAGATTGCTTCTATGTGCATGTGTTATGTCTATCGACTTCATTGTTAAGAAAAATTCTCCCATAAATTGTGCATCTTGACTACTAAGCACTGGGTTCAGATTCTTCCGAATAGGAACCTCTGAAAATATCACATCTATATTTGAATAATAATACTGAAGTTTCCCTGTTCTATAAAATAAACTAGTCAGTACACTACATGATATACCATAAGTTAAAGGCAAATGATGATAGGTTAAACCTTCTGCTACTGATTCAGGTAACTTCATACAGACATAACAGTCACTAACCTCCATTGTATCTACGTACTGAAACAATAATTTAGTAAAAACATTTAAACTAGTATCGTTATCTTTTACCACGTGATGAAAATCTGGTTCATCCTCTGCTTCTATTTCTACTCTATCACTTTTCAAATTATCTATCCTTCCTTTGGTGTCGTTGTTACTCTTCTTGTCCATTATCATAAGGTAAGGAATTGCTACGATCACAACTAACCACACTATAAGCACCACTACCATACTACATATGCACATAGCACAGCATTTTCTACAACATTTCCGTTTCGGTTTCCCAGAAACTCTGTCGTCAGCCATTTTTGTCTGTGAAGATTTCTCTTCTTTCTTTTTCCTTTAAACTTTTGACGTTATCAAGGTGGTTTCACTTCTTTTTCATAAGTCAGTTCTGCACTTGTTCCTTCGTCACCACTTTCACTTGTCTCTGAACTTTCGCAGTCTTCGAGAATTATATAAGTCCAATCAGGACCTTTAAACTTATTGTTCACGACTTTCAATCTTTTGCTTTTTCGTTTTTCAGACCCTCTTGTTTGTCCAGTTAAGCTTGTTACTTCATTTACTTGTTCTGGGTCTTCACTTCGCGTTGCTATATGGTATTTCACTCTTTTAATGACACTGGGCCAATGATCACCCTTTCTGACCTTCTTGGGTTGCACTGTATCTTCACTTTCCAAGTCTTTTCCAAGAACTCCTTTATTCTCAAGGTGTGGCACGAATTGTTTGTCCTTGATTTCAGCTTTCCACTCTATCTGCTCTTGTTCAGGTCTTATTGATGTTTCTTCAGTTGCCTGAATGTGAGTTTCTGCTAACTTGCCCTGTTCAGGATTGACGTTTTCATGCTTGAGGCTTTCTTGTTCGATGTTTTCTTGACTTTCTTCTCCCTGAACGTGTTTTTCTTGTTCTATCTGGTTCTGATCAGGGCTTATTGCACTTTGTACTTCTGCAGCCTGACCGCGTTCTTCTAAACCTGTCTGTCCCTGCTCAAAATTTGTTGTTTCATTGATAGTTTGAGCCCAATTTCCTTTCCCTATCTGGACCTGCTCAGGTTCACTTATCGTTTCAATCTCCCTACCCTGAGTTTGTTCTTCTACACCTATCTGGTCCTCTCTAATTTCTTCTAATCTAACTTTGCTCCTTGTTTTGATAAAGACTTCAGGTATATCCACCACTGGTATCCAGTCCTGACTTGTGCTCGGTTGTTCTTCTTCAGCTACTCCCGAATCTATCACTTGCGATTCTTCAGCTGTCCAACCTTCAGCTTCCTCAGCTATTGGTGCTGACTGAGGATCTCTTTCTTCAGGAGCTGGCACCCTTTTGGTGTGGTTTACATGAATCCAATTAGGTAGGCCTGCACATTTCACTGCTGTGTTTGTAACCAATATAACCTGACAAGGTTCTCCCCACCTGGGTGATAAACACGTTTCTCTGGTGTGATGTTTCACTACCACCCAATCTCCGGGGTTCAGATCATGCTCTTGTTCAGGCTGCCTGGAAACTGCGTCTTCTCCAACCTGGTGAGAGACAGAACGCACTAGGTCAGCCAATGCTTTGCAATAATCTAGAACCATATCATCAGTTATGTTCAGCAATTTATTTCCAGGTACATGTGCTTGTCTCATTGCTCTTCCCATGATGATTTCATGTGGACTCAATCCTGTATTTCTATCAGGAATGCTTCTGAGTCCCATTAAGACAAGAGGCAATGCATCTGGCCAATCCAATGATGTGGAGGCACAAATTTTTGACAATCTTGATTTTATTGTGCCATTCATTTGTTCCACTACTCCAGAAACCTCTGGGCGGTATGCACAGTGCAATTTTTGTTCAATTTGAAATGCTTCACAGATTATTCGAATTACATCATTATTAAAGTGACTTCCTCTATCTGATTCCAAAGTTACTGGGAAACCGAACCGTGGAATGAGTTCTCGTAACAACAGTTTTGCAACTGTTAGGCTGTCATTCCTCCTGGTAGGGTAAGCCTCCACCCACCTTGAAAACAGACACACTATGACAAGTACATATTTCAGCCCTTTGCATGGTGGTAACTGAATGAAATCTAACTGCAATCTCACAAATGGACCCTCTGCTTTTCCGATTTTTCCTAGACCAATTACTGTTCTCCTTCCTGGATTATTCATTTGGCAAGTTAAGCACCTCTGGCAAAGACTGTCTGCTGCAGCCCTAAACTTTGGATTGTACCAATTTTGTCTGAAAAGTCTAATCATGGCATCTCTTCCTACATGTGTGTCTCCATGATACATTCTGGCCATTTGTGAAATCAGGCAATCAGGCATGACTGGTCTGCCATCTGAATAGACCCACACGTCATCATCTGTTCTTCGTGTGCACCCTATTTTTATCCAAACATCCTTTTCACTCTCTTCAGCATCATCCTGCAATCGTCTCACATCATTCCATGTTTCAGGAGTTGAACATAGCATAAGTTGGCAGCTGATTCCCATTCTTTCGACTTTTCTGTTTACTGCCATTCGATTTCTGGCACAGTGTTGAGCGATTAGGTCTGCATATCTGTTACCGGCTACCACCCAGTCATCTCCTGACTGGTGTGCGGCACATTTCACCACTGCCAATTCTTTTGGTGATTGTATTGCCTCCAATAATTCCTTTACAAATTGTCCATTTTTGATTGGGGATCCTGAAGAAGTCAGGAAATCCCTCTGCATCCACAGTTGGCCAAAATCATGCACAACCCCGTACCCATATTGACTATCCGTAAATATGGTTACTTTTAAATTTTTCCCAATTTTGGAGGCTTTGATCAAAGCAATTAATTCAGCTACTTGTGCAGATTTGACTCCTGGTAAATAGGATGCTTCGACTATTCCAGATAGTTCACATACAGCATAGGCTGCACTCAATTTGCCATCTTCATGCCTTAGGCATGAGCCATCTACAAACAGCTCCCTGTCTGCGTTTTTAAGAGGCAATTCCTGAATGTCAGGACGCGGTTTGGTACACAATTCTGTGACTTGTAAACAGTCATGGTCTGTGTCATCCCTGACTTCTTCACAATATGGATCTGGTAACAAAGTTGCAGGATTTACAACCGTGCATCTAGCTATGGTCACATTCTCAGCTCCTAGAATTATTCGCTCATATTTTGTCATCCGACTAGGGGTAAGATGCTGAGTTCTAGTTCTTGTCAACAGAATCACAACTGCATGTGGGACGAACACTTTTACAGGGTGTCCCATTACGATTGATTCACTTTGTTCAATGCTCATACAGGTAGCAGCTACTGCTTTTAAGCAGCCTGGCAATGCTGCAGCCACTGGGTCCAATGTAGCAGAAAAATATGCTATAGGACGCCTGTCCAATCCATGTCTTTGTGTTAAAACCGAAAGTGCACAACTTTCTCTCTCATAGCAGAATAATGTAAATTCCTTTGTATAATCAGGCATGCCCAGGGCAGGTGCCTCACACAAAGCATTTCTTAGTTTAACAAATGCACTGGCACTTTCATCATCCCATTCAACTGGATCTTTTGCTTTCTTTTTGGTCAACTGAATTAAAGGCTTCGCTAGTAGTGAAAACCCTACAATCCATTGTCGACAGTATCCTACGATTCCAAGAAACATTCTCACCTCTCTTTGTGTTACTGGCATTTTCATTTGCTTAATTATTTTTATTCTCTCAGAAGTTATTCTTCTCTTTCCTGTTTCAATTTGGTGCCCAAAATATTTAACTGCCGTTGTACAAAATTGTAACTTCTCAGGTGACACTTTGTGTCCTTCCTCAGCCAAATGATTGAGTAATGCAATTGAGTCTGCGACACAATCGTCATGAGTTCCTGAAGCTACTAACAAATCATCTATATACTGCACTAAGACTGAGTTCCTGGGCATTACTAATTTCTCTAGGCACCTTTTCAGTATCTGATTAAAAATGGAGGGACTTTCTGTGTACCCCTGAGGAACACGATTCCACACATAAACATGAGTTTCGAATTTGAATGAAAACAAATACTGACTATCTGGATGTAATGGAATTGAGAAAAATGCTTGGCACAAATCCATTACTGTGAACCATTCTGCATTCCATGGTATTTGATATAAAATTACTGCAGGATTTGGTACTATAGGACAACAAGGTACCACAATTTTATTAATTTTCCTCAAGTCTTGAACGATTCTATATTTTCCACTAGGCTTTTTCAACCCCATGATTGGCGAATTACAAGGGCTACTCATAACTTCTTTTAATATACCTTGTTTTACCATTCTGCCAATTTCCTCAGTAACTCCTGCTTTCACTTCAGCACTCATTTTGTACTGTCTGGTATTTGGGAAAATTGCGCCTTCTTTTACGGTTATTTTTACCGGGTCTATATTTGCCATTAGACCTACTTCTTTTCCAGTAAAATCCCATACCTTTGAACTCACTGTAGTTTTTAACTCTTCTGGTAATTCACCTTTGGTTATCAAGGAGAACATTTCATCTACTTCCGTACCTTGTTTGGCTATCATGAATTTGGAAACATGATCTTCGTCTGGGGTCTGTATTGCAACACCATCCGGTGTGCAGTAAATAGTACAATTCATTTTGCTCAGCAAATCTCTGCCCAATACATTTACTGGACTAGAATCACACACCACAAATTGGTGCATTTCTCGGAAGTTTCCAATTCTTACTTCCATGGGTTCGGTAAGGGGTGTTCTAATCTTTTGATTTGCTACACCTACAACTTGGATAGCTTCTCCAGAGAGAGGGAGGTCTGGGATGTCTGCTGTTCTTACAGTAGAACGGGTAGCACCAGTGTCCAACAGAAAAGTGATTTCATTACCTTTTACTTTCCTGTCAACATATGGACCTGACTGATCTACCGGCAAGGATGCGCCAAGTACGCATTCCTCTTCCCCCTCTCTTAGGCACCGTCATTGATAATCATATGGATTAAAATCATCCTGTAAAAGAAACTGTGACGTTACATATTCATTCTTACCTCTTCCTCCTTGATATCCGACGTCTGTACCGTGCTTTGCTCTGCTTACATTACCCTGTATAGGGGCAGGTGGCAACTGACTCTGAGGATTTACACCCTGCTGTGAGTCATTCTGCGTCTGTGGATTTAAATTATGATTTGGGCCATTATTATTTTGAATCTTTTTACATTCGTTCTTCCAATGTCCCAACTTTCCGCATCCATGACAAGGAAATTTCTTTTTAGCCTCTTCTCTACTCATTCGTCCTCTTACCTTTCCACCATTCCCTGTGTCACCATTCGTTCCAGCTTCTTTTCCCTGATTTTCCGTTGGGTTATCTAAATTAATTCCCTGTCGCTCAGCCATTTTCACTTGAGCCCACGTCACTTTTTCTTGTAATTTCTTGTGTCTATCCTCAATGTCATCTCCACAATATTTAGCATATTTCAAAATCTCATCAATAGGCTTTCCCTGCCAGCATAACATGTGTTGCTTGATCATTTGACAAATCTCTGGTTTTAGACCATAAACAAATCGATAGACAAACTGACTCATATTTTTGTCTCCAATATCCTCAAAGCCACTATACTGTTTGAACATCTGCAATAGACGTTCGTAGTAGCCATGTACCGATTCAGTTGCTTCTTGCGTAGTTCCGTCTATTTTCACCCAATCTGTTTCTTTGGGTGGTATTTTCCCTTTCAAATAAGTTATTACTTGGTGATAGTTTTTCATCACATCATTTGATGGAGCACCTGTCTTTGGATCCCTAGGGTACTCTTCACTAGGCCAGTCGATTGTAATTTTACAGTCTGTCCACAAATCGGCAGGTACCACTATGTCAAACAAACCATCTAGGTCTTTTAGCAAAACCTTTGAAACCTTCACAAACCTCTCAACCTGCTTGTACCATTCAATTGGTTTTTCTCTCAATTTTGGAAAATCATTTGTAAATGACAAAATATCTTGCCTACTCCATGGGATATGGACATAACCTCCTCCTGGAACCTCTCGCATTGGGTACATCTGTTCTACCTTTCCTGTTTCCTTCAATAAATACTCAGATGTCGTTCTGTGCGAACGTGCTTCTTCCTTTTTCTTTGTCCATCTAGTTTTCCATTTATCCAATTCTCCCCATTTCTGTAAAACTGTCATTAATTCTTTAACTTGTAATTTTCTACCAGATGCATTCATATTTTCTAAGTCTTTGTCAGTAAATTCTGCTCTGTATGGTTTCTGCAACACTTTTGACTTTCTTATTTCAATTCCCATCTCTGAGGCCAAATCCGTTAACTTTTCATGGAATATTTTTACATTTCTGGTTATGCTCCTACATACGAACAATAGTTCTTCTTCACTGTAGGTGTTTAAACGATCTACTCCTATATTTCCAGCTATCATTTCTTCTAATTCGACTTTTAATTTATAAATGTCCAAGATCTTTGGGGGTGAACTGTCTGTCTACTCCTTGTGCCCATCTTTCTAAGTCTTCTGGAGTTACTACTGTTGCACTTTTAGTTCCTGAAGATGTGATTATATTTACATCCTTTGAGCAACCAGGTGTGACTCTTCTGGGGGTGCTATTTGCGGATTCCCGAATAGGCAAATCCATTAATGAAATCATAGATTCACAATCACTGATATGATCATCGATTATTACAGCTTCATTTTTAGGGATATCCATAGGTGTAGTCATAACTAAAGGTTTCGGGCAATTTACTTTGTCTCCATATAAAGGGACCACGGGACCAATGGTTACAGGTATAGTCAGAGAATCAGGATGTACATTCAACTGAGTTATTTTCTGTATTAATTATGTTCTATTTCTGTCTAAGGCCTCTCTTTCCTTAACCTGAAGTACCCTATTAACTGGTGGATTATGCAGTACTTGAGGTACTAACGGTGTTCTCAAAATTGGTGCACTTGGGGTACATCCACCCAGCCCTTCCTGGTATGGTGGAGGGTTCTTTAATATCTCTTCCATAAATTCATCTTCAGAGTCTCCAAACCCTGTCATATGTTTAGTCTTTTCTTTGCATTTGCTCCCTAGCTGCTCATCAGCCATAAATACAGGATATAAACCTTCAGAGATCATTGCTCGTCTCCACTGTTTCATCTGACTTTCTCTTGACCCATTCTGGTATCTAGGGAAAAATCCACTATAACCTTTATTACTCCTGGGTCTATCACGCTCAAACGCTTCTGTTTCCCATTCCTCTAGGGCTTCGTACTGCGTTAGTCTTGGTCTGGGTTCTAATTCATTCATTCTTATTCTTAAATTTTGAAGGATTCTCCCATTGAAAGTACCATTCTCCGGAAAAGCTAATACTCCGTCATCTTTTGTATATTCTATCCAATTCTCTAACCATACACAAGTATGATAACCCCGATCCATCATCATGAATGATGTGGGCGTTTTTGCTGGTGGAATGATAATTCCTTCCCTAGTTTTAATTGGCTTATCCTTCTTAAAATAATTCTTAATCTTTTGTAGGAATGACATTTTTCTCTTCTCTCCATACATTTTGGGTAAATATCTGTTTATTGAATTATATTCTGCAAAACCTAGGAATCTCTTGTCGGGACGTGTTCCTATTAAAGTCGGATCGCGTTTCCACATACAATTTCCACTGTCCACTAATATTTCGACTTCGGTTCTGACAACCAATCAAATTCCAGCTTGCATTTGTCTCGGGACCAATCCTAGCGCGGCTTTTCTGTGACGTTTGTCTGACGACCCCTCCTTTACAATCTGCGCTTCTCTGTCCCTCGCTGTTTCAACCAATCCCAGCGCGGCACCTGTGACGTCAGTATTACTCCTGACTACTGACCCCTCCTTTACAAGCTCGCTCTACGCCCGCTGTGTCAACCAATCCCAGTGCAGCGTTTGTGACGTCAGCTTTTACTCCGACAGCTGACCCTCCCTTTACAAAATTCGTACGCAAAACTTTATTTTCTCAACACTTCTTATTAAGATTTATTAACAACATAAAAACATTTGCTATCTTGCCAGTTTCCCTAAATTGAAAAGGATAGATTTCTCACACTTAGTAAAACCCTTCCGTTTACTAGACATACACTACGAGTAAAACCCTTCCGTTTACTCTTCACATAAGCTTCGGAAATACCTACTACTCCTTCAATGTTACCCTTTCTAGGTGATATAACATCAAATTTTCATCAGCGTATTCCTTTGCTATCACTCACAAGCACAGAGTCCCTAACAAGTACTGATAGCCCTGCTTAACTTTTCAGTACTATTTCTGCCTGACAGATAACCTCACTGCAGTATGGCTTCCACTTACCATCCGCTATTCAAATTCCCCGGGGATTTCTAGACAACATAAAACAAAACTTTTAAAACACGGATGTTAGTTCATAAAAATAAAATTCTCATTACCCAATTTACAAAGAAGAACCATCCTCTGATAACCAGAAAACTGATCCAGCGGGTCACTAGCAACAAGCATTCATACGCTAAATACTCACCTGGGCCCATTCACTCACGCTAACTAGTAATCTCCGCTGGGGGGAATCAGTTGTACTCTTTATCAATATCCCTGCTACCAATTACTTTTCCTGATTGAAGAGTAATGACTTACCAATGGACCTTTGACAATTGGGGATAAAATGAGAATGTACAATCACAATTTTCATTAACCACCTGAAATAACCACTGACTCAGGAAGTTTTAAAATGTTTATCTAAATTCTTTAGCAGAGTAATTTACAAACCACATAATACTTAATCGCATATCGAGGAGGAAGCACACTATTGTCACCTATTTATTACAAATGACGGTCCCTCAGAAAGGAGAAGATAGAAACAGCAGTACAAACTAAAAGATTACGCATGTATAGTTACCTAAGGTGTGAAAACCAAACCCCTTGGCCAAGGAGTTGGAAAGGGTCCCCAGGATAGAAAGGAAACCAAGACCTCCAGACCGGATTCAAGACAGGATAGGTGACCTCTCTACCAATGACGTCTGCGTCGTTCCCCTCTCTGACACTTCGTTCCTCCTCGGTTCTTCCGCGTCTTCTTCTAATAGAGTCCTCCGCCCCCACCTCAGGACCTCTTCAGACAGCGGTTCAGTCTGCAATCGATCAGCTCTCGTCTGTGTCAGCATCTGAGCTCCAAACCCTAAAAGCTCTAACTAATTAGCTAATTCTATATCTATTATACCCTTCTACGCCCATGTACCTCCCATTAATGTTTCAAAATTATGGGCCCACTATTTCTGATTGGACAGGGACAGGGGGTTGATCCTCACACCATGTCATCTTAGTTAAATTTTCTTAAGCCCATTGTTTTTAAAATACCGCCCCTCTCAATTAATACATTTGCTTTATTTCCCACCCGTTTCACAACGGTTTTAATACAAAGTATATACAAAATGTATCCATGTATAAGACATTTCAGATGGACTGTGAAGGTGATCAGCAGGTCATGTCCTTGGATATCTTCCAAGTTGACTTCATCGCTTTGCTTTGTTAGTTTTCAGAGCGCATGCGCAGGTCACATGGCTCTCGAACTGCTGTTTAGCCAACCCAGGCCCACTTTACGAACTAATAGAAATCAAAGAAGAAACATATTAAATCAAAAATAAATGTTTTCACTGTATACCCCCTACTTCTACTCTATTCCCATTTAATTATAAAATCTATCCCACATTAGTAGCGTTAGAATACCACATTATTAATTGCAGCAATGCAAAAGCTTTAGCATGTGAGAACATTAAGCAGCCATTTTAGCATACACTGCGCAGAAGCAAAAAGTTTCCCTCCAAGCAAAGAAAGACGTCATACCACGTGACATGGTTGACACATGCGCAGTAGAGTTCCCGCGCTTTAGCGGCCATTTTGCATTAGACAAGGATTACTTATTAGTGAAAACACATAGGCAAGCGTCTCTCGGATAAAAAATTTAGTATTTGCACATTATTAATAATGACATTACAAAGTTTTAGTACAAATTAATTAATACTGTGAGAGGTTTGCTTCCGAGCAAGTCTCATTGTGAGTCCTTGCTCCATCAAGCAGAAGTAAACTAGTCGCCTGCCTCCCTGAGGCGTAATTGTGGGATGTGCATTGTTAAGCATCTCCCAGCTCCTCGGTTACCTGTACAGGGAGGAAAGGGATTCCGAAGAGGAAGGCCGCGATCCAAATGATAAGGATATATTTGAGGGCAAAGGAGTTCCTTTTCCAGATGCGCATGGAGAAGGGATGAAACACGGCCAGGTACCGCTCCACTCTCAGAGCAGTTACAAACAAGCATTTTCAATGCAATAGGTCTCGCATTTGCGAGCATTTAAGCTATTGGCATTGTAAATGACAATGCCTTTTATTTATGTGTTTTTAAAAGCAGCACATATATAAAAGGCATTGTTATTTTTAATGCCAAGACCTCAAACTCTCGCAAATGTTGGCTGCGCAACTTTTTTTGACGCTGCTCGCATATTCAGGTTACAGTGAGCAGCGTTTAAACAAAGGGGTGCGGCCAACATTAAATTGAAAGCGCGTATGGTGCTTTCACCTAAAGGGATCAAAAAAAATTCAAAAGCTTCTGTAGCGCGCCCACTGAAAAAATGGGTGACCTATTGCATTGAAAATGCTTGTTTTTTCTTAGGGCGCAGACGGGAAGGAGGGAGACAACATGCAACATGGACAACGGGAGCAAAGGTGGGAGCAAACAGGCACATTTTTAAAAAGCACTATGACGCATACAGCGCTGGCCGCGTCATAAACGTTTTCTTCTTATGGCTGGTGTGTTGAGGGCAACACAGACAACTGGGGGGGTAGGACTGGGACCAGGAAGGTGTGAGATGTGATGGAAGAAGCAACACAGACAAGGGTAGGGGTCGGAGGGGAAGAAGCAACACAGACAAGGGGGTTGGAAGGGGAGGAATCAACACAGCCAGGGGTTGGGAGGGGACAAAGCAACACGGACAACGATGGTCGGAGGGGGAAGAAGCAACACAGGCAAGGCCAATAGGGGACGAAGAAATAACAATAGTGCCTCAATCACAGTGCAAGCAGTGGAAGGACACTAATCAAGACATGGCAATCAGTACTTGATCCATGCTCCACACGAAAAAACAGGAAGTGAAGCTAGCATGCAATGGCCAATTAGGAGGCAGCAAAGAACAGTGACAATAAAGCCAATGAATGGTAATCAATTGGCAGTTTGCAAGACTCTTGTAGTATACAATATCTCTCAAAAGGGACAGCACATAGTGCTGTTCTAGGCGAGGCCTAAAAAGTAGCGCTTGATAAATGAGCTGGGGAAGAACACGAGTAAGGGGGCTATTTTCCAGGGAAGGGACAAACACACGAAAAGGAAGGAAGCCTATGGGCGCTGACCAATAAGAAGCAAGCAAATGATAGTGACAATATAGGAGTCACTGGTAAGCAATGGGTGGGAGTCTAAGGCCCCTTTAATTTAACAATATGTCTCTCCTATGACAGCACATTCTCTAACAGGGTTCACCCTAAATCAAATGAGAGTGACAATATAGCCAACCAAGGGCAAGCAATGGATGGAGTCTATGGCCCCAGTAAGATATCAATATGTCTCACTTATGACAGTGTATGTGCTGTTTAACAGACTTCAACCTAAAAAGCATTCTTTTGGACCTAGGCTTTGAGCCAACCCATTTGGCAAAGTATTGAGAGATCCAGGGTGTGGGCCAGCCCGCGGTGGGCGCAATCACAGTGAACAGAATTTAATTTTACAAGTGTTCCTACGCAAAATGTCCTCTCCCTCCCAACGGCCAGCATAACAACATGATCACCAGTCAACACCCTTGAAAACAATACCAGGAAAAAAGTGAGGAAGAGGCGTGGGGTAGCGTCTTTCCAAAGAGAAAGTGTCTGATATACAAAGCATTTCTTCATGCATACATCAGGCTTATACATGAGAAACGTGTAAAACTCCACACAAAAGTGATTCACAGAGCCAAATTTGCTTGCAGAAAGGTCAGTCATGAGGATGGAAATGTTTCTACACTTGAGAATGCAATGCTTTTGTGGATGGCATGTAGAAGTCTGTGGAGTGCCATTGGTCAGAAAATGGAATATAAATAAGGGGAACGCCTACACAGTGGTTGCTTGGTGGGTATTCACAAACATTTGGGGAGAGGATGTATCCTAACTGCTAGGGCGGTCGAACTCGAAGCTGGGAAACCGGGTTCGAGTCTCGGCAACGACGCTCAACATCCTGTGAGTCTGGGCAAATCACTTAATCTCCCTGTGCCTAACAAAAATGAATGTGTCCTTCTGAAACGAAACTGGTGCTCATGTAAAGCGCTCTGGTACCCGATGTCTCAGGTCTAGTTTGCGCTATTTAAACTAAAAAAAAAAAAAAATTACAATGTGTTTAAAAATACTTAGCTTCACTTCCACGTAAGTGCAAGTGGAGCAGCAAGTGTGGGGAAAAAGAAAACCACCAATATTACACTATCGCAGCGTTATGGGAAAAGGAAAAACCTCATTCAAAAGCATTTTACATTCCGCCGAAGTGATCTCCTCTCCCTTTGCTCCGGAAGTGCTGTTGGGCTCCGGTTGCTGCACTCCGTTGCTGGGCAGGGTGCAGTCACAGCGGGCGTCACAGGATAACTGGGATTCATATCAAAGGAGTCAGCTTTCCTGCTTGCCGCACTTGCTGCACCAGCTGTGTCCGGTCCCGGGGGAGGCCACAACATCCAGCCTGCCTCCCGCTCGTGGCGCACAGCCGCCACGCCATCCAACAGCGCCAGGAGACGCTAGATAAACTCACGCCGACTCCCACAACGCGGGACGCGCGCGGACAGCGCCCGGACCAAGGGCGGGCCCGTCTAAGCCCGTCCGAGACCGATAGAGGCTGGGCTGGGCCATGGTATTAATATCTGCACATAGATCATCTTAGAAGGTTCTGTTGTATTCATATACGGTTTTAACATTGAGTCCGTTGATACAGACATACTGCATTGGGTCGATAAAGCCAACTATGATGAGTAAATCCAAATCTGGAAATGGCCAAGGGGTGGTGGGGACATTGGACGCTTTCCTGTTGAGGGCCGAGACGTGTCTTATTCATGAAATCGACCTTACTGAACGTAGACTGTCTCTGGACCTTCAGAATCTTCCCCAACGATTTACCCCTGTTACCCCTGTGTTAGTGCCACAATCCACTTCGGAAACGTGCCCTTCACGAATTGATTTAACTCAATTGGCGGAGCATGGAAATATTGACGACCTAGCTGAAGCCGATATTGACAAATCTGATACTTTGTTGAGGCCACATGTTGTCACTCGAGGCCAAAAAGCAAAATCTAATCATGGAACCAGCAATGCTCCTTCTGTAAAAAAAAGAAAGGGGCATGCTTCGAATAAATTAATTAAACACAACAAGCAAAGCCTTTCCCCCCCCTAAGTCTCTGGGCCCTAGAAGTAAATCTGTTGAGCCGAATTGCAACCTAGGGGTCTTCCTAGGTCAAGCTGAGGAGAATGCTGTATCTACGGTAGTTTCAACCACTCAAGAGACGGAGGATTCCCTCATAAAAAAGTTGGAACTTTTAATTTCAGCTCATTTGGACCCTATTTTAAAAAAGCTAATTGACATTGAGGGACGGATTAATAGTATAGCGAGCCCTGTATCTAATATTCCTGTATCTCATGTAGTTGGTGGTCAAAATGTGGTTGGTGGTAGTGGTGTTGCCAAGAATGCAGAAGTACAGTACCCCGACCTGCCCCCTATATTAGTGAGCCAGGTCGATCCCTCCCACTTAAGGGTTGCGCACCCCCCTATAAATAGTAATAATGTTGCGCATGAGTCAGTAGGTTTGATCTGTGGGCAAGGTCAGATTGCGAAAACCTCTAAAAACATTCAAAAAGATAAGCCTGGTATTATTGTTATAGAAGGATCCAGAAATACAGGAGGGATAGATAGTCAGTTTTCTGGCAAAAGACATCCTAGCCCCCCGGACCTTAATCTACACCTACCCCCAGAGGCTACCCCATATACTGTGGTGTTGGCAAATGCTCCAATATTATCATCTGGTGAAGTGGAGCATTGGCCAACACTGAGGAATAAATCACTTCATTTTTTGAGCACCAGGACGGGCATCAGCGATGTGTTCCTATTTGAAGAATTTAAAATGGCCCGCCGTATAGGGTGGGTGGGGAAATCCAATAAATCATTTCGGGGAGATTGTATCGTTCTGACTTTCAGATCTCCAGGTTTGGTAAAGACCATATTGGATAGAATGGAGAACTGTTTTGAAGGTGTGAGGGGGACGTCTGTTTTGCCCTTGGGGTTTTTCTATCAGCCTCCTAGAGCCAGTAGATATATCGAAGATGAGGGCAGATTTGTAGGGCAAACACAGCCTCTCCCTCCCTCATCCTGGTTTCATTCTAACCGCTATGAGGTACTAAGTAATCTTGCAGACATAGATTGACTTACCCCAGCTCAAAATAACATTGGGGATACTGTTGTCCCGGTTAATGCCCCGGAGATCGATACTAGGGAACTGGGTGGTATAGTGGCTACACCACTTTTAAACTGCAATAATAACAGCCTATATTACCCTCGGTGCCCAAATCATGACCACAGAGAAGCTATAGGGCCGGACTCAAATACTGAGATAGATGATCCAACTTTTAATGATAGTGTCGATGAGGCATGCAGGGCACAGAATGTTAATGCCAATGATGTTGTCCACGAAGTACCTATGATCCAGCACACCAATGTACGGCCTTTTATGCTCATATCTTGGAACATAGCAGGTATTTCTGCAAAATTAATAGATGAGGTTTGGCTACAATATGTGAAGTCATTTGATATTGTTTGTCTCCAGGAGTCTTGGAGCCGGGTTGACGTCACTTTAGATGGATACTGCTCATTAAATACACACGCAAATCCGTCAGCTGCAGGGAGAGCCAAGGGAGGCCTAGTGACTTTTATTTCGCTTATGTATGACTCACTTAAGATGGAGAGTATAATAGATTCCCACTGGTACCAGCTTATATTAATTTTTAATTTAACCGATACCATAATTTTATTAATTAATTGGTACTACAAAATCTTCGACCCAAATAATACTGAGGTTATTAATAAACTTAAAGAGGAGATCGATAACGTTGCCGTTAAATTCCAACCTCTGTGTATAATATGGGTGGGGGATTTTAATTGTACCGTCTGTCCATATAGCTCACACAGAGTATGTGGGGTAGCTGATACAGAAAATCGTTCTGTCCCGCATTTTAAGCATACACCGCAGGGTGATGCCCTGAATACTATTATACTGGTGAATGATCTCTGTATGGCGAATACCCTGGTTAATAATCCCTCTGTACAGTTTCCAACTTATCAGGGGGGAGCTAGTGTGAGCACAATTGATTTTATACGAATTTCTAGTAAATATACTGGTTGGCTGATAGTTTCGCAGTTGAACCAAACCCTGTAAGTGATCACAATCCTCTGATTCTCTCTATGAATGTTACAGCACAGAAAGCTATGGGGGATGCGTGTCCGATAAAATATAATCATAATCAAGGAGTTAGGCTTAAATGGAATTTAGTAGACTCAAAGCAATTTGAGGAGGCCATACTTAAAGAAAACTTAAGTAAATTTATGACTTGCCTAACCGTCGACTCCCCTCCTGACATAGTAATACAGTCCATTGAATTAATCTGTGCTGATGTGGCCAAAAAATTAAATAAGTCAATTAGGAAACGGGATACCTCCGAAATTAGGTGGTTTAATGCAGAGACTTCCAGGGCGCAAAGAAATCTTAGGAAAGCTCTGCAAGCAGTCCCCCGAAATAAGGCTGAGATAAAAATAGCGAGACAGTCTTATAAACAAGCTATTAATAGTAGGAAAAATGAACTAAGAAGAATAGCTTGGGAGGACTTAGAGAAAGCTAGCTCCCTCAAGGACTCAAAGAGCTTTTGGGAGATTATAAATCGTCCGCTTTTCTCTAATGACGCAAGGAGCATGGACTCGACCATAACAGGCGAGGTATGGGAAGCCCATTTTTTAAAAATATTTAATCCACGGGGAATATCAATACAAGAGCAAAGGGATGAGACAGTTATTAATTTTAAAACTGCTCATGAATTAAGCCAAAGTATTTCCGTGAGCGAGGTGGAAGATGCAATACATAAGGGTATATCTCTGAAAGCGCCCGGTCCAGATGGGGTACCCTTAGATTTGATCAAAAGTAATCTTCACCTGTGGGCACCCTTGCTGTTGAATGTTTTTAAGGCGGCAATACTCGGTCAAATCCCATCTTCATGGAAGGAGGCAGTCGTGGTACCTGTTTTTAAAAAAGGAAATAGGAATGACCCCACATGTTTTCGGCCAATTTCCTTAATAGACGCTACATGTTAAATTATGGGGAGGGTGATTCTAGCACGTTTGGAGTCATGGGCCAATGCTTCCGGATTAATAGCCGATACCCAATATGGTTTTAGAAAGGGGATGGGCACAAATGAACAGTGTCTTAACCTGTCCCTGATTATGGGCAAGTACATGAAGGCCAGGGGGGTCTTGATTCACCTGGCCTTCATGGACTTGTCCAGCGCATTTGACACTGTTTGTAGGGGAAACTATGGACAATGATGGGGGAAATGGGCTTTGAAGAGCCCCTTATTACCCTATTACGCAGGCTATATGAATCCACCACTGTGGCTGTGCGTTTTGGACCAGGAGGTGAGAAGACCAGGCCCATTGCCTCCACGGAGGGGCTGCGCCAGGGTTGTATCCTGGCCCCCTTCCTATTTCATGTATATACAAATGGTCTAGAGTCATTCTTGATTAAACAGCAACTGGATTTTCCTAGAATAGGAGGTAGACCGGTCCCTCTGTTGTCCTATGCCGACGACACGGTATTAATGACCCTAACGGCCAATAGTTTACAAAAGGCCCTGACCGCCTTCACTGATTTTATGTTAGGACTGGACCTTAAAGTAAATTTTGGTAAATCTTTTATTATGGTTTGTGGTCCGGAAAAAACTAAAACTAGGAAGTTCATTGTGAATGGAAAAATCATTGAGAAGGTGCCCAATTTTACCTGTTTAGGTAATGTTTTTAACAACAAACTGAATTGGGACAAACTAATTATGACAAGGGCCCAACAGACCAGTAGAATAAGGGAAACAGCCACTACAACGCGGCCGTTTCCATGCATACCCTTAACCACGCATGCATTACAACGCATGCGTGGTTACCACGCATAGCCTTTACCACGCATACCTTTACTACGAGATACATAGTAAAGGCATGTGTGTTAAAGGTACAAGCTCTCGTTTGATTAACAGCTCGCAAAAATTTGGGATGTAACCCCTAATCTTCACTTCGTAAACAAGGTAATGGACAAAAAATGCGGACTTTCATTGACTTCTAAATGAACATTAAAAAGAATTTGCATTAAAAAAACGCACCGGTTACCGAAGACACAAAACATTGATTGATGGAAGATGTGGAGGCAATCGGCGTCGTTAGAGGAAACGGAAAGACACTTCCGCTTCCTCTTTACGACGTGGAACGCACGTCGGAAGAGCTTGGAGAGGAGAGGTCGTGGAGAGGTAAGGGGGATTTTATTTAAAAAAAAATAATAATTTAAGGGATGAGGGGGTTATGTCGCGCAGAGGTAAATTATTAGGATTCAGGGCAGGGGAGGGGTATTTGATAGAAGGGTTTGTGAGTGGGGGAATCGCGCAGGGCAAGATTTAAAGGGTTAAGGGCAGGGGTATTTCTTAGAAGGAATGGGGGCGGGGGGTCGCACAGGGATACAGGGGAGGGGTATTAAAAAAAAAGAAATATGAGAGCTGGAGGGGGAAGGGCACAAGGGAGCAGTTAAAGGAATTGGGGCAGGGATATGAGATAACCTTTACCAAGAAAATGCCATTACCATGCATGGTTTTACAACGAAAATCGTTGTAAAGGAATGCGTGGTAAAAGCATTTTCGTGGTAAAGGTTATGCGTGGTAAAAGCATTCACATTGTAACGCATGCGTGGTAAAGGCATGCGTTGCAACGGAATGCGTTGTAACGTCATACAACCGTAGAATAACAGAGGGGCTGTTTCGTTTTGCCTGTAAATTGGGACATAAACCGGTTACAGAAATGATAATTTTATATAAATCTACATGTTTATCTGTAGCTACTTTTGGGGCCGGAGTATGGGGTTACCATAAGAGTTATCAGATTCAGGTTTTAGAGAATACATTTTTAAAAAGGTTATTAATGATTCCTAGTAGTACTTCAACCTCATTTTGTCACTCAGAGGTGGGCCTGGAATATGTGAAAGATAGGATAAACATCGCACCACTTATTTTATGGGCGAAAATCTGGTCTTCAGAGAATTTGACATTCACTAGGAGTATCCTTAATGATTGTATGAACTTGGATAATGCAATGTCACTCCCTTGGCTGCGTTATGTTAGGGATACTTTTTATAAGATTGGCCTAGAGGAATGTTATAATAACCCAGATATTATTGAGTCTAATATGAAAATGATTATAATAAATGCATATCGTACTGAATTAAGGATGTCTGACCAGGACAGGGGAACGTTAGTTGATGGGGCATTAGGTCTCCAGCAATTTTATCTGTCTTTTACTTTGCATGTACAATCTCGTTTTCTGTTGACCAGATTTCGATTGGGTACACTGCATTTTTTAGTGGCCTATCCTAAACAGGCTAGCTGGTGTGAGAGACTAGCCCCCTGTCCTTGTAATAATCTGGCCAAACAGAGTACAATGTATTTTATGTTGTTCTGTTCCCTGTATAAATACCCTAGAGCACGCTTTATTAAACCTATATTGAACGTTATTAGGCCCTGCTCTTATCAAGAGGGCTATGCCTATTTAAAGTCATTATCTACGGCTGTACTCTCTAGTGCAGTACTTAGTTTTATTAGAACTGCATTTATAATAAGAAAACGTTATGAAGTGTGAAAAGGAATCTAATTTTATTCTTTTTACTAAGAATTTTTCTTTTAGTCATCTGTACAAATTGAGGTGGGGATGGCTATGATGATTTTAAAATTGATTAATTTTGCTGGTTTATTAAGATCTATGGAAGGGAATATGTGCGAATTCTGTAAATGTTTTTAGATGTTTTATTGTGTAAACTTTTATGATTCTAATGAATCGAATAAAGTTATTTGAACGAACGAACATTAAAAAGAAATACCAAAAATATATTTATTTTTATTTTCTCAAGTTTTGTAACCTTAGGTAAGCAGTCACATATGGGTTGAGAAAAAAGGCGCACTAAAGAAAGGTTTGTGAATAGCAGGCAGCAATAAAGGAAAGTTCTGAAACTAACAGGGAACCTACAGTTACGCCTGGGAGTTCTGTGAAGTGACTAAGGAAGAGGGGCCCTACGCATGCCACTCTCCCCATAAATTAGCAACCTAACATTGCGCTGACCCCTGGGGGTTTGGCCTTCCCCGAGGGAAAATCTTTGAACAGCGGCTCAGATATCAAGGAGCAACTTTACATAAGCATATCTCTGGCCTCATTGAGCAAATGTTCTTCATCTTGGGCTTGTTTTGCTCCTGGTAACCAGGGCTGGCCTCCACGACCATTTTCATAAGGCCTCCTGCCCTTTAAAGTGACACATTTGTGGAGTGCTGGGTTTTCTAGTTCCCTGCGCCAGCCTGATCCTCTGCTTGGCTCCTGGTGCTCCTCTCCGGCCGGTGGTACTTGTGCAGCCCCTCCACAACCAGCCAACAGAACACTCTCCTTGCTGCATGCCGCAGCCCCCAAAGCCTTCTGCCCTCTTGAATGGCACCTGGGGGGGCAGAGAGTCCAGGACCTTTCCCTCAACTGGTCCTCAGTGGGCATAAGGAGGCAGCACTACTGCACTACCTGGTGAGGGGGGGTCAGCTGGAGTCAAAGTCCTTAGTCTTTCTTTACAGGACATTCCCTTCAAGCTGGGCATTCTTCCGCCATCGTCGCCTCTCAGGTCCAGGGTCTTCTCCACTGTCTCTCACTTGTGCAAAGGTTTTTAAGTTGGGATGGAAAGCTTTAAAGTTAGGCACCCCTGGTCAATCCTATAATGCCACATCATCCCCCCACCTCTGTCCTAACCCTCCTGCACAGCATTCCGGGACAATCCAAAATGGTGACTTCACGTTTTGTCTGGCACGAGCTCCTCGAGGGACTGAGCTCCGCTTCTAGAGGACACCACTGCCTGATCCCTTCCTACTAAATGCTCAAAGGCAAGCCTCTCCTGTCTTGGCTCCAGAGGCTTGGCCATCCTGCTTTGTCTAGTGGGCCTGGATTGTCCCAGCCAAAGTGCAGTGTGGCAATCTATGTTACAGCAAACAAATGATGGACGGAATGCTGACAATGCAAACATTCTCCCCCAGTCAAAAGATCTGGGTTAAATCCATCGTTCTTTTGCTCACTACGCCACCCCAGTTTGGACCCAGCCATATGCAAATCAGTCTTGACCCTGTGCCCCATGGGAACAGTCCAGACCGAACTGCCAGGCCAGGTCCTCCCTGGACCGGAAACAAGCATCCTGGGACCGGTTTCAGGGTATGTCACCCTTCTTCAGCCAGGCTAGCTTGAATCCAGTGGCACAGTGAGGAAGGGACCCATGTCTGGGCATACCCATCCCACTTAGGGTGAAAAGTGTTACAGCAAACAAATGATGGACGGAATGCTGACAATGCAAACATTCTCCCCAGTCAAAAGATCTGGGTTAAATCCATCGTTCTTTTGCTCACTACGCCACCCCCAGTTTGGACCCAGCCATATGCAAATCAGTCTTGACCCTGTGCCCCATGGGAACAGTCCAGACCGAACTGCCAGGCCAGGTCCTCCCTGGACCGGAAACAAGCATCCTGGGACCGGTTTCAGGGTATGTCACCCTTCTTCAGCCAGGCTAGCTTGAATCCAGTGGCATCGTGAGCAAGGGACCCACGTCTGGGCATACCCATCCCACTTAGGATGAAAAGTGTTACAGCAAACAAATGATGGACGGAATGCTGACAATGCAAACATTCTCCCCCAGTCAAAAGATCTGGGTTAAATCCATTGTTCTTTTGCTCACTACGCCACCCCAGTTTGGACCCAGCCATATGCAAATCAGTCTTGACCCTGTGCCCCATGGGAACAGTCCAGACCGAACTGCCAGGCCAGGTCCTCCTGGACCGGAAACAAGCATCCTGGGACCGGTTTCAGGGTATGTCACCCTTCTTCAGCCAGGCTAGCTTGAATCCAGTGGCACAGTGAGCAAGGGACCCATGTCTGGGCATACCCATCCCACTTAGGGTGAAAAGTGTTACAGCAAACAAATGATGGACGGAATGCTGACAATGCAAACATTCTCCCCCAGTCAAAAGATCTGGGTTAAATCCATCGTTCTTTTGCTCACTACGCCACCCCAGTTTGGACCCAGCCATATGCAAATCAGTCTTGACCCTGTGCCCCATGGGAACAGTCCAGACCGAACTGCCAGGCCAGGTCCTCCCTGGACCGGAAACAAGCATCCTGGGACCGGTTTCAGGGTATGTCACCCTTCTTCAGCCAGGCTAGCTTGAATCCAGTGGCACAGTGAGCAAGGGACCCACGTCTGGGCATACCCATCCCACTTAGGGTGAAAAGTGTTACAGCAAACAAATGATGGACGGAATGCTGACAATGCAAACATTCTCCCCCAGTCAAAAGATCTGGGTTAAATCCATCGTTCTTTTGCTCACTACGCCACCCCAGTTTGGACCCAGCCATATGCAAATCAGTCTTGACCCTGTGCCCCATGGGAACAGTCCAGACCGAACTGCCAGGCCAGGTCCTCCCTGGACCGGAAACAAGCATCCTGGGACCGGTTTCAGGGTATGTCACCCTTCTTCAGCCAGGCTAGCTTGAATCCAGTGGCACAGTGAGCAAGGGACCCACGTCTGGGCATACCCATCCCACTTAGGGTGAAAAGTGTTACAGCAAACAAATGATGGACGGAATGCTGACAATGCAAACATTCTCCCCCAGTCAAAAGATCTGGGTTAAATCCCATCGTTCTTTTGCTCACTACGCCACCCCAGTTTGGACCCAGCCATATGCAAATCAGTCTTGACCCTGTGCCCCATGGGAACAGTCCAGACCGAACTGCCAGGCCAGGTCCTCCCTGGACCGGAAACAAGCATCCTGGGACCGGTTTCAGGGAATGTCACCCTTCTTCAGCCAGGCTAGCTTGAATCCAGTGGCACAGTGAGCAAGGGACCCACGTCTGGGCATACCCATCCCACTTAGGGTGTGGCAATCTAAGCATCAGATGCAGATTTTCCCCACACAACTTTCCTCCTCCAGGACCTGGGTCAACCACTGATAATTGCTCCTTTTGTGTGGTGTGGCCTTTGCTCCCTCTGGTGGGAAGCAGGGTAATTAACTTGGCCCAGTAGAGGGAACAAAGGCCTGGAATCTGATTATGAGCTGAGCCAAAGAAATATGTTAATTCCTGAAGTGCCATAAGATGTGGATGGATATATTTGGGGCTTTGCAAATTCAACCTCAGCAAGCATGTTTTATTCCACTTTGGTACCTTGCTGGAGCCTGTAGGCCTGAGTAGAGGGAAAATGTACTTTAGGGCGGATTTCGCCTACATGAATAATACAGTGAAAACACCACAGATTTTCTAGTAAGCACTACAGATCTACACTATAATACTCACTCATATTGTAGGGTCTACCATAAGTGAGTACAAATCCTTCCACAGTCCCTTCTGAGCCAGGCTGCCTGTGCACAAATATAGGGCTGCAAACGACAGTAGTCTCACACGTAGAGCCCGCACATGCATGTGGACACGTGTTCATGTGAAACTAGCCCACTGCCCCTTATACTAGCTGCATAGCAGCATCCTTATCTTAAAGGGCAGACACTGGAGTTTAGCACTTTTGGCCCAATTACCGTGAATTTATGAGACTCACTCACGGTATCATCAAAATACTGGGTAATCAATTGTGAAAACTCCTGGTCGACTAAATTGCCAGAGCCCATTTGCTCCAGGACATCATTTCACAAGTCTGCATCCTGCTCCTGTAAAAAACCAAGGTCCGGCCTTGGATAAATGGTCATCCTGCTGGCTGAGAGAGGGGGCACTGGAGGCAGGGTTGGATTGGGATTAAAAATCGGCCCGGGCACGCAAAAAAAAAAGTGACCCACATTTGCATATTGTCTTTCCGCAAAACAGTGAGTGCTACGGCAAAATTTTATAAAAAAAGCAGGGGGGGGGGGTTAAAAAAAAATGCACAGATTAGTTTACAGTGGTGAAACACACCGGAAAACAAGTGAGGCCACTTCTGCTCAGGCTCCCTGCCCCGGTCAATCTGCATATATTAATGGGCCGGCCCAGCGAGAGAAAGGGAGTGACACCTCTGCCCGTTGATAAAAGGGAGGTAATGGACACCCATCTGCCCCCAGAAAGGCCACTCAGGCACCCACTGGGCCGCTGGCGGTATCCGAACAATGCAGAAACCACCCAAATCGCCCCCCCAGACTGCTCAAAAAAGCAGCCCACAGCTGGAACTGGACACCAGCCCCTCGGGCATTGCCCGAGTGCCCGCGTTACCAATCCGACCCTGACTGGAGGTATACCTGACAGAGGAGCCTCCCAAAGGAGAACCTAGCTGTAGCCCATGCTGATGAGCTGCCCAGAAAGACACGGACTGGGAAAGCCTACCACCATTGAATGCACTGTGGTGTCTTGAGGAGGAGCGGAGCCAGAGCCCTTGGTGGGCTCTTAATCTTTGTCCATGAGTGTGCACCCCTGGTTGCATCACTGGACCTTGAGGTGATCCTCAGCCACCTTCTGTGACTGGAAATTATCAGTGAGGCTGCTGAAGTGATCTGTAAGAGGCCTCAAGTGTGTGTCCTGCCCTACACCTGTTGCAGGTAATTTCTGGCCCCTGAGATGCACTACACCAAAGCCTAACTGAACCATATTCCATGCTTTTATTCTGAACTGAATACTGCCTGTTCTTGTAAGTGAGCCAACCCCCTCAAACCCCCTACCCCTCCACTACCCTATTTCTCACCTATACCTCTATCAATATATCCATTATCTCCTCTCTCTCATTCGTCCCAAGCCCCATACCACTACTATGATCCCCAAAATAACCCTTTCGAGACTCTTCCCTCCTCCACCCCTCCTTGCATTATCTCATACCTCTTTGTACTATTCCGATCCCCCAAAACAAGCCTTTCTAAATCCTCCTTCTGACTCTTCCCCCTCCACCTCCCTTTTACTCATCCCAAGCCTCCTGCTACTGCTACGAGCTCCAAAACAAACAAACCAACAAAAAAAAATATATTTCTAAATCCTTCCCTTCTATCCCTCCACTATCCTTTTTAATCCAAATAACAGACTAACATGTCGACCACTCAAATCAGTTTCATATTTTACTATACTAATTCATCACTAACCCTTTATGGGTTCCAGAGTAGCGTGCTACTCACCAAAAAAGCACTTCAACACCTCATCAGAGGTACCAAGTGCTATATAAATGCAAACCTTTTTACCTCTTCTACCCCTTCGCTATCCTTCTCAATCCAAATAACTGACTAACATATCCACCACTCAAATTACTTTCATATTTCACTATACTAATTCACCACTAACACTGTATGGGTTCCAGAGTAGCATGCTACTCGCCGAAAAAGCACTTCAACACCCCATCAGGAGTAGCGAGCGCTATATAAATGCAAACCTTTTTCCCTTCTCTATCCCTCCACTATCCTTCTCAAAGAAAAATAACTGACTAACATATCCACCACTCAAATTACTTTCATATTTTCACTATACTAATTCACCACTAATCCTTTATGGGTTCCGATGTTGTGTGCTACTCGCCAAAAAAACGCTTCATCACCCCATCAAGGGTAGCAAGGGCTACATAAATGCAAACCTTTTTCCCTCTTCTATCCCTCCACTATCCTTCTCAATCTAAATAACTGACTAACATATCCACCACTCAAATTACTTTCATATTTTCACTATACTTATTCACCACTAATCCTTTATGTGTTCCGGAGTAGCGTGCTACTTGCCAAAAAAGCGATTTGACGCCTCGTCAGGGGTAGTAAGTGCTGTATAAATGCAATTACAATACAAAACAATTATTAATTGCCACTCCAATAGATGGAATCATAGCTCCTAACACATCCAGCACAATTTGTCCAAATCCTCATTTCACCCTCTTCAATCGAACAGCATAGTTCATCTCATTCACATGGTAAACCCTTGGAAATACCAAAGCAAGGTAGCAAGAACCAAGATAATTAAGAGGCACATTAAAATAGGCAGTTTTTCCACACACATAATAAATTCCCCTAAGTGTTGGTTCTGCATCAACCAGAAATTAACTACTAACAACATAACTCCTTTCACACCCATTCTTTTCAACAAACTCCATTGTACTAACTCCTGTAGGTTCATGACGCACTATACATAATTCACCATTTATGGCTCTATTCTCAATCTCAGATACAAATTAGAATTTCAAAATTTCTCTTCAACCTCAATTTGTTGTCTAATTTTGCTCACATCATTCCAATTTCTCAAAGTTTTCACTCTCCTCTCATTACATTCTTTAACAGATTCACACTCCTTTTTATACAAGCCACACATATATCCCCTTTTAGTCAATTTAGTGTTCAAATTAGTTTGTGAAACCAGTTTAAAATATTTAGCATATGTCACCAAACACCCAGAATTTTTGGAAATAGGAAGTTCTTCTATCGAAGCGTTGAAGTCCAAAAGATATGGAGATAGAATCACTTGCTTATTAAATATGCTAACAAAAATATTCCAACCTAAACTCTATGATAACGGCAGTTGATAATAGGTTGCTCCTTCACCTGTGGAAGAGGGGAAAACTACACCCAAAACAATTCCCTATACCCATAATCTTGACATATCCTTCTAATGAATTAGCATAGATATTTTCGAGACTTCAATTTTCAGCTTGCCTTTTCTACAAGCTGGATCAGAGTGTTTCTTTCTGCTGCTCATGACTTTGCAACAGCTCTTCACTGATTCCTAAACTGAAACTGATTACTGGTACCTTCACCAGGATCTTCTTCACCTTTACCAGTTTCAGCATTCACTTCTCCCCACTTTGGATCCACGCAGCAAAATTGAGCTTCGCTCTGTGAATCAGTGGTTGTTGTCACCACTTCTTCACCTGCCGTCTTCACTCTTCCCATGTGAGCTACATGGATCCAGTGCGGTATTTGGTACACGTCACAGCAGTGTTAGTAACAAGCCCAACTTGATGTGGCTCCTTCGATCTTGGCTTCAGGCAGTTTTTGCAAATGTGCTTCTTGATCAGAATCCAGCCACAGGGTTGCAGAGCGTGGGACAAAGTTTCTTTTTTGTGGGTGATGCTGCCAAATTCACCTGATGAGAGACAGATTTCACCACATCAGCCAGACCTTTGCAGTAATCTAACACAATATCATCAGTTGTTGATACAAGTGTTGCTGAAATGATATATGCAACTCTCGTGGCTCTTCCCTTCAAGATCTCATGGGGCAAGCGACCAGTCATTTTATGCGAGGGCACTTCTTATGCTCATGAGAGGAAGAGGAGAGCATCAGGCCACTTAAGATTTCTGGAGGCCCACAAAGATTTGTGGAGGCACACACGTTGGCAAATTAGATTTGATGGTGCCATTCATTTTTTCAAAGACCCCTAGTGTTTGTGGACGGTAACTGCATTGGAGCTTTTGCTCAATTTAGACTGCAGTACATCAAGAGTAGGACCTCATTTTTAAAATGAGTTCCACAACTCAGGCCAGGCCAAACAGAGGTATTAATTTCCTCAACAGGAGTTTGGCCACAGTCTGATGTCACTTTCTCTGGTTGGATAGGCTTCGACTCATGCAGAAAATAAGCAAACAATCACAATAACATATTGTAAGCCCTCGCAAGGATCAGGCTGGACACGGGATCTGGGTAGACTTGGTTTTATTCGTCTACTGGGTTTATCACGATGGGCCAGCTTTACAATCGTGGGGGACCTAGTCCAAGGTATGTCCTGGTGTTCTTCCTCTGGTCTCGTCCGGTCCTGTTCACTCCACAGGTCACGGATTCCCTCGCTCTTCGGGTTTCTCCCTGGAATCCCTCAGGCTCGTTTCCCATCAGGTGCAAGATAAAGAAAAACAAAAGGATCTGTGAAACACCCCGTTTTGCTCTCACGGGTTCAGGGTAGGAGTGAGGGAGCACCAGTGCCACAAACACACTACCGGCGGCGTGAGGGGCTGTGCTAGGGGTCGGGTGAAGTGTAGGGGTAGTTGGAGGTGCCCTATTAAAAAGCGGCTGGTCTCCTCCCCATCCACCCAGTCATACGGTTTCGTACCTGTTGGAGCCACACTCCTCCAGGAGTGTGGCGGGGCGCAGAGCCGAACCGTTGGCCTCCTGGCGTCCTGGTGTCAGGTTCTCCCTCTGGTACGGTCAGCAGGGCCAGTCGTTCCTCTTCTCGATGCCTGCCTTCGCGCTCTCCCTCTTCGGCGTCCTCTTCTTGCTCCGGTCTCCTTGGTTCTCTTCCGGGTTCGTTCTTCTCCGCTCTCCTGGGCGGGCCCGATATGACGGCGGGAGCGGGGGCGGGGTCTCTGAAGGTGTCCTCCCTGTTAAAGCAGTCCTCCGTGCTGTCAGGATCATCAGGGTCCCAGTCATCTGGCTGGAAAGAGAGGAGACGGCCGGTTTCAGGGGGGACGGACCACCACTCGCCCCCCTGCTCCTCCCGAGGTCCGTCGAAACTGTGACACATATCTGAGCACATTAGACACAGGCATCTCTATGAAGTCTGCTTGAAGTCTAGTAAGCGGCCCTTCTTAATTGCCGATGTAATTCATGACAACAAGTTTATGCTTTCCCTGATTATTTCTCTAGTAAGTAATGCCTCTCTAGAACAAACCTTCTGCTACACGTCTGAATTTTGTATTGTACAAGTATTTCCTAAAGGTTCTGACCACTCTCTTCCTTCCTACCTGACTATGTCCATGCAGATACCTTGCCATTGACTGTAACATAGACTCTGGTACAACACATTGATGATCTGAGGTTACCCATTGTGATTTCTCCTACAACCAGTTAATTCCCATGTTTTCTTTTCATCCTCTGGTACTTCCTCCTGCAGCTCTCGTAACTCACTCAATGTTGTCTTTATTAGCTTCAACAAGAAACAATTCACATTATTTACATCATCATCGGTCTTTACATCAGGATCACAGTCACACTGTTATGCTTCTTTAATTTGTTCCTGTTCATTTGATCTTGCTGTTGCACTTTAAGGGTGCAGTACTTAGCAACCTCATCAGCACATTTGTTTTTGGGCTATGCACTTTACCACTGAACTGTTCCTAGGCTGTTGGATTGCTTCAGGATGTTATGAAGTCCCTTTGTGACCTTAGCTGCCCACAATCATGCACCACTCCAAAACCGTATTGGCTGTATGTGTAAATTGTCACACTGAATTCGTTCGCTTGGCAGCAAGCTTCTGTCAGAGCAATTAACTCTGCCACTTGTGCTGAAGTTATGTCAGTCAAGTATGATGCTTCAATGATTTCAGAAATGGAACAGACTATAAGCTGCTTTCAGAATTTTCTTGATGATCGCTCAGAGAAGAATCATCCACAGTCCGATCAGCCATTTCAAGGGGGACATCTTTGATATCTAGTCTTGGCTTGGTACATTATTCTGTTACATTAACACATTTGTTGTCGACGTTCTCAATATCGTCTTCATCATTGTTTGGAATCGGCAGCAACGTTGCAGGATTTAAGATATTGCACCTCCTAATCGATACGTTTTCAGCTGCCAGTGTTGTTTGCTCACACTTTGTGAGGCAACTGTTTGTCAAATGCTGAGTTTGAGTACGAGTCAGCAAAATCTCAACTGAGAGACAAACACAAAGAGAATATGACCCATGACAATTGCTTCACTGTGCTCTAATGCAAGACAGACAGCTGCTATGACTTTCAGACAACCATGAAGAGTTGCAGCTACTGGATCTAATGCAGCAGAGAAGCAAGCGACAGGCCGCATTAACTCACCATGCTTTTGCACTAACATGGATAGTGCACACCCACCTTTTTCATAGCAGAACTGAAAGAATTCTTTCTCATAATCAGGCATCCCGTGCAGGGGCCGCTCCTCCACGTGGGCGGAAGAGCGTCGCCCCACTGCTTTCTCGCAGTGCGAGAAGCAGAAACATAAAATGGTATAAATGCAGCCGGCATGGAGAAAACAGACTCCCCATAGACGCCAGTGAGGTCGGCGTCCCAGCCAATCACAACGCTGCCATTGCAGCATTGTGATTTGCTTAGGGGAGGAGAGGGAGGCTGCCTGCTTCTGCTTCCTGTGAGCAGAGAGAGGAGATGTGACGCGGGACCGGAGGCGAAGGTAAGTTTTAATTTTATTTTTGTTAATTAAATTAACCCCCTCCCCATGCAACCCCCCGCCCCCACACCCGCGAGTCATGCCGGCCACGACTGATCCCGTGGATGGGTGCAATACAAAGATTTTTTCTGAGTTCTCGGAAGGCCTTCATTCATTTGCCATCAAATGGTACCAGATCCTTGATATCACTGCGAATAAGCCTCGCTAAAGTCTTCACAATCAGAGAAAAATTTGGAATCACTGGCGACAGTAGCCAACCATTCCCAAAAACATCCTCACTGCCCTCTGGATAATTGGAGGATTCCACCCAAGGATTACAAAAACGCATTCCTTAGAGACTTTTTTATGCCCCTTTCTCAATCTGATGACCAAGATAAATCACTTCTTTTTTAAAATACTGTATTTTTATGGATTAAACCTTGTGACCATTGTCAACAAGTTGATTCAGAAGCACAAATGTATCCAACTTGAAATCCTCCTTTGTCTTTGGTGCCACTAGTAAATCATTTATATATTGCATTAGCACTGAATTACAGGACTTTCTATATACCTTTGTGGGATCCAACACCAAACAATAACTTTAATTTGGAACCGAAATGCAAAAAGATATTAGCAATACTCATGTAGAGGAATGGAAAAGAACGCTTTGCACAAGTCAATGACTGTGTACCATTCAGCAGCCACAGGAATTTGGAACAAAATGACAGCAGGATTTGGTGCCACCGGACAGCATGGGACTACAATTTGATTAATTATTTAAGGTCCTGTACTATTCTACACTTACCACTAATTTGTAATGCCCATCAAAGCAGAGTAGCAAAGACAACAAACCATCTCCTGTAGAATGCCCTGTTCTAACATTTTTTCTATGACTGGCTTCACTCCCTCCTCTGCTTCTCATGAAAGTTTGCATTGTCGAGTTCTGGGGTAAATTGTGTTATGTTTGACCTGCATTCTGACTGGCTTAGCACTTCTTATCAGTCCTATCTCTTTCTCCGTGAAAATCCATACCTCTTCTTCCGTGGTATGTCCTAAATCAGGAAGCAGGTCATCTTTTGTAAGAACTGGATCGAATTAAATTCTTTTATTTAAATACTGAATCTGCATCTTGCTTTCAATTGCAATACGATCCGGTGTGCAATAAATTCCCAATTCACTTTACAAAGCAAGTCCCTGCCAAGTAAATTAACAGGACTGAAATTGCACAATATGAATTGGCAACTGTTCTCCTTTGACCCTATTTTAGCTGGGACATCTGCTGTGACCTGATTAGTAATATGTTTATTGCTGATTCCTACAACTTAGACTTCTTTTCAAGACACGGGGAGGTTCGGAACCTCCATTGAATGAACCGTAGAATGGTTAGCACCAGTATCAATTAGAAATGATACGAGGTGGATATTCATCTCACCATCTACATATGGCCCACTCTGGGATACCTCTAGGACCGCCCCAAGCATGCAATCCTCCCTCCCCCCTTAGGCACCATCATTGTGAGCTAAGCTGGGCTAGCAAACTGTGCCTGAATCTGATTCATATTTCGATGCATTTAGGGAACAAAATCATTTTGAATTTGATCTGGATTCTGTCTCCATCCAAGCGTCTAGTGACTAAATTCCAAAAGATGTGACAACCAGTGGTCTTCTTTAGCAGACTTACATTCACATTCATTCGAGAATTATTCACAAACCCCCTAACTCTACCCAGTGTCTGCATTTGTACCACATCACTCCTCGTTACCACTCCTTGCATCGCCAACATTACAATTATGCCAGAATTTTCAAGCTACACAAAATCTGAACCAAAATTCATCATCTGATATCTATTGTTTCTCTGAATCTGCTTTGTCTGCACAATGATCAATTTCTCTTTAACCTTTTTCTCCTTTGTGTCATAACAGCCATTACAATATTTGGAATACTTCCATATCTCGTCGGTACTCTTAGTCTGCCAGCACATTACTCTCTGCTGAATATCAGAACTAATCTCCAGACACAAACCCAAAATGAAAGCTGATAAGAATCTGCTAACACCTTCTCTTTCAGGTTCTCGAATACTGCTGTACTTGCTGTAGATCTGCATAAGCCTCTCATAATAGGCATGCTCTGAGCCTTTCGGCTCTTGTATGGCTGCCACTATCTTTGCCCAGTTTGCTTCCTTCTCTGGCACTTTCTTTTGCAAATGCTCTACCACTACTCTTTATTTCTCCATAAGCAAATCAGCTGGAGCATTATTAGGTGGAACCCTTGTTGGTTCTTGTTTTGGCCAAACAACAGCTGCTTTGCATTTTGTCCATAAATCAGTTGGAACAACAGTTCCAACAACGTATCTAAATCAGTCCAAAGTACCGTTGAAAATGTTACCAATCTTTGGGCCTCTTTATACCACTTGTCAGGTTCCTCTCTCACAATTTAGGGAAATTTGTTGTATAAGATCACCCCTAGTCTAAGGAACATGCACATAATTCCCTAAATATATTTCTCGTAAAGGAAATTCTGTCACTTACTCTGGATCTGGATCACTCATGAACACATTCACTTTCCTTTCCATGTTAATATTCTTCTCTTTAGAACTAGTTTTTTTTGGCCACTTGTTCTTGTATTTTCCCAAATCACCACCTTGCATGCAAAGTTGAGGCGTCACAAACTTGTTGTATGATCCTCAACTCACATTTTTCTCTGTCCAAAACTGTCTGAAGCCATCTCCGTAATGTCGCCCAGTTTATCTTTTGACAATCTTGATACCATTTTGGCAGAATCTAGCGAGATCCCAAGGAATGCAATTCATGTGCTCGGCCCCTCAGACTATTCTGGAGACAAAGGGATGCCAAACAGTTCTGCCACCATCTCCAGTGGCCTCATCAACAACCACACCGCCACTCCCAGTCTATCCTACCATCCCCAGCATCAAGAAATTGGCTAAATAATGTACAATCTGGTCCGATTTCTGCCACTTGTCTCACAACACATTCCAAGAACAACCTAAAGTTCTTGAATATCTCACATGTCATCGAACACCCCATAGGCATCGCTTTGTCCAGATTGTATTGTCCTTTAAAGTGTATTCCAAGAAATTGAAAATCATTGGACTGAACAACTAAGAAATGGAATGCTGCCTTCATGTCCCCCTTGCCCATCTCCACCCCTTTACCACACTGTCGCACCATCTCTATTTCCATGTCAATGTTTGCATACGTTGTAGAGCAATCCACCTAATCAATATAATCGTTTACTGAACTGCCCTAAGGCCATAAGTGGAACATTAGTCAAAACTCTCCTTCTGCTTTCTTTGATACTACTCCTAATTAAGACACAATCAAATTCTTCATATGCAGTCTGTCAGATGGGCCTGCCATTATGCTGCATGATTCTTCTTTCAAAAATGTCTTAGTATGTCAGGGTCTGTCTTGCACGATCTGAGTTTATCCAATCCTCTCCTTCTCGTGTACGGGATCCTAAACCCCTGCTTAAATCCCACCAACAACAGTCTCACTGCTTCCGGATTCAGAGGCCTCAACTGTCAAGAGCACATAGCCTCTGGCTTAACCTCTGTTGTCTCCACTACCCTGTCTCAGAGTACCTTTTGCCTGTCCGCTAGATCACTCCATCAATTGGTGCCTCGCTCCACACCTCGAGCATTCATGTCTGAATTTGCAGGAGGTATCTGAAACATGCATCCTTATTAAAATTCCAGCACACTCAGGATGGTCAATTAATCAATCAATCAATCAATCAGTGGAATTGTAAGCGCGCTACTCACCCGTGAGGGTCTCAAGGCGCTGGGGGGTGTGGGGGTACGCATCTCCGTTCAGTCCAAGAGCCAGGTCTTGAGTGTCTTCCTCAAGATGTTCAGGGAGGGGGCGCGTCTGATGTCGATCGGGAGCTCGTTCCAGGTCTTGGTAGCGATGTAGGAGAAGGCTCTTCCACCTGTTCTAGCCCTATGGATGCGCAGGGTTATGGCAAAGGGCGAGGTTGGCGGATCGGAGGTTTCTCTTGGGTACGTGGAAGGAGATTCTCTCGTTTAGGTATTTGGGTCCGGTGTTGTGGAGGCATCTGTAGGTGTGGGTGAGTATCTTGAAAGTAACTCTCTTCTCAACGGGGAGCCAGTGGAGGTTCCGCAGGTGTTGGGTGATGTGTTCGTGTCGAGGGATACTGAGGACGAGTCTGGCTGCGGTGTTCTGTATGGTCTGGAGCTTGCAGAGCAGAGACTTGTTGATCCCAGTGTAGAGGGTGTGTCCGTAGTCCAGCCTGCTGGTAATGAGTGCATGGGTGACGGCCTTCCTTGATTCGGGGGGGGTCTATTGAAGGTCTTTCGGAGGATGCGGAGGGTGTTGAATCAGCTGGAGGCGACAGCGTTGACCTGTCGGGTCATGGAGAGGGAGAAGTCGAGTACAATGCTGAGGTTTCGGGCGTGGTCCGTGGGGGTGGGAGGGCTGCCGAGGGCGGTGGGCCACCAGGTGTTGTCCCATGCCGAGGGGGAGGGTCCGAGGACGAGGACCTCTGTCTTCTCCGAGTTAAGCTTCAGGCAGCTGCTGCTCATCCAGGATGCAACGTCCTTCATTCCTTCCTGGAATTTGAGTCTGGTGGTGATGGGGTCCTTTTTATGCAGATTTATATAGCGTGAACTCGACCCGAAGGTATTGGAGCGTTTTACATGAGCACCAGTTATGTTACAGAAGGACACATTCATGTTTTTGGTAGGCACGGGGAGATTAAGTGATTTGCCCAGAATCACAGGATGTGGAGTCGACCCCGAGGCTCGAACCTTGGTTTCCCAGCTCCAAAGTTGGCAGTCTAGCCGTGAGACCACATCCTTGGTGAGGGAGAGGATGAGCTGGGTGTTGTCGGCGTAGGATACTATGCTGAGTCCATGCTGTCTGACAATGGCGGCGAGGAGGGTCATGTAGATGTTGAAGAGTGTGGGGCTGAGCGATGATCCTTGGGGTACTCCGCAGTTGATTTCCGTGGGTTCGGAGAGGAAGGGTGGCAGTCTGATTCTTTGGGTTCTGCCGGTGAGGAACGAGCGGACCCAGTCGAGGGCAGTTCCTTGTATGCCGGCGTCGTGGAGTCTGGCGGTGAGTGTGCGTTGGGAGACGGTGTCGAACGCTGCAGAGAGGTCGAGTAGGATCAGGGCCGCGGTGTGTCCTTGGTCGAGGAGGGTGCGGATGTTGTCTGTGGTGGCGAGTAGAGCGGTTTCAGTGCTGTGGTTGCTGCGGAATCCGGATTGGGAGGGGTCGAGGATGGAGTTTTCTTTGATGAATTTTGTTAGTTGTGCTTTGACGGTCTTCTCAGTGACTTTGGCCGCGAAGGGGAGGAGGGAGATGGGTCGGTAGTTCTTGAGGTCTGTGGGATCTGCTGAGGGCTTCTTGAGCAGGGGTCTGACTTCTGCGCGTTTCCAGTTGTTGGGAAAGATGCCGGTCTTGAAGGTGGCGTTGATGGTGCGTCGTAGTTCTGGGGCGATGGCGGCGGCGGCTCTGTGGAAGATGGGCGGCGGGCAGGAGTCCGTGGGGGCTCCTGAGTGGATGCCTTACATGGTTGAAGTGGTGTCTTCGGTGGTGACTGGGGTCCAGGAGGAGATGGTGGGCTGGCTGGCGTTGCTGGAGGAGGAAGTGGTTTCGGAGTCAGGTGTCTGGTCGTTGAAGTTGTCATAGAGGCCCTTGATTTTCAGATGGAAGTAGGATCCAAGCTTGTTGCAGAGGTCCTGGGAAGGGGTGATGTCCATGGTTTCGCTGGGGGCTTGGTGAATTCCTGGATGATGATGAAGAGTTCCTTGGAGTTGCTGGAGTTGGCGAGGATCTTTTTTTGGATGAAGGTACTTTTGGTGGATCTGATGCATTGGAGGTATTCCGTCATGGCGTTCTTGTAGGTGGTGCGATCTTCTGACGTTTTGCTGTGGTTCTTGTTTTCCTGTGGCTTCCACCTCGGACTCGCTTTCCTCAGGTGGGACGCCCCTGAAAGGTTGCATATAGCAAAGAGAGGCCACTTGCCGTATGAACAGACTGTATGGGACTGGTAGCTGTCATGTATTTGAGCAACCAATCATTGTCTTGCTCCTCTCATGATTTATGTGCAATAATCTCTTCTGTGACCAGAACGCTTAGTCATTCCGAAGCCATGAGAGGCCTCCAAAACCTATGCCAGCCGTTCTAATAGCGTCAATGTACTTCTCAGTGCCACACTATGCTCTGGGAATTTTTCACAAAGTATGTTTTTTTTTTTAACACTTTTTATTGCCATTTTACACACAGTAATATTGTCCGGTATATTATACAGGATAACCATTCGTCATTATACAGTGTTACAAGAGATAAATTACTGTAATTGCGTTCCTCCAACATAAGTGTTCTTTTCTCATCAACAGTTCTTCCACCCTTCCCACCCATCTCCCCATGTCTCAGTTTCCAGAGATTACCTTTTTGTCTAAGAATCCATGTACCATTCATCCAGAGTGTCATAATGCTAGGTATCTTCCTCATCTATCTATCACATTTCCTGTTCTGGGGTGCCTTGCACCATCCTCCCCTCCTCCTCATCTGTTCCCACTGTATCTCTTACATCTGCGATCATTGCGGACCATGCTCGTGTGTCCTCTTCAAGTATATCATCTCTCCTACTGTGCTTCATTCTGATCAGTTCTGCAGTTGCCCATTCTTTTAAGTCTTGCATCCACTTGCATATCAATGGAGGGGTAGGACTAAGCCATGAGATTGCTACTCTCCTCTTTGCGAGCACAAACTTTCTACTCAGCTTTTTCTTTTTTGGGGTAGGTAATAGATGCAAAAGAACACACCGGATCGTCCCAGGAATAACCCATCCAGTTGCCACCTGTATGGTTACCAACACTTCCTTTCAGAATGCACTTAACCTCCTGCAGTCTCATATCATATGCACAAAGCGTGCTGCTGTCCCTCCACACCTAGGGCAGGTGTCCGGTCTATCCGGGTAAATCTTGCTCAGCCTATGTGGTGTCAGATACACTTGATGAACTATATTATACTGAATCAACTTGAATCTGGAGTTAGACCTCACCTCGCGCACTCCCCCATGGATTTTCACCCAGTCTCCCTCTAGTATAGGTTCCTCCAACTCCTCCTCCCATCTCGCCTGGACCGGGAGAGCACCAATCGTGCTATCATCCTTAAGGGCTCTGTAAATATGGGAAGTCAGACGTCGCCTTCCAGCCATTGATAATATAGTCGTAAGGACTGCCGAGCCTGGAGGTTCTCCTTGAAGGAAACCCAGAGCTCTCTAGCCACTGCCACTATCTTATTGTATTGCAGGAATTGACCTGATCCGAGCTCAAATGTATTCATCGCTTCCTCTCGGGTTATAAACTTGCTATTAATATATAGATCTCCCACTGTCAGGCAGCCCCCGTCCTTCCATCTCTGTATAGACATGGACTCTGTTGATTTTTTGAATGGCCTTATGACCATAGTGGCATGTCAGGGGAGTAGGGCACTCTCCTGATCACACTTTTAACCGTATCTTCCCAAGTCCTTGCTACCCATCTAATCAGGTACGGGGAGTCTTTTGGGATTGTGGACCCCATTATAAGAAGCTCCGGTAAGGTGTCACTCTCATGCGTGCCCTCTAATAGGGTCTTCTCACAATTATTGCCCTCCTCCAGCCAGTGGACCGCTTGTTGTAGTTGGGTAGCAATATATAATATAATCGTATACAGGGCAGCTCCACTCCTCCATCCACCCACTTCCTTTGGAGAGTTTCCAGTTTAACGCGTTTCTGTTTGTTTCCCCATAATAGATCTATCAATAAACCATCTAATGTTTGAAAATAGGATTCAGGGATTTCATGGAAAGAGTGTCGCAGAGTGTTAAGGAAGCGGAACAAGATAATCATTTTTATAATTGCCACCTTACTCATTAAAGACAGGGGCAGGGACTTCCAGAAGCCCACTGAGGCTCGTATTCCAGCTATTACTTTTCCTATGTTATAGTCTACGAACAATGACGGGGTATGCCATAATTGAATATCCAGATATCTCATACCTTCTAATTTCCACTGTATTCCCACTTACGGGTGTATCGTTATGTCGTCTCGCAACTTTTTCCCTATGGGGACTAGTGCTGATTTACCCTGGTTAACACGGAGTCTGGAAAACTCCCCAAATTTCCTTAGCTCTTTTAACAGGACCGAGGCCGCTCGATCTGGATGCCTTAAGTATACCAGCATATCGACGGCATACATGGATACTATGTGCACTGTATCTCCCAGAGGGATTCCATAGTCCCCCATATTTTTCCTAAGTGTTGCCGCCAGTGGCTCCATCGCCGCTGCAAATAGCAGCGGCGATAGGGGGCAGCCCTGCCTTGTTCCCCTCAACAAGCCAAACTAGTCGGATACCACTCCTCTAAGTCGCACCCGGGCCACCGGACTACTATATAGCATTTGGATCCAGTGAAGAAACTCCTGCCGCATTCCCATCTTCTGAAGGGTGGCCCAGATATAATTCCACTCTTCCGAGTCGAAGGCCTGCTCAATATCTAACAAGGCCAGGGCACAATCCTCGTCTTGTACTATCGGAGCATGCCATACATGAGCCAATCTTCGTAGGTTATGCGTGGTATTCCTCCTAGGTATGAAACCTGCCCGATCAGACTGAATTAGATGGGGCATAGAAGGGAGCAGTCTGGTTGCGAGAATCCGACTCAGTATCTTTACATCTAGGTTCAGGAGGGAAATTGGTCTGTAGGAACCAGATTGTAGGGGGTCCTTATCTGGTTTTAAAATCATGGACACCAACGCCTCTTACATTTATTGTGGCAGGGATCGCCTTTCATAGTGATGCAGCGCGTACAATAAAAACTATTCTCCTCCCAGGTTACTTATAGGTCATCCAGGGGCAAACTATATTTCTCATATCCACATGACGATGGGGCCCATAAACATCGCCTAACACACACGCACACTCCTGGATTTCCTTTACACCTTTATGAAATTCTGTACTCCTAGGAGAAGCATGAGAACTAAATGGAGAACACCATTTATGTACCGCTGGAAGAGCCAGGATATCTTATTACCTTAATTTGTCACTTTCTTTTAGTTATTTCTTAAGATATTCCTGCTCATTGTCTTGTCGATGAATCATTCATTTAAGAAATTAGTTCATAGTGATTAAGACCAGCTGAATCACAATAACCAATTACTGATGTCACAATCATTTAGGAAAATAACCACCGAGTCATTTTGGGTTTAAAGAATCTTAAATTTTATATAATTTTTAAAAGCATGAGAAAGAGTTTAATACTTTATTCAATTATTCATTCTTAAATTCAAATATTTATTAAGCATAATCAATTTATTTCAGAAAGGAAATTTTTGTCATGAAGCCAAAACCCTAATTACCTGCCTAGCTTCCTAATTTAGCCTAATGATTTCTAACCTAAGTTAAGAATTAGAAATAGCCTGATTCTCATACTCAACTGGAAAATTAAGACAGCAACAGCAACTTCAGCTCGTCAGCATCAGCTACCTGCAACCCGTCTAATCTAACATTCTTTCAGCATCTCCCGCTCAGTAAGTGATCGATCAGGACCACCCAGCACTGGAAGCCACCAACACGACTCTCCAACTCCTCTCCTGACTGTGACTGCAACCGCGACTGACCCCCTCCCACTAAGAGTAGGCCCTCTTATACCCTAATTCTAACTTTGCTAACTAACTGTTGCAACATTAATAGCACGCTTTTCTTTCATTGGTCCATGCATGTCATCTTATTCATTCTTTTAATCAAGTTCTCTTGGATTCAAGGGTCCTTGGATCATTTCCTTTCCCATACGCTTAAACATTTTCATCCGTTTCGATCAGTACATTTGTAACTTCTTTCGACACATTCGAGAACTCCGCAGTCATTGTCCTTTCTCTTAAACTTGTTTCCCACGGGCCTTCTGCTGATCATCATGGCACACTATCAGTTCAATTAGGTCACACCAGCCTTGACCATTTCTTGCATCCTAGCTGTCTCAGTAACCTCACGAGGTTTTGGTTTTTCTCCGATTTCATCCCGTGTCATGTGTCCCCTTGCGCCTGCGCACATCTTCCCACTGGCGGCCATTTTATATCGCCACTCGGTTATACTTTTTAGAAGCACTAATTTGAGGCAAACAAAACATAATTAAAATAGAGAAAAATAGCCCTTTCGTTTCCCTCCCGTCGTCTACGTACCCCAATTAGTTATTACCTAGCAGAAAGCAACATTTAAGCTGTTCCTTACTTACCATCACTATTGTTTTTGCAACGACACGTTTTATTTCTATGAAGCACAAACATGCATTTACTTTTAATTAGTACGCATTTATTTTTACGTTATAATTAGACACACGGACATCCATTAATAGATTATTTAGCACACATTTTTGGCATGTTACCCTTCCCATACATACAGTGTTGATTAATACATTTAAACGAACATTTTATTTAATTAATTATCAAATTTGTTAGGGGTTAAAATATTTTATTTTCCCTGCTCCATCAACTCCCCCTTTGGTGATTTTTAAATCACCACATAAAACCCAAGTCATACTTCTTTTCAAGCAGCATGTCTTTCATCCTTTGCTTTCTGTTATTTACACATCTGTTTCTTCTTCATCTTGCCTTTTAGTCTCTTTATACATGCTTTCTTTCATTTTCTCCAATTCAATTTCACCCATTTCTCTCTCTCTCTCTCTCATTATTCTGTTATTCCTTTTTATCTTATTTTGTCTTACTTTTCTCTTTATACATGTTATTACTATTTTCAATACCATGGCTAACAGTATTACTATAGTTGCTACTATTATAACTTTCCCTATCACTAGTCTACTCATCCTAGTTAACCAATTTGCTACTGAAGAAAACCCTCTACCAAGTTTTCCCAAAACACTTTCAACCTCCAGTGGAACTAGTTCTTTGTGCAAATTTGTAATATTTGTAATATACTTCTGTATACTTTCACTTTTATCAGGAATGTAAGTACAACAATGTTGGACTTTCAACATTCCACAGACTCCACCCTCTTTTGCCAAAAGAATATCAAGGGCAAGCCGATTTTGCATCACCATAGCTCTCATGGCAACCATTTCGGTATTTACCATTAAGAACCCTCCCGCAGTATCTGTAGACAAACGATCTACTACTGTGGATAACTTCCGAATTTTAAATGCATTCAAAGATATTCCCACTGCTGGTATCAATGCTCCAAAAATATCACCTACAATTTCTGAAAAACTTTCCCTCTTTCTACGTGTAAATCTATTAATCATCTTGTATGTTCCCTTTTCTTCTCTGTCCATGTGAAAATTTTTGGGAAAGACCAGGCCTACATAGCAAGTTCCATACCAATGGTCCGGTAACCTGTAATAAGCTCTATTCCCACAAACATAATAGATACCTGGAAATATTGGGTCCTTTCCACCTTTGAATCCCCAACCTCCCAGAATTTGATAATGGTCATGGCAGATACTGGAACCTACAAAGTAATTGTCATAGACTGTCTTATTTATCCTAATACACAACTTTCCTGTTTGCGGCCAATCTAATGTCATTGCTGCATTTATCTTTTTCCCTTCATGATTTCCTTCCTCAAACGTCCATAAGCGTTTTCCTTCCTCTCTTATTGCTTCTTTTTGAAATTTCATTCTTCTTTCTTCAACCATTTCTAAAAATACCTTTTCTTCTTTCTTTAACTCACAGGTAAGGTTGTTACTAACTATTTCTTCTAACGTTAATTTTCTATGTTCTAAAAAGAATTCTCCTAAAACTTTTGCTGGTTTTACTTTGTTAAGTTCGGGTACTACTGGAATGTTTGCAAAAATCTTATCTATATCAGTATAATAAGATTCTAATCTACCTGTTTTATAAAATAAACTCGCTATTACACTACATGTTATTCCATAAGTCAGAGGTAGGTGATGATAAGTCACACCTTCTGATACTGATGCAGGCAACTGCATACAAACATAACAATCTCTCACATCCATTGTCTCTACGTATTCATACAACAATTTTGTAAAAACATTCTTTGAAAAATCTGTTACTGACTTATCCTTATGCAACTCTGCACTACTTCTTAAAATAACTGGTTCTTTAATATTAGTTTCTTTTTCTGGTTTAGTATCATTTTTTGCTTCTATCACAGCTACACTAATAGGAATTGTGATTGCTAAAACTATCCATATGGTCATTAATAACCCTGTACAAAGCAGCACATTTTGCACCATCTCTTTATAAATTCACATTTATCTCTTCTATCCCTATTATTTTCCATTTTTCTTTTTCAATTTGTTAAGTTTCAGAAAATTGTGTCACTACACCTCAGAAATGACTTAGATGCCACTCTGCTCTCAAAAGTCTTTGCTTGGTACTTTCTTTAATTCTCTCCAGAATTCTTTCGTTGTCACATCCGGTGATTTGTCACATCCAGTAAATTGTCATGTCCGGCAGAAGCACTATAAGTCTTCACTTCAGGTTTGTTGCATCTCACCTTTTCCCATCCGACTTCTCAGTCTCTGGTTCTCGTGAGTGTTTTCTTCTTCTTCTTCTTTGTAATCTGTTAGTGCAATATACAGCCACTTTGGTGTCTTATACTTTGCATTCACTTTCTTTGTCCTTTTGGACTTTTGCAATCTTTTTCCACTTGGTTTTTCTTGTCCCTTTTGACATGTTACTTCATTTACTTGTTCAGCACCTTCGTCTCCCGCTCTTATTATTCTATATCTCAATTTTCTTACATAGCTGTTGGGCCAATTATCTCCTTTTCTTGGCCTTTTGGTTTCACTTTCTCTTTCTTCTCTTTCTGATTTCCAATTTCTTTTTCTTGATTCAGTTTTTGCTTTTTCCTCTCCTCCACTTTCTTCTGTTTCTGTTTCAACTGTTTCACTATTGTCTCTTATTTTGAAGCTTATAATCTCGTCATCTCCTACTGGTGGATCTGTCTTCTCCTTTTTGTTTTCCCTTATTACTGTCCCTCCTCGGGATTCTTCCGCTTTGGTGTTTTTCTCTTTTTCTGCTTCTAAATTTCCCTGTTCTTCTGTTTCTCTATCTGTCCCTATTGCTCCTCGGGGTTCTTCTCGATTTTCTAACTTTTTGTGTACTTCTTTCCCTACTTCATCTATTAATATTGTTTCTGAAGGATTTCCACCATAACTTGTACTTGGTTGCTCATCTAACTCAATTTCTTGCTCAGTTTCTTCTCTAATTGGTTTATAGCCCCAAGTTTTCCTTAGGAATTCTTCACGGTTTTCAACTGAATCATCAGAGTCTGAAGTTGTGTCAGATATTTCCAGATGTCGACTCACAGGTCGATCTTCAAGTTCTGGAATTTCTGAATTTCTTTCTTCTTCTTCTTCTTCTTCTTCTTTAGAGGTACTCGCAGTTGGGGTTTCCAGATGTCGACTTTCAGGTCAATCATCAAGTTCTGGCACCCTTTCTTTTATCTTTGTTGTCCCAGCCGTTAAACTTTTATCCCACACTTCCAGACGCCGACTCACATGTCGATCTGTAGGTTCTGGAACTCTGATTGTGTGGCTGGCATGAACCCAGTTTTTCACTCCTGCACACTTGACGGCAGTCGTTGTCACCAGGATTACCTGTCGTGGCTCGTCCCAACGAGGAACTAGACAGTTTCTTCTCCTGTGGACTTTTATGCGGACCCAGTCTCCTGGCATCAAATCGTGGGCTGGTTTTCTTTCAAGAGTGGTCGCATCCGGTCCAACCTGATGAAACACAGAACGCACCACATCAGCCAGTCCCTTGCAATAATCCAGTACTATATCATCAGTTACAGTTAATAACTTGTTGACAGGTACGTGTGCTTGTCTCATTGCTCGTCCCATGATAATCTCATGAGCACTGAGTCCAGTTTTCTTTTCAGGGATGCTTCTGATGGTCATCAGAACAAGAGGCAGTGCATCCGGCCATTTGAGTCCTGTAGCTTGACACATTTTTCCCAATCTGTTTTTAATTGTTCCATTAATCTGCTCTACTACCCCAGAAGCCTCTGGTCTGTAAGCACAATGTAGTTTTTGTTTAATACTCAATGCTTCACAAATCAATTGGATCAACTCATTTTGAAAATGTGTTCCTCTATCTGTCTCAACCGTGACTGGAAAACCATACCTTGGAATGAACTCTCGCAGCATAAGTTTTGCCACTGTTGTTCCATCATTCCTTCTTGTGGGGTATGCCTCCACCCAACGAGAGAACAAACAGACGACCACTAGAACATATCTTAGTCTGTTACTAGGGGGCATCTCGATAAAGTCTAACTGCATTCTAGTGAATGGACCTCCTTCTCGTCCTATTGTTCCTAGACTCACTACTGTTTTTCTTCCTGGGTTAAACTGTTGACAAAAAAGACATCTTTGACAAAGACTTTCAGCAATGGCTCTGAATTTTGGGTTATACCAGGTTTGTCTAAAAAGCCTGATCATTGCATCTCTCCCAATATGAGCTTGTCCATGGTACATCCGTGCCATGTCTGCAATCATGCTATCAGGCATAACTGGTCTTTCATCTCTGTATACCCACACACCATTATTTTCCTGTCTTCTACATCCTGCTTTTATCCAGTAATCTTTTTCCTCATCTCTTGCTGTTTCTTGTAACTGCCTTACTTCATCCCATGTTTCGACAGTATTAGTGAAAAGCAAAGGACAAGAGACATGCTCCCTTTCTCTATTTTTGTTCAGGGACGCCATGTTTTCCGCACAATATCTAGCGATCTCATCAGCATAATTATTGCCGACCGCTATGTAATCTTCGTTTTTCTTATGCGCCTTGCACTTCACTACAGCTATTTGTTTAGGCAACTGTATCGCCTCAAGCAGTTTTTTAACATAATCTCCATTTCTGATAGGTGTTCCTGCAGATGTCAAAAATCCTCTTTGTGACCAAATCTGACCGAAATCATGTACGATGCCGAAACCATATTGGCTATCGGTCACAATCGTGATTCGTACATTTTTCCCCAATTTACATGCTTGAATCAAAGCAATTAGTTCCGCAACTTGGGCAGACCTAACTCCTTTCAGACAAGACGCTTCCATCACAGTTGCCACTGTGCATACTGCGTAAGCTGCGCTTAACACTCCTTCTTTTGTACGCAAGCATGAACCATCCACAAACATGACATAATCAGATTCCTTTAACGGTTCATCTTTTATGTCAGCTCTTGGTTTTGTGCAATATTCCAGCACGTTCAGACAATCATGATCTACTTCGTCTTGTTCAATTATGCTTTCTTCATCTGGTAATGATGTAGAAGGATTTACATTCATGCATCTATCTATGGTCACATTTTCAGCGCTCAAGATGACTTTTTCGTACTTAGTCAGCCGACTATGTGTCATGTACTGTGTTTTTGTTCTTGTCAAAAGAATTTCTACCGAATGGGGAACATATACTCTCAGTGGATACCCCATCACTATACCTTCACTTTGTTCCAGACTTACACAAGTAGCAGCAACTGCTTTCAGACATCCAGGCAATGCTTTTGCTATAGGATCTAAAACAGCTGAAAAATAAGCGATTGGTCTTTTCATGGTCCCGTGTTTTTGTACCAGTACTGAAAATGCACATCCATCTCTTTCACTGCAGTACAATTCAAAATCCTTCTCATAATCAGGCATGCCTAAAGCAGGGGCCTCGCACAGTTTCTTTTTCAATTCTTTGAAAGATTTCATTTCTTCTTTGTTTAACTCAAAAGGGTCTTTTACATCTTTCTTGGTCAATTTTTGTAAGGGTTTTGCAATCAAAGAGAAACCACTTATCCACTGTCGACAATATCCAACCATTCCCAAAAACATTCTTACCTCTCTCTGAGTCATTGGTGCTCTCATTCCTTGAATCATTCTTACTCTTTCTGTCGCTATTTTTCGTACTCCTTTCTCAATTTTATGCCCTAAATACTGGACTTCTTTCTGACAAAACTGTAATTTTGAAGGAGACACTTTATGTCCTCTTTTCTCTAAATGGTTCAGTAAAGCAATTGTGTCACTTACACATGCTTCTTTGGTTTTCGATGCCACCAATAGGTCATCGATATACTGCACCATCACTGATTTTTCTGGCATTTTTAAATCTTCCAGAGATTTCTTTAGAATCTGATTAAAGATTGAGGGGCTTTCTGTATACCCCTGAGGAATTCGGCACCATGCCAAAATACGCTCTCCGAACCGGAACGCAAATAATGGCTGGCTATCTGGATGCAAAGGAATAGAGAAAAACGCGTGACAGAAATCTATCACAGTGTACCACTCAGCTTCATGTGGAATTTGATATAGGATTACTGCAGGGTTTGGCACTATTGGACAACATGGTACAACTATTTTGTTGATCTTTCTCAAATCCTGTACTATTCTATATGTTCCATTTGGCTTTTTCAGTCCCATAATAGGTGAATTACATGGACTGCTCATGATTTCTTTTAGAATTCCCTGTTCAATCATCTTATTTATCACAGGAGTTATTCCTTCAATTATTTCTGGAGTTAATTTGTACTGTGGCGTGTTCGGATAAGTTATCCCTTCTTTCACTGTCACTTTTACGGGATCAACTTCTCTCATTAACCCAATGTCTTCTCCTGAAAAATCCCACACACTTTCTTTTACTGCACCTTTTAGTTCTTCTGGAAGTTTTTCTGCATCAAATGCAGGAAACAAACCATTCGTTTCAGGTTCCTGATTCATCAAAGTTACTTTATACAGAACATCTTCATCTGAAGTCTGAAAACCTATTCCATCTGGCGTACAATAAATTGTGCAATTCATCTTGCATAAAAGGTCACGACCTAAAAGATTTACAGGACTACAATCGCACACTACAAATTTATGCATTTTGCTAAAAGAACCAATTTTTACTTCCACCAATTCAGTAAGTGGGGTTTTAATCTGCTGATTGGCTACTCCTACCACTTGGATGTATTCACCTGAGAGAGGAAGGTTTGGAATTTCCACTGATCTAACAGTAGAACGGGTAGCTCCAGTATCGACAAGGAATGTTACGTTTGCACCATTCACTTCTCCATCCACAAAGGGACCAGACTGATCTACCTCTAGAGTTGCGCCAAGCACGCACTCTTTCCCCTCTCCTGCGCACCGTCAGAATCTTTCATCCGGGTCATCCTCACTCTGACGCAACCAATACTGAGAAATGTTAGCTGCTCGCGGCAACTGTGTTACCTGCTCTCCTCCGTAGAATCCTGTTTCTGTACTGTATCTTTGCTGGTTAATAGTGTTGGGAAGTGGTGGTTGCGGCACCTGACTTTGTTGAACAACTACCTCATTCTGCACCTGTGGAGTTAATGATTGATGTTCCGGATTAGGTTTAGGTGGGAACTTACACTCGTTTCTCCAATGCCCTAATTTTCCGCAATTATGACATGGCCATTTCTTCTTTGCCTCTTCTAGACTCACTTGACCCTTTCCTTTACCTATGTTTGGTCGCATTTTATTCTGTCCTGATTCGTTTCCATTATTATTGTCCAATTGAGCTTCTTGTTTTTCTGCCACCTTCACTTGTGCCCACATTGCCTTTTCTTTCAACTTACGTTGTTTACTCTCTATTTCATCACTACAATACTTAGCATATCTCAGTACCTTATCTACACTTCCATTCTGCCAGTTTATCATGTGTTGCTTAATCATATCGCTTATTTCTGGTTTCAGGCCAAACACAAATCGGTATACAAAATGACTCATGTCCTTTTCACTCAACTCCTCATAACCACTATACTGCTTGAAAACCAATAACAGTCGCTCATAATATGCATGTACAGACTCCTTACTTTCCTGTGTAGTTCTATCAATTTTAACCCAATCTGTCTCTTTAGGAGGAATCTTATTCTTCAAAAAGGTAATCACCTTATCGTACTTCTTCATCACATCAGGACCTGGAGCTCCTGTCTTAGGATCTCTTGGATATTCTGTAGTTGTCCAGTCAACTGTAATCTTACATTCAGACCATAAATCTGTTGGTACCACTATGTCAAACAATCCATCTAAATCTATCCACAACACTTTTGATACTTTTACAAACCTCTCTACTTGTCGGTACCACTCAACTGGTTTCTCTCTTAACTTTGGAAAGTCATTGGTAAATGACAGTATGTCCTGCCTAGTCCAGGGAACATGCACGTAACTACCACCTGGAGTTTCTCTCATGGGGTATTCTTTGACAACAGATTCTTTTTCAGTTATCACAAAAGCCAATGAACCTTTGTCTGTACTTTTCTCATTCTTCTTTGTCCATCTAACCTTCCATCTGTCCACATCACCCCATTTTCTCAACAACACAATTAACTCCTTTATCTGTGTCAGCCTTCCTGCCGTGTTCAAATTTTCAATATCTTTTTCACAAAAGTCTACTCTGTATGGTTTCTGCAACGTTTTCACTTTTGCAAAATCTATTCCAATCTCACTAGCCACTTCTTCTAGTTTGTCATGTAAATTCTTTGCCCTCCATGTTATACTTTTGCACAGAAACATTATTTCATCATCCTGATAATTTTTTATCTTTTCGGTACCAATCGTTCCTAGAATTAATTCTTCCATATCTATTTTTAATCCGATCACATCTAATGGTTTTTCTTCTGTTTCTTTTATTTTAAAAGCTTTCATCCACTCATTCAACTCATCAGGAGTCGGACCTATGGGTGTATTATTTAGTTCTATCCAGTTACCACTCTTTTCAGGCGTTTCTGTTGCAGATTCTGTTACCATATGCATTTTCCTACCATTGCATTCATTCACCGTTAAATTTGTAGGTGGACTCGGTTGGTAAGTACTAGCCAAATTACTTGTACTTGCACTTTGTTCCATCCTTTCCTTTTCTCTCTGAAATTGTGAACTCAAGGGAATCACCAAAGATCGTTCATCAATTTTCTGATTCTCAAAAACTGGTATTACTGGACCTATTGTTACAGGCACAGTAACTGCTTCCATATTTTTCGTTAATTCTCTAATTTTCTCAGTTAGTTCTTTTGTTGTCCTTGCCAATTCGCTTGCATTGTTGCTTTCTATTCCTTCATTTTGAGAAGTTCTCATTTGTTCTTGTGACCTATTTACTTCAATTCTCTTTTCCGGACTTTTATTTCGCATAGTCTCTATTAGTGGCGCATTTGGTGTCACCACTGTAGAACTCTGCTGATACGGAGGTGGATTTCTATTTAAAATATCCTCCAGCAATTCGTCATCCGTTTCGCTCTCATGCATATACTTTTCTCTCTCTATATGTTTCTTTTTCTCAGTCCGTTTTTTCTTAGTCCCTTCCTCAACTGTAAAAGCTGGGAACAAACCTCCTGTCATGTTAGCACATCTCCATCGTTTTATTCTGTCCTCATGATTTACTCCCCACAATCTTCCAGGCATAAATTCATGATCTCTCATTCCTCTGAATCTCTCTCGTTCATACATCTCATCTTCCCATTCCGTCAAAGCTTCAAACTGTGTTGGTCTAGGTCTAGGTTCCAACTTACACATTTTTTCTCGCAAGTTTCGCAAAACCGCTACACTAAATGATCCATTCTCAGGGAAAGCCAAAGCACCATCATTCTTTGTATATTTTGCCCAATTTTCCAACCATATGCACGTATGATATCCATATTTCAGCATCATATGTGAAGCTGCTGATTTCGGCGGAGGAATTACTTGTCCCTCTCTAGTCACAACCTTTTTGTCTTTCTTAAAGAAATCCTTCAATTTCGTCGTCCATGACGTTCTCTCCCTTTCATACTCGTAATATGGCATGTTTTCTATTTATTTTTCCCTTTACACTAACGCTGTTCTGTGTACGGAACTTTGACCAATTACAGCGCGACTCACACTAACGTACCAATCAGAACAATTCCCACCGTCCGTGAACCAACCAATCCTAGCGCGGCACTTTTCTACGTCACTCCTGCTCTGTGTTCACGTGACTAGCGCACTATCCAATCCTAGCGCGGCACTTTTCCACGTCACTTCTACTCTTTACCCCTCCTTTACAAAATTTATCGGCAATTTTCTTTTCGCTGTTTTCTCCGTTAGTTACAACAATTAAAACAATTCCATAGTCTGATTCGCTAAACAAAGTGACAGCTTTGTCCTTTTACACAAGAATCCTGTATTTCCAGTGGGCAGCGCTTACCTCTACCCTACCACAGAATTATTTACTCTCGCCGATAAAGTAGTACTTCCCTCTACCTTACCCTTCTTTCAAACAAACAATTTACTCGTTTCTCTGGGGATAAGACACATGTGGAGACTAGGCTCCTGAGAATTAAGGCCAAAGTTTCACAAGTAAACGTGATTTGCTATTTCAATTACACACTTTTCGCACAGAAATCCCTAACATAACACAACCTATGTTATTACCAAAATGAATTCAGACCATGTACCAAATTCCATGTGACTTCTCTTGCCACACGTGTTCCACTTCCTACATCCCAGAAGCGTGAAAACTCACATATAACATAACGCGACTCAACATATAGTGTTAGTCATCAAAAATAATCAATAATCAATAAACAATAATCACTAAACTAATCTATAGAAAACCATAACTCTGCTACCAAGAAATCTGATGCAGCGCGTACAATAAAAACTATTCTCCTCCCAGGTTACTTATAGGTCATCCAGGGGCAAACTATATTTCTCATATCCACATGACGATGGGGCCCATAAACATCGCCTAACACACACGCACACTCCTGGATTTCCTTTACACCTTTATGAAATTCTGTACTCCTAGGAGAAGCATGAGAACTAAATGGAGAACACCATTTATGTACCGCTGGAAGAGCCAGGATATCTTATTACCTTAATTTGTCACTTTCTTTTAGTTATTTCTTAAGATATTCCTGCTCATTGTCTTGTCGATGAATCATTCATTTAAGAAATTAGTTCATAGTGATTAAGACCAGCTGAATCACAATAACCAATTACTGATGTCACAATCATTTAGGAAAATAACCACCGAGTCATTTTGGGTTTAAAGAATCTTAAATTTTATATAATTTTTAAAAGCATGAGAAAGAGTTTAATACTTTATTCAATTATTCATTCTTAAATTCAAATATTTATTAAGCATAATCAATTTATTTCAGAAAGGAAATTTTTGTCATGAAGCCAAAACCCTAATTACCTGCCTAGCTTCCTAATTTAGCCTAATGATTTCTAACCTAAGTTAAGAATTAGAAATAGCCTGATTCTCATACTCAACTGGAAAATTAAGACAGCAACAGCAACTTCAGCTCGTCAGCATCAGCTCCCTGCAACCCATCTCATCTAACATTCTTTCAGCATCTCCCGCTCAGTAAGGGATCGATCAGGACCACCCAGCACTGGAAGCCACCAACACGACTCTCCAACTCCTCTCCTGACTGTGACTGCAACCGCGACTGACCCCCTCCCACTAAGAGTAGGCCCTCTTATACCCTAATTCTAACTTTGCTAACTAACTGTTGCAACATTAATAGCACGCTTTTCTTTCATTGGTCCATGCATGTCATCTTATTCATTCTTTTAATCAAGTTCTCTTGGATTCAAAGGTCCTTGGATCATTTCCTTTCCCATACGCTTAAACATTTTCATCCGTTTCGATCAGTACATTTGTAACTTCTTTCGACACATTCGAGAACTCCGCAGTCATTGTCCTTTCTCTTAAACTTGTTTCCCACGGGCCTTCTGCTGATCATCATGGCACACTATCAGTTCAATTAGGTCACACCAGCCTTGACCATTTCTTGCATCCTAGCGTCTCAGTAACCTCACGAGGTTTTGGTTTTTTCTCCGATTTCATCCCGTGTCATGTGTCCCCTTGCGCCTGCGCACATCTTCCCACTGGCGGCCATTTTATATCGCCACTCGGTTATACTTTTTAGAAGCACTAATTTGAGGCAAACAAAACATAATTAAAATAGAGAAAAATAGCCCTTTCGTTTCCCTCCCGTCGTCTACGTACCCCAATTAATTATTACCTAGCAGAAAGCAACATTTAAGCTGTTCCTTACTTACCATCACTATTGTTTTGGCAACGACACGTTTTATTTCTATGAAGCACAAACATGCATTTACTTTTAATTAGTACGCATTTATTTTTACGTTATAATTAGACACACGGACATCCATTAATAGATTATTTAGCACACATTTTTGGCATGTTACCCTTCCCATACATACAGTGTTGATTAATACATTTAAACGAACATTTTATTTAATTAATTATAAAATTTGTTAGGGGTTAAAAAAATTTATTTTCCCTGCTCCATCAATAGGCTTCCATATAAACCTCTAACAATCTGTCAACCAAAAGTGGTGCAAACTCGGCCGGGAGGCCGTCACCCCCTGGGCACTTGATATGATGATTGATAGCATTCAATAATTCCTCTCTGGTGATGGGGCCAGCTAGGGTTTCTGCCTCCTCTGGGTCTATCCGTGGCAGCTCTATAGAATCAAGGTATTCCTGTGTATTTTCTGTTGAAATATCCGATTTGGAATGACAGGCATCAGCCAAATGCCGTGCTAAAGTGTCACCAATTGCTTGCTGGGTACCTACCAACTCCCCGTTACGATGTTGTAATTGTATAATTGGTGTTGGTGTGGATTCAGACCTTATTAGTCTGGCTAAGAGAGCCCCGGATTTATCACCTTCTCTGTGAAGATGTTGTCTATATGCAATATAGGTATGCTTTTCCAATCTACACCAGGAGGCCATAAGTTCTTCACGCTTCATTCCCCAATCCCTCATTGCCTGCGGATCTTCGTGTAGGATCTCTTCTAATTCTCCCAGTCTCCGCTCCTGGATCTCAATATCCCGTTCTAATTGTTGACGAACTCCATATGTTGTTTTAATAGCTACACCCCGAATAACAACCTTCATGGCCTCCCACTCCATGGCCCTGGAAGATGCAGTTCCCCAATTTTCTGTGAAATAATGTGCGTCTCGAAGAGTAGCTACATCGGAGGGGTCTTGTAATGCTTCAGCACGTAGGCGCCATAATGGTATTGCTAGTCACCCTCTACCCACTTTAAGATTAATCAGAAGTGGAGAGTGATCTGACAAGTACCTAGGCAGATATGTTATCCCATCTACCCCAGGTGTTAAACCTGTGGAAACACAACAATAGTCTAGTCGACTATAAGTATTTGTAGCAAGGGTATTACATGAGAACACTCTTTTAAGGGAGTTTTGCTCCCTCCATTCATCTTTAAGCTGCAGGCCCGTTAGGACATCTTGAAGCATTCTAAGTGTTCTGGGTTTGGTATTCTCTCTGGGAGGATCTCTGTCTAGGCGTGCATCTAGAGGGCAATTTAAATCTCCTAGCAATATTATCTCCGCTCCCAGGAAAGGGGCAGCTATGTCCAGTAGTTTCGTAAAAAAGTCTGGAGAGTCCGAGTTGGGAGCATAAACATTAAGCAAGCATATCTCCTGTCCCTCCCACTTCTCATCTAGTATTACATACCGACCCTCCGGGTCCGTCACATGTTTAATGCACTGAAATGGCACTCCTGGGGCTACCCACACCAGTGTCCCTCTAGCCAACCCAGAATAGGAGGTAGCATACATCTGGCCTCTCCAGCGTCTACGGATGCATGGTATTGCCTCCCCCCAAATATGTGTTTCTTGTAAACATGCAATCTCCACTTTGTAGCGTTTCAAAAATTCCAACACTCTTCTTTTCTGGGCGTTTGCCAAACCTCGTACATTCCATGTGATAATTGTCAGTTCTTGTACTCCCAAGGATCCTGACAGTGCTTTCTAACTACCCCTTGTCTTACTCTTCCTGCAATGGTCTCCACACTCCACATATTCTTGGATAACAACTCGGATTCAGACACTAGACACTTCCCCAGTAATAGTTGCGTATTCCTCCAATGAAATTCAACATTCAAACTCCCAACTATCCCCCTCCCATGGGGCATTCCTGAAAGTCTCACCCCCCCCAGTAGAAGGGGATGACGACCCCACAAGCACGCCCTACTTCCCCCCAACTATAACTCTAACCAATTCGTGCCTATGCTAATCAAAGGCAAATTCTGTTCTTTAAATCTATATACTCTGGTCTATTGGTTGCTTTGCTAGCGGTCTATTCGCAGAGGAGGGCGCAAGGCTAGCACTACATCTCTCTCCGCTGGAATAAACCCCTGTGGGGGGGGCTCAGCCACCCTGGGACCTCTAAGTTATATCAATCACATATTGCTTTGTATTGTACACGTATGCAATGTCCAAGTATCTCTGTATTTCTGATTGTCTGTCTCACCTTCACAGTCCATCTCGAACCCTGTTTATTCCCCTTTAGTGTAACCAGGTAAGCTTTCATGCTCATCCGGCCGAATACTCTTGTCTCTCTAGCTCGTGTCCTGAATCTTGAGTCGCTAGCTCTGATTCTTGTATGGTTTCAGTATCCGATGTTCGTAACGTTCCATCTGAGCGAACTCTAACTCTGCCGGGACTGCTTCTTCGTGTTTGCGATTTCTGTCTTGGGCCCTTCCGTCGTTCCTGATTACTGTCTCCCATCTTGGAGGCCTTAGAGGATCCCGGGGATGGGACCAGACAGGCCCCTGGCGTTCCACTAGAGTCCAACCAGTCACTGGCTTCGGCTGCTGAATGAAAGAATAGGGTGTGGCCCGCCTTTTCAACTCCCAGCTTTGCAGGGAACAGCTAGCTGTATTTCAAATTGAGTTCCCGGAGGCAGCTTTTTACGTTAATCCTGCACCCGCTGAGTGTAATCAGAGTATAGTGATATAGAGTGACCCTCAAACATATACTGGAGGGAGATGACTTCACGGGATCTCACTGCACAGGGTCTGAGCGCTATCTCTTTCTTACTACTACTCGAGCACCGCATTCTATCTGGGGTCGCAACACTCTACCCCCAGTTCGTTTCCTGATTCCTCAGTAGAAGCTCAGCTTTAGGCTTCTGGTGATTCCCTCCCTGTTCCTCCCTCAGAGTTATTATCCTTGGGGCCTCAATTCCCGGTATGACAATAAAGGCTGCACTTAAACGCGAGGCCCAGTCTTATTTCCTTGTTGCGTTTCTTCCGGGGATTTCTTATCTCGATCTTCCCACCTTGCCAAAGCCTTCCCTTGCAACGTGTGCCTCTGTAGCAGCCTTCAAGTCCTCACCCAGCTATGCTGTACACACAGCTGCCCACCCTCCTTTTCCGGGATACTCCGACTCACTGGGGGGGGAGGTTCTTTTACTTCTCATTGCAAGGCAGTCAACGTGTCCACAACCCCCGCAGCTTCCGCGCCAACTCCGGTTCAGGCTCCTGATTCGCTCTCTTAATCGATACGGCTCTGCACGTCCGACTAGGCCGACAGGGCTTGCGGCCTTCACCACCCCCTGCAGTACACTCACCGGGTGGGATTTTCCGAACACCGCCTGTCGACTCTCGGACGCCACAAATCCTCTCAGTTCTCACGCCGGGCAAGCGTCTTCTTCCAGCGTCGCAGATTCGTGGACTCCGCCCCACCACCGGGCAGCGCGGATCAGCAGCTCTCCAGAGCAGTGCCAGGGTCTTGCCAATGCAGAGAGTCTTGCCCCACCGGTCACCGTCCCGGGTGGGCATCAATCGCTCAACTCTCCCTCGTCCACGATCGGCTGGGCCTCCGCCACAGCCCGGCCCTCCGCAGCTACTAGGCCCAAGGCACGCCCTTCCCTCCTGTTCACACACGGAGGGTCGAAAATACTCTCGATCGGGCTCAAAGGTGAGTTAGTGTTTGTATCATACCCTCCAGCATACCGTGGTGCAGGATTACTGTAGGATTAACTGTATTTTACGTGCCTGTCCCGGGGAGCTCCTGCAGACATGTCTACGCGGCCATCTTGGCAAGCCACGCCCCCCCTTCACAAAGTCTGTTTGTGTAAATGGAGAATGCTGCTATCCAAGTACAGATATTCATAAGAACCCTAGGGCACTTGGCTATCTCCCACTCTTCAGCCTTTAAATCCTCCTTACACCTCGATTCCCTAAGTAGTCATTTATATATATATATATTTATTATATATATATTTATTTTATATATTATTTTATTATAATATTATTTTATATATAAATTTTATATATTAAATTTATTATATATTTATTTATTATATATATATATATTTATAAATATACATACTCATTTGCCCAAATGTTCTCCTTAGTGCTCGTAAGAAGGTAGCCTCCTAATGGGTCCGCCACACCCAAATACAACATTTTTGCCTGCCCCTCACCCTTCTTCAGTTCTTTGTGGTCAACCCTCCAGCCTTTTCTTGCTCGTCGACAATGCTTGTTCACTTTCCCTCCGTCTCCCCTGGAGCAGGACCAGTTGTGTCACTATCACCCTGTAGTCCAACACTTCCTCTTGTCTCACCCCTTATCATCTCTGGTCTTGTACTGCTAGAGCTTTCCGCCTGAACCTTACTGTCTAACTTATTACACCCCGGCAAAATCCACCTCTCCCACATCTCAAACCATGCTCTTCTGCATGCCAAACATCTGTGATTCCTCACAACTAGTTGATGCCACTGCACATTTTCTCTCCCCCACATGTATGCTTTCTCATGTCCACTCAATCACTCCATATATCTGCCCATATAGCCGCATACTCAGTCTTTCCCTCCTCTCTCTTAATGGTGCATTTATCCCCTGAAAGCTGCTGTGCAATCGTTTTTTCCATCTGATCATTGGGGCTTTTCTCGCCTTGGCCAGCTCCTGGTAGGTCCCCCATTGCTCCAATCTGCCCCATACTCACCCTCTTACCCTCTGAGCCCTCAGCTCCTTTCCCTCTGCAGTGTAGCAGGTTTCCATTGATTTACTACTTCTCCTATCCCCTTGCTTCTGACTCTCTTCTTTGCCTCCATGCCATCATCTTCCTTTCCATCGCTACTTGTGCTCCTCATTCCACTCTCTTCAAAGTACAACCCTGCATCACCCTTGCATTGCTCATCCACCCTACCTCCATGGTCTAGCCTCTTGAATCTTATCACTGTTGATCTGGGAGCAGCCATGTGCTCCTCCACCCCACTTCCATTTCTCAATCCTAACCCTGCCAATCCCCCGTTCCATCCTGTTGCTCGTGTGTGCCACTGTCCAAACATCACGGGACAGCTGCGCTGAACCAGGTTGTAGTCTGTCATAATAAACACATTCTCTGGGGGCCCTGGCCGAAGACATATATGCCTAAGTACTGTGTAAGAAAATGGGGTCATCGGTTGAGGGGGATGTAAGCCCCACTCAGGCAACAACCACAATCCTTGTCAGGGTGAATCACAAAAGTCACTAAATTAACTTGTGCCTAACCCTGTGTAGCTTGGCACAAAGCAGTCAGACTTTACTTAGAGGCTATATGTAAAAGTATTTATGAAACACACAAACAGTAATAAAGTTAAAACACAACACAAGACAAATCCCAAACCAATTTAGAAAACTAGAGTCAATTGTAGTAAATAAAATGATACCAGAATGACAAAATTCCAATCAGTATAACCAGAGATATGCAATTTTATAGTTTCAAGTGAAAATTGTGCCACTAGCGATCATCTGGTCAAACTAGACCTTGGGGAAAGTCACAAGTTTAGGCCGACCACGATGGAGTGTGAGTTGGATAGAGGGAAAGAGTTCAGTGCACAGTGGAGAAGGCTGCGAGAAGCAGGGAGAGCGTCATGAATGGTCGTCTCTGTAGCGCGAAGAGCCGTTCAGACATCGCGGACGCACATTGCTGGAGCTTGGTGGTCACTGCGGGCTATCATTGCTGCAGCCCGAAGTGCAGATCTCGCGTTGCCGGTCATTGCTGGTGGTCGCTGTGGCACGAAGAGCAGGTTATCATCAGAGCTTCATGTTGGCAGTCGCCATGGGTGGCAGAGTCTTGGCATGAAGGGGTCTGTTCGTGGTTGCAAATAGCTTAAACTTCAGGATTTCATCTTTGGTTTTTTGGAAGAGCACAAACTGATGCCAGCCAAGGGTCCAGGACTTGGGGGGCACCTTTTGGGGATCAGGAACTCACTCCAGCTGAGGCAAGTGGGGCTCAAGCAGGTCCAGGTTGGTCCAGTGCAGCAGGTCAGCTGAGAAGTTGCAGGGAGGCCTCTGGAATTTGTGTCCATGTAGCTCAAACAGGAGGTCAGCCAACTTACCCTTGGAATCACTCAAGTTAGCATGAGATGAAGGTAAGCAGGTCCAATCTTCCTTCTCAGACAGCGTCAGCCCTCTGGCAGCAGAGCAGTCCATCTTCTGTAATGTCCACCATTCCAGGAGTGTTCTGAAGAGCTGCTCTGAGGGTCCAATATTTATCCTTCGCACTTAAAACAAAGGGACGAGAGGTTTAAGCTTTCCCTAGTCTTCTCTATTTCATACATATACTCACAAAAAGAAGGGAAAGCATCCATATGATGCCTATTATATTTGAGGTCTGGGGGTTGGAAACCCTAGGGGTTTGTTAATACTACCCTCACTCACTAGTTAGTGGCATGCTTCATCATAGAGTCGCTACTACACCCTGCTGCAAAGCAACATACAGGGTGGAGTGCAAAAATATTTTGGAAACATATTCTCTGAAAATGCACTAGGGATCCACTTTGCAGAGGCAGTACTAGGATAAAACTATCTAGGAGGGCACCCTCTCTACTCTTTATTCATGGGTCCTTCCTGACAGGGTTAAAAAATTCTATCTTTGGGTGTACGTCGCTGTCACCTTCTCTACTTTCATCGACATGTTTCAGCCAATTCTATCTGCCCTCTAGGGGTCATTGGCATTCCTCAGGATATATAGCCCTTTCTCTCACCCCCCAGCACAGTCTCGATGTGGACGTTTTTTGGTTACTTAGCTTGCACATTGTAGTAACACTGCAGGGAATTCCCGAGTTTCAAATGTTCTGCTCTAAACTCGGGGTGAGAGTGGGATGTCGTCCTATAGTCACACTTATTTCAAGGTCCGATCGTCGGCTATTCGGTCCACTCTACACCCTCCGGGGGTAAGTGGCAAATTCGAGGTTATAACCTTTCATTAAACTGAAATCTAACATTGCCTGCACTGCTCTTGACTACTTTCACTTTGTACCATTGTTCTTCCAAAAACCAAAAAAAAGGGAGCTCGGTGTTTCTTGATGTCTTGATTACTGATTACCACAGTAAATGACTACAGGGACATGCCCCCTCACTCCGCCAAAGTAGTAATATAGGATTCCCTAGTTGGGTAAGTACTTATAATGGGCAAATATGCACAACCGATTGATGGGACACGAGTTTCACTATCCACGTTTGCTGTGTATTGATTTACCACATCATTTACTGACGGCGCACTTGGTCTTTTGACCACATTATCTATAGTGAAATTCTACTGCATGAATGCATACAATGGCTTGACCCAAGCTGTGTGGCTTCAGCACTGAGTGTGTTGCAATCTGAGTGCCACAAATGAGGGTTACTTGTTGATTGATTATATATTTGTAACATCACTCTTGCTACCATTATGATGGATATGTTCTCCAGATGTAGAAATCAAGACTAAAATACAGCAATTTAGGAGAGTAAAATCTTATTGATGCATGCATGAGTGCGTTGCATGTTTGTATGTCTTGTCTAAACAAAAGCTTTGTTTTAGAGAACAACTTTGGGGCAGCATTTATGTCCTGATGAAAGCTCTGGACCCAAGAGGTCTTTGACCTTGGGGCTGAAACATGTTGACCCGTTATTAGGGCTACAGGGCCTTTATATCCTTACTCCCCTCATATAATGTTTTTTAAATCATACCTAAACAACCGTGATTAATGCAATACCTTGGTTGTGTAAGGTATTTTTATTATTCTTTGAAGACCCCGGCTTAATTAATATCCAAAGTGCTCCTCCTGATGATCAAGCATGCCACTACTAGAGTGAGTGAGGGTCTAACAAAGAAAACTATTTGTTTTCTTTGACAGTAGTGTGATAACCATAGGACATACTTATTTCCTCACAAAAAAACATAGCCAGGTATGGGATACTTTTTGCAATGTGTCAGTTCACTTTGAGTGTAATGGAAAAGTGAAACACTCTCTCCAAGTCTCTCTTCAGTTCCCAAAAAAGGGTCCTACGATACCCTTCTCTGGGTTCTTTTGTTTATAGAGTTTGTTTAAAACCAGTCTCAGACATGTTGATCTGCTGATGTTAATCTGGACCTACCTCATGAATATTGATGAGGTAGTTCAAATTGCGACCCTGCGACTACAAGAACTATGATTCTGGGCCACATGTACAAAGTGTTTTAATGGTCGCAAACCCTCAGATTAGTTACATTTTAGGTTTTGCGACTGCAAAAACACTATTTGGAATGTACTAAACCCAATTAGCGATTAAGAAAAAAATTCGGAATCATTGAATGGATTAGGCAAACAATAAGGAATTGGTATTTGGATGGGGCGTGTTTAGGGCGTCCCTTCCAAATACTGATTCCTTATGGTATGAATTAATGGTTTGCGACTGAAATTTGGTCGAAAGCATTAATATTTAACCATCAACTCTACTCAAAGTAGGTGGTAAGCCAGTTGCAAACGGGAAGGAGTCTCAAAGAGACCCCTTCCCCTTTGTGAATGTTGAAAAAAATGTTTTTTTAGTAGTCGGCAGATGTCCATGAGACCACTAAGTCCTAAAAAATGATAACTTTATTTAAAAACAGTGATAGATATGGTGGTTTTCTGACCCCTGCAGGCCGGCATCCCTGTGATGGTGGCCAATCATAATAGGTTGCAATTTGCAACCTACGACATGCACATTAATGAGATAGATAGAGTTGCAACGCTCTACGATGCAGTATTTTGAGAATCGACCTATTAGTACATAGGTCAGTTCTCAAAATACTGATGCATTTGGTAGATGTTGGTGCATAAATTACAACCACTTTTGCTTAATCCATTTTAGTATATTCTAAATAAGCAATCAGAAATTGTAAATTATTAGTTGCAGTTTACGATTTCTTATTTGAAATCTTTGCACATGAGGCCTTTAGAGCTGTTCAACTACTGTCTGTTTGTATGAACTAATTTGCTTTACAATGGCGTGTAGAAAGTAATCCACATAAATCAGTAACAGTTGAAAGATTGAATATATTCCAACCACAGTTGGCCTAAATTTCATCTTTATGTATTTTTTAATCATATACAGTACTACTACCTTAGGGGAAGAAAGTGTTAAGAATTCTTAACGCTTGTCAGTGATCAAATCATTGTGTTTAGCTTGAAGCATTACATGGTTTGCTCTTTATACTAATTAGAATTATTTTCAGGTGGTATATAGACCAATGCGTTTGTGGGGGGTATTCCACCCTACGTTCATAAAATGTTGTATCCTTTAAAATAATTGTTACACATTTGTCAGGTTTTTTTAATTGATATTTTGTGGTTCTTTTTCAAATTTCTGGTTACTTGTCTCTATTTGGTATGCTGCTTCTTGTCATGTGTATTTCGTAATTGACTCTCTTTAAATCATTCAGTAGTTTAGTTCCAAATAATTCTATAGTTGTTCTCTGTATTGGTGCATTAGATTTAGACTTTGATCTGAATCGTCACGTTTTCTTCGTGTCTCCAGTGAGTTCTCCTGAGAAAAACACTTTTAATCTCATCCTTAAGAACGTAAAAACTCCGATTTTAGTAATAAGCCAAATTGCTGCTTTACCAGGCCTAAATGACACATCTGTAAATTTCTCTTTGGTTTCAAGTAACTTGTATAAAGATAAATTAAAAGTTAGACTTTCTTAAATCTCAAGATTCTTCCTCCAGCCCCTTCCCAGAATTTATACCACATAAATTTGAAATCAAAGATAAAAGGAGGAGTGAGTGGGGACCTCATAAAAAAAAAACAGCCAAAGGTACTAAACTCATGGCTTCCGAAAGCAGTGGAGTGGCACTCCGATATGTCCAATGCAGCTCCTACCATCAACTGAAGGGTACGTAGGAGGTCTCCCATTGTGATAGTAATGACTTCTGAAGTATTTACACCTTCCAGGACCTGTTCTGCACAGATTATAGTTTTAAAAACAGTTGCATTTAAAGTTCAAGTTCTAGCCCTTTTACTAGGTGTGAAGTTTAGCATGTTGAGAGTGACATCTCATCCCAAACTCCAAATGTGCAAGTCACACTTGCTATTAGTAGACATGAGATCTCTGCTATGAAGCTATGGGCCTTCATGTGATGCAGTTATGTACCAGGATTCATTTTGCCAACTGTGCTATTGGCTATAGACTCTGTGAGCCCCTCTGACTTTCATCCTGCTGGTCATCATAGAACAGGCAAAGCACCAGACCTCTGTTCATATCGGTGATAAATCCACTAGTTTATATGCTACAGCAAATCACTCTGCCGCCACCACACACTGCACTGCAATAGACAGCTTTATTTCAAATTATTAACCACTTTGAAGTAGGAAATTACAATCACACCCCTGTGATATCTGTAGAGCACACACAAAGGGGGCTGAAATGTCTATGATGATGTTGCCATTAGTGGACCTACTAGCCAATATCTACTTTCCTGTTGACCAGTGGTGTCACACAAAATTATGCCCTTGTAGAATGTGATGATGGGCTCCTGAGTCTCACATACAGTCATTGATCTTGGGCTGATTTGGGGGCCCCTTGAAGGGTTGGTGGCCCTCTGCACTGCAGGGGCTGAAGGGGTTTGTGTTACACCCCTGCTGTTGGCCATTCTCAGTTGTGGTCACTCTGGGACTTCCGCGTTGGCCAAGTTTCCAATTCTATCCATTGAAGTGTTCATTAATTTTGTTTACTTACAAGGCATGATTCAGGCTACGGCTGATGTCCTTCATTATGTTTCAGTAGGGTGGACAAAATGTCAGCATCTTTACTCTCAGGTAGAACCTATCTGAGGCAATCAGTAATGCTTTGCAAAGAAGGTTTGAGAGGGAAATATCAATGGGTTTGAAATCACTCAATTTGAACCTGCCAAAACTTATAAGGCTCATTGGAGAGAAAAAGGCAAGAGAGACGAGCGAGGATGTTTAGTCAGGAATCCAGCAAACATGAAGGAGTCTTCATTCACAAAAGCAAAATAGAAGACAAACTGAGATCCCAGAGGAGGATCTCCTAGGTTTAACTCAGGATATTCACACCAAGCTCAGGATCTCTTTCTCACTACTGGCAATCTGCCTCCTTTAGGGGGTGTGTGTATTCTACTTTGAAGGGTGTAACAAAGAACCTCCTACTGAGGAAAAGAGTCTGATGACTCAGAGGAGACTGATGACTCCTAGGTTGAGGATCAGATGTTTGGCAGCCTTTATCTCTAAAAAGTTGGAGAAGGTCCTTAAAGATGAGAATCTCCAAGAAAGTGATTCTGTCTCTCAAAAACAGATTTTAGGTCTCTTGGAGAAGCTAGCACGGTCAGAGCTGACGTCGAGCAATGGAAAAGATCACCTTCTCTTTGGAAAATAATATTGCAAATATACTGATGTCAACGAGTCGTCCTGCTTGACCTTTCTATCAAGAGAAATCAGAGATCTTACGTACCCTAGGTACCTCAGATCGTTACACATAAACCCCACAGCTATTCCTGGTAAGGTGGTCTCACAGCAGCAAAAATTACCATTAGCTGTTTCTTTCATGTACCCACATTGAGGATGGTTAGGATTTCAGCCCTCTATTCTGCTGTGTTCATTAGAGCGGGAGGAGGAAGGGGTATTTGTGGGACGAGGACATTCTATATGCAGAGAATTGCATATCGGATTCCTCAGCAACCGTCCGATTTCAGGCAATGGCATGTGAATTCTGAATAAAAGCACTTAATTCTAAAATCAGACTCTAGAGGGGATGTTCTTCTCAGAAACTGTTATATACCCAAGTTCGTCCGAATAGATTCTCTTCCTTAAAACTTGCACCTATATGCAGACCATAGTACACATGTTGATAGGAACTGCCTTAGCAGTTGTCACTGCTCTTCTCTGAAGCAAAAAGCCAAAGTACCTCAAAGTGTTGGCTCAAACTGCTTGACCTTCTTAGGAAGGTTTACTAGAGATCCAGCGAATCGGCTGAACAGATCCTGGACCACTCAGGATAAGCTTTTTGACTGGACAGGTCCGATTACAAAGATTTTGGATTTGGATCTTTTTTTGCATCATACAATGGCTTCACAGTGGATACAGACATTCAGGCTGGTAGGACACAGTGCATAGTCTGCCTCTTCGAGAATGCAAGCTCGGCCATTCAAGCTGAGAGGTGCAGAACTTCCTCAGAAGTAGGATCTGTTGATCAGGTTTGCCTTTGTCAAGGGTCTGACCAGGTTCATTATAAACTTCACAGCCCCAAATAAAGCCCAACTGTCCTTAAAAAAAAGGTTTTTAACAAAGCCAACATGGCACAGTTTGTCACTTACTCCAGTAGGGCCCTCAGAGACCGAAATTCTAAATGTAGAGTCTGTTCTAAACAAGGCATTTTCTTTCCACACAGATTTCATGGGGTAGTTTAGAGCAACACAGAGGTGCAAACACCATAAAGATTCTCATGTGAGCCTTCTTTTTCTCCAAATAAGAATATAACACAGAACAACAGAATTCGCTTTTGTTTGTTGAGAGCAGATGAATGGGTGCTACAAACAGTTCAGGGTTTTGATCTGGAGCTCAGTCATTTGCCTTTCCAACTCAATTCTCCAAGGGGGATATTCTTTGCACATCAAAAAAGCCTTGGTAGAAGCAAAGACGGAACATCTGCAAAGAAGGAGTTATTCTCCTTTGAAACCTCCTCTTGAACGTTTTTGAGCAGTGCCTTCTTAGTCAAGAAAGAAGACTAGAGCTTCTGGCCAGAGATAAACATGAGGGACTTCAATGCTTGGACCTTATAACTGACATTACAAAATTGACAGCATTAATTTCCTCATGGATATCCTTCAACAAGGGGATTGGAAGTGCCAACTGGACCTCGAAGTTGCTTCTCTCACAACCCCAGTATACCAACCACACTGGAGGTTTCTTCAATTCCGGTGGAGCTAGCAAAAGTACAAGTTCACAGCCCTTAACTTTGGACTATTATCAGCGCCATGATGATTCACAAGTAACGAAAATGGTGGGTCGCTAAGTCTCTTTTCTGGACAATTTGATCCTCAAGCTTCAGAACCCCAAGGTGTTAAACCAACAACAACTTAGTTGGGGCTCATCATCAATGAACCTAAATCAAATTGTATACCCAAGAGACAAATGGACTTCTTACATTTCAAGATGGATTCTCTGTTGGCAACCCTCAAACATCCTGGTAAGAAAATCAGATTGCGCCATAGGGAGTTGCAAAAGGTTCTGACTTGAGCCTAGGTGGCCTACAGGCAAGAAGTAAGGATTGTACGGTAGCTGATTTTTTTTATGGCCTGCAGCAATATAGGGCCTCCAAAGATTGAAAATTCTACATCTTAGAAGGAAATTTTCATATGCAGATTTAGTCATGCCAAGTTATTAGATACCAAGTATGAGACTTGATGGTTGGATCATATGAAACCATGAAATGAAAGCACATTCTTCAGGTCATGGCCAGATATGGGTATAAAGTCTGATGCTAGTAGGATTGGGAGGGGCGGGGGACATCCATCAGAGGACATTGGTGAGAGAAGAAACTGTAAATTCACATTAATTGCTTAGAATTCATAGTGGTGCAGTGTTTGAGGATAAGACAAATTGTTAAGAGAAGCTAAAGATGGACAATGTCTCAGCAGTTCGATTTACCAAGAGGCACCAAGTCCAATGTCTCGACAGAACTAGAGTGGGAATTTTTGTACTACTGCTCGAGTCTCAAAGTCTCAACTGGTGGAGTACCTCCCAAACAAGGTCAAGGTAGTAGCAGATTACAACTCTCTGGTCCTGAAAGCCCCCAGCAAATGGAGGCTGGACCCGCAGATTTTTCAGAGCCTCAAGAGATTTATGTGGTCCTTGTTGATCTATTTGCATCTTATGTGAATTGTCAGATGCCCATATTTTTCAGCTGACACCCATAACGAGAAGCAATTGCCATGGCTGCTTTTCTCCTGAACTTGGCAGGGGTTCTTCATTATGCCATTCCCCTTTCATGATGATCCCTTTTGTCAAAACACAAGGACTTGGGTCCTAGTGAATCCTGTTTGGAAAGCTCAAATCCCTCTACCGCTTGCCATGACATCTCAATTCTTCTTTTGCAGACTAAGATAGCTTTGAAGCATCATTTAGTGGAGGTGCGTTCTCAAATTAATAGTATTTTCAATTTCTGGGGACATCCCAAAAATATTGCAGTCAACTTTTGTTCTCAATCAACACATCCAAGATCGAAAACTGAAAGACTAGTATGTGTCAACACATACAGCCATCTGACAGATGCAGTCAAGAAGGCTATCAATAAGAACTGGCATATCTTAAACATTGGAGATAAACAAAGGGAAAAGACAATCTTTGCCCTGAAACGCAGTAACAATATTGGAAATATGCTAGTACATACAAGGCCACATGTCTACAAACAACATGATACACAACAAGGATTCTGAACTAACACACATATTAAAGGCCATTTTCCATGTGGTATGTGTTCGGTCTGTGTCTTAACGCAACCCATGACACAGGTCGAAATAGGGCTGAAAACTACATGGCTATTGCACAAACATATGAATTGTAATTCATCAGGTGTAATTTATTTGATCATATGCCCATTTGGACTACAATACGTAGGGATGACCACTCGTAAAGTAAGAACAAGAATAGTGGAACATAAGAGCACCATTAGATGCAAGAAAAGCAATACGAAATTGACCAAACATTTCTTGGAGCAAAGTCATACTGACATCAAGTGGATAGTTTTAGATAAACCATACTACACTATACAAATGGGCGAGTTGGATACACTACTCTTTCGCAGAGAACAACGTTGAATATTTAAACTTAAGAACCATCTCAAAGGGTTAAATGATGATATCCCTTGGTCATCCCTTTGACATAAATCATGTAAAGAACTTTATACTTAGACCTACTTAAAACAAAGGCCATCCCTGTGATACTTACCACGAAAAGATCTGTATATATAGAACTACTTGAAAATTCTGATACATTTGGTCATTCCTTTGACATAAACCACGAAAAGAATTGTATAGATAATCCAATTAAAATGCAGTACCTATACACTGAGGTACATCGTTCTGAGTAGCAGTCCAAGATATGGGATATTCTGTTTTCAATATTTTATGATACTGTGTGTAAGTTTTCTTGGGTGCAATAAAGAAACACCACTTGTCTAACATGCTATAGATACTGTGAGTACGAGTATAAATATATTTTTGGGAACATATACCATCTCTACACCTGAGGGTACTTAGATGACCTTATGTGAAGTTGACGGTACACGATCATATATATATATATTTATATACAATTTTTAGAATAATCACATTAGTAGTATTCTCCTCGTCTGACATGACTACCAGCTTTCATGGAGCGCTTCACTAGAAATGTTGTGGAGGATAACTAAAGTTTCCCAGCTATTTTGACAAGCTTCTTTTGATATGTTAATTACTACCCCTGGAGAAATAGAGTGGTTTTTAATTCATGTCAATGTCCAGTATAGAGCGCAAAATATCTTGTAACCATTTAGAGGAACAACTTCTCCCAACAACCATCGCTCTTCCGGTTCACACTGAAGGACTAGTTCCGGTTTAGCCAGACGGGAACAAGCAAATGCCAAAGAGGGCATACATGCCTCTTGAACCTCAGATGCGGAGACAGACTGAGTCAGGTTAACGGTTATTCTCGATGAGCTGAATAACGACAAGGTCTACACTGTATGGTTTATAGGGTGTAATATATCACCTGGGTGGACTGTGGACTGCCAAGTGTATTGTATAGAGTACCTTCACGCTGCATGCATTCCTTCTTAGAACGATGAGCATGATTAAGTTTGTCTTTCAACAACGTAAACAGGATAACTTATGAAACATAATTTTCTTTACCCTCTTTTTAAGATATAGATTATCATGAAGACATTGATTGTTGCTTTGGAGATAGGAAAGTGCCTTATGAGGCAGAGAGTGCTATAAATGACGGAGAGATACAATGGTGATAAGGCTGTCTAAGAAGCACCTATTTCCTTGGAAAAAGCACTCACTCTATTTTCCTTGTCTCCATATAATTGTTTTTTAATCTAGCTCCGTATATACTGATGGGGTCTGAAAAATAGACAATGGATTAGGTCGTAATACATTGGGTAAGAATATTACCCCTTCCTCTTTTTATCACAAGTGTGTTTGATGGTGATGGTCAATATGCCACACACCACACTACCCCTAATTTGGTGGAATGAATTGGTAATTGAAGTACCATTGAACCTTTGCGGTTTTGTTTTCTTTGTCTTTTCTAGTGCAATGGGTGAAACCTGAGGATGAGAATAATACACCCAGTAAATCACCAGGTTGAATGTATGGCCAATATCAAATGTGATTGTAGAATCAGAGTGACAGCATATCTCTGGTCCTGACGAATGCCCATGAACTTTATATAGTCACTAAGGGGCAGAAACATGTTGACCCACTGAGATAGGGTAGTTGTTACCCCCTGTCCATACATTTTTAGCTCTATCCGAAAGGGGCACCAGAATAAAATTATTGTTTTGTCCACCAGGAGATAGTTTTAATCACTATTATCTTCCCTTTCTTTGCACTCTGCCACTCACCCACTGTCACCATCTTGCTCATCTAAAACACCTCAGCTCCTCCCATTAAACATGGGAGTTGTAGCCCACACAAGGTACCTTGCGGTCCTTGTGCGAGGAGGGAGCCCTATGATGAAGCATGTCACCTTCGGGTGAGTGAGGGTTCTCCTCCTTAACAGCCAAATGCTCTTCTTTTGACACCACCGAATGTATAAACACTGTGTGAAATAGTTCCCTAGGAGCAGTACGTTTTTGGTAGGATAAAATACTCCAGTACACACCCCATGTGTGATAGTAACAGTATCCAGATCCCAGGGGGGGGGGGGGGCGGGGGCAGCGATGTAACTGATATTGTCAACTTGCTGCCTGAGTAGTGGAAGAGTATGGCCTATAGAGAAATTCATTCTTGTAGATCAGCAATTTCAGGAGGACATGTATCCATTGGATCATCATATGGTTAGAAAACGTCAGAAAGAAGTTAGAATGGCCGTACCCCAGGGGATCATGTTACTTTTTCTTGTGTTATGTAGATGAGTTTTGAGATTTCTTGAATCTTGCCCCTCTAATCTAGACCCTTCCTGGAAGCAACAGTTTATGCAGAATACATTAATTGGGTAGATATTTTCTTTAGAAGGCATCCTCTTTGTGGCGTCTAGAATGACAAACACTTCTTAGAGGTCCATTTCCTATCTTTCCTTCCTTGAAAACCAACACTTATGAGTCATTCAATGTTTAAAGGAGTAAAAGAAGAAAGAGAGATTTAAGACCCAGAGGAGCAATGCAGGTTCTGACTTCATTTATGAAACAGTTTGTTCTGTGTTAACAGCAACTTTGACCTATTGGGTTACACAGGCAGTGGCTGATAGTGACAGGTTTGTAGCACACTCCATTAAAGAAACCTATGGCTACCAAATTTTATGCAGCATGTGTGAGTTTGGAGAAACTTATGAAATCAAGGGATTCTAGGTTTGAGAGGTTGTATTTGAAAGCAGTGTATATAATGGCAGTTGAGGTAGCACATAAACTTTGAACTAGCATAAACATCACCTTCAATCCGTTCATCAAATACAACATTTCCTAGAGTTCAGTTTGTGTCTTGAGCATTTTAACTCTATTAAGAACAGGAGGCAAGGATTAACGAGGCGAGGGGGGTCAACGAAGTAAAGAAGGTGGTGAAGACGTTTGTTATTAGAATGGGACAGCACCTGGCACTTGACAGCTACACAGCTGAAGTCTATAAAGAATATTTGGCTATACTGGCTCTGCACCTACTAGCGGTCTGTGAAGAACTGCAAACATGTGGCTCCCTACCTCAGACAATGACAGAAGAAATCATAACAATAACCCTCAAACCAGGCAGAATTCCCACCAACTGTACATACCTTAGGCTGATTTTGTTAATGAATATGGATAGCAAGATCCTGGTCAAAATAATAGCAAACAGATTACAGTCTTATATGATGGGATTAGTGCTGCATAAACAATCCGGTTTTATCCCAGATAGGTCCACTACAGATAAACTTTGCACTTTTCTTTTTGCTTACTCTGCAAATCGATCCTGAAATCCCTTTCACTGCTTTGCTGATAGATGCCCAAAAGGCTTTTCATTCTTTAGAGTGGGGTTACATGTTTCAGGTGCTAAATCAGATGGGATTAGGAGAAAACTTGGTGGGCTGGATCAAATTACTCTATATAGATAGATATCCAACTGCCCGATTCAGAATTGGTGGTGAAGCAGGGTCCAGTTTTACCATATAGTGCCCCAGGCCCATTCTGTCTACACCTGAAGCATGAGACCCTGATAAGGCCCCACCAGCCAGCATACAGAGTGGTGTTAAGTTGACCATACTGTCTCAGTTGTTCTTTTAATGTAGTAGGCCCAAAATACCTCTCTGCTGAAATACAAGTTATTTCTTCTGCGACACACACAACGCTTCAGCTCTGACTTCTTCGTAAACAAACTGCCCATAAGGCCCCCACTCCCTCGATGTGCTCTTCTAGAAACCGCAAGAACAGGGAACTAAGAGGAACATCACGCGATACCTGATGGTGGGGGCCACTTGCCACCTGTCAATCTTTCATATTATTGTATTTTGCATTATGATTTACGGTCAAACATCAAGTGACCTTTTGGTAAACTTTTGTAGTGTGGGTGTCACTTCCGTGTTCCTAAATATTTCCGAGACGTGACCAAAGTGCGTCATGGTCTGCGGTCAAAAGCACCTGTTAATGTCGTAATTCTGTGGGCAATAGTTCGTCATTCAAAAGGGTATAAAAGATCTGCTCCTCAGTCCATTCACCGGACTACCTCGCAGAAGTGACCTCTTGGGTCGCTGACGCCTGTGTAGTCTCCCTCAGCCATCATCTTTGGCTGAGGCTATAATGCTTATTGTATTTTGAAATTGTCTCTTTCTCTCTCCTCTGCATTGCCATTATTCTAAACATTATTGCAATTGCATGTTCTTGCTCTCCAAGAGAATTTTCATTAAGGTTGCATATTTTCTCGTGTATTCTGAATGGCATTTCTCTCTGCAAATGTTTCATTGATCATGAGATACATTTCTCTCCTTGTGTTATTTTAACATATATCCTTCTCATTGCTATTATTAAGAAATGTATTTCTCCCATAGCACCTATCAAGGAAGGAATTTTTCTTCTTGTGTTCTTGCATGTATTGTGACAGTTGTCTCTCTGTGTACATTATCATGAAAGGTATTTCTCTATGATTTTAAGTCTCATTGCAATTGCGTGTCTTCTGCTCTCTAAGACAATCTTGACACTGTTGCATATGTTTAATATATTCACAAATGTTTATCCTCTTGTTCCTGTATTCCTATTGTTCTAAAAGCATTCCATTATATGCCTCGGTTATATTTCTAACATGTGTCCTCTGCCATTTAGTCTTTGCTAAGACACAGCGTCTTATTATTGCATTATAAAGTGTTTTCTTTACACTTCTTGTTGAAGTGGTTTCATTGTAATAAAGCACAACATTCCCTGATTCAATTCCTGTCACTCACACGTGTATTTTCTCATTTAAAACGCAGCACCCCGGTACAAATTAAGCTGCCTTGAATTATCACCCTCTAACATCTGGCGACCACGGAAAAAGTGCGACACCTTTCTATCTGGCAAGGGTTTCCTGTGACAACTGATGCAGCTTGCTGCCCCTTCGGTGCTTTTCCCTGTTGTTGCAGAGACATCACGCTCGGGTAGGTCAATGATCAGAGTGTAACACTCTCTTGTTCTTTTGGCTCTCCCCGGTGTGTTGTTTGTCTGCATTTTCGGGTGGGCATTTGAAGTTGCACTTCGGTCCTGAGTCACAGTTTCTTGCGTAGTTGGTGTTTTGCCACGTTACTCGAATCCTTTCCTTTTAAATGCGTGTACACAGGCGTTGAGTCAGGGATTGACGCAATATTTTTTTTGACGGTTTTAATTTTTTGGCTTTTTGATGCAGTACCCTTTTTTGGCAGTTTTAAATAGTGGATTTTTTTTTAGATATAAATGCTTTGAATAGTGCCTGTTTAAAAGGAACAGGGCGCCTGTGCATAAAGGCAAGGGGTTAATTGCGTCTTGCATTTTTCCCAGCTCTTGCAAGCTCTGAGCGAGTCAGGGTTTCATGCTAGTTGTCGGTTCACGTCTTGTGGCTGGCACAGGGTGGGGGGGTGTTGCCGATCGCACTTATCGGACAACTCCAGCTTTTCACGGGTGATTGTCACTTCATATATTTTATTTGATCGGACAGTCAAGTTTGGTAGTTCTTAAGCGTGTTTTAGTGTAGCATTCGAACAGCCCTACTTCTCTCTCTGCGTAGCTAACAGAAGTAAAAGAAATAGGGGAAGTGGTGGCTTCATGTTCAACCTCGGGTGAAAGGGGAATGGAGACTCATTTTATTTCAGCGTTTTTTTTAAACATTGAGTGAAAACCATCCTTCTGTCTTCATTTAGGCAAACTGAGAAAGTGCGCAGTTTTTGCCTGCCTTTCTAGTGTAGTGCATTTTACATATAGAGTGTTTCACATATGGTTCATAAGGTTTTTGATTATATTGCGTTCATGTTTTCTATTTTTTATTATCCTATGGTTTGCTTTTACTGTGGTTTTCTTGTAAAAACATCCATGCCATGGCACCTCCTTCTGCCTAGTGCACCGATTCTATAGCCTGTTGCATGTGCTTAGCGTGACAAAATACCCAGGATTATTAATGTTTTTATTTGCTTATTGATACTCTGTGAATCCCCCGTGATTATTATTGTTACATAAAAACACCCTGTCTTTTCCTTTTTTTTTCTGTCTTTTTTTTTTTTAGGCTAAAAAAGCGCGCAATTTTATCTTTTTGATTACTGTAAAAACACATTTCTTCTATATATATATATATATTACTAAAATAACAAAGTCAGCGCGCTCTCAGTAACACACGACTCCGTATGGATGCCAAACCACCGTTTAATCCACAACGCGTTTCGATTCCGTAGAACCTTGATCACGTGAATCTTACACCAAATCAGAGAGACTCAAATAGTTCATAGTATAAAAAGTGAAAAAGGACAAATGAGCAATACATGGCGGACATGTTGGAATGACACATACATCATGATAAATATACGAAACTAAGTACAAACAATACACATGTTAAACAAAATAATCACATATTAAATACATATGCAACTCATTTCATTTGTGAGAAAGCAATGGCCATTTAGTTAACATGAACCCTGGGTATCAGTACCTGTTCACAGCGCCAAGCATTCTTCGGCGTCTAAACAAAACTTTATTGCTGCCCCCGTTGCAGACAAAAAGTAAAAATAATAATGATGCATGTGAAATAAAATAAAAGAACCAGGGGTACTTAGGCTAGAAACATACAATCTTGCCCCATGAATACATGTCCAAGTGGACGAAATCATCCTTCTAGATCAACAACCCTACAGTCATCTCCCGGCACGTGCTATAAAGGATAGGTATCGTACCATATCTAACCTGCATGCGCCATGTAACAGTGCTAACTCGAGAATGCCAATATCCATAGGCACATTAACATGGACAAGTGTCCTAGGCAGAGACAAGGGTCTGACCACATAACGGGCAAGTGCCCCAAAACTACAGTATAAATGTGCAAAACAAGTCAAACAATCCAAACAAAAGTCCTACTGTACTTGGCGGTGGAGACAGAGCCCTGTCCCCATACTTCCACTGCTCTTATGCCCATTACAGTCTCTCTTAAGTGCTGAAGTGCCTCGATAAAAAATAATGAGGGAAGAAAGGGTAGGCGGCCCGTGCAGGTGATTACGGGTGAGTGGGCCCCTTCCTTCTTCCTATCTGAAAACAAGAACAAAAAAAAACAAAAAACACTGAATTAAAAAGAGTGTGGATCCCAGATTCCACCTCAACATAATCATATTCCACATCAATAACTTCAAATTGCAAAATCAAATTACAGTTGAATTGTTCATGGAGGAAAACTCTAAGGAAAAACTACGAGGAAGAACATATACAGTGGGGCCAACTGCCCTAAGCAGGGGGGTAAAGTGTGGTGGGGTTACTTTCTGATCTCCTGGAGTATGGAGGACCTGACATGCACACTGGTGAAACATTATTCCTTCAAATGTATGGCTAATTCTTCGTCCTGATTAAGTCCTCCAGGGTTCTTTGTTTGGAAATGAATAATCTGTTTGGACTCAATCTGTCTGAGTTTCAGGACCCTGTTCCCCCCCCGGGGCCCTTTGCTCACCTGTTCTAGGATAAGAAAACCGAGACTGTTGGCATTAGAAAAATGTCTATCCTGAAAGTGACGGGCTACAGGATATTTCTGATCACAGTGTATGATAGCTCTATAATGCTCTAATACACGTTTCTTGGCCATCAGAGTGGTAGACCCAATATACCATAATTTACAGGGGCATTCAATGGCATAGATGACAAAAGTAGTGCTACATGTGAGGAATTGTGTTATTTCCTTCCTCACCCCATTGTATTCTAGATGATTACAGAATTTGCTGTTTCTGCAGGCCTTACAGTGTCCGCAAGGAAAGAAACCCTGCAGGCCATGCAGATTTCTTTCAGGATAGATGGTAATGTCACTGTGTACTAGTTGGTCCCTCATGCTTTTACCTCTCCTATAGGTTATATTGGGTCTATTCGGCAGAGTATGGCCAATGATGTTATCGGTTTTAAGTATGTTCCAGTTCTGTGTCAAAATGCGTGTAACATCTTTTGAATCAGAACTGTAGGTCATGATCATTCTGGTGTTATCATCTACACCCTTAGTGTCTGAATCCGATATATCAACAATCGTCAGTGATCTGTCCATAGCATCAGCCCTCTCTTTGGCTTTCTTGAGTACCCACCTAGGATATCCTCTCTCCCTGAAACGTTCAAACATCAGATCACTCTCGAGTTGGTATCCTGCATCCTGCAACAACGCACACAACAGCAAAGAGCTCTTCAACATCGTGAAGGAACTCTCCAACCCCAGCTCCAACACCAACGACATCCAGCCGTCGCGAGACCTGTGCGACTCACTGGCCACCTTCTTCCACCGCAAAATCGCCGACATCCACGACAGCTTCAACACCACGACCGCCCCGGCAACCACCGAGACCACTGCCCCCACAACCACCAACCGCCTGCTCTCCTGGACCAACATCAACGACGAGGACACCAGCGAGATCATGAACACCATCCACTCCGGTTCACCGCTAGACCAGTGCCCTCACCACATCTTCAACAAAGCCAGTACAGCCATCGCGCCCCATCTCCGGAAAATAATCAACATCTCCTTCGAGACAGCAACCTTCCCGGAAAGCTGGAAGCACGCCGAGATCACCGCCTTACTCAAGAAACCCAAGGCAGACCCCAAGGACCTCAAGAACTTCCGACCCATCTCTCTGCTCCCGTTCCCCGCGAAGGTCACCGAGAAAATCGTCAACAAACAACTGACCCGCTACCTCGAGGAGAACAACATCCTGGACCCTTCCCAGTCCGGCTTCCGCAGCAACCACAGCACCGAAACCGCCCTCATCGCCGCCACCGATGACATCAGGACCCTGCTAGATAACGGAGAAACAGCAGCCCTCATCCTCCTGGACCTATCAGCCGCCTTCGACACGGTCTGCCACCACACACTACGAACACTCCTTCACGACGCCGGGATCCAAGAGAAGGCCCTGGACTGGACCACATCCTTCCTTTCCGGCAGAACACAAAGCGTCCGCCTCGCCCCCTTCCGATCCAAGGCCACCAAGATCATCTGCGGCGTACCCCAAGGCTCCTCCCTCAGCCCAACGCTGTTCAACATCTACATGGCACCCCTCGCCCACGTCGCCCGACAGCACAACCTCAACATCATCTCCTACGCCGACGACACCCAGCTGATCCTCTCCCTCACCAAAGACCCTCACACCGCCAAAGCCCACCTCCACGAAGGAATGAAGGCCGTCGCCGAATGGATGAGGACCAGCCGCCTGAAGCTGAACTCGGACAAGACGGAGGTCCTCATCCTTGGTTCCAACCCTTCAGCCTGGGACGACTCCTGGTGGCCAACATCACTGGGAACAGCCCCGCCACCCACCGACCACGTACGCAACCTAGGGGTCATCCTCGACCCCACCCTCTCCATGACTAAGCAGGTCAACGCCGTTTCCTCATCCTGCTTCAACATCCTCCGAATGCTCCGCAGGATCTTCAAGTGGATCCCCACCGAAAGAAGAAAACAGTCACCCAGGCCCTCGTCACCAGCAGGCTGGACTACGGAAACGCCCTCTACGCAGGAACGACGGCTAAGCTCCTGAGACGGCTGCAACACATCCAGAACGCCTCTGCACGTCTTATCCTCGACATCCCCCGACGCAGCCACATCGCACCCCACCTGAGAGACCTGCACTGGCTCCCTGTCAACAAGAGGATAACCTTCAAGCTCCTCACCCACGCACACAAAGCACTCCACAACTCCGGACCAGCCTACCTCAACAGACGACTCAGCTTCTACACCCCCACCCGCCAGCTCCGCTCGACCAGCCTCGCCCTCGCCACAGTCCCCCGCATCCGGAAAACGACCGCCGGCGGCAGATCCTTCTCCCACCTCGCCGCCAAGACCTGGAACACCCTCCCCACCAACCTCCGACAGACCCAAGACCTACTGGCCTTCAGAAGACTCCTCAAGACCTGGCTCTTCGATCAGTAGCAGCACCACCCCCCTCTTCCCCCAGCGCCTTGAGACCCTCGCGGGTATGTAGTGCGCTTTATAAGTGACATGATTGATTGATATTGCAGTTTCTTTTAGCCCTCAGCAACTCCCCATAGGGGATGCTCCATTTGAGTGCCTCTGGGTGGCTGCTGAGGGCATGGAGCACACTATTCCCTGCTGTCAGTTTTCTAAACAGCGATGTGTGAACTTTGTTGTGTACAATTTCTACCTTGACATCTAAGTATTCTGTTGCATTGTCGCTAATATTACCGCTCAGTTTGATGTTCCGGTCATTGGCATTGAGTTTGTCAATAAAGCACTGGGCCTCGTGTCGATGTCCCAGCCAGATGATAAACAAGTCATCGATGTAGCGAAGCCACATCGAAATATGGGTGAGATCATCTTGCAAGTCAGGGTCAGAAAAAATGTCCTCCTCCCACCTTCCCATAAACAAGTTAGCGAAGCTGGGAGCAAAGCAAGATCCCATCGCAGTCCCAGTGGTTTGACGGTAAAGAGTACCGTTAAACATAAAGATATTGTTTTTGAGACAATACTCAGTCATCTCCAAAATCATTTTGCTGTGTTCCCGAAATCTTAAAGGTCTAGTCTCAAGATAGTGTGCGCATGCCATGAGCCCTTGCTGGTGGTCTATGATGGTATACAGACTGTGTACATCTAGGGTGACGAACCAATGGTCAGCCCCCCACTCCATGTTGTCAATCCTCTTAAGGAAATCTTTGGTATCCCTAATGTAGCTCCGGAGTGTGCTGACATGATCCCTGAGAAAATGATCTACATACTTCGAGATGTGTTCAGCCACACTCCCACGTGACGAAACAATGGGGCGCCCAGGTGGGTTGCAGGGATCCTTATGGACCTTCGGTAGGAGGTAAAGAACAGGGAGAACTGGATGATCTTTCTTCAAATAACGGAATTCCTCCCACTCTAGAATGCCTTTCTCCCTCCACATTAACAGAAGATCCCAGACAGTAGTGATGCTGGTGTCATATTCAGCAAAACTAATGGGCTCATAGTACCTGGTATCACCTTATGCCTTGGTTTCTCGTTTTGTCCCTCTTACCCCTTTGACTGTACAGGTGCTAGAATTGACCTTTTTAAGTTTGTTCGTAAATTAAAACTAAAAAAGTTTCACTCACTCAAGGGGACCGAAACCAACAGGGCCATTAATACTGGTAACTCTACAGATCAGACTGATCTCCTCATAGGCGATATTGACACCTTGATCACTATGATCGAGTTGGAGCATGAGGGTGAAGGGCAGGACCCCAATATTGGTACCACACAGGGATTAGCTGAGTATGACATTTTGACGAATGCCTCATCCTCTTCAGGGTTTAAGCCCAAATCCACATTTTTACCCAGTTTACCCCACGATAACATCGATACATTCCAGGAGGTGGTGGGGAGAGAGTTTAACAAATTCAGACACCAGAACAGGAGAAGGGTTAATGACAACTACAATAACCTTGATTTTGAACACAGACAGATATTGAGGTCTCTTTCAGAGGATGACAGCATTGTCATCCGCCCTGCCGACAAGGGTGGCAATGTTGTTATCTTGGACAGAGACCAGTATATTGTTGAAGCACATAGACAACTTGATGATACCAGGTACTATGAGCCCATTAGTTTTGCTGAATATGACACCAGCATCACTACTGTCTGGGATCTTCTGTTAATGTGGAGGGAGAAAGGCATTCTAGAGTGGGAGGAATTCCGTTATTTGAAGAAAGATCATCCAGTTCTCCCTGTTCTTTACCTCCTACCGAAGGTCCATAAGGATCCCTGCAACCCACCTGGGCGCCCCATTGTTTCGTCACGTGGGAGTGTGGCTGAACACATCTCGAAGTATGTAGATCATTTTCTCAGGGATCATGTCAGCACACTCCAGAGCTACATTAGGGATACCAAAGATTTCCTTAAGAGGATTGACAACATGGAGTGGGGGGCTGACCATTGGTTCGTCACCCTAGATGTACACAGTCTGTACACCATCATAGACCACCAGCAAGGGCTCATGGCATGCGCACACTATCTTGAGACTAGACCTTTAAGATTTCGGGAACACAGCAAAATGATTTTGGAGATGACTGAGTATTGTCTCAAAAACAATATCTTTATGTTTAACGGTACTCTTTACCGTCAAACCACTGGGACCGCGATGGGATCTTGCTTTGCTCCCAGCTTCGCTAACTTGTTTATGGGAAGGTGGGAGGAGGACATTTTTTCTGACCCTGACTTGCAAGATGATCTCACCCATATTTCGATGTGGCTTCGCTACATCGATGACTTGTTTATCATCTGGCTGGGACATCGACACGAGGCCCAGTGCTTTATTGACAAACTCAATGCCAATGACCGGAACATCAAACTGAGCAGTAATATTAGCGACAATGCAACAGAATACTTAGATGTCAAGGTAGAAATTGTACACAACAAAGTTCACACATCGCTGTTTAGAAAACTGACAGCAGGGAATAGTGTGCTCCATGCCCTCAGCAGCCACCCAGAGGCACTCAAATGGAGCATCCCCTATGGGGAGTTGCTGAGGGCTAAAAGAAACTGCAATACCGATGCAGGATACCAACTCGAGAGTGATCTGATGTTTGAACGTTTCAGGGAGAGAGGATATCCTAGGTGGGTACTCAAGAAAGCCAAAGAGAGGGCTGATGCTATGGACAGATCACTGACGATTGTTGATATATCGGATTCAGACACTAAGGGTGTAGATGATAACACCAGAATGATCATGACCTACAGTTCTGATTCAAAAGATGTTACACGCATTTTGACACAGAACTGGAACATACTTAAAACCGATAACATCATTGGCCATACTCTGCCGAATAGACCCAATATAACCTATAGGAGAGGTAAAAGCATGAGGGACCAACTAGTACACAGTGACATTACCATCTATCCTGAAAGAAATCTGCATGGCCTGCAGGGTTTCTTTCCTTGCGGACACTGTAAGGCCTGCAGAAACAGCAAATTCTGTAATCATGTAGAATACAATGGGGTGAGGAAGGAAATAACACAATTCCTCACATGTAGCACTACTTTTGTCATCTATGCCATTGAATGCCCCTGTAAATTATGGTACATTGGGTCTACCACTCTGATGGCCAAGAAACGTGTATTAGAGCATTATAGAGCTATCATACACTGTGATCAGAAATATCCTGTAGCCCGTCACTTTCAGGATAGACATTTTTCTAATGCCAACAGTCTCGGTTTTCTTATCCTAGAACAGGTGAGCAAAGGGCCCCGGGGGGGGGGGGGAACAGGGTCCTGAAACTCAGACAGATTGAGTCCAAACAGATTATTCATTTCCAAACAAAGAACCCTGGAGGACTTAATCAGGACGAAGAATTAGCCACACATTTGAAGGAATAATGTTTCACCAGTGTGCATGTCAGGTCCTCCATACTCCAGGAGATCAGAAAGTAACCCCACCACACTTTACCCCCCTGCTTAGGGCAGTTGGCCCCACTGTATATGTTCTTCCTCGTAGTTTTTCCTTAGAGTTTTCCTCCATGAACAATTCAACTGTAATTTGATTTTGCAATTTGAAGTTATTGATGTGGAATATGATTATGTTGAGGTGGAATCTGGGATCCACACTCTTTTTAATTCAGTGTTTTTTGTTCTTGTTTTCAGATAGGAAGAAGGAAGGGGCCCACTCACCCGTAATCACCTGCACGGGCCGCCTACCCTTTCTTCCCTCATTATTTTTTATCGAGGCACTTCAGCACTTAAGAGAGACTGTAATGGGCATAAGAGCAGTGGAAGTATGGGGACAGGGCTCTGTCTCCACCGCCAAGTACAGTAGGACTTTTGTTTGGATTGTTTGACATGTTTTGCACATTTATACTGTAGTTTTGGGGCACTTGCCCGTTATGTGGCCAGACCCTTGTCTCTGCCTAGGACACTTGTCCATGTTAATGTGCCTATGGATATTGGCATTCTCGAGTTAGCACTGTTACATGGCGCATGCAGGTTAGATATGGTACGATACCTATCATTTTTTTAGCACGTGCCGGGAGATGACTGTAGGGTTGTTGATCTAGAAGGATGATTTCGTCCACTTGGACATGTATTCATGGGGCAAGATTGTATATTTCTAGCCTAAGTACCCCTGGTTCTTTTATTTTATTTCACATGCATCATTATTATTTTTACTTTTTGTCTGCAACGGGGCAGCAATAAAGTTTTGTTTAGACGCTGATGAATGCTTGGCGCTGTGAACAGGTACTGATACCCAGGGTTCATGTTAACTAAATGGCCATTGCTTTCTCACAAATGAAATGAGTTGCATATGTATTTAATATGTGATTATTTTGCTTAACATGTGTATTGTTTGTACTTAGTTTCGTATATTTATCATGATGTATGTGTCATTCCAACATGTCCGCCATGTATTGCTCATTTGTCCTTTTTCACTTTTTATACTATGAACTATTTGAGTCTCTCTGATTTGGTGTAAGATTCACGTGATCAAGGTTCTACGGAATCGAAACGCGTTGTGGATTAAACGGTGGTTTGGCATCCATACGGAGTCGTGTGTTACTGAGAGCGCGCTGACTTTGTTATTTTAGTAATTGGATTACCGGTGTGCTCCGCCGGTGTGTGCGCCACTCTCCATGGGTCCCAGCAGTCCGGAAGGAGCGGCTGTAATTGTATATTTGTATATATATATATAATTTGGTGTGTACTTCCATGAATCCATGATTCTTGTTTGGTGTTTATATTTTTCCTGTTAGCACTATTGAATATCATAATAATATTGTTGTGGCTGCTGTGTTTTGCCACCAGTGTCTAGTGCAGCAACTAAAAGGAATGTTTTGCTAGCAAGACTAAAATAACTAGATGCATAATTGTACTTGCTCCAAGCATATTGATTGTCTTCTGATTCCTTTGATTTCTTTTAGATCTATTTTCATTGCATGAGCACATTCGTCATTCCCTGCCCTTGCTCCAAGTTGCTGACCTTACACCAACAACCACTAAGGGTGTAAGATCCGCTAGTTACTGTTTTTTTTTTTTTTTTTGCATCATTACATCAGTCCCATCACTAGCGATGCAAACCCTGCAAGGTAGAAATAAGTGAAAAAATGTTGCCACTGAAACCACACAAACTTTCACATTTGAATAAACATGGTAAAAGATACACTCAAAAAATACGTAGCCCCACCTAATTTCAAATACCAGTAATTTGATTTAGAAGGCTCTGATCTCTATAAATGGAAGTGGAAGAGTCATAATAAGTAATTCATATAGAACAGTCCCCTGGGTTACAGATAAACGGAGTCCTGCAATTGACTGTACCACAACATGTAGAGGCGGAGTGTCACATTTAATATTACATTCAGTTTCCAAATAGCAGCCGTCACAACGCTTAAATTACGACTTTTGTGAACTATTTTCGATAGGCTCCCCTATTTTAACTCATTACAACCTAAATAACGTACATTCCGTTCCTTGACCATCACCCTGCACGCTTCTCACATCGCCTTTCCTGCGTGCTTGGCCCCGTGGTAATGGTACTTCCACTTGAATATTCAGTCAAGAGGGGGAGGAAGGCTTTCGCAGGCATTTATCGACAACGACACACAGCCACCTTTTTACGTTTTCTGGTCGCTATTACGCCCTAGACTTGGCCCAAACTTCAAATGATAGACCAACCATTGGTTCCCTGGTGACCTTCTCCTTCCATCCCCTCCCCCAATGAGCAATGGCATAATATATTCAGGTCAAATATACGCAAGATTCTCACTGAAGATTACATCAGCACAAAATACTGCAGCCCCAAGCAACTAAGTACAGAATAATTTACTCCTACCTGCTTCCAATTCAACAACAGCCCATACAGTAGGGAGTGCCACCTCTCCAGGCACAAGCAGTAGCCCGAATGCAAGCACCGATAAAGGAGGTACTGCCACTGAGCACATACAGTTGGAGTTAGCTATTACAACAGAGAGCTCGTGAACAAGGAAGTTAGTGACACTAGACAGAGCAACGTAAAATGCAGATGGTGATCATTAGACAGAAGAGGGGAATTCGCGAAATTAGTCTGTTCTCTCTCGATTTCATGTGCACAGATCTAGGGAGAGAAAAAGGGGAGACAAATTGATGGAATGCACACTAACTACACCCGATTTTCGTCTTGGATTACACAACATTTCCTGGCCCCAAATATTCAATGACACCGATCCCCTATCAACAGCAATATGCTTCAAAATATAGGTCCAATACATTATTCTAGGCCCTTAGGAGCAAAAGACTAGAAAATAAGGCGTATTACAAAACATGCATGACACATAATGAACGTGAGTTGGGTTTGTGGGAGCCTTGTTTAACTTCATGGTCACAGGTTCAAATGCTACTAGGTCTACTGAGCATTTCATTCTTCTGAGGTGGATAGATGCGGGGTCTGTTCAGCCCTTCATCATTCTGAGGTGGATAAAAGGAGTACCATTGAGTTGAGGGAACAATAAAGATCTGCTATTTAGCGCCAAAATACTATTCTGAGTGAACGTGCGCTTTGTCATGTCATATTAAAATAGGATCTATTCAGCGTAACGTACAATTAAACACAACACATGGTTTTAGATGTTACGAGGTAACAAAGGGTTAATAGGTTTTTTCTTGGGCTGCCGGTAGAATTGAGGCTCCTGGCTGGCCACAGAGTCTGGGCGTTGAGACAGGCAAGAAAGATTTCCTGTGGTTAAACAGAAAAGGGGAACAAGAGAAATAAATTGCCTAGGATCACACAATTTGGTAAAATGGGGAAGCCGAGATTAAATACAGGGTTTCAGGTTTCACGTTATGCAGTTTAGTGACTGGGTATATTTCTATATATATGCTTCGCTCCCCTATGACCAACAACATCTTTGCCTAGCATCAATTAAATGAGTTGTGCTGGGTTAAAGTGGTAGTGAAGAAAATAGTGGGTTTTTGGCGGCAGCAGGAAAGTCAAATAATTTTTTTTATCACTGCGTGCATCACCACTGCTTCAAATAAAGTCAGTTAAGTGTACATGGATATATACACATATGCATGTCCTACAGTGACACATTTTGCAGACTATGATCGCGAAAGGTGGCAAAATACGGCAGGTCAGGAACATGTCAATGAAAGTAATGGGGAAATGTCTTAATTAACTGTTGTTCTAAATTGTGACACATTAGAGGCCATCATAACACAGGGGCACTATGAGTGTAGCTGTGTGGCAGGAGGGAAGGAATAAGTTGTGGGATATGTGCAGCTCTGTGCAGCATATAAAATATGAGACGACGACCAGAGATGCGTAGCAATAGATTACGACAGATAGCCACCACACCAACTTCCTCCACACATGCCCCAGTGCTAGGAAATACAAAGAATAAATAATAAGTGCTGATATAAAGTATATTTCAATGTTAAAGGACAGTATGCATTAAGTAGCGATGCTCAGTATTGCAATATTGTCAGAATAAAATGTGTGTAAATTTAAAAATGCCTTAAAGACTGCAGGTGCAGACTTTAGTGGTGGTTGCATTTATTTTGCAGTTTGACCACTAGGAGTTCTTATTTCCCAAATTATGTTACTGGGATGGAGATTATTAAGACGTTCCTATCTCCTGGGAACAATTATAGCACACTGTTTTGGTTCTTCTTTCGCTTTCGGAGTTAATTGACGTTTTGAGGTTTTGCAACACTATTATTTTTGGGTTCTTCCCTACGTCCCTAAGAAGTGTACTAGGTTTCCTGTTTTCGGGATGTTTGCATACATATGCTCAATATTAATGTTTCCACCACCTCATGTCTGGTTAGAAATAAAAAGAAAAATAAAGAGGGGAGTACAATTAGATCCCTTAGATTTCATCTATAGGCAGACTGCAACAGGAAAAGATGTCATGCCAAAGGCCCTACTACAAGTTTCCCACACATTTGGATCAAAGATGGGCCATGTGTCCACTGTGATATTAGAACAGCAACAGCTTTCAGCAATGCCTGAACGGACTGCTTGAAAATAAAGTAGGCAAGATAAGCGCCACAATTGAGGGAAGAATAAATAAATTATTAATTAAGAAAAAGCAAAAATAGTTTATTGCCTATGGATTGCCCTGTTTTCACTCACAAATATCCCAAGTTTTGGTCACCACCTAACGGCCCATATACTTCTCACTGACCCATTAATATATGTATCAGTCACATCATCTAGACCTGAAAGTGACAGTGAAATTATGAAAGCAGACATATATTTGTATAAGTTAACACGTGCTGCGAAGTTTCTTTCTACTCAGGTATCCAAGCGGATGGAGAAGGGCCCCATCTATCCTGAGCTCTCACATATCCATCCTGGAACACAGATTTTTAAAAGGCATTTTAAAGTAATAGACTATTCACCAACATCTGTCTGCATTGCCGGGAGGAAGGCATTGTGTTTCCATTGACTGTCCAAGAATAAGAAGACGGTGACAGCTTGGTCGTTTATGGATTCAGACGTAGCCACAACACCCGCCGCACAGAAGTGTCCTATGCGAAGTTATGTACACACATGTTAATATTTTACATTATTGTCAGAGTGGCACTAGGACTTTTTGTTGTTAAATCTGTTTTTATTTTCAAAGGGGGAACCGAGGGGCGGGTCTACAGGTACACAGCGTATCGCCTACAACCCTTTGTAGGGCCAGGCGCTTGATTTGGTATAGGCATGGGAAGCGTAGGTAATGGTCATCGATGCATATATAACACAGCAAGTCGCCTACAACCCATGATGGGCCGGCCGCGTAGTACAAGAGGCACTGCGTAGGGGTGCAATGTGAAGGAGCCTCTAGGCAAGGAGAATAAGAAGACCCAAATTCAACAGGGACAGGAAAAAACAAGAGAGAAACCTAGAGAGAGAAATCGAGGTGGGCTAACTGACAGGAAGGACGGAGGGGATGAAAATAAAAAAAATAAAAAAATAAAGGAGACTAGTACAGGGGGGTTAAGGGCAAATAGAAAGAGGCAGATGGAAAGAGCCATAGCAAATTGTGAGGTCCCATAGTAGCGATCGAAGGCAATATCGAAGAGGAGCAAGGTGGCGGGGAGGGGGAGGAGGGTGAGCAAGGGCATAGAATGGTCAGGTCGCCTTTCAAGGCACATCGTGGTGAGCGAGGGGAAATGGCCAGTCTGATTATGTAGATAATCTGTCAAGGTCGTGTGGGGACACAGCATCGTTGAAGAGGCGGAGAGCCCGGAGCTTCGGGGGCAGAAGACGCGCATGTTCCATTTTACAAAGGTATGTGACTAGTGGCTGCCATATTTTGGAGAAGTGGGTGTCGCGAGACTGCAAGCGCGCGGTGAGTAATTCCATGGTCATTGTGTGCCACAAACGTGTGAACCAGATGTTAATGGGAGGGGTCTCTGCTTTCTTCCAGTACAAGGCAATAAGTTGTTTAGCGGCGCCGAGCATATGAAGGGCGATATGCCAATCGCTACGGGTAAGTGCGCGCAGATTGTCAGGTTTAAGGCCTAGGAGAATTGTGATTGGAGTTTCAGGCAGGGGAAAGCCAAGCACCATTTTAATATGGCTAAGAACCTCTTTCCAAAATAAAGTCAAGAGCGGACAGGCCCACCAAATATGAATAAAATCGCCCGGGGAGCTCAAACATCTCCAGCACAGTGGAGAGGAAGTAGGAAACATCCTATGCAGTCGAAGAGGGGTGTAGTACCAGTGCGTCATAATCTTATATGCAGTTTCCCGTTGAGAGATGCTGCGATATACCTTCGGGATATCCTGCCACAGGCGGTTCCATTGGGCGGGAGCGATGCCAGAGGATGCTGTCGATTGCCATTGACGTTGATATGGATGGAGAGGCACAAGCGGGGGATGTTGTAAAACCTGGTAGGTCCGAGAAATAAGTCCCTTAGAGTCGTCGAATGAGCGCACTAAGCGTTCAAAAGGGGTGAACGCTCGGGTGGCGGCCTGTATTAAGGAAGACGTGGATACCCAATGGCGGAGTTGTATGTATTGGAGCCTGGCTCCTTCCGTAAGTCCGAACTCGTCCTTGCAGTGAGCAAAGGTTTTGAGTGTGTCGCCGAGGAACAGATCCCGGATCGTTCTGCACCCACCCTCTAACCATTCAGAGAATACCTGCGGGTTAACAGCCGGCGGGAAAGACGAATTTCCAGCTGTGGGGGTATGGGGGGATGGAAAGGTAGTGAGTCCCCTAGAGACGGCCACTTTGTCCCAGACGTCCAGCACTGTCCTGGTAGGGAGAGCAATGTAGGCACTACGGGAGCGCGAGGTCCGAGGGAGCCAGGGAAGGTCCCAAATGGTTCGTCCAGTTACCGCCCTGTCCATATGGAACCAGACCTTTTCACTCTCCCACGCCATCCATTCGGAGATGAAGCGAAGATGAGAGGCCCAATAGTACTCTAGTAGGTTGGGACATGCAAGCCCGCCCCTGTCCCGTGGGAGCATAAGGATTTTGTTGGAGAATCGCGGCCTACGGCCGCCCCAGATAAAGTTAGTGATGTCGCGCTGAAGACTTTGGATCTGGTGCTGCGGGATGGGGGTGGGGAGACATTGGAATAAATATAAAACTTTTGGGAGCACCGACATTTTAATGGCATTGAGGCGGCCCAGCCAGGAGAGGGGAAGAGGTTTCCCAGCTCGGAGATCCTCCAAAACCGCCTTCCTGCAGTCCCGCCAGTTTATTTGGGACCATGTGGCTAGTGAGGGAGTCAGTTGAAGTCCCAGGTAGCGAATGGAGCTAGCGGCCCACTGGTAAGGGACAAGGGATTGAAGTGTGGGGATCTCCTCCCTTGGGATCGTGAGATTCAGGGCCCAAGACTTCTCGTGGTTGATTTTGAGACCAGATGCCAGTTCGAAGGACCGCAGCAAAGAGAGGAGTGCCGGGAGAGAGGTGTGCGGGCGGGAGAGTGTGAGAATCAAGTCGTCCGCAAAGAGAGCCACTTTGTGTTGCTGGCCGCCAAGGGGATGCCATGAATGTCAGGAGCCTGTCGGATCATCACGGCCAAAGGTTCCACCACCAGGGCAAACAACAGGGGAGAAAGGGGACACCCCTGCCGCGTGCCTCTGCGTATGGAAATGGGATTTGGGAGTTGACCATTAACTCGCACTCGAGCCTGCGGGGCGAGGTCGGGGGCCATGATCCGGGCTATCATTGTCGGGCCCAGCCCGATTTTGTGTAGCACAGCACGAAGGAAGGTCCAGTCCACTCGGTCGAACGCTTTTTCCGCGTCGAGCGATAGTAAACATGCAGGTATGTTCCAGTGGTGGGCCTTCCCTACAAGATGCGCAATACGCCACACATTATCCGCTCCTTGGCGATGCCGGATGAAACCAACCTGATCAGGTTCTATGAGGCCGGGTAGAAGAGGGTCAAGTCGCTTAGCCAATAATTTAGTGTATATTTTAAGGTCCGTATTCAAGAGAGCTATGGGACGAAATGAAGAGCAGAGAGTGGGGTCTTTGCCCGGTTTGGGGATGAGGGCAATCTCTGCCAGCCCCTTAGAGGGGGACAGTCCAGCAGTGGCAGTAAATGAGTTAAAAAGACGCAAAAGGTGGGGCTGTAGCTGTGGTAAGAAGAGTCGATAGAAGGACAGGGGGAGACCGTCCGGGCCCGGTGATTTCCCAAGGGGTAAATCCTTCAGAGCGCTCGCATGCTCCTCTTGGGTAAGGGGTTCCTCCAGCTGCTGGGCGTGATATTGACTGATCGGCGTCCAGATGCAGTTGTCTAGAACCGCTTGCACCTCGCCCGGAGGCGGCGTGTCCTCGGCATATAGTGCCGAGTAATATGTATGGAAGGCGTCTCGTTTAGCCGCCTCAGTAGTGGCCTGCGTGCCATCGCCAGTCACGACGTTGGCTATGTGCGCTTTGGCAGCGCGTGCCCGCAGACGCCTAGCCAGGACCGTACCCACTTTGTCTCCCCCCTCGAAATAACGTTGCTTCAGCACTAGAAGAGCCCTTTCAGCTTTATTAGCTCAAAGGGAGCGCAATTGGCCGCGGAGATTCGCCAGGTGTCTTTTATGTGCAAGTGAGGGGCGCTCCTGATCCTGTCTCTCCAGGGCCTTGATGTCACTGGAGAGGTTGTCTTCCATGAGGCGCGCTTCTCGCGCCCGTGCAAGAGATGTGATGTGGCCGCGGATCGTGGCCTTGAATGTGTCCCACACTATCGGGAAGGGGGTTTTCAGGGATATCATTAGTTGTAAAATAAGACTCAATGGCAGTTCGCAGGCTCGCCACATCCACTGGGTCCCGGAGGATATGCGGAGGTAGGCGCCAATGAGGGGCCCGAGAGGCACAAGTAGCCTGATCCCTCAGGAGGAGTTCGAGATGGGCATGATCTGAGACAGAGATGTCGGACATGGAGGCCGAGAGCAAGTCGCCGATCAGGGCATGAGAGATAAAAATGTGGTCGATACGCGAGTAGGAGAGATGTACAAGTGAGTAATAAGAGTAGTCGCGTACGTCAGGAGAGTGATAGCGCCAGGAATCTAGCAGGCCAAGATCCGACAGCTGCCTCTTGAAGGCCGAGGACATAGTCCCAGTCCCATGAAATGAGGCGTCGCTGCGATCCATTGCGGCGTCCCATACCATGTTAAAGTCTCCCCCCAAGATTAATGAAGGATCCGCCTGCGGTATATGCTCTCGTAGGAGCGCCCGGAGGTACGAGTCTTGCGCCTGATTAGGTGCATAAACATTGCACAATGTAAAGGAGCGGTGTCCGATCTTGACCCCCACCCTGAGAAAGCGACCGTCTTGACTACGAATTACTTTGGATTCCCCCTGCCTGATGCCAGGTCTGCAGAGTATTGCCACTCCAGCTGTTTTAGAGGGGGCTGTAGCCCAGAATTGAAGAGGATAGCGAGGGTGGGCCATTCTAGGGGTGTCAACCTTCAGTAGGTGGGTCTCCTGTAGGATGATGATGTCCGGATTTTGCTGCAAAAGGTAGCGCCATATCTGGTGTCGTTTGTTAGGGGAGTTAAGTCCCTTAACATTGAGGGACAGGATCTTCAGGTAAGGAACAGTGGCCATGGGTGTGTCAGGGCCAGAGGCGGTCTGTTACGCCTTTGTAGGGAGCAGGGACTTGCAAGAGGAGGGGGATGCAGAAGGATGCTGCTTCCATTGAGAAGGGGGAGCCGTCGTGGAGGGTACCCCCCACCCACCAGAGAAAGAAAGAGAGAAGAAAGAGAGGGAAGAGAAAAAAATTGAAGAGGGGGAGATCAAAATATAAAAAATACAACATTGGCCAACAGGGCCACAGTGTCTTGCTCCAGTCCATGGATAATCGCGGCCCAAGGGCACAGGTCATCCCGGAGAAGTCACTCTCCCAGGAGCAGGGGGGGGCGTATCTTCCAGGGTCAGAGCGTGATGGTGAGGAAGGTGACCACCGGCTCATCCTTTCCAGGTATCGGGTGTGGACGGTGTGTCAGAGCGAAACAAGTAGAGACATACATCCGTTCTTTCATGGCGTGGAAGGGCGGGAGCCAGCTGGAGAACGGCTCTCCTCCATGGAGCGGATGTGTTGGATGATGTCCTGTTTAGCTTGGGAGGCCGACTGCTCCCCCGGGTGTGAGGATCTCCTGAGGCGGCGTACCTTGGACCAAGACGGCTTAGCAGCTTCCCGGGCGCGGGAGGGCAGGCTTGTTGGGCTCGATGGCGGCGTAAGGGAGAGGCGTAGAAGTTGTGCCGCTTCTTGGAAGGATCTCACCATCCGGCGTTTAGACTCCCACTGAAAAATGAGCGCGAAGGGGTGGCCCCATTGATATTGGATGTTCAGGCTCCGCAGTTTGTCCGTTATTGGTTTGAAGTCTCGGCGCCTGCGTAGCATGGTGGGGGCAAGGTCTTGGAAAATCTGTATGGTGGCACCCTTATAAGTGAGCTCCGGTTTGGAACGCGCCGCCTTGAGAATCGCCTCCTTCTCAGTAAAAAAGTGGACCCGGGTCAGGATGTCGGGGATGAGGCCCGGTCGGTTGGAAGTGTGCCCGGTCCAGGGCCGGTGGGGAGGCATCGTCATTGCCCCAGATTTCATGTAATAGCTGCGCCACAAATGTCATAATGTCTGGCCCCTCCGCTCCAACCGGAATCCCCCTAATACGAAGATTGGCAGTATGCTGAGTACTAAGGGTGGACAGCTTTCAAAGACATACCAAAGGAGTTTTGCCTATTGAACAGGGTCCAGCTCTTTTTTCCAACACCATCATTGTGATGTTCCAGATCAAGGCAAACGCACTCTGGCTTCGAAATATCAAGAGGAGGGTATGCCTTCGGATAAGGAGTTTGTGCTGCACATTGCCAACAATGAAGAAAATGGCTCCATCACCAAGGCCATCAATGACTTGAACAAGATAGAAAAGAAAAGGATTGCTGGAGGAGGTGCCATAGCAGACAGCCACTGATTGGTTGAACATTGACTGGATACGTCCGTGGCTGTCTGCCATTCTAAAAGTTTTTGCTGTTGCTCTTTTTGTTGCGTCCTACAGATAATATGTCATTGTGTGAAGAGATTCAGTACTGAAGTAGTAGGGATGAACTATGCCAAGACAGGGATATACAGGAAGTCAATACGTAGGGTCAGTGGACCAGGGAATAGGGATCAATTAGCACTATTAGAGATAGTTGAGCTCACAACGACTGGCTCACACTTGTTGCAGACCCCTCCTGACGCCCACTACTAAGTACCTACTGCTCCCCCACTTCCCCCTGGTAGACACTTCATAGGGGAGGATCCTAGTGTAGATCATTATGAACAACTAGCTGACAGGCCTGAAGGAGAGTATATAGCGTTAAGGAAGATACAGGAGAGCCAATGTTCCAATATGGATGACACCCCTGGGATACACCAACTAGGAGGAGGGCCTGAAAGGTATGCTGTAAGAATTTTTTTCAAGAATGAACAAGAGGAGGGAATGAAGCAGGGTCCAGATTTACCATATAGTGCCCCAGGCCCATTCTGTCTACACCTGAAGCATGAGACCCTGATAAGGCCCCACCAGCCAGCATACAGAGTGGTGTTAAGTTGACCATACTGTCTCAGTTGTTCTTTTAATGTAGTAGGCCCAAAATGCCTCTCTGCTGAAATACAAGTTATTTCTTCTGCGACACACACGACGCTTCAGCTCTGACTTCTTCGTAAACAAACTGCCCATAAGGCCCCCACTCCCTCGATGTGCTCTTCTAGAAACCGCAAGAACAGGGAACTAAGAGGAACATCACCCGATACCTGATGGTGGGGGCCACTTGCCACCTGTCAATCTTTCATATTATTGTATTTTGCATTATGATTTACGGTCAAACATCAAGTGACCATTTGGTAAACTTTTGTAGTGTGGGTGTCACTTCCGTGTTCCTAAATATTTCCGAGACGTGACCAAAGTGCGTCATGGTCTGCGGTCAAAAGCACCTGTTAATGTCGTAATTCTGTGGGCAATAGTTCGTCATTCAAAAGGGTATAAAAGATTTTATTTATTTTTATTTTTTATTTAAGAAGTTTTCTATAGCGCTGGCCTGACCCTAGGGTATCGGAGCGCTTTACAGCTGGTACATAGCAGATAATCATCAGATACAAAATAGAAGAGAGACATATTAACAGAAGAACGCAAAATAAAAAGCAACACATTATAGTGCAGGACAGTGTTAGTCTTCAGGATTCTTCGGAGTCTTAGAGCTGGAGCAGAGCGCGATGTCCGCTAGCTGCCCCGAGTGATCCTATCCACTCCCTAGGGAGCGGTTGAGGAACAGGGTTTTGAGTTGGCTTTTGAATTGTACAAAGGAGGGGATGGTTCTGATTTGAGGGGGAATAGAGTTCCAGATTTTAGGAGCGCTTCCGGCGAAGGATCGGTCCGCAGTTTTTTTTTTCTCTAGTTTTTGGTGGGATGAGTAGGAGGGAGTTTGAGCTTCTCAGGTTCCTGGTCTGGCCGGCTTTTTTGAGTTTTTTCGCCAGATATTCGGGTTTGCCGGTGTGAAGGGCTTTGTGCGTCAGTCCATTCACCGGACTACCTCGCAGAAGTGACCCCTTGGGTCGCTGACGCCTGTGTAGTCTCCCTCAGCCATCATCTTTGGCTGAGGCTATAATGCTTATTGTATTTTGAAATGGTCTCTTTCTCTCTCCTCTGCATTGCCATTAATCTAAACATTATTGCAATTGCATGTTCTTGCTCTCCAAGAGAATTTTCATTAAGGTTGCATATTTTCTAGTGTATTCTGAATGGCAATTCTCTCTGCAAATGTTTCATTGATCATGAAATACATTTCTCTCCTTGCGTTATTTTAACATATATCCTTCTCATTGCTATTATTAAGAAATGTATTTCTCCCATAGCACCCATCAAGGAAGGTATTTTTCTTCTTGTGTTCTTGCATGTATTGTGACAGTTGTCTCTCTGCATACATTAACATGAAAGGTATTTCTTTGATTTTAAGTCTCATTGCAATTGCGTGTCTTCTGCTCTCTAAGACAATCTTGACACTGTTGCATATGTTGAATATATTCACAAATGTTTATCCTCTTGTTCCTGTATTCCTATTGTTCTAAAAGCATTCCATTATATGCCTTTGTTATATTTCTAACATGTGTCCTCTGCCATTTAGTCTTTGCTAAGACACAGCGTCTTTTTATTGCATTATAAAGTGTTTTCTTTACACTTCTTGTTGAAGTGGTTTCATTGTAATAAAGCACAACATTCCCTGATTCAATTCCTGTCACTCACACGTGTATTTTCTCATTTAAAACGCAGCACCCCGGTACAAATTAAGCTGCCTTGAATTATCACCCTCTCACAAGTTTGTGTCTTGAGCATTTTAACTCTATTAAGAACAGGAGGCAAGGATTAACGAGGCGAGGGGGTCAACGAAGTAAAGAAGGTGGTGAAGACGTTCGTTATTAGAATGGGACAGCACCTGGCACTTGACAGCTACACAGCTGAATTCTATAAAGAATATTTGGCTATACTGGCTCTGCACCTACTAGCGGTCTGTGAAGAAGTGCAAACATGTGGCTCCCTACCTCAGACAATGACAGAAGAAATCATAACAATAACCCTCAAACCAGGCAGAATTCCCACCAACTGTACATACCTTAGGCTGATTTTGTTAATGAATATGGATAGCAAGATCCTGGTCAAAATAATAGCAAACAGATTACAGTCTTATATGATGGGATTAGTGCTGCATAAACAATCCGGTTTTATCCCAGATAGGTCCACTACAGATAAACTTTGCACTTTTCTTTTTGCTTACTCTGCAAATCGATCCTGAAATCCCTTTCACTGCTTTGCTGATAGATGCCCAAAAGGCTTTTCATTCTTTAGAGTGGGGTTACATGTTTCAGGTGCTAAATCAGATGGTATTAGGAGAAAACTTGGTGGGCTGGATCAAATTACTCTATATAGATAGATATCCAACTGCCCGATTCAGAATTGGTGGTGGAATCTCTCAAACATTTCAGTTAAAGAGGTGCACAAGACAGGACTGACCCTTGTCTCCGCTAGTTTTTGCGATTGATCAGTATCCTTAAACAGTGACAAGCACATGGGCCACTGGAGGTATGCAAGAGCTATGTAAGATCATGATACACTGATGATGATGCATTGTATATAAAAGTCCCCACTAATATGGGGACTTTTACTGAAAATTTGGGATTTCTTGAGGTTTAGTCACTTGTTGGTACTGACCACAAATTGGGACAAATCATTGTTAACCCACAAAGCATCAGCAACAATTGACCCGATTCTAGATTATCTGGGTGTGAAAAGCCAGTGAGATATATTGGTGTAATAATACATAGGGAGTCGGAGACATAGGTTATAGAATTATGGCACAGCAATGATGAAACTCCAAGAAAAAGTTACTAAGTGGCAAATGTATCCCCCCTATCCATAGAAAGGCACATAGCAAATATAAAAAAAGATTTTTACACCGTTAATTAATATTTGTTCACCAACATACCAATTCTCCTAAATGTGTTCTTCCAGAATTTAAGAAAAATCCTATTAAGATTCATATGGTTGAATAAACAGCTTAGATTAATTTGGAACCAAATAACACACCTGTATACTAGAGGAAGGTTCGCTGTTCTGGACTTTAAGAAGTATTATTGGGTCGCCCAAGAGAAGCATAACTTTTCCTGGTATCACACAGAATATAAATCTTCCGTATTTTAAAGCAGACGAATTAGTACGTCCAGTCCCACTAACTACAGCAATAGTGAGCAGCATGCCAAGACACAAGGCATAGTTTCACACTGTAATAAGTACAACACACGTGAGGCATAAAATAGCTCTTACAGCATGATTGGAGAAGGTTTATGCTCCAGAGGAGCCATTATTCAACAATGCTCTGATGTCAGCAACACTGGAGTCCAAACCTCAACAACTCACTCTTTTAGGGATGACAAAAACAGGAAATCTGTATATTGAAGGATCACTCATTACATTAAAAAGGAGGAAGATCCCCATTAGATCTTTTGTAACGTTAGGCTCAAATACTCATTGAAGGCTTATTACACAGACTTTCCTGCAGAGCGTCTCGCCTTTAAAGTACTGACCAAACTGATGAAATGTGAAATCCTGAGAGGGCTAAGAACTCTATTCAATGCCATGATGGCGGAGACCTGTTTGATGAGGAAGGCAGGAGTAAAGAAAAAACTGGGAAGCCGATCTGTTTTGTACACTCTCCGATACAAATGTGGTACTATTGCTGCTCCCGAACAGGAGAAATATCACTTATGAGTAGATTCAGATGAATTCATTACAAAACACTTCACAGGTTGGATTATATTGTGGGCCACTGGAATTTAGGGAAGGGTGATAAACCCAGCGCAATTTTCGGGTGCTAGGACGGCACAAAGTGAAATTTTTTCCACACCAGCAGTCGTGAACGTCTGCGGTGAGAAAGCTGCCACTCGAGTAGACAATCTACTCGAGCAGCAGCAAAGAAGCAGCGCCCCCTGGCGTGCCACATGGTGTCGTTCGCGCTCCCGGCGCTAAAAATCAGCATGAGCAGCGCAATGTGCTGATTCGGCCCGCTCGCGGATCCTCACGGAGTTTTCATGTAGTTCTGAGTTCCACCCACCCCTACTGGAATTATGTGATTCGGTGGCTGCTACTTTTTTCGCATAATTAAGGACTCGAGTTTGCCACATAATCCATTATCTGCAGCATAATCTGCAGATTTTAACAAAATCAATTTTTTCTAGCTCAAAAGTATAAAAGATGCTAAAAACATGGCGATATGTGTTATCATGCATTGGAAGACTCTTTGCAAAGGTTAACTTTTCATCTTTCAGTTGCTTATTTATGTATTTGGTTGTTAAACTGGTACTAATGAGGTGAAATATTTACCTTGACAGTATTATCATGCATAAAAATGACAAAATAATGAATACGTTAAAACAAATGTGCCTCATTATGACGCATTAGGTGCAAATTAGTCAACCTTACTGCATAATTTGGTGCTCTCTTGCCACATAATGCCAGTGGACCTGATTATATTCCAGCAGAACTGAGAACAGTGGACATGGAAGTGAACCCAACTTGCTGCTGCTGTTGGCACTCTAAGGCAGATTTTATCCATTTGGCATGGGAATGTGGACCAATCTCAGAATAACAGATCCACATATGTGAAACATTATCGATTGTGATTTCAATTTTGCTTAGCCACACTCCTCTAATCTCACTTTTGGATTATTTTAAAGAAATTCCAAAACATGTCAGGAAATTTACAGCTCTAGCCTGCCTGGTGGCCAAGAGGTGAGTGATCATTTTATGGGGCATGGTTCCTAGCCCTAAAAATAAAGACTGGATTACAGGTTTAATATATTGTAATAATGCTGAAACATATGCAACAATGTTGCCATCCTCTTCGAGGCTCAGAAATTCATGGGCTTATCTCAATCAAAATCTAGCAAAAGTCAATACATAATCCTGCTTTTATGTATGAAACCCCAGGCATATATAGGATTTCGTTGTTTAGGACAGAACTTGTAAAATGTGGTGATACATATGTTCATTATCGGAATGTTAAAAATGCTGTTCTAAATGGACTACATGACTATGAGGATTTGGACACCGATGAAGGCCTTTAGATAGAATTTCTTCACATGAATGACTGACAGCAGTGGATGGACAGGACGGCCACAATGTTTCTAATTAGACATAATGCAGAGGTATGTAGCCTTCACAAGGTGACAGCTGGAGGATATGTTATTTTTTAATGATTGACATTGAAGACTGTCTAATTTATGATACATTGGTTGATATCTTTGATCATATGAATAATCAGATTTTGGTCCGTAGGTATAAATCAATTAATAAAAAACTGGAGGGCACAGAACTGTTGACAATGCACGTTCTTGTGAGTGGCGGACAGGTCCACCTGAGGAGTGCCTCACAGGGTGAAGATTTCATCCGTACAAGGTCGAGGACAAGTGCCACTACTGGTCGGCAAGACAACACTGACTCAGGCTGTCAGCTGTGGTATTCGGGGAGCCTTTCCACACACTCAAGAGGGGGAGGAGGGGAAACTCCTACTTCGACCTCCTCTGTAATTAACTCATCACACAAAATGAAGTAGAAGTGGAAAAAGATCGCTTAAAGAGTTATATATGGCAAAGTCAACATATTTGAAAAACTGCCCTCACCCACACAAATGTGGCATGCTTCATCATTAGGCTGCTAAACACACCTCTGCGCAGACCAACACATGAGGTGGAGCAATAGGGTGGGGGAGACAATACAAACACAAAGAAGAGTAGGGATCAAGTGAAGAGTAAGTGCAGAAAATGATGCTAAAACTAGCTCAGGGATATCCAATTCCCAATTTTATTCCTGGACTCCCTTACCAGGATTAAAAAGGTCTAACAACCTAGAGGATGATGGTGAACAGGGAAAATTATGAACCGTTCACCCCTCCTCTCTCTCTCTGCAGATAAGTCAACATGTTTCAGCCGGCTATTGTATCTTCCCCGGCTTTCTTCAGGACTGATTGATCCCTCTAATCCTGCCCTCCTTTCTACATAAAAGGGTCTAGGAATAACCCTATACTCACGTATGGGTCTTGTAGTCACACTTCGAATATAATCCAGTTTCACAGCCGTACGTGCTTGAAAGGGCGTCGGAGCGAGGGAGGCCCCCTGTAGTCACACATTCGTCAAGGTGAGCCTGCCTCTGTCTCTATGTGCAGGTACTCTTCACTTGATCCCTACTCTTCTTTGTGTTTGTATTGTCTCCCCCACCCTATTGCTCCACCTCATGCGTTGGTCTGCAAAAGGGTGTGTTTAGCAGCACAATGATGAAGCATGCCACATTCGTGTGGGTGAGGGCAGTTTTTCAAACATGTTGACTTTGCCATATATAACTCTTTAAGCGAGCTTTTGCCACTCCTACTTCTTTTTGTGTGATGTATTCAGGGAGCCTGCCAGATGGTTGTCAACTACCAGATCCCATGCGAATGAGTTCAGGCCCAAAGCCTGAAAGTCTCTTGGCAGAGAGCTGTTCCCCAACACCCCCCCCCCCCAACTCCCATCTTCTTGACATACAACATTGCACTCATGTTGCCTGTAAAGATCTGGATAGATGGACTGCAATTGGATGTCAGGAAAGCCATGCACATCGCCGGCAGTTCAAACAGGTTGTTGTGGAATACCTGCTCTTCTGGGGACCAGAGTTCTCCGATCTCAAGTTCACCCAGATGTGCACCTTACTTGAAGGTGGATACATCCTTCACTACTGTGAAAACTACTAGAGGTGGGCAAAAAGGGTTTCCTTGCACCAGGTTTTCCTCAGCTCACCAGCATAGCAAGTGCGTTGCATCATCGGGGGGTATTTTGATGATGTTCGACAGATCACACATTGCTGAACTCGCTGCATACAGAAAAAACACTGGGGAGCCAGCATGTGGGTGACCTACAGAACAAGGGAAGCCTGCAGACCAAGCAGGCCAAGAACCATTAGAACTGAAACTTGAGCTCCCTCCAGAAACATCATAATCATATGATGGTGGACGGAAGTAATATTTCTTGACTTCTATTGTTTTGATAGTCATAAGTGCAGGAAGGGCGTTAGTTCAGGACAGTCGCTGGGGTTTTGATGATGTTCTAGCGCGGGGACACTCCGTTGGAGTAACCAGGCGCTTTACAAGCTAAATAATAATAATAATAATAATTTCCCAAATACTATGGGGAGGTTGCAAAGCCCATAAAGATTTTGTATCCAGTACTGCCCCTATTAATAGTAGACACTGAGGGGGTCTCTATGTTGTAATTTGGCAGCACTTAAGTTAAGCATTGGCTGAAGACAGCCTGTATTTAGAGGCTAAATTGTCCGCTTTGTGGAATCCATTTTGTATTTCTGGCAGCCATTTTGGCTGCCATGTGCTACCATGTGCTCACCATGTGCTCTGTCCTACCTTCCTGTCAACTGCTCTTGAAATCTGCCTAGAGACAAGTTAACTTTAGTTCCTCTTGCTTTGCACATGCTCAGTTGAGCTTGCAGCTGTTTCAAGTTTATAAATGTCAGGATGTGTCTACTAAAAGTAGAAACTGTTAGCTCCACCCACTTGTCGACTGTGCATTCTCTGTATGACCTTATATGTACCTACAACCAGCATTTGTGTTTGTACTGCCTTCATTTGAGCCCCTGTGTGGGTATAAAAGGACCAGGATCCTTCCATTCAGTGTGCTACTTCATGCATTACTGAAGGGTGATGTGTGAATGTTAGCTCCACCTTATAAGGTTTAATAAACTCTGTCTTTTATATTTCAGTTTCTGTGCCAACTTCTTCCTAAGTGTCTGAGGACTCTGTGCAGAGAAGGGAGAACCCCTAAGCACTGGTAGGCCTTGCTGAGGCTTACTATTACAAATTGGCGCTTCCAACGTGGGACTCATCAAAAGACTCGGATGCCCGAAGGACTGGTCGCGACGAAGGATTGGAATCTCGCTTTTGGACGCGATCGCTGCCTGAGGAGACCTGAGTCTTGGCACCCATGGCGTTTTCCTTTCTTTCTGATCTGACCATCCCGGCGGCGCCGGTCCTTGACTGAGATCTCTTCTGTTGATTTGCCGTGCAGTGACCATTTGGTCAATTTGAGAACTTGGCAGTTGGAATCTGGACACCATTTGATTGGTAAGAGCCGTTTTGCGGCACTTGCTGTTGGTTTGATGCCTTTGATTGGTAAGGTAGTTTTAGTAACACTTACTGTGGCTTTGTTTGTATGATTGGCCAATTTTGGAATTTGTTTTGTAATTATATATGCATTGCAATACATATAGGCGGGTAATGAGGAGAATTTTCTCTATTTGAAATTGTTTGAACAGCGCAACGTACAAACAGTACCTTAAGCGCTACTTTGATTATAATACAGCATATTCTGCACTATTTTTGGCATGCCTGTTTCCAGTACACTTCGCAGAAAGTGTTGCTGTTTTGGAGGTACCGATATGGATTTAGTAAGTACTTAGTTGACTCCCCTCAGAGGGGATACCTAAATAGGTTTACGTATAGTAAAAAGATATTTCTTCCTTGGTGACTAAGTACCCCATGGAACTAAATATGTACATAAAAGGATCCGGATCTGCGCACTTAGTAACATTCATAAGTGGTGATATGCAGAGCGCTTTTTGAGTGTTCTACCAGCCAAAACTGGCGAATTTGGTGTATTTTGGCTTCTTGACCATGGAACAGTTTTTGGGCTACTTTTGAGAGCTCTTCTTGTAAATATGACTTACAATTAGTATTTACAAATAGGTTGGTCTTGCGTACACTTTGTAAGCAGTCCTAAGTGTTGATTTGTGGGTTAAATGTGTGTTTAAATGTCTATGTGGGGTTTGTGGTTTGACATTGGTAATACTTGTGTGAGTACTCTTTGTGAAAGAATGTCTAGCTTTAAGCTGCTGTGTTGTGTACTCTGCGTGTATGACCCCCTTCTGTAAATATCTGAATGAGCTCAATGAGTTTGTTTATGTTTTTTTGCTGTCATCATTCTGTTATGCAAAATGTCATTTAGTTACTTACATATTAAATAAAAATCCAGAAATTAATTATATAACATACGCTAAACAGCTGCATGTTACTATTAAATTGACAGAGTACGACACTATACATGTGTGCAAATTGCCACAATGCTAAAGATAAAATTAGAATTCGTATTCAATAGGATTAAAATAGGCCTCATACAGAGGAATAAAAACGAAATTGTGTGTTTTGTAATCAATAGACTAAAATACACGTTACAGCATTTTCCTTAAATACATTGTATTAGACATTAAAAGGCATGCACATCATATGAGTGAATTTGGTCGTTGCTGAACTAAATACACATTATAGAAAGATAGATTTGACTGCATTGAAATGCCTCAGTTTTTAAATAGACTGTGACATGCTTTCTTTCAGCACCCGAGAAAAAAAGCTTTCCAACAGCTGTGTTTAAACTGACTAACTGAAAAGAAACTGTTTGACACAGCAAATGGGGATTTAACTCTGTCAGGGTATTTCAAATAATAAAGGGGTTTTTCCTGAGAAAGGCGTGAAAATTCGACGCCTGCTGACAAACAACAGCTGCATAAATAGCATATGGCTATTCCTGATCACGGCCACAGACAGGAATGCTGAGTCAGCGAAATTTTAAGTCAGTGTAAAACTGGTATAAAGGCCTGCATTATTTTAAAAGTTTCAAAAAACCAGTTTCATTATTTTGGATAACAGAGAACAAAATTGAAAGTAGGGATTTCCTTTCTTAAATGCCTTTTTCATAAGTACATCTGTGGTTCTGATGTTAAATGATAACTGTCCTTTTAAAAAGTGGCGCAGACTTTTCCTGTTTCAAGTAAGGCTTCTGTGCTTAGGGTTATGAATGAATGCGTTTAAATATGATAGGCTACGAATGAAGCTTGCTTTTCAAATGTGGAATCATCAAAATGGTTGGTTTTGATTAAAAAAATAAATAAAATAATTATATGAAAAAAAAATATTGTTAAACATAAATGCTTTAAATTCGTTTTTTCATCTTTATAAAGCCTAATCATCATACTGTGAATTCCTAGTATCAAAGATGAATTTAAGCAGTGCTGTACCGCAATAAGAAGTGAACTTAAATGTGAAATGTCACTTTACCCAGCCGTACAAAACTCATTTTTATAAGGGTATATCTTATACATTTCTGATTTCCCATTCCTGGGCTATCTAGAGAACACTCTGGGGTTCCTATTATGCAAAAATATTGTAGGATATTCATTTTTAAGTGCCCCTACCACCAAAGTCGAAATTGAGCTAAATTCACAATTTTACAAGCAGTTCTACCACTCAAGGCAGTTTTAACGTGCTCTCAGGCTTCCATAAAGTATATGCAAGTATAAAACAAACAGCTGACCTACTGCACCCAACACACTGTACATAAATGAAAATAAGTATACAGAAACCAGCAGACGTTATTATCCTACCTTTAAATTACTGGCAAACGGATCGGACAGAACTGCCTTTTAGCTGTGATTCTCCAGAGTTGCTTTGCATTACGAAAACCGCATGGCAAGCCTTGCACAAACAAAATGAGCAGCTGCTGAACGGGTCAAAGGTCGGAGTTCTGCATTTAGCAACTTAGCAGGGTGAAGGGTAATGTTTGCTGGGACACTTCGACCTTCGAAAAGTTTTTGAAAGACGAGATGATAGCGCAAAGAGAGAAAGAGAAGCTTTGCTTCCTATTTTTGGCAAACACACGTTTTGCGCAGTCATATGAAACAAAGGAAAACAGCCCTCAGTTGAGCATTGATCTGCCAGGTATATAAAATAATGGTTTTAGTTTAAAGAATACTGTGTAGGGGCTACGATAAGGAGGAAATGGATTTTAGTTTGCATTCATGCGCCCTCATGTTAATCTAGTACAATTGCTCAAGGAATTGATACATTTGTTGCTGACGCTTTCTACAGTACTCGATGTGCTTGAATCAGAGAATAGCCACTTTCTAAGATATCTCCTACAAGTTTGTTTGTGCCCAGTTGCTACAAATAGGGGTTGAAAGTGTTGACAGAAGTAAAACCTGTTTCAGGTTTTCCTACTGTCAAAATGGGGAAGGAGGCTAGCTCCTCTACAAATTAAGGGTAGGCAAAATTATGTTTTCTCTTCTTTTTCTCACTTTTTTTTGAGTCTGTCTAAGCTGTCTAGGAAATGGCCATGTGATAGTTATTGGCTATTCTGTAATACTGTTTTGAAATTGTTAGAATTAATAAGCTATGTTACTGCCCATCCTGTATGAAAGAATGAGTAGAACAGATTGATGTTCCCTTATTTGATTTTTAAGGAGAACTGTATAGTGGCGGTTTCTGTTCAAAAATCTCAGGTGGCAACACTATTATTGTTTGTTATTCTCATGTTCTATACAGTTTTGCAAGGGCATTGCTAGTTTTTATTAGCTAGTCTCTGTCAATAAGCTGACAGCCCTTATTAGAGCTGGAGATAGGGTTTTTTTTTCCTTTTGAAAATGATGTTACATAGTCCAGATCGTGAAAAGTACAATGCAGGAAAGACCCTCATGTGATCCTTAGCAAACATTTTGAAGGAAAATATTGTTTTATAGGAGTTTGTTTGTCATAACATGTTCTGCTGAAGAAAATGTACCCACTATGTTGAAGTTTAGTTCTTTTTGCAATAAGAATCCCTGTTAAATTAGCAGTTTTAGATTTTCCTGCTGCACCTATAACATGAGAGCATGGTCCTAAGCATAACATGTAAGAGAAATTATTTTACAAGTGTCTGCAGTCCTGTATAAGTAATGTAAAATCTATGAGTAAAAGTGTAGAACATTTCCTTTTTCTTGAGGGTTCTTCAGATTAGTAATATAGGAATACACCAATGTAAGTATTTGGAGTATGTCTGTATTGTTTTTCTCTTTTCCTCAGAATTTAGTAAATGAACACAGACTTCCTTGGCTGTTTGGGATTGGGTGATGTATTACTCTTGTCAGTTCACCAAAACGTTCCTTTTATACTTGCCAATAGGTCCAGGGTTTTCTACTCTTAGATAGATGAAGTGGTTCTTGGGTGCCTTGCTAATGTATGGGGTGCCCCAGGACTAAGAAAGTATTCTGAGACTATCCTCTCGGTTGATAGATTATTTCTGTGCCTTGTCTAAAGACCTCTTGTTCTGTCCACCAATAGATATTTGCTGCCTTACAACCATTGCCAGAGGGGCCCGGACATCAGATCCAGCCTGGGGAGTCAGCGCCACTGCAGCTTGAAGCCAAAGTGAAGGTAACCAGCACAGGCGTTGCTGGCAACTAGTACCTCAGTGAAGGCGGAAGCACTGGGATGTGAATTGTGTACCCCTGCCACTGTCTTGGGCGAAAGACGGGGTCACAAATCAGAAAGGAGAAATCATGGATCAAGTTTTTGATGCCCAGCTGAGAGAGTCACAGACCGACCAGAACGGCAAGGAGGCTTTGCTTGAGGTGACCCCTTTTGAAACAAGGGTGCTTCAGAGATCCTAGCATCAGGCCTCTTAATCCTGGTCCCAAAGTGAATGCAAGTTTGCACCTTTGTTTGTTGATCAAGAGATACCTGGGCACACTGGATGCAATTTGTGGCCCTAACAAAAGAGCAGTGCGCCAGCAGAGCAATATAGGAGTTAGGGAAGGACTTGAGTTTAGGGTACAGGTACTGTGCCTCTGGTGCCTGTTAGATTAAAGTGAAGAGAACTTGTGCACTGCTTGAGACACTGGACAGGATCGTTGAAAGACTTTTCTTCTCAAACTGGGCCGTGATTCTTGAGTCGCAGTTGTGCAGCTCCACCGTGGGAACAACAAGAGCCTGCCTGTGAGGCTCAAACGGACACAGGAGAAGACTCCCCTCTGGCTGGTTCCACAGCAGCTAAAATTTCCCAAGGACTCTTTTTTTTGTTAGTAATGTACCCCTTTGGTCGTCCCATTTTTGAGGAGGAGCAGCCCTTTGCGGCTCCTTGTCCTAATTCCTATGGCCCTGTGTGGTCCTCCTGGTCCTTTGGAGCCAGGATGGTTTTTGTAATAATCTGTCTGACTTCTTTAATATTTGCATTACTTATAATGCTTATTCTACACGAAAAATGTTTTCCTGAGCAGTTGACAAATATTACTTTGCCCTCCTCCTAAAAATATATTAAATTGATATTTTAGCCCTCACAAAAGAAATACTGGAAAAGTCTATTGAAAATGTTTTTATTAAGTATGTGCTGTTGGCTATTAATTGAAATAGATAGTCACTGAAATACATCAGAGCCCTGAAACTTAGAATTAGACTAGATGATTTTGGACTCTTGTTTCTGCTTGGAGCTGGAAGCTACTGACTATCCTGTGTGTAATGATTAATACTTTTTACATGCTGTGTATGTATCCAATGTGGTCCAATGCTTTGCTCCATTTGCATCTCTGCTTGTATACCTGGGAAGAGGGAACGTTGCTGAAACAAAGGCCCAACAAATGTTGAATAAAGAGGTGGCCGAAATAATGTTAATAGATGTACGGGATGAATATCTAGATTACCCCAGATAAACGAATGTCTTCAGCCAATGCTGAAAGGGCCGTCTGTTGTAATTTGGCAGCACTTAAGTTAAGCATTGGCTGAAGACAGCCTGTATTTAGAGGCTAAATTGTCCGCTTTGTGGAATCCATTTTGTATTTCTGGCAGCCATTTTGGCTGCCATGTGCTACCATGTGCTCTGTCCTACCTTCCTGTCAACTGCTCTTGAAATCTGCCTAGAGACAAGTTAACTTTAGTTCCTCTTGCTTTGCACATGCTCAGTTGAGCTTGCAGCTGTTTCAAGTTTATAAATGTCAGGATGTGTCTACTAAAAGTAGAAACTGTTAGCTCCACCCACTTGTCGACTGTGCATTCTCTGTATGACCTTATATGTACCTACAACCAGCATTTGTGTTTGTACCGCCTTCATTTGAGCCCCTGTGTGGGTATAAAAGGACCAGGATCCTTCCATTCAGTGTGCTACTTCATGCATTACTGAAGGGTGATGTGTGAATGTTAGCTCCACCTTATAAGGTTTAATAAACTCTGTCTTTTATATTTCAGTTTCTGTGCCAACTTCTTCCTAAGTGTCTGAGGACTCTGTGCAGAGAAGGGAGAACCCCTAAGCACTGGTAGGCCTTGCTGAGGCTTACTATTACATCTAGATGAGACTTGGTGAGGTTCAAGGAAAAGTCCATGTCAAACAGCGAGGATGCTATAGCCTCCAGATGGTCCGACTCCAGCAGCAGGTCTACCTGGAATGCTGAGGTACAGGAACGCATTTGTGACGTGCGCAACCACCATCACCACCTTAGCTAAAGACGCAGGGTGTTGATGTCAATCCAAAAGGGAGGACCATAAACTAGTAGTGGGTGGAATCTACCACGAACAATGGGTACTTCCTCTGTGTGACTGCAGGATTGGTATGTGGAATAACAGTCCTGCATTTCGAGGGACACTATCCAGTATTACCGATCCCAGTGACAAGATCAGATGAGCTGGGGACAGAATCTTGAACTTTTCCTTGTGAAGTTAAATGTCCAAGAGCCTGAGGTCTAGGATTGGGTGCAGACAGACCGTCCATTTGGATGCCAAGAGTGCCGGGAATAGAACCCCTGTCCTATTTCCTCCTCTGAAACCAACTCCACTGCACCTTTCCACAACAGGGCCACCACCTTCTTTTGTAGAATCCAAAGGTGATCTTCCTATTGAGGGGACGGAGGAGACTAGAGGGGAGGGGCCTCTTGGAAGGAGAGGGCAGACCCTCTTTCTATTATCTACAAAACCTACTGGGCTGTCATAATGGCCCTCCAGGTCTGAAGAAAGGCATACACTCCCTCCATTCAGCTGTGCGTGTTTCCTTAAGGGCAAACTAAAGAGGTTTTCCTAGTGATGTGGGCGGAGGGACAAAGAGTGTTGTTGGGTCTGCCATAGACTCTGTATTGCCTAAGAAACATCTTAGGTTGCTATGAGGCAGGCAGTGATTAAAATGAAGTCCCTTTGAGTAGATTTGAAACTTCCAATATTGCCTGTGGAAGTCACAGACCGGAGGCCAAGCCCAAAAATCAGGCATTGCTCTTCTGGTCTTAGAGTGTTCTAGGGCAGAAAGTGCCTTGTCTCCAAAAAGGTGTGAACCATATAAAGGCACATCCATCAGGCTAGCTTTGGCATAACCTTAAAGAATTGTGGAATGCAGCCAAACATGCATTCTTAACGCAACAGAGGCCCCTATGGCCCTGCCCACAGAACCTAAATCTATAGTGTCAAGGCTAGGCCTAAGGGTGTAACAGGAAGCATCCTGGCTGTCCTTGACCACATCTATAGAGTTGCTCATCAGGTGATCATACTGACATGTTACCACCGTGTCCAACATCTCCCACATTATCTGCATATATCTAGCAAGGAGGCTTGTGGCATTCATGGATCTTGGGCCCAAGCTCCCAGCATTCAGCTTCTTTGACTGGGTTCCGTGGGAAATGCCCTGGGTTTTGCTTAGTGCATTTAGATGCCTCAACTACTAAGCTTTCCTGTGAAGGACGAGTGGAAAGAAAGTCAAAATCATCTGGTGGCGTCATATAATATTGTTCAATTAGCCTATTAACCACTAGGGCGGACACTGGTTTGTCCTATGCTGCTTTAGGGTCCCGTGCTCTCCATGTCACTGGAGTCAAGCTAGCCTGGCTGATGAGGGGTGAAATCCCGAAACCGGTCCTATGATGCTTGTTTCCAATCCAGGGAGGACCTGGCCTGGCAGTTCAGACTGGACTATTCTCATAGGGAGCAGGGTCGAGACTGATTTGCACATGGCTGGATTCAAACTGGAATGGCATGGGGAGCAAATAAATGATGGATTTAGGCCCAGATCTCTGTACTGGGGTGAATGTATGACATTGTTCTGCATTCTGTCCATCAACTGTTGTTTTTGCATTTGTCACCCCGAGTGGGACGGGTATGCACAGACGTGGGTCCCGGGCTCACTGTGCCACTGGAATCAAGCTATCCTGGCTGATGAGGGGTGAAACCCCGAAACCGGTCCTATGATGCTTGTTTCCAGTCGAGGGAGGACCTGGCCTGGCAGTTCCGGTTGGACTGTTCCCATTGGAAGCAGGTTCAAGACGGATTTGCACATGGCTGGGTTCAAACTGGAATGGCATGGGGAGCAAATAAATGATGGATTTAGGCCCAGATCTCTGTACTGGGGTGAATGTATGACATTGTTCTGCATTCTGTCCATCAATTGCTCTTTATGCATTAGGGCTCCATAAGAGCATCATTAAAAGGAACATGTAGTTCAGGGACTGCCAAAGATGGCTGCAATATTTGTGTCACCATATTCAACATGGCCACCACTGCTGAAAACACAGAATTCCCAACACTTCAGGCACAGTCCTCAGGACTACATTGAATGAGGCTACCTCCAAGGGTGCTGGCCATAATCACATCTGGAGATGCATACAGACCACTGGCATTTTGTAGTGCCACGCAGTCTGCAGTGTCCGAGACAGCAGGAAGAAACAAGTTGGCTGCCTCCCTGTCAGCATGTGAAATTATATGTGGCATTTGGAGGACTGGTTAAGGATCAGATGCAAACAGATCATTCTTTGTCTGGCAATATTCTATTTGTGGTGCAGGACCAGGCTGGACAGGTACCTAGCCTATTCTCAAGTCATTGCTTTTCCCTTCTGGGCCGCAAGAGAATTGGTTTAGACTGTGAGGAATGGCTCCAAGGATGGCTAGCACCAGGTGCGGCACTGGAACATGCAAAAAAAAAAAAAAAGTTGGGGTACAGCAAGAACCACCGGCAGAGTACTGGGTGCTGGTGCGGCTCGGGAGGTACAGCAGGGGTGCTCAGTATCACAGTATTGGGGCTGACTGACATCAAGGGAAATTCCAGAGGCCATATCCCAGTAGGGGACCTCAAGGGCTCCTTGGGGCCATGCTCTGAAACAATGCTATCACGGCACGCAAGAACTGCCCCACAAATACCAGAAAGGCAAGGCAGGTCACAGGCATTGGTGCAAAAGGCATAGGAGCTCGAACACGCAAAAGGACCAGAACAGAAGGTGGGTGTGGCCCATGGCCGAGGGCAGTTGGTAGAGGTTCTTCAGGTGCGATGTCTACTTGCTCTGAACTAGAAGGACATCAATAGAGGTGAGGAACAACATGGTGACCTACTACTTGAGCAGGAGCAGCGCTAGTAAGATGAATCATTGTAACATATTTTCTTCTTCTGCTTCCTTCCCTTCTCCTTCAAGGCTTTCGATGAAGGAGAGTAGGTCGACTTTGACTCTGGCATCGTGGGCGATCGGTGCGAGCCTGTCTTTCATCCTGCATGTGCCATGAAAAGGTCTGTGCCCTGATCCTTCTTCGCTTTGGTGCGCATTAAGCCACATTAATCACCCAACTTACAGTGGTGCTTAGACCCTAAACACCAATGATATACTACATCAGAGTCTAAAATGGGCAATTGAAGCAAGACAGGAGCAGCAGTACTTAAAGCCCGATTTCTTTGGGGAGACATCCCTATCACTGTAAAAAGTGTTTTTTTATGTTAAAAATCTCATGGAGAGAAACTCTGGATCTGCATAAAATGGAACGGAAAAAAGGGAACAGCAGCCAGGGTGGATCCACATATCAGTGTGTACTGAAGCTAACAGGCCCCCGAATGGAAATTGCCATTTATCATTTACAAATTGTATCCAATTATAAAGTGGATTTTGTAACTCCAATTAGGATTATTGGTTTCAATTAACATGTAGAATATCTTGTGTCTTCAAGAAGCCAGTTTGTGCTCTGGGGAGTTAAAGGAGCCCCATTCTTGGCACAGTCTAGCTGCAGGACCCACCCCCAGTTTGTGTGCACTAAAACTGCACAGGAAGAAGCACAAGAAAACTTTGAGCCTCATTTTAGGTTAGCTGGTTAGAGGGTTGGACCGTAACATTGCGTGTTTTAACCCAACATTATTTAGCTACCAGAAAGTATTTTGGGCCAGATGTACGACCATTCATTTTTGCAAGTCGCAAATTGCGACTCGCAAAAATGAATTTACAACAGTGTCTCAGACACTGTTTGCGATTATGGGGTCGCAAATTGCATGCCTCATTAATATTCATGAGGCTGCTGCAATTTGGGACCCCATTGGGAATGGCTAGCACTCACAGGGATGGTGGCCTGCTGGGGTCAGCAGACCACCATGTCTGTGACTGCTTTTTAATAAAGCAGTTTTTTTTTAATGCAGCCCGTTTTCCTTAAAGGAAAACGGGATGCATTTAAAAAAAGAAAAATGAAACTTTTCAGTTTCATTTTTTAAGGGCAGGCAGTGGTCCATGGGACCACTGCCTGCTCTTAAAAATATTTACACACCCATTCACAAAGGGGAAGGGGTCCCCTGGGGATCCCTTCCCATTTGCGAGTGGCTTACCACCCTTTAGTGTTTTGCAACCGCAAATGCAGTCGCAAAACAATCTTACATGCCATTTGCACTCGCTATTAGGAAGGGACGCCCTTGGCACGCCCCTTCCTAATAGAGAGTCGCAAACCATATTTTGCGAGTCGCTAATAGGTTAGCGACTCGCAAAATATGGTTTGTACATGGGGCTGACCTTTTTTTGCGGTCGCAAACGGGCCGAATTCCCGTTTGCGAGCGCAACAAACGGTCGGACATCTGCCCCTAAGCAAATTAACCACTAAAGCTGCATTCATTGTTGAACTATTACCAAACCTGATCCCTCTGAGGCGCACAAATAAACAGGTACACAAATATAAGAGCGCACAATTTTATCAGAAATTAGGTTTATCTACAAAACGTGGTGCAATTATTCATTAAGACAGAAATGTTTATGTAGCCATCTCCAATGCCGGTAATCTTCAGAGTGCGATGCCTGTGTGACGCCTGCTTCCTAAGTATTGGTGATATCAAAGCAGAATGAAATTTGTGGTTTCAAGCCAACAACAAGGGATCAACACTCACCCTCCATGACATTCAGTGTACTGCTTGCATTTCACCCTGTTGGATCCGTTTCAACAGACTGATACAGCCTTTTACTTTGCACAGGCAGTGTTTTTTGTAAATCCAAACTTAACAGCAGCAAGGGTAACATGTTCTTTAGAAAAACAAGAAGTCAGCCCAATTCTGGCTAGAATTTTCATTGCTTTTTGCACACTTTGAACTGGAAGACATACTCTCCAACCCTAATGAATGACCCAAACAGAATAATAAATAGGATGGGCAGGGCCAAGGAGGAAGGAAAGAGGTGCTAGATTGAAGAGGGAGAACACATGACACTGCAAAGATACATTCTGTTCACATGGTCCGGATGGGTACTTTTTCCTCTCTGCTCCTTGAAACAGTGTCACACTGCCAATACAAAAACAGAACAACTCAGTAGAATCTTGTCCCTTTTTGTGCTAAGATGCGTTTCATAAGCCTACACTAATCAACCGTGTTAAGCCTAGTGTTTTAAATCCTACCTCATGCCAATACCTCCCCCCCAACCCACCCATCAACTGCCCATGAACTTTCTGCCCCAGCGTGCACCCTTCTTCCCCAGGAGCACCAGGCTGAGCTTCTTAGATAGGAGCAGACATTTCACCATGGTGGAGACATGGGCTGCGGGTTCTGTAGGTAAGACATGACCACCGCAGAAATAGACAACCTGTATGAGAGGGAAGAAGTGAGAAAATAAAGTTGATCAGGTTTTACACAATGGTCCATTATGGTCCCACAACACCCTTGAGCTCTGCAATTAGTAATATGCTCCCAGTTAACTGCAACAAAAATAAGACCCCTCCAATATCTTAACACCCACCTACAAAAGAAAAACAGCATACCAACCAACAAGGTTATCATTTTAAGTCAATATATGAAAGAATAAAGGGTGTATTAGAACTTCTTTCCCAAATAGCATCATCAATAAATAGCTAATATTTCAGCAGAGGAAATAAACTGTAGCCAGTGTGCGTTAGTAACTTGCATCCCCACCAAGCAGTCAATTTTGAAATCATTTTTTTAATTGCTTTTGGCTTCTTTAACTGCCTTCTCTCATCCCCCCCAAAAAAGCAATGACTTAAAGGAGGAGGCACTGTTTCAGTTGATGCCATGCTACTACTCGCGTCAGTTTAGCAATCAGAGTACAGGTTTTCAAGTTTAAACATTGCAATTAATGAATTGCATGTTTATTTTATTTTGTGTGTTTTATAGAGAGCGAACCAGACCCGTTAGGGTATCAGAGCGCTTTACAGAGAGACATAGGCATGTACAGAATAGCCATAGCATCATCAGTTACAGAACGAATGAAAGAGGCAGGGTGCTGAATCTAAAAGGGAGGTAGGGCACGTATTTACAGATTAAAATATCCAAGTACTCAAGACGAGATAACAGATTTATAGATTGCGTTAGTCAATGTTCGTGACAAGGCCCCACGTTTCTGAAGGGGGTGAGGTAGATAATCCAGAAGGAGGCAGTAGATGGCCGTAGATCAAAGCTGTTGTGGAGGTAGAGGCAAGTTTTAAGCGAGAAGTTTGCCCATAGGAATGTTTTGGCATCCTTTTTGGAGCGAGACAGAGAGGGGATTCTTCTGATGTCCGGAGGGAGAGAGTTCCATATTCTAGGAGCAGCCCCTGAGAAAGCTCGGTTGTAGGTTTTTTTTTCCCGAAAGCGTGCAGGTTGGAGCAGGAGGTCTCTGGCAGATCGGGAGTTTCTGTTTCCTCCGGAGATCACAAGTTTCTGCCTCAGATATGCAGGGGAGTTCGAATATAAGGCTTTGTGCGTGATGCATGCTACTTTGAGCTGTATTCTTGCCTCCAGGGGAAGCCAGTTGAGAGCTTTCAAGTGTGGGGAAATATGGTCGTATTTCCTCGTGCCGGTGAGTAGTCTGGCGGCTGCATTGAGGCAGGCTTTTAGAGGTGCCAGGGAGATCTTGGGTAGACCCGAGAGGGTAGAACAGCCGTACTCCAGTCTAGATATGACAAGTGCTTGGACTACCATTTTTAGGTCGGGAGCGTCGAGGAAGGGTTTCAATTTCCTGAGGTAGCTCAGGTGGAATCTGGCTGATTTGGCCATTGAGTTGATGTGGTCACGCATGTTCAGGTTGCTGTCAAGGGTGATTCCCAGCGATTTGGCCGAATCCACGATGGTCGGTGGGCAGTTCAAGGCTCTGATCGCTTTAACCCATGATTTAATCTCAAGGTTGGTATTGGGCGGGGCGATCAGGAGAAATTCAGTTTTGTTTGGGTTGGTTGGATGCGAGCCATTGGACGGTGTGTTCCAAAGCATCGTTCAGGGAGAGGATCTCTTCGAGAGATGAGGTTTTGATGTAGATCGGAGTGTCATCAGCGTACATATGGTAGGAGATATTAGCAGTGCGTAGTACTTCGGTAAGCGGTTCCAGGTAAAGGTTGAAGAGGGTGGGGGACAGTGTTGAGCCTTGAGGGACTCCAACCGTGACCGGGGATGGTGCCGATAGGTTGCCGTTGACGAGGAATCTCTGGGACCGGTTTTGGAGGAAGGATCTGAACCAATCTAGAACGGTGCCATCCAAGCCCATCCTGAGTTTGAGGCGTTCAAGTAGTTTTTCATGGTTGACCGTGTCGAAGGCCGAGGATTGGTCCAGGAGGATGAGGAGACAAGTTTTGCCTTGGTCAAGAGCTTGGAGAGCATCTACAACGATGTGGAGCATAGTGGTTTCGGTGCTGTGCCCTGGTCTGAATCCGGATTGGAAGTCATCGAGTAGGTGGAAATTGTTGATGTGTTGACTTAGCTGTTGCTGCACACATTTCTCCATCACTTTGGCCAAGAGGGGGATGTTGGAGATGGGTCTGAAATTGTCTGGGGAGGCAGGATCCAGCGACAGCTTTTTCAGAATGGGAAGGACTTGACCGGCTTTTAGAGGGTCCGGCATCGTGCCCTGCTGGAGAGAGGCGTTAATTATTGTAGTCCAGCTAGGAATAATGGATTGGGTGACGACAGCTAGGCAGTTAGAAGGGAGCGGGTCATTAAAATGGTTATTGGGTTTTAGGGAGGATAGGATTTTGGACACTGAGTCGTCGTAGAGTTTGAAGTCAGTCCAGTGAGCATGGTTTTTGGGTGAAACCCGTAGGGGCGACGTGGCTGGAGGAGGCGGGTCAAGAGGTGTTTGAGGGTATGTGATGGATTTGAGTTAGTTTCCAAGGGCTGAGATTTTGTCAGCAAAGAAGGAGGAGAATTCCTCTGAGGATATAAGAGACTTCGGGGTTTCTTTTGAAGTTTTGGCCAATTTATTAGATTGGTGTTTGACCAGCTCGAAGAGCTTGTGGGGTCTGTTCTTGGCCTTCTCTAGTGCAGTTCTGAAGAACTCTTTTTTTGACTTGAGTATATTCGTGTTGTAGACATTCCTGGCCTGGCGGAGGAGTTTAAGATATGCGGTAGAGGGGTGCTGCCTCCAGGATCTTTCTGCTTGTCGGAGGGTTCTCCTCTCGTTGTTGAGGGATCGAGTGAACCAGTGGTTTCTGTCTTTGATTTGGGTTCTTTTCAGTTTTAGTGGGGCTAGGTCGTCCAGGATGTTCGAAATGGTTGCAGAGTAGTGTTCGTTAAGGCCGCTGACTGATGTGATATGCGGGGGGGGGTGGGGGGGGTGGTCTGATTTGCAGCTAGCCTCGAGTTCCCTGCGGTCCAGATTCTTAGTGTCTCTGATCCAGCGTTTCGGAATTACCGGTTGCGGTGCCCATGTCTTGTGGGTGTCAGGTAGGAGGAAGGTGATGGCGTGGTGGTCAGACCAGTCGCATGGGTCTATAGAGATAAGCTTGACTGTTGATTCTTTGGAGATAATCCAATCAAGAGTGGCCCCTTTTGCGTGAGTTGGTAGTGAGCAGGCTTGGGTCAGGGCTTGATCGGCCAGGAGGTCCTTGATGGCGTTGACATGCGAATCCTTTGGATCGTTCCAGTGCAGGTTAAAATCACCGAGGAAGATATCATTGGCGTTATTGGAACTCTTAGCTGTGATGATTTCCATGAGGTGGTCAGTGAAGGAGTCGTTCATGCCTGGGGGGTGGTAAAAGATGTGCAGGTTGCACAGAGGGATGGAGTTGCTGAGAATAGCGAGGGCGAGGTATTCGCAGGATTCAGTGGTGTCCGCCAGAAATTCCGTGACCAGAAGGTTAGAGCGGTAGATGCAGGCGATGCCTCCTCCTTTCTTGTTAGATTGTCTGTCTAGCCTTGTGATGATGTAGTTAGGAGGGACTAGGAGGTCCAGGTATGGAGATGAGGATTCGTTGAGCCATGTTTCCGTGAGGATCGCTAAGTTAAACTTTTTGCGAAGGATGAGATCAGCAATATCTGCAGCGTGCTTAGCTGCCGAACGGCAATTAATCAAGAGACCAGATAGAGAGGATTTGGCAGGAGGTTCAGGAGTCTGGGCGGACAGGCGCTAGATTACTCTTGACCACAGTTCTATTGCGGAGGGAAGCTGGTCTGTTGGGGTTGATAGTAACCGTGCAGATGGCGTGTTCGGTCTTAGCGTCTAAAGGATGAGGGATAGCTGGGGTATAGTTGTAGTCTCGGAGGATGGCAAGGATTTCAATTTCAGTGAGATCTAGTGGGCTTGGAGTGGCGGATGAGGGGTTGTAGGAAAGGACAAGAGCACGGGTTTCTTCCTCTGAGAGGTGGCATGGGTGCTTGCGGGGGCGACGATGTCTCAGGGATAGCGGAAGAGGTGGTTTAGTAAGCTCTGGCAAATGCGGGGGGTGGCGTTTGGTAGGGGCATAAGGTTGGCGAGGGAGAGTTCAGCAAGGTGGAGGAGGTTCATTAGCTCTAGGATGGAAATATGAATGCTCTGGGTTAGTTTGGCGGCTCTGGCGTGCAGAGAATCGATGTCCCTATAAGAAGGGGGAGCTAGCGGGCAGGGGGGCAGTGGTTCGGGTGCAGTTCTGACAGCGTGCATAGGTGATAAGGGGGAAGGACTAGTACAGCTTGTGTTGAAAGCCAAAGGATCTATGTTGGGGCCCCTTTGCAGGTTGGATTGAGTGAAGGAAGGGCAAGCGGGACTTGTATCGTAAGTCATTGGGGGCGTACTGGTGACATAGTCTACCTGGGGAGCTAGTAGAGGGGGGACCAAAGGTCTAGGAGTGATTCTGTTGGCGGGGCCGGGAGGCGTGCTGGAGTCAATCGGGTGGACAGTGAGGGGAGCCCTAGGGGTGGTTTGAGAGTGGCTGGCCATGCAGGATGGGCTGGCTGAGGACTCAACGGTGCGGGAAAGGTAAGCGCGACCTGTATCGTAGGTCGTTGGGGATGTACCAGTGACATGGTCTGCTTGGGAAGCTGGTAGGGAGGGGACCAAAGGTCTAGAGGCGATTCTGTTGACAAGATCGGGAGACGTGCTGGAGTGGTTAGGGTGGCCAGTGTTGGAAGAGCTTAGAAGGGTTTGTGGGTGGCTAGACATGTTGGTTGGGCTGGATAGGCTGGACGAGGGCTCATCAAGGCAGGAGTTAATTACCCTACCAGTGTCGTGTACGTGGTTTCTGAGGAGGGTAAATAGGTCTGCAAATTTATTCAGGTTTTTGGTTGAGGCTCGGATCAGAACGATGCCGTTTTTGTAGAGAGTGATGGTGAGGTCAGCTCGCAGGGTTGTGGAGGGTGCTATAGTTAACTTAGTGCCATACGGAATGTTCTTAGTAGCACGAACATTGAGGTGGTGAGCGAAGGTTTTGCGCCAGGCAGATGTTCTTCTGGAATAGAAGATGAGGTCGTTAATGACTATGCCGTTGTCTGCGTTGTAACCAGGGGTGGGGGAATCATATCGCCCGACGCCCGAACCAAGTTGTTTTTATCGGTGGGCAAGAAGATTTAATGTCTATTTTGTCCGACGGACAAGTAGACATTAAGTCACGTAAATAAAACAGGCTGTGGGCACTCTGGGGCTCACAGCCAATCAGAGAAGCGTGTCGGGAGCCTTTGGAGGCTTCTGATTGGCTAGCAGCCCATAACTGGGCTCTAGACCGTGATTGGCTGAGGGAGTGAAACGTCACTCAGTCTCAGCAAGCAGGAGTTCGTGGCCGCCGTGAGGCAGTACATTAAGGTAAAATAAGCACTACCATAAAGCCCGCCATAGCACTTGTAGAGTGTTCAAAAGGGTTCTATTTGGCTCAGCTTGCAGATCGGTCCGTAATTAGAATAGAACTGGTGCGCCTGCTGTGAGAGACCGTGTGTAACCTTGTGGTTCCAGAAAGCGCGGGCTCTCATCGCTGCTATTGGAGCGTGAGACAGCATAAAACGTGGGGGCGCTAAAGCAGAGGGCACAGTAAAGCGGCGCCGCGGTACTGGGGGATCCGAAAAAGAGGTAACTCGCCCGGCCTGACCAAGGACCTGTGGGCCTGGGAGGGACTGCCGATCGATCGGGCCGGAGACAGAGTATTGGAAACAAGCTGCAAACCGAATTAGCTGGGAGGCCATATCCCACTGTCCAAGAGAAGTCACTGTCCCTTTACCACAGCCACGCTAACTTCAACTTACTCCACACACTGTGGCACTATCAAGCGCCCCTAACCATCCAAGGGATCCGCAAATCAGATGACATTCTGCCCCCACTTGTTTACACGAGACCCCCGTTATGCCGCAGGACCCTGCCGCCGCCTCTACCTAGTCCTCCTGTCCCATGGGCACCCGGAGATCACTGCTGCCGCCGGCTTCCTATCCTCGTTGCTTCGGGGTTGAGTGAGCGAGAGCCGACTGCTGGGTTTTGGAGGGGCTGTGGCCGAGGCGCTAGCAGACCACCATAAACATCACTGGTTTCCACTTCCAGAGAAGCCCGCCAAAGGATCCGGATAATGCTGCATTTGCATCAACCACAGTAAGGTGGGGAGTCGGATCGGCCTTACCAGCCAACAGCTCTTCACGCTGCTGCCCCTGTCTTATCGGTTCAGGTAGGACGGTTCCATCTGTGTGCTTTGAGGCTGCAGCCCTACCCCCTGTCCCCCAACCCCCTCTTCCACCTACCTTCCCGTTACTGACCTGTAAGATGATGATGGGGCGCACGAGCCTGTCCGAAAACTGCATGTTGACTGCAGCTAGCTAACGCCTCCATGGTTGTGTGCACGCCAGGGGTGAGGTGGGGCCGTCACCTATATTCTAAAGAGCAAGTCACTGGAATAGAGCAACACCCAAAAGCAAGCGGGAGGGGGAGGGGGGAGGAGTGTGTCTAGCCTGAAGCTAAATGAACCTGATGCATTTGGTTAATGTAAGGGAGGAGGGCGAGGTAGCAGGGTGGATATTGCACTTCAAAGATTATCGGGTTTCAAGCCTGACCTGACCAAGAACCCACTGAGTCCCTATTATTGGGGCCCAGTCACTGCCTGTTTACTAGGGCTTGTGACCTTTTACCAAATCCTCCAAGCACTACGCTGCCTCTGTGTATAGGGTTTTGAATATTAATATATGGCACTTTCGGCCTTGCATTTCAACTTCACTGTGCCCCTGCCCCCCCCCCTCCCTCCCCGTTTTGTGCTGTTGACGACATATCAGGAACGATTGTCTTTGTTGCCCATGCTGTTCGGCGTAAGTGTCCTAGCTCCGGGAGCCCCAGAATTCAGTTAATTCCACACCTGAAGCAGATGTGACCAACCGCTGTTATTGGAGCCGTGCTGTAAATCGTGCTAACTGCGCACGTTTCCATTGCTGTGCAGAGAGCTGATTAGAACTCCCTTTCACACCAGATGTGTGACACAGAATTGCCATACTGGGCAATTTCCCTCACAAATGGGCGATATCTTTCCTATTTGTGTGAGAAAATGCCTCAATTGGCCAGTGCCTAGTATTTTAGTGGGTATAATTAAGCCCGTTGTACGCATTTCTTTTAAGCTGCCGCGGCGCTGCAGTTTCTTTCTTGAGCTGCCAGGCTTGCTTCATTGCTAACTTTAACTGTAAAAGGACACTGGATAATTAATAGATAAAGAGGTTGTCCAGATTACACCACGTTGGTAAAGTGGGGATGTGAGCTTGGATTAGAAGGCGCATTTTGGGACTCTACAACCTAAATGTCCCCTCTGCATAACACATTTGATTTCCTGTGCAGCTGCGCCAATTTAATAGTGCTACTTAAGAAATAAATGAATGTGACAGTCCTTGTGTAAATGTAACTGGCGCTCATGTAAAGCGCTCCAATATCTTCAGGTCGAGTTCGCGCTATATAAAACCGCAAAAAAATGCCATTCTTTTATTAGCACTCAAGGTCTTATGCAAGCGTATTCAGGCCATATTAAAATTCACATCGATCCATAGGGTGAAGAAAAAGAATGTCCTACATTTTTTATTTAAGCACCAAACGCCACTTTAAAGTGCGTGCGCACTACCTACAGTGCAAGTGGCTGAGGGCATAGGCCATCTGCTCGGAGCATGGATACCCCTTGAGAAGCAAGACATTCTTTCCCTCCTTTATTGTGCTATTGATCTCTGGTTTACAACAGGAGGCACAAAGCATGTGTGCGGACAAAAAAGGCCACATCTATCATAACTACTGAAGTATTGCTAATATGAGTCTTAGAGCAGCCTGCCATGCAAGATCATTTTTTGTTGTAACTTGTATTTCTATACAATTTCTATATGTTTGGATAAATGGGATAATATTGCTTGTCAAGTTTTTCTTAGCATTATTGCAAAGCATTTAATGGTTTATTAATTTTAATACAACAAAAATATATTACGTTTCTCTGTCAGCCCTTATGTTTGATGTATGGACGGGAGTAGGTGGGACAAGTGGATTTTACAGGACATGTAGATCTCAGTGGCATTTTGTCCCTTGGACAAGTAGATTATTTTGAAAATTCCACACCCCTGTGTAACGCAGGTCAGAGATCAGTGTCTCAGGGTGTCTTTTCAGGGTGGCATGCTTGAAGGATTTTGAGGCGGTTTTGGAGAGGTTAGGGGGGTAGACAAGAGTGTACGCATTTTCACCCGTATCGCACAGGCCAGGCCTAGCCATGATGGCTCAGGTGGGCTGCTCAAGCAGCAATAGAGACAGTTATGCAGCAAGGTAGGCTGCCCACCGTGCAGGAACCAGAATTGCACTGTGACAGTACCACCGGGGAACACACTATTATTGAAGGAGCCTGGGTGGCATAATAAGGAGGTGAGGATAATCACGTTGTATTGGAAGCTCAAGCATTTCAAGGTCAGGCAATAGAAGATGAATGGAGTGTCTTCATACAGTCGCCATTTTAGGGTCAGGCAAAGAGCAGTCTGCCAGTGATGTGGCTAATGTGTAGATACAACAGTAATTTTCAGTTCTAAATGTTTATGAAGAGTGCGGATTTACGGGCGCTAATTGTTCCACGTAAATGACGTTCCCATGGGCAAACCAGGAAGAGCAATGTTCCCCGAGTTGATTAGGGGCCGCCATTTTGGGTCCAGGCAATGGAAGATGAATATAGTGTCTTCATACTGTTGCCATTTTAGGGTCAGGCAAAGAGCAGCCTTTATCGGTGATGTGGCTAATGTGTAGGTACCGATAGTGATTCACAATTCTGAAGGAATATGAATAGTGCAGAATTACGGGCGCTAATTGTTCCACTAAAAAGACGTTCCCATGGGCAAACCAGGAAGAGCAATGTTCCCCGAGTTGATTAAGGGGCCGCCATTTTGGTTCCAGGCAGCCGTCGATCCCTTATTAATATTTAATAGGACGGTGCGCAATAGACTGGCGACGTCCTGTTTCTGTTTTTCAGGTGTGGATTCCCAGAGGCGGGGAGACAGGGCTCACCCGACAGCCTCGCACAAGCTCCCGGGAAGTCGCAGGAAAAGGCTGGCACACAGGGCCCCACCGCGCAGCCGGAGCCGGCCAATGCCCAGGTGCGGGGCCAGGCAACTCCCGGGACAAAGGACTGCAGCAGCGAACGGCAAGCAGGGAACCCACCTCTAAGCAATTTATTCATTGATGAACCGAAGGAACAGAACACTAACGATTCTTTATCATCCTCCCTGAATATCATCTTAAAGGATATAAACCTGCACTGGTTCTGCCGTGTGCCTACTTCAATGAAGTAGTAGGCATTAGAGACACTAATAGCTAAAGACGACGCTCTGAAGAAAGGATCCCCATCGGTAGTTGGGTGGTTGAATCATCAACTAATTCAGTTTTCCTTAATATCCTCAAAAGTATTGACAAATGGTCAATTAAAAGGACACAAAATTGTGTGTGATTCTAAGCGCATTTAATATGCTTACCCAGTGTCTAGAGTTTCTTTTAATCTGCTACCTCGTATAAGAAAGCTCATCGAAGAACAAGCATTGGCATATACCAATAGGTTTCGCCTTTGGGACCTTATAAGTGTTTAGCCAGAGATATTGGCAATGTTTTTAAGGTATGTTGTAGAGCAATGTAGCTGCTGTGTTTAGTACTGTAAAGTTTGTGTGCAAGTTGTGCTTAGTGTAGTGACGCAAGGGCACTGGCATGGTGTGGAATGTGGTGAGTTGTGATATGATGCGTGTTGGTGGGATGTATGTGTGTATATATCATAACAGACTTTGAGATTACAATGCGGAGTACCTCACATATTTTTTTATTTAATGATATACCTTTAGAAATGAAATCTACTGAGAAAATAAAAAATTATTGTGATTTGTCAGGCTGGACACGAGATAGCAAGGAATAAACATTAAAAGGCAGTAGGGCACCCTATAAGGTACTGTACATCTCAGGACCCCATCTTTCCCCCCAAATGTTGTATTATTCTTTGAGCATTTGTGTTGCGCACTGCAAATATTTCTGTTATCCGTAGTGATTTTGTAGCATGGTAACTCATATGAATGTGTTCACTCTGCAAGCAGGCTATAACGTTATAGAACAAAAAAATTGAAATTCATAAATTACGTTTAATTAAATCTCATAACTAATTCGGAAAGAACATTAATACTCCAGAACACATAACATGATTCCATTCAATGCATTTTTATTGAAGAGCCGAGTTATTTTTATTGTGCTACGATTATTTAAGCTCCTTAACAGATATGTTTCAATAACTTTGTGATGTTTTCCTTTAGAATATTTTGCAGTGGCCATAGTCATGACTTAAAATGTCCCACAGGGCCACGCATAAGCCCACTCCCTAGCCAGATCGTGAAGACCTAAGAACCCAGAGAAGGCACTCGTCCACAGGAATGGTATTCACCAAAAGCAGATGCCCCACACAAAATGGAATCTATTCACAACAGGAAACAGACCAGGGGAGAAAGCCCGCAATCTTTCCTCCTCGTTGTTCACCCCGTGGCCCAGGCACAGATTTGTTTAATGTAATGTCACATCACATGGGCCTATCCTAGTTTAACACGGACTGAAGTATGTGGGACTGCCGGAAGTGGAAAACCGAGAACCCATGCATTTCCTTGCAGCGCTGCTGAAAGCCCTTTACAAAGCCTGACTGATCACCTATCTGCTGCTTATTGCTATATTTGGGTGTTACACTGGTACTAATGAGGTGAATCCAAAGCTCAGACAGTGTTAGCATGTTTACAAAATGGCAAAATAATGAAGTAATACAGTCACAAAATGTGCGGCATTGTGCCTCGTAATTTGCCTTTTCTTGTCACATAATTTACTCAACCCTGCTGCATATTTTGCCCTCCCCTGCCACATAATTCCAGTGGCCCCGATTATTACCCTCTCACACAGTAGGAACCTATTCACCTCGGTCTGTTTTGTTTTTTTGTTTTTTTAAATCAGGCTGTACTGCAGAAGTGCAATCACATGCATATTCAATAATTCAGCTGTTGCTATGCAATTAGTCTTTTCAATACTGGCCACAGAGAAAAGCAGTTCATAGCAGACTGCTGCAATGCTAGCGACAGCAAATAGACTAGAGTGGAATATGTATGTGGTCAAACTGTCCGACTCCGCTCCCTCCAGCAGCGTTAAGCAGCATCTTGCACTTTGACGGTGAAAGTGTAAGATGCTGCTTAAGGCTGTTGGAGAGACCAGAGACAGTGGCTTGCACTCCTGTTTGATTAATTACATGAACAGCCCCATGGAGTGTACGGATTGCTGCTTTTTACCAACTTCCACGTACCTCGCCGGCCATGGTATACACACGGGTAATGCTCCGGAAGTGGAAGCATAGTGTGCCATGGTATACACACGGGTAATGCTCCGGAAGTAGAAGCGTAGTGTCCATGGTATACACATGGGTAATGCTCCGGAAGTAAAAGCCTAGTGTGCCATGGTATACACACCGGTAATGCTCCGGAAGTAAAAGCCTAGTGTGCCATGGTATACACACCGGTAATGCTCCGGAAGTGGAAGCGTAGTGTCCATGGTATACACATGGGTAATGCTCCGGAAGTAAAAGCCTAGTGTGCCATGGTATACACACCGGTAATGCTCCGGAAGTAAAAGCCTAGTGTGCCTTCGTATACACACCGGTAATGTTCCGGAATTGGAAGCATAGTGTCCATGGTATACACACCGGTAATGCTCCGGAAGTGGAAGCGTAGTGTGCCATGGTATACACACCGGTAATGCTCCGGAAGTAAAAGCCTAGTGTGCCATGGTATACACACCGGTAATGCTCCGGAAGTGGAAGCGTAGTGTGCCATGGTATACACACCGGTAATGCTCCAGAAGTGGAAGCATAGTGTGCCATGGTATACACACCGGTAATACTCCAGAAGTAAAAGCCTAGTGTACCATGGTATACACCGGTAATGCTCGGAATTGGAAGCATAGTGTCCATGGTATACACACCAGTAATGCTCCGGAAGTGGAAGCGTAGTGTGCCATGGTATACACACCGGTAATGCTCCGGAAGTGGAAGCATAATGTGCCATGGTATACACACGGGTAATGCTCCGGAAGTAAATGCCTAGTGTGCCATGGTATACACACTGGTAATGCTCCGGAAGTGGAAGCATAGTGTCCATGGTATACACACCGGTAATGCTCCGGAAGTGGAAGCGTAGTGTGCCATGGTATACACACCGGTAATACTCAGGAAGTAAAAGCCTATTGTACCATGGTATACACCGGTAATGCTCCGGAATTGGAAGCATAGTGTCCATGGTATACACGCCGGTAATGCTCCGGAACTGGAAGCGTAGTGTGCCATGGTAAACACACTGGTAATGCTCCGGAAGCGAGGCATTTTTAGTAATCGGAAGTGGAAGCATAGTGTGCCATGGTAAACACACCGGTAATGCTCCAAAAGTAGAAGCGTAGTGTGCCATGGTATACACACCGGTAATGCTCCAGAAGTGGAAGCGTAGTGTGCCATGGTAAACACACCGGTAATACTCTGGAAGTAAAAGCCTAGTGTACCATAGTATACACCGGTAATGCTCCGGAATAGGAAGCATAGTGTGCCATGGTAAACACACCGGTAATACTCCGGAAGTAAAAGCTGTGTGCCATGGTATAAACCGTTAATGTTCCGGAAGTGGAAGCGTAGGGTGCCATGATATACACACCGGTAATGCTCCAGAAGTAAAAGCCTAGTGTGCCATGGTATACACACTGGTAATGCTCCGGAAGTGGAAGCGTAGTGTCCATGGTATACACACTGGTAATGCTCCGGAAGTGGAAGCATAGTGTGCCATGGTATACACACCGGTAATGCTCCGGAAGTGGAAGCGTCGTGTCCATGGTATACACATGGGTAATGCTCCGGCAGTAAAAGCCTAGTGTGCCATGGTATATGCACCGGAAGTGGAAGCCTAGTGTGCCATGGTATACACACGGGTAATGCTCCGGAAGTGGAAGCGTAGTGTGCCATGGTATACACACCGGTAATGCTCCGGAAGTGGAAGCGTTGTGTCCATGGTATACACTTGGGTAATGCTCCGGCAGTAAAAGCCTAGTGTGCCATGGTATACACACCGGTAATGCTCCAGAAGTGGAAGCGTAGTGTGCCATGGTATACACACCGGTAATGCTCCGGAAGTGGAAGCTTAGTGTGCCATGGTATACACACCGGTAATGCTCCAAAAGTAGAAGCGCAGGGTGCCATGATCTACACACCGGTAATGCTCCAGAAGTAAAAGCCTAGTGTGCCATGGTATACACACTGGTAATGCTCCAGAAGTGGAAGCGTAGTGTCCATGGAATACACACTGGTAATGCTCCGGAAGTGGAAGCGTAGTGTGCCATGGTAAACACACCGGTAATGCTCCGGAAGTGGAAGCGTCGTGTCCATAGTATACACATGGGTAATGCTCCGGCAGTAAAAGCCTAGTGTGCCATGGTATGCGCACCGGTAATGCTCCGGAAGTGGAAGCGTAGTGTGCCATGGTATACACACCGGTAATGCTCCGGAATTGGAAGCATAGTGTCCATGGTATACACACCGGTAATGCTCCGGAAATGCGGCGGTCTGCTAAGCTGACATGACTATGCCTGCCTTGCAGGTGTGCGCTGCCTTTTTAGACGACTTTTAATTAAATAACATGCTTGCAATCAAATAAACCAGTGGGAGATAGCGTGACAGATTAAAAAGTGCGAGAAACAAAGGAGTGAACATGAAAAAGAACCACAGACAAGTGTGGAAGACAAGCACGCGCGGCCGCGAAAGTGAAAGCGACCGCGCTATGTTTAATTTGTAACATGATCCACGACAAGGGAGGAATGCAGCTGGCAGCCTGCGCGCCGCTGCTCGCTCCCGACAGCTGGAGGCCGTGGGAGTGAACATTTAGAGAAAAGGTGGGACATGCACCCGCCTTTGGCCAATTGCGTGCTTTCATTTTTGAAAGCCACACGCAAAGGCCAATAGAATGTGTGGAAGTTGAAAAACCACACGGAAAAGTTTCGGGGAAGTCTGGAGTGATTCCAAGAGGCCTCCCCATAGAGCAGCGCGCAGGCTCGACCTAAAAATGCACGCAATTATGAGATTTATTTACAGAGAAAGTGAGAACAATTGAACTGCTTTCCTACTGAATTCAATAACCAAAAACAGTTCCCAACCCCAGTGTCATTTATGAGGTGTGCGGTTATGAGCAGTACAGCGGGTTTAGGTGTGGCTCCCTCAGTTAAATTTTGCTGGTTTTTAGTTTTTCAATTATAACTTTAACAGTGGCTTTTTCAGTGAGTAAATATGTTCATTCCTGATCAACTAAAAAAACAATAAGTTCCCCTTTAAGCTTTTTTCAGTGGATGCATGTCAAAAAACTGCAATAATTAATGATTTTGATTTTATTTATTTATTTTTACACATTACTTTATTTCTTAAACCTTGAGCAAAAGTCGAGTATTCTTTTAATTGAAGCCCAACGTCTTTGGAAGCTAATTGGTCCATGGCTGCCCTGGCTAAATGGAGTTTTACCTTGGAATTTTAATAAAAGAAGATCTGCACGAATGAAGTCTGTTGAGGACCTATTGATCAAATATATCAATTTTATATGTTGTTTTTGCACTGATTATCGAACAAAGAGTCTAACTGCTTCTAAATTAACAATAGAGCATGTTTGGTGCAATTGGTGAGTGATACACTGTTGCTCTATTATTAAGATGCCCAGGCTGCACAACAGCCCTCTGAGAACTCATGGCTTACTTTGTGTGTAGTATATCAAAATAAATTACAAATAAGAAAAAAAGCCACTTACATGAAACTGCTCATCATCTGCTTGGTATCTTCCGAGCTGCGAGAGTTGGCGAAGCTGATGAACGAGCAGTAGACTGCAATCCATGCACACCACTTCAGCTGCAGTGGAAAGGAACAGAGGAGGTTAAGAGACTAGTAAAACTGCACCAGAAGCACCTCCTGGTGGTGGGGTGGGAGAACAGCTTTTTCACTCTTAGCGCATCCCATATGCTATAAACAGAGATGGTGACGGGATATGTCAGAGGGCTTAGGGATACGAGCAGGCATTGTACTAGTCACTGTGCTCTAGCGCCTACGGAGGAAGTCTGAGAACAAGCCTAGATAATAGTAAACCTCATATTCCATGCGATAGGGTAGGGCTGAGAATCAAGCTATCCAATACTGGGTCATCAAGACACAGAGAGGTGAACAAATATGCACTACAATGACTTACTGTTGGGTGGGCGCGGAATCAAGGTATACAGATCTTTCTCGACAGTTAAGACTTTGACATGAAAGATGTCTGTAAACTAAGGGAGTGCCCAAAGTAGTCTGCTGCCCAATCTACTTCCATCTTCTTATAAATCATGCCTCTTCCTGATGTTCAGGGACGGAGACAGCTGGTGTGTCTATATTGTGACCAATCCCTTGTAATGGTAAACGGCTGCTGCTGCCCATCACTGGACTACCATGGGGACTCGCATATTTCCCTGTGCATTTTCAAGGGAGACTATGAGAACAAAGTCTGGACCTGACACCCAAAATGATAATGCCCAGGTCTGAGATACAAAAAATGGATAAAAGACACTGGGAGATCTCCATGCGGGAGAGACCCACTGACAATCGTTTCCCAGAAAGCCAGTCATGGGTCCTGGGTTCCCAGCATCAGAAACACACAAGCTGTTGTGGTTATAAAGCACACAGTGGAAGTGCAACTTGAGAAATCACGTAGAAATGACATCAATGAGACAAGTAATCTTCTAAGCACACAAAATCTGTATGAGCCCGGGTAGTGGTTACTGAGCTTTCTTACAAGAAGCAAGTCAAGCAACAAAAGGGGCTCTTTCTACTTTATGTAGCATGTTAATGAAGCTCAACCCATTAAAAGTCGGTCTCTAGGCTACATTTTTTTTTAATCTTTCCCACTCCAGATATTCAATTTACCATTCATTTGCTTTAAAGGACTGCTGTCATACTCCATTGTGAAGCAGCTTTTAAATCAATTCAACTCTTTTCAATACCTGTAAGTAAAACAATAAGGGTGTGTGTCTGTTGGGTCGTGATTGTAAAATAGCTGCATCACTTAAACATCTTGTGTCAACCAAAGAAATCTCAGTAACACATGGATTAGGATGCATGGCTTCAAGATAACATGAGAACCTTTTTCCAAGATGTATTACCTTATCACGACAGACGTCAGAATTAAGAAGACTCTTAGATTAACTTCACTAAAAATCATCAAGCAGGATACCAACGTGCACGTTCAGAAACGGTCTACAGATGATTACCAGTGGTCTTCCTATATGCCGCCTTCAATAAGAGTCAACACTATTACAACAGGTGGCAGACTGATGAATTTTCATGCTGCTTACATTTTGAAAGGCCTGCACCACCCTGTCAGCTAACCACAAAATAGCACTACCAGCACAAAGCTCCCTCGTGTTGTCCCTTCGTCAATACTGTCCTAGAATAAATTTGCCTGATCTAATACGTGATCACGATGCAAGACCTGAAAACGGTCAAGCCTGTGCAATTATAAGTAGGGCCACTGGAAAAAGGCGATTGTGTGGCTGCAGCATTTCCCACTTTTATACGAATTTGATGCGCTCACCACACATATCCATTTCCAGCTGCATATTTTGAAGATTTTAACTAAAAATGGGGTTCTAGATCGACCAATCAAAAGTTACTAAAATTGCTGCACAAGGAGTACAAGGTCATGCCACTCACTTTACTGGTTACCTCCAGCTGCTGAATGCCAAAATTAGCCATTTTAAAAAAGTGACATTGTTGGCCACGTAGAGTAAGTATCTATGTGCGATAGACTTTGGGGATTGGTAAGAGAGGCTTTGAATGCAGAAGCAATCAACCTAAATGTAACGCAGACAGGATAGCTAGAATGGATCCTTCGTTGTCATGATTTTTTACTTCACCATTAACACAAATTTATGTTCACATCACAAACACAAAGCTGCAGTTCTCAACCAGGAACATAAACTTTAGGAGAATCAAAATATGCTCTCTCTCTTTTTAGGATCCAAAGTCTTGAATTAAAAAAGGGCCTCCTTGTGAGACATGTAGATATTAAAGTGCATCATTGGTGCTTGACTGCTGTGCAACTCCAGTTGCCACAGGAAAAAGTCACAACCTGGACGGACCTCCAACTACCGATTTGTGGACCTTCAAGCTGTTCATCAAGGGTTCCTACTGTAAAGTTCCTAGGGCAACTTCAACACATGTTTAAAAATACACAATGAGATTGTATTCAAGAGAAGAGACCATCACTCAATATTAGAAAAGTACAAATATATATTTTTTATTAAATACTCTCTTTAGTAATTATGCAATATTTTGATTTTTATGACAGAAATCACCATTTCAGTCTACATACATACTTCATTCATCCATTTACCCATACATACAATTCACATACATGTTTGGCTTCTTTTAAATGTCAACATATATAGACTACATGGACTCCCCACAATAATAAAAAAGTATTCAATGTTCCAGTTATTTTATTGTGAGGAGTCCATGTAGTCTATATATGTTGACTGAGGCTAATGGCCCATTTTGTGAGAAGAGACACTCACTCATGTCAATCAATGTAATTTTATTCCACAGAGAAATAATTTTGGAAGTGGCATTCCTGAAGAAGGCAGGTCTCTGCCGAAACGCGCGTAGAAAGATGAACAATTGCCACATCTCTCATTGATGCATCCCTCGCTTGGATATATAAATAATGCAATCATTTCATTATAACTGAAACATTGCATTGTTGCCTGTTTGCAATTCTTGCATATCAGATGTATAGATCATTTAAAAGAAGCCAAACATGTATGTGAATTGTATGGGTAAATGGATGAATGCAGTATGTATGTAGACTGAAATGGTGATTTCTCGGTCATAAAAATCAAAATATTGCATAATTACTGAAGAGAGTATTTAATAAAAAAATATATATTTGTACTTTTCTAATATTGAGTGATGGTCTCTTCTCTTGAATACAATCTCATTATGTATTTTTAAACATGTGTTGAAGTTGCCCTAGGAACTTTACAGTATGTATTTCCCTGCCTAGGTGAACTTCTCATTAGTAGCAGGGGGCCTCGAATCTTTGCAGTCATCAAGGGTTCCTAGTCATCTGTGATTATTATATTCAAACTCTCATGGCATTGAGGCAGTCCTTGTGAAAAGTACTTGAGAACTCAGAAACCAGATACTTCGTTGAACCCCTCATCATCACCACCTTCATCCTCCTCGCAGACCTTAACTTTCACCTAGAAAACCACACCAACATAAACTCTATGGCCCTTCTAGAAAACCAGAAATCTTGGTCTCACCCAGCACAATACTGAATCCACCCACACCGTCGGGCACCTATTGCACAGAAACATCTCGCTCAACAAGCCAGCAACTATGACCTGGAGAGACCATGCACTCGTCAGTTTCAGCATACCCATCACACACCAAAACAGACCTACCTTCACCGGACCCACATGCAGCAGCTGGAAAAGCATCTCAAAAGAAGAGTGGGCTTCCACCCTCTCTGAGCACCAGCCCGAGCAGACAAGCAACTTGTTGAAAGCCATCAAGAACCTCAACAGCTGGATCACCACATGCGACCATAGGCCAGCTGGTACACAGAGGAACTAAGGCTGACTAAACGCTACTGCATGCCACTGGAGCTCAAATGGAGGACAAGTCAAGACACAGCAGATAAAGGCATCTTCAAATCAGCCCTATGACGCTACCAGCAGCAGATAAGGGACACCAATCACAAAGCTCTTGCAAATCGCATCAACGCCAACACTAACAACAACAAGGAAATCTTTGCCATCAAAGATTTCACTGTGCCTCCTGCCGCCTTCAGCGACATCACCCCCTCATAAGACCTTTGCAACAAGCTTTTGGAATTTTTCCATAACAAAATCAACTCCATCTACAGCACTTCGACCCTCAACTGGACCCAGTCACCATTGCAACTCAACTTTCCATCACAGTGATGAACGAACTCTGACCTAGTGGCCAGCCTTCACCACCGTCGAAACTGCTGCTATCATGAAGACCATCCACTTGGAGGCTCCATCCGACCCTTGCCCCCACCACGCCTTCAACAAAGGGCTCCTACCGATCAGCGAAACACTAACATCCATTCTGAATGCTTCCATCGACTCAACCACATTACTGGACACCTGGAAACATGCCACCATCATTTACCTGCTAAAGAAACCATCCGCTGACCCTGCCACGCTTTCCACCTACAGAGACATCTCCCTACCACCGTACCTGACAAATGTCTTAGAAAAACTAATCAAGCGATACCTAACAGACTACCTCAGCAACCAGCAGATGACATCCCTTGACAGGAGACACAGCATCACTCATTCTCCTGGCCATCTCTACAGCATTTGACAAGGTCTCCCACCCCACCCTCATCAGGCGTCTGCATGAGATTGGCATCCAAGGACCCGCTCTCTGCTGGATCTGGCCCTTTTTAAAGAATAGAACACAAGCGGTCAGCCCTGCTCCTTACTCCTAGGGAGCCCGCAAACTCATCTGCGGAATGCTTCAAGGTTCATCGCTCAGCCCCATCCTCTTCAAAACATACATTATCCCTCTAGCCAACATCATCCATGCGCACAACATCAACATCAACATCCTCTCCTACACTGGCAACATGCAACTCATACTCTCCCTCTTGGACAAGACCCCCACTACATTTCACACAGTTCAAAAGGCAAAGGCAAGCAGAGCACAGATAAGCACAGTCCTTCATTGATCACAAATACCCGACACAGTCCCGCGCCACTCTTTCTTTGCTGCTCAGCAGCCAAGAAACGTAATTCTCCCTTTTCGCTTTATTTTGTCTTTGGGTTTACTGAGAAGGCTTTGGTGTGATGAGGCTTTTACCTTTTTGCCCATTCAGTGCCCAAGGCTGGGCTGGCTGGGGGTGCTAGGTGGGCCGTGCCACCCGGAGGGAATTAGTGGACCTGGCTTTGCGGATACTAAAGAGTCATTTGTATCCAGGGCAGATAATGAAGCCTTGAGGCCTCCGAATGGGCAATTTCTCCTGCTGGCAGCTCAAAAAACGACCCCCCTTGAAGAAATGAAGGAGAATGTGAGCCATGAGCTGCAACAGCCCAAAGAAAGATGATTTCTGGGAATTTTCATCGCAGTGGTCAAAGTTTTTTTGTTAGGCAGCGCACATGTCTAAGGTACAAATCTGACACAGGCTTCACTAGCGTCTAGAATATATGCAGCTCTCCATGTGGTTATTCCTCCTCTAATCTCCCTCCAAACCTCCACCGACCAAAAAAAATAAGTAACAAGCACACACTGTAACGTTTGTGAGCATCAGGAGAATCAAGGCTGGCTCTGGCCCAGCTCTCTTTTTCAGAAAGAAAGACTATCCAACACAGTTGTTGGATCGTTCAAATCTGCCTTCAGGGCCCTATTATGTGGAGTTCCAGAGATTTCTCAAGATACAGTAATTCATTATGCCTATGCACACCCACCCACACTGAAGTCATATGCTTTCCGAATATAAAGAGAAATTATCCAGACTCACATATAAGTAAGGTTTCCAAAAATATAACTGCTAATTATTCTGGAAGCAGGTCTGTAAAAACTGGGAAACTGAAGGAAAACTAATAGGCCAAAAAATGAACAAAAAACATGAATGTGGCTTTTATTTAGATTTAAATAAAAAAATCTAAGAATCACACTTTATTTAGATTTTAAAAATCTAAAAATCACACTATATTGACACAGCGATGGTAGCCTGTTTCTAAACACTCCCAAATTCATCAGATAGGAGAAATGGAAACCATTATTTGCTCAGAATGACATAGCCTGGCCAAATAACTAAGAGGATTTAGAACACTTGTCTCACAGAGTTGCAACCTACCAATTATGCCCTGATAAAAAGTGGGCTTGTAAATGCTGGTCCTTTGCGAACTCTGGTTCTAAATACTGTGGCATTTGCTGTGCCCAACAATTTTCCCCTGTTGGATTTCAGTAGGTCAATTATGCCAAACTTTATTTTGAGAAAAACGTGAAGTATATTCTGATAGCATATTAGGACAACTGCACGAGCAAGTCTGTAACAACATCGAGGCTACTGTAGATATTGCAAGCATGGTGATGCACTTTCTCATCCCACCCCTTGCTAAGACTTATTAGGGAATACCCCAAACCAGAAACACCACAGAAGCTCACGTGGCTGAGAGATTGTCTTGGAAAAAAGACCAGCCACATGAAACTACCACAGATAACTGCTCAGCATAAAACTTTTCCTCCACACTTAAAGCAGACCTGATTAATTTATGAGAGGAAACTGAAGGGATAATGTGTCTTGGGGGCCTAGAGGTATTACAAGTATGCAAAATAAGCGCAATGCTAGCTGGCTCCCCTAAAAGCACTGTGCAGCCACAATTTTGGTAAATGTTACTGTCTATGATCTGCTATACACATGGAGAAGAGTAGGAAAGCATGTATCCCACCAAATGGACACTGGAGTAATTGCAAAAGCTGGTCAGGGTGAGGAATTTCCCATGCCGCCAGCTTTCCAAACGCCACCTTTGGCACCTGGCCACACATACTGATAATAAGCCCACCCCCATGACAGCACGTTATAGTTCTCACCTTCAGCATTAGGCCACACATACTGAAGATCATTCCTAAGAGGTTCATGTAGTCAGGTGTTGGGTCCTCCAGGGTTGGATTGTTCTCCGTCGTGGGTGGTTTGTAGCTGTGAAAAAGCCAAGACAGTGAGATAGCCTCAGTCGATAGCAATGAGACCTTAAAAAGTGAGTAGGCCCAAGTTCACAAAATAATAGAGATCACTGAAGCTTATTTTATAAGGATCTAAATACAGTAAGTGGCTTCAAGGCACACATTAACTGAACTGGAAAAGCAGGCTAGGGCAGACAGAAAGAATGGCGATCACTCTGAAAAAGTCACAAGTTTTTGTGCGTTTCTAAGCCTTAGATGAGATTCTTACTTCTTCACTTGCCCATCCTGAATGGATCCTTCCTATGCTCTGCATGTCCATCTGTTCTGACTGACGCTTTTATCCCAGGCCCTAGAGCACGTAGATGTTACAGTATATCATGAAGAGTCCTGCTATTCACTACTTGTGTCCCAAGACCTCCTGTCTACCATACTAACTGGATAACCAAGTTACCCTCTTTATGTCCTTGATACGCCAACAATAGTGAGGCCAAGCATACATTGCTTAATCCACGAAATGGTAGAACACAAACTCAAGAAAAGCAAGGAAGCCATTACCTGTATTTGTAGAGTACATATTGACCTTTCGGGGCATCATGATGCTGAAAAGCAGATGTTTATTATTGGCCAACTCAATGGTGCTCACTGTATCCACCTTAAAGGATGAAATGCTGATAGAACCTGCCAGGATCTGAACCTATGGCCATCTCTGGAGCATGCGCATTAGACCACTGAGCCACCAGAACCAACAAACAGTAAATGAACAGATTTTACAGATAAAGGTGTCTAGGGTGCCTTTACATCCAGGGACGTGCTATATAACACAATCAGCTTCCAGCAACTGTTAATCTCCTAAGGAGCCAGTGACCACTCTCTGCTACTTTTGGGATCATTTGGAGGCACCCCATTGCCAGAACAGCCAAGTGATGAACTGCAACGCTCGTAGAGTCTATGGGTCCCTGCAGGAAAGCTCCTTCGTTCCATGTTTTTCTGGTACTTGCAGTTCTGAACCATTAAAAGCAAAAACAGGACTAAAGGGTCAGAATGCAAAAGATGAGGGGAAAAAACAAAACTTTGAACTAATCATAGATGTATTTGAAAACTTGGGAGCTCTGCTGCGGATGATGAACATCACCAAAAATGTGGCAACTTTTAGTGGACGCCCAGAATTTAAAGTACACTAGGGGAATCTTCACAGGGAAATCACCAAGAAAAAAGGGTTGAACGGAGGCAAGGCAGAACAGGCTTTTTTGCTGAGAAAAGACAATCATTCCACACCCTGTGACCCTTATACCATCTATACCCTGTTGAAATGCGATCTATCAGATACACACTGTGTGCCATTCTTCAATGGAAGCCTACCTCCTTGTGCTCCTACTGTCTTACTACGCCTACACATCTGTGCTGATGCTTTCAGATATGCTTGTTTGCCCTCTGGCCATGTATCCTTTTTATGGTCTAGCTTGACAGAGCAGCTGTCGCCAGACAATTATGTGAGGAACACTAGAGAGGAGCCTTGGCTCTGCCTAAACGTTGGGAACCAGGAGTACATTTTGATTGGGCAGAAGTTGTGTGCTGCCACAAAGAAAGGGCTCCACGTAGTTGTGATAATTGTATTTAACTAGGTGCCCGAGCTTGAAGCTTTAGGGGCATACACATGACATTGTAACGTTATTAAAGTGTCCGTGATAACTACAAAATATATGATAGTTTTCCTCTGTGAGCAGCACAGATGGGAGTTGGGCACTCACTGCCATACATGGATGCTTAGGTCTGGCTCGAAAGTTCAACTGTCACTGGCCTTCTAACCGTAACTAATATTATTCTACAGTTTTTTGCTTCACACAACTACATATCCATTCTCATGCTATTTTCTTGTAATGCTTAACTTTACCATACAATATTCCTTTAAAGTCAGACATAATGGCAGTGCCAAAACTGGTCTATACTTGAGGCTTCCCTACCATATGACCCCTACTATACCTTGTGTGTATCAACCGAGTAAACCTTACTATACACTCAGTACTTGCTTATGCTGCGACCCTTTTCATGCACACTACAACCTTGTGCTCTCCTGCTCCTGGCCTCCTTCGTTGTTGCGCTTTCCTGTACCTTTCACACCCACTTTGTATACTGCACACCGATCTAACATTAGACACTTTCAACACTTCATGTGCGAATGTGTTTTGTGAATTATCCTATATCCTTTCCAATATTTTGGTGTACTGTCCTTAAAGGCTTGAATCTGCTGTTACATATGTCGTTCATCTGTAAATTTTGACTTTTTATAGGGAACGGTTATTTGATTGGAAAACTAGCGAGGCCAACCCGTCCTGTCACAACTAGGCAGTTTACTGTCGGCTGCCAGCTTGTCAAGTGGGTGGAGAAACATTGGGCATGTTCTCGTCAGATGTTAAATTTAGAGGAATTTCTTTGTGATATTTCTTTTTGAAGTTAGGCCAAAACTATTCACAGGCCTTCCACATAGGGGGGCAGTGAAGTGAGAGCAACTGGAGAGAAGGGATTCGAGGCTGTCTGCTCTTCCCTTCTGAATTACCCCACAGAGGAACTAGAACTAGGCTTTAGTATGGGCACTGACATCTCTCTGAAGAGAGTGACAAACATCCTCTAAAGATCTGAACACGGATTATTTATTTTCTAAGTGTGCAAGGCCTTCTCTACTGCCCCCTCCAAAAGCTTTCTATCAATTTGGGGAGAGGATGTAGCCTTACGGCTGGAGCGGTCGACCTCGAAGCTGGGGAACCGGGTTCGGGTCTCAGGAACGACGCTCAACATCCTGTGATTCTGGGTAAATCACTTAATCTCCCCGTGCCTAACAAAAATTAATGTGTCCGTCTGTAACGAAACTGGTACTCATGTAAAAGCGCTCTGATACCTGATATCCTCGGGTCTCGTATGCGCTATATAAAACTCTAAAAAAAAAAACTAAAAAAAACCTGTATGCAGCCCAAAGGACAGAACAGCAATAAATAAATATTGCATTCGATGTGTGCTACACACTCTCTTAAGGTCTCTGTGGCTTACATATTTTGTGTGCCTCAGCCCCATTGCTAGAGACCCCTTCTCCTTGGCAGTGTCTCAGAGCCCTAACGTCTTTTGTCAGTCGATGATATATATATATATATATATACACACATACATATATATATATACACACATATATATATATATATATATATATATATATATATATATGCTCGAGTACAATCCATTAGCTCCTGATGAGGTGTTGAAGCGCTTTTCTGCGGGTAGCGATCTACTACGGAACCCAAAAAGGATTAGTGGTGAATTTGTATAGGGAAATATGAAATTAATTTGAGCGGTTGACAGGTTAGTCTGTTATTTGGATTGAAAAAGGATAGTGGAGGGATAGAAGAGGGAAAGGTTTGCATTTATATAGCGCCTGCTACCCCTGATGAGGTGTCAAAGCGCTTTTCGGCAGGTAGCTTGAGCAGTCTGGTAGGCTGGACCTTAAACCCAATACAAATATTTATGGTTGTATACTTTGATGCAGTAATATTAATTGGGCAACACAGATATACCACTCACTGTTCATGCCCAATTATTCTACAATATTCAGTGTGCAACTAATAGTTCCTTGATCTTTCCTCGGTGAACAAAACCTACCTGCAGGGAAATCCACCATAACTTATAAACACAATTAAGCAATCACAGCATAATGCATTAAATTTAATACTTTCTGAATAAAAAAAAATCATCTTCAACTGCTGGCTTTCTTGCTCTGCCAATACTGCAGAATGTGGGTTATCAGATACCTGCCTGCTATCGAGACAGCTTATTGCCACTTCCGGATTTTTAATTAACAAATCAGTGCTTATTGGGGTTGTACTTTTGAATCAGAACTACTGAAATAGACAAATGAAAACAAAGACTATTGAAATAAATGCCCACAAAATGAATAGCTATTTCCCAGAGTGAAAGTAAAATATTTTATTAGACAATAGCGCTTAACATAGATTTAGTTCGCATAACTAGGTCGTACAAACAAGAGTGCCTGTCACTTTGCAGTAACGGGCATGTTAATTTGTTGTGTACGAGCTACGCTCCTTCATGTGTTGTATTTGTCAGTTTAAGAGCCCAAGTAGCATGAAACCCGAGGCTTGTGGCGGAAGATCCCATTCAAGTCAAGGGACGTATTATGCCTCTTAGGACAGTGAAAATGATTCCAAAGCAGATGACTTCTCTACGGGTAGGTTAATAGGTACGCGAGAAGGATACTGTGGTGTACACTTTCCTTCGTGTTCTACCTAGTTGTTGTATAGGGTTCTCTTTAAGGGCTCGTGAGCTGAGCGAGCCATAGAATGTGCCGGTGGTAACAGAGTTCCATTCTAGGGCGGGCAGTTGGTGTTGGTGCCCTGGAGTGGGAGCCGTGTTACCTGACGCTTGCCTGTTTCTGTATTATTCATGTTTTGAAATAAACATGCTTAAGTGAACCGGTGTCATCCGATCACTACAATTGGCGACAAGGATGGGATGGAACCTCTTCGAGCTACAGTTCTAATTTTTTTTTTGGAACGGAAAAAGTCGGGACACGACCACATTTTTAAATTTTTATTCAGATTTTGTAATTCCTCACTCGAGGTTGGGCCTTGGTTTTGTATATTTTGGTTTCTTATTCCCTTATGGGAGACGGGGATCAAAGTGCTATTAGGGTGGAGCAAGCCATGGCTCAACAAAACTTCACGATCAGTTCTCCACATCCTTTTTGGGCAACAGGATCTCAGCCGGGTATAAAGTGGATGGAGTGGAAGGAGTATTTTGTAAACTACATTTGTGCTGTGGATGAGGCAGGAACTATGAAACCTGAACAAAAGAAGAGAATACTTCTTCATTCTTTAGGACCAGTGGGGTTAAAAACGTACACTCGTATGCCAAAAATTACTGGTACTACTATGGATGTTTTTGAGTGTGCGCTAAAAGACATGGATAAATATTTTGCACCGAAGGTATGCATAGGTGTAACAAGGCACAGATTTTTCCAAAGGAAGCAAAATAAGGATGAGCCTGTAGACGAATGGCTTGATGACTTGAAAAACTGGCAATAGACTGCAAGTTTGGGGAACTCCATGAGGAGTTGATACGTGACCAGTTGGTCATGCATAATAATAATTCATCTTTACAAGACCGTTTATGGGTTAATGGAGATGCACCACTCGAAGACCTTTTAGCAATTATGAGGAAGTCAGAAATGTCAGGGAGGTGCGCCATTGCAGTGAAAGACTCAGGGATTGACTCAGTAAAAGTCCAGGGAGGTGTGTTTAAGTTACAGAATTTGGAGAAAAATCAGACGCAGCAATCTTCAGGACGTGGGTGGAACCAACCACAAAGGATGTTAGGTAGAGACAGGAAACCTGAAGAGAGAAGGTGTTATCGTTGTGACAGTAAAGAACATTTGGCATTTAGCAAACTGTGCCCTGCCTTAAAAAAGAAATGTGGCATATGTGGTTTATTTGGCCATTTTAGTAAAATGTGCCGCAGAAGGAGTAATGTGAAATATGTGTGAGATGAGGAGCAGGATACGGTACAGGACCTTGATGTAGAAGAGAATTGTATTAAGAGTCTTCGAGGGAATTTTGTTTTAAATGTGAGGGATGATTCTATGAAAGGGAAACCTATATGTGAGTTATCTTTAGGCGGTGTCAATGTAAATGTCTATGCTGACTCAGGGTCACCATATACCATTGTAAATGAAGAAATTTGGAAAACAAAATTTATGGGAAAAATTGGGCATCATTTGAATGTTTCAGACGTGAACCCGGTAAGTTTCACTGGAGAAAAGATAAATATGCTGGGATTTAGATGGCTCACTCTTCTTTTTAAAGGGAGGTCAGCCAGAGGAAAATTATATGTGTCTAAGATTGGGCCATCTGTATTGGGTTGGTTAGATCAGAAAAATTTGCATATTATACTAGACCCTAACAGTGATGAAAAAGTACTTTTTATGGATGAAACAAGCAAATTAGGTGAGATTTTATCTAATAAATTTCCAGTGGTTTTTGGGAAGGATTTGGGGGCACTTAAGGGGTTTGAACACAGGATTGTACTCAAGAGCGATGCTGAACCAAAAGTGCACAAGGTGAGACCCATTCCCATGTTAATAAGAGATGAAGTTAACAAGGAAATACAGGGTTTATTAACCAAAGGGGTCATTGAAGAGATAGACACCTCGGAATGGATTTCTCTGGTCGTGGTCGCACGAAAACCCAATGGAAAAATCCGTCTGTGTGTGGATTTACGCCTTCTAAATAATAATATTGTTATAGAAAGATTTCCACTGCCCAGAATTAATGAAATGGTGTCATCTCTAAGGGGAGCAACTTGGTTTTCTACCATAGACCTTTCCACGGCATATCATCAGGTCGTGCTTGAACCTGAATCTAGGAAGCTTACGGCGTTCATTACGCCCTTCGGGTGCTATCAGTTTAGACGTATGCCGTTTGGCCTGGCATCGGCCGCTGCGGTATTTCAGCGTTTGATGCACAGACTTTTTGGTGAAATGAAGGGCGTGTGTTTCTTTCAAGATGACATCTTGATTGCTGCCAGTGGAAAAGGGGAACATGACACTATTCTAAATGGGGTTTTGGGAGCACTACAAGGTGCTGGTTTAACAGTTGAACTCTCCAAATGCAAGTTTGCGCAAAGAAGTGTTTCATACTTAGGGCACATTATCAGTGAGGATGGTGTGAAGCCTAAGCCTTCACTTGTAAATACCATCGTTGGATCACCCGCTCCCGTCTCCAAAGAAGAAGTTAGATCTTTTCTGGGTATGGCGGAGTATTGTGCTAAATTTATACAGAATTTTGCGGGAAAAGTTCACAACATACGTTCCCTTCTTTAAAAAAAATTGAAATTTGAATGGTCAGTGGAATGTGAGAGAGAATTTGCAGTGATTAAAACTGAGTTACAACGTGTAAATGCTCTGAGTAGCTTTGACCCCAATTTAGAATGTATGCTCACTACTGATGCTAGTGACAAAGGGTTGGGTGCTGTCCTGTCACAAAAAGGGAGAGATGGTAAGGAGAAAATCATTTTGTTTGCATCCAGGGCTTTATCCCCTGCAGAAAGCAGGTACCCCATCATTGAGAGGGAAGCTTTGGCATGTGCCTGGGCATTAGAGCATTTTCGCGCATTTGTTTGGGGGAAACCGGTGGTTGTCCTTACTGACCATCGACCTTTAGTACATATCCTCACCACAGAAGGTAGTGTGGGAGCTTCTGCCAGGCTTGCCAGAATCTCTATGAGAATGAAAGAGTATATTTATATGATGATCATCTTTGTACCAGGTAAAGACAATGTGGTAGCTGATTGTTTGTCTAGGCTACCTACTCCTTTGGAAGAGTGTGTGGATGACCCCTGGGGTAATTTCAGTATAGCTTTCATTCATGATTCGGGTACGCCGGCTATCACTAAAACGGAATGGGTGAATGAGCAACTTAAGGACAGTGAATTGGAAAGGGTCTCTGGTTACATGTGCAAAGGTTGGCCGAAGAAACACAACATCACGGGAGATTTGAAATCTTTCTGGGATGTACGCATGGAGTTATCTCTGGATAGGGATTTGGTGTTGAGAGGGTACAGGATTATTCCACCGAAAAGTTTACGCAACAAGGTGTTACAACTTTGCCACGAGGGCCACTTTGGGATCATCAGAACTAAAATGATGGTTAAAGGTATCTTTTGGTGGCCAGGGGTTGATAGTGATGCCGAAAAGTTCGTGAAAGGATGTTCTGTATGCTGTTCTGCGGATAAGTCTTTAAAAACCTTGAGACCCCCAATGAGTGAGGGGTTAATTCCCAGTCTTCCTTGGGAGACTATTGCGGTTGACATTTTTGGACCTGTAGGGGATTTGAAAGAGTATGGTATCGTAGCTATTGACCTATTCACTAAGTGGCCTATTGTTAAGGTAGTGGATAGAGTAGACACAGACGTTGTACTAGAGATTTTGGACAACATTTTTGTGCTGGAAGGACTGCCTGTATGCGTTTTAAGTGACAATGGTGTACAGTTTGTGTCGAAGATGGCTAAAGAGTATTTTGAGAGATGCGGTGTCAAACATAAAACTACTTCCTTGTACAATCCTAGTGGTGATGGCACAGTAGAGCGCTTCAACAGAGTGATTAAAGGGGTGATTCAGGCAGCCATGAATAAAAAGTTAGACTGCAAATTAGAAGTACAGAAAGCAGTTTGGGCTTACAGAGTTACGACACAAACCACCACAGGGTTATCTCCTTTCATCATGATGAGAGGGAGGACACCGAGATGTAAGTTTAGCCCGGGTTGGCTTTTGGAAGGCAGAGTACAACATTGGTCCTCTACTGATGTCAAAAGGAATTTAGAATCAGTTCATAAGAAAAGTAAAGAGTATTACGATGTTTCTCATGGCACAAAGCATGTTCCTGTTAAGGTGGGTGATTGGGTTCGCATCAAAAAACCATTTAAAGTTCCAAAAGGTGAAAGTAAATTTGAAACACCGCAACAAGTGGAGGAGGTTCTACGCAATTCCATTAGACTCAAGGATGGTAGGGTTTGGAATCTCAAGAATGTGGCTCTTGATATTAATCATCAATCTGTGGAGGGCACTCAAGAGTTGCTTCATCCATCCAATTTTGAGTGGGTGGAAGACTATTTTAATAATAGTGCTATCCAATCAGATTTGGGTTCTGATGGTCAACTGACGTCAGGTATCTCCGCCACTCAGGGTGGTGAGGCAATGGAGTCTAGCCTTTCCACCACTAATTTAACTCCTAATGTTTCTGCTTCTTCTTTAAGGGGTGGTGAAGGGCCTTCCGGTGCTGGTAATTTTAATAGTGTTGAACCTATTCAATATGGCTCCAACGCTGGGGGGGGGGGGGACACACCAGCGACTACAGGAAGAGAAGGAGGGTCCTTCCTGGATGGCTTAAGGAATATGTTATATGACCTTGTACCTTTTTCAGTGGAATATTGTTGGTATGGGGTACAGTTATTTTTGATGTTATGTTTTCTGGTTTTTCTTTTTCCTTCCTCTTGCACCGTTCCCTTTCCCTTCTTGGTCATAACCTCTACCTTTCTACTTCTTCCAAAGAGGGGTTATGTGTGGTGTACACTTTCCTTCGTGTTCTACCTAGTTGTTGTATAGGGTTCTCTTTAAGGGGTCGTGAGCTGAGCGAGCCATAGAATGTGCTGGTGGTAACAGAGTTCCATTCTAGGGCGGGCAGTTGGTGTTGGTGCCCTGGAGTGGGAGCCGTGTTACCTGGCGCTTGCCTGTTTCTGTATTATTCATGTTTTGAAATAAACATGCTTAAGTAAACCTGTGTCATCCGATCACTACAGATACCACTGCTTTCTACCTGGGTAAGATAGTCAGCAAGCTCTAATTTAACGTATCCGTAAAACTAGCACTTTTTCCAAAATTTGTGTCGGTAAAACAAGGCACTTTGTCCAGAACCTTTTCGGCTACCGTCAAAAATATGATTAGTAACAGGTCGTCACTCTACTTTCCATCCATGCTAAAGGCTTATATTCTTACCTCCGTTCTGTTTTGCTCTACTAATGCCATTTCGTGCGCGGGTCCTCTCGACTATGCCATTCATGACCATTCTCCGGGCATCTACCCTTCCACAGATGCCAAACTACGTATGCCTGCCCTACAGCCCGAGGAACACCCAGCCCACCAGGGTTATCCGAGAATTACTTCTCTCATGTACCATTATAACTCACCGTAGGATCTTGTTGGCCCTCCGCGGGTCGGACGAGTTATTGACGGCCATAGCTACAGCAGATGGAAGGAAGAGCTGAGAGCGCCCAGAACAGCTGGTCCGCAGCTCTAGCTGAGTCGGTGTTCCGTCGTTTCTTAGAACACCGGCGAAAACTCTTCCGCTTCCGGGTGAGGAGCACAACGTGCAGAACTACTGCTTGCGAGAGCATTTTACCTGGAGTGAAAGGGAGTCGGAGTGTTAACGATTAATAAGCATAAAAACCTTCACGTGCAGACATTATTTAATGTTGTCAATCCCATCTCTGGAACGAACCCTTTTCATTTTGAACTGCAGAAACGTGGGAGTGACCGCACCATAAGATGTTTTTTAACATGGCGCTCGCTGCCACTGTTCTGGTTACGCGGTGCTACAGATTACATTACTTAACTTAGTTTTACCAAACGCAATAGTATCCTATTCACCAACATAGAAAGGCTAAACGGCAAAGTAGTCCCCATCGGATTCGAACCTCTCAGATCTCAAAAGTGGTAATTTAATATAGTTCAGAAAGACACATGCCACGCCTGTCCTCTTTCTATTCCAACGCTTGACGGAAGCTAGAGGCCGCGCCGGGACTCCTTTCAGGAAATAAATAACGGCCATGTGTTTATGTGTTGCTGTTGAGAAAAGATTAAGAGCTGGTAGGTGAAAACAATGTGTATAAAAGTATCAGCATTGTTTTGAAACGTAGCGTCTAGCCCTCTATTTACTATACGAGTCGTTTAGACATAATGTAGACAGCTCTCATACATTTTAAGTGATTTTGTCTTGTGTTCGCTCATTTAGGTATCCGGTTCAAAAGAGAAAATCCCATATTTCTCAACTTTTCCACATTTTGTGTACTGGCATTGGCTTACAAATACAAGCCAGGCCAGTAAAACAGTGGTGGCTGGTGACATTTGAAAGTGGTGAGGTGTAAACCTTCTGTGGGACAGCACCGTGGCGAGCTCGCGCAGCGAGCGAGCCCGAACAATTAAAGGGGGATTCTCCCTCCGAGAAAATTTAGAAAAAAGAGTGGGTAAATGGTGCATTTTCAAGCAAATTTGAAAAGCAAGAAGGTTAATAAAGCAATTGTGAAAGTGCAGTTATTACATTAATAAAGGGATGTCATCTAAAAACAACATGGTAGCTGCTTATTCAGTATAACCACAGAGCTTCATAACAGACTTCATGATACAATGCTGAGAACCTCACAGATTTTTTTTATTTAAACTGCAAACAACTAAACAAACAACTAAACAGGTCACAAACTAGCAGCATTCATCAAGAAATGTTATGATTAACGTATTGTTCACTTTCTGTAGACAAAATCAGCACGTCTGTCTTTAATAGCAGCGAACTTCTCAATAACTTTAACGTTAAAGTCTGGGATTCTTTTGACGAGGTCTCTCTCAATAGAGAGCATTGCCAAAGCATTCAGTCTTTCCTCAATCATGGTGTTCCTCAGGAATGTCTTAATTCTGTTGAAAGAGGTAAAACATCGTTCCGACTCTGCTGTTGTCATAGGAGTGGTAATGACTATTTTTAGTAAAGTCACTGTCTCTGTAAGTGACTGTTCCATATTAAGCTTCTGAATTAAAGCCAGCAAAGAAATGGCACCAGTGGCCTGCCGGTATACATGCATTCCGTACAGTACAGTCAACTCAGTTTTCAGATCCTCTTTGTTGAGTATAGGATAAGCTTCCACAGCCTCTTTCAGAGCTTGCTCAGGGAAGGAATGATCATAATTTGCAAACTGATCACTTTGCAGTAATGAGGCACTCACCAAATGTTTTGTAAAAGAAAAACGTTCCTGTGCATGCACAATTATAATGTCACATACCTCCTATGCAGTTCGGACCAGACTGCTGATGTTTTTCCTGCGGTTTGAGAAAGTAGAATCCTTTGGCAGTGTGCTGTCTAAATTGTCAACCCCAACTCTCACTTTGCTCACGCTGGTGACAAACAGACTGGTAGCTCTTTGCACAGAGACAGTATCTATGGCTCGTGTTTGTAACTGGCTGTATAATATGTCGACATGAAGCATTATTTCATGAAATAAAAACAGAAAGAACCGAAACTCTCTGTCTTGTAGTGTTCTAGCAAAGCCACGGGCTTCATTCCGACTTTTGAATTAAAGTCAGCATTGGCTTCTATGGCGTCAAAACATTTCTCCAGATCATCCCTATATTGGAATATTAGCTTGATTGTACGTATGTGAAAGTTCCAACGAGTTGTGGGTCCCCTTGGAAGCCTTTTGGCCACAATTTCCTGAAGTACTTCCGTTCTTTTGGGGGAATGTGAGAAGAATGCTGCCATGCCTCCTACATCGAAAAAGAAAATTTGTGCCTTAGAGATCTTTGATACTGCCTGTTGCATAATAAGATTAAGTTGGTGGGCGTAACAGTGCACATAATGGGCATTAGGGTACACATCCCTAATACTTTTCTGTACTCCTCCAAGGCTTCCACTCATTACTGACGCACCATCATAGCTTTGTGCAATAAGTTTTTGTTTTTGAGGCTGCTCTGGAAAAATCAAGTTCAGTTCACGCAGTATAGCTGAAGTAATGGTTTCTGCACTAGAGTCTCTTAAATGTGTAAAACCATAGAACCTCTCCACAACTTTACTGTCGTTGTCAAGGTACCGAAAGACTACTACGGACTGTGTTTTTGTGGCCACATCAGTGGTGTCATCAGCCTGGATAGCCACAAAGTCTGTGTTTTTCATCTGTTGGACAATATGGCTTCTCAAAATTTCAAGCATACACTGAAGAAGTTTATTTTGTATCGTTTTAGAGGTGCCCTTAAAGACTGTAGCACTTGCTAAATGTGCTTCCATTTCATGGTCTATGCTTGCTATTAAATCCACAAGGCCTCTGAATATTCCAGGATTTGATGAACTTTCAGATTCATCATGGCCTCGCAATGCCAGTTCAAAAGCACCACAGAAACGAATGCAATCAATTATTTTTGACAGTATGTGTCTATTCCTATCAACTGCTTCATTGTGCTTCTGTATTGTTTTGCGGTATGCGTCGCTTATGTGGGCTTCAATCGGTGTGTCTCCCAACATTCCCAGTCTCGTCAGGTTTTCCATATGGATTCTTGTGTGTGCATGCTTCTTTGTTTTGTCTGACAAATGCTTCAAGTCTATTACTCCTTTTTTGTCCAAGGAATGTCACCACCAAACAGCAAGCAGGGGAAGCAGAACAGAAAATTTGTTGAAGTACACCCTGTAAGCCAATCAACTTTTGTGTACCAGGTGTTTGAGAATGTACGTTTGTAAGTCTTCCCTCTGTCTTGAGAAATTTGTTGTAGTTGTTGGTCGGGCCGGTCAGGTCCAAATCGTTTTACAGTTAGTTTGTCTTCAAGGCTCAGTCGAATGAATGGCCTTGCAAGTATCTGTTCTACTGTATTCATGGTGTCTTACCAATATTAAAGTTACCTGTCAATAATCAAAGTACAATGTGCCCCAGGGCTCATGCTTAAGCCCAACTTTGTTTAATATCTATGTCGTTCCCTTGGCCGACCTCCTGAGGACCTATGGGTTTACGCCAATATCATACGCGGATGACACCCAGCTTACCTTTTCATTTAATAAATCTACCCTCTCCGCTCAGTCTACCTTCTCGTCCGGCATGTTAGCAATCTCCCAATGGATGCGAAACAATTTTCTACAACTAAAGGCCGGGAAGACTGAAATTATGCTCTTTGGAGAGGCTCCACTGTTGTGGTCACCGGAATGGTGGCCAGGAGAGCTGGGTGTTTCCCCCGCGCCTAAGACAGCAGTAAAAAATCTAGGTGTTCGCATCGAGCAGGCCTTGACCATGAAGGAACACGTGACCCACACTGTTGGCTCCTGTTTCCATGTGCTTAGTCTGTTGAGACGAGTTTTCCCTTTTCTTCCAGACTCTACACGAAAAACTCTTATCCAGACTTTGGTATTGAGCAGACTGGACTACTGCAATGCCTTACTGGTCTCAGCTAATGAGTCTTCGCTGGACCGTTTACAGGTAGTCCAGAACACAGCGGCTCGTCTGGTACTAAATGTCCCTTATAGAACGGCCTCCCTTCCGCTTCTTCAACAGCTCCATTGGCTTCCAGTGCGCAAACGTATAAAGTTCAAAGTTTGCTGCATCGTCCATAAGGCGGTGTATGGTAACGGCCCAGTTTACCTCGCGGAGAAATTTACTCGTTATACTCCCTCTAGGGATCTCCGCTCGGGTTCCAAATCTCTTCTTGTGGTTCCTCGGGTCAAGAAGTCAAGGACAGGCGGGAAAGCCTTCTCGTATCTTGCTCCCTTTACTGGAATCAGCTTTCCACCTCACTGAGGCAATGTCCGGACCATCTTCAGTTTAGAAAGTTTCTGAAAACTGCTCTGTTTTAGATTCACTTTTGCGCCAGCCTTCTCTTGTATGTCCGCAAGCGCAGAGATACCCCTTTGGGGGTGATTCAGGCGCTATACTAAACCCATAAATAAATAAAATAAATAAATGTATAAGGTTTGGTGCAAAAACATCAAATTTCTCTATAAATACATATCTTGTGCATTATCATAATATATCTCCAACAGCTCCCCTTTGCACAACATGATTTTTAAAAATACAGCCTTATAGCCTGCTGCCTCTGTGTGCCATACTAGTTGCTCAAGGCCCTGAAGCAGACATATCTCGTGTGACAGGTGAGCGCCTATAACAAGGCATGGGAGAGGGCCTTTAACAACTGGTATAGCCCGAGGCAGCTGGACTATAAAGCTATTATTACAGTCCACCCACTGAGGGTTCTACATTAAAAAGGGAGGAACAAAAAAACAAACAATGGGAAGTTGGAGCTGAAAGCTTACACCTGCCATTACAATCCCTGAACCACTTCATTGTTTTCAATGGAACTCGTAACATTCCAATCCATCTTTTAATACTGATTACACAGTTCCATGCCTCAAATTGATACTGATGTGCACCCACCCGACCCAGCATGTAGACCACATATATAGCCTTTAACTAACATTTAAAAAACATAGCATCAGTTTCCTTACCTTAAACACTGAAGTTTTTGTGTTGTGGGGGTGCAAGAGCAGCAAAGTAGGTTGGGTTCTGAACAAGACACTCTTGTTCTTTGGCCAAAAATTATATATAGCGTGTCACACTGCCTTTACCAGATGCTGAAAAGAAAAATATAACCTAATTACTTAGTAGTAGTGGCAACGAAATGCATAAATTAGAAACACTTATTCTTTATAATTTCACAAACCCTCTGATTTTAGTCAGTCATGCAACATTGGTATCACTCTTAAAATTGTTGCAGCAGCACTTCAGCCTTCAATCATGGCAGGTGGACAACATCGCAGTTCGCAGACCTTCACCCAATGGCTGCGCACGCACTTTTACATGCTGGAAGTGGGCCTAGGGTGCTGATGGTAAGTACCAGTTTAAGCAACCTCACCTCAGGCCCAGAATGGCAGCTGGTCATAGAATGTTTATTGTTGTAACCAGCACAGGAATCTGAACAGCAGTTGGCAGTGGCACCATGTGCTACTGCAACATTTAAAGCATAAGCCTTTAGATATTGCTGTTGCTATTATGTAAGTGGAACACACAAAACACAATCACTTCCGTTTATTCCTGTGGTACAAAAAACACATTTCTGAAGCTAGGCTGGCATGCATCTCTGAGACCCTGAAGCATACATGCTGCGTGCCAATGCTCTTAGCTTCAGAAACATTTCTATCTACAAGATAGAAATGTATGTTTCTGAATCTAGGCCCTGCTGGCACACACCACCCGGGACATCTTAAGGATTTTGGGGGCCCTGGGCCAAACGTATTTAGGGGACCCCGGCCCCTGTTAGGAACAGCTTTGAATATATGGTCCAGATTCAGCTGTTTCATGATCTCTTTGACTAGGTCACTGACAGTGCCCAGCCACTCCTCCAAAATTCTAAATGTGTTTACATCAATAATATTCATGGATAGTGATGACACGTGATTTCAATATTGCAACACAACAGCAGCAACACAACAGCAGCTCACTAATATTAATGCAAATAATCTCTGTGATGCCCTCCCATTTCTGAAATGTGCAAGGTACTGTTTTGATCTAAAAGTAACTTTTTTAAGGATTTTGCATGAAACGTTAGCTAACATTTCTCTGCAAAATGTAATACACTAGTCTCCCACATCACCCACATTAAAAATAAATGTCAGGAAAACGGTATTCATAAAATTCTGTTGATGAAGGTCATCAGGGCAAGACTGCAGAACAGAGCTGGAAAATGTCTCTCTCTCTCTGCGCACCTCTCTCTGAGAAGCATACACAGTGTGTGTCAGCAGGGCCTAGCTTCAGAAACATTTCTATCTGCAAGAAAAGTTATGCTTCTGAAGCTAGGCCCTGCTGGCATGCAGCGTGTATGCTTTTCAGAGGTGCGTGCCAGCAGAGCAGGGCCTAGCTTCAGAGACATAACATTTCTTGTAGATAGAAATGTTTCTGAAGTTAGACCCTGCTGGCACGCACTGGTGCGCGCCAGCAGGGCCTAGCTTCAGAGACATTACATTTCTATCTACAAGAAATGTTATGTCTCTGAAGCTGGGCCCTGCTCTGCTGGCACGCACCTCTGAAAAGCATATGTGCCAAAAGGGCATAGCTTTTAAAACATAACATTCCTTGCAGATTGAAATGTTTGTGAAGCTAGGCCCTGCTGGCACCACGCACCCTATAGGTGTGTGCCAGCAGGGCCTAGTTTCACAAACAATTCTGAGTTACTATGCACCAGTCTGCGGTCCTGCTATAAACACTAACACTCTTTGAAGTGCGGAGCAGTCACTCTGCACTTCAAAAAGTGTTAATGTTTATATGAAACATGACCTGAAAGTATTAGCGCCACGCTGCCGGCTTTGGTTGGAGAGGGTGCACTGTGCACTCACTGTGCGATGTGTTCTTGTGTCACACTTGAGAGACACTGCATTTCGATCTACAAGAAATGTTATGTCTCTGAAGCTGGGCCCTGTTCTGCTGGCACGCACCTTTGAAAAGCATATGTGCCAACAGGGCCTAGCTTTTAAAACATAACATTCCTTGCAGTTTGAAATGTTTCTAAAGCTAGGCCCCGCTGTCACGCACCATAGAGGTGCGTGCCAGCGGGGCCTAGCTTCAGAAATATTTCTGAGTTACTCCGCACCAGTCGATTCCGCTATAAACACTACTAACACTCTTTGAAGTACAGAGTAGTCACTCTGCACTTCAAAAAGTGTTAATGTTTATATAGCAGGAACGCGACCCGAAAGTATTAGCGCGGCTGGCTTTACATGAGCGTGCCAGTCAGTACACACGGAGGACACAATCGGTATCAGTCAGTGTCCTCCCTCCAGTCTCATATACACAAAGTCAAGCACTGACTGGCGCGCTCATGTAAAGCCAGCCGCGCTAATACTTTCGGGTCGCGTTCCCGCTATATAAACATTAACACTTTTTGAAGCACTTCAAAGAGTGTGTTAACAAAAAAGTATGTAGTTCGTTCCATCATGGACTTTGCGAACTCACTAACAGTGTTAATAGTGAGTTTGCAAAGTCCATGATGGAACGAACTACACAGGGGCTGGAAAGAACTACATACTTTTTTGTTAGGCACTGGGAGATTAATGATTTTTCCCCAATCCCCAGTATCACAGGATGTTGAGCCAACAACGCCACGCCGACCTGCTCGAACCTGGTTCCCTTCAGGTGAACCAGGCCCGAGTCTCGGCGTCGATGGCTCAACATTTTATCGTCGACGTCACAAAGTGTGCAGCAGCAGGGTTCATGGCCGTAATGCCCAGAGCACAGCTGAGCTGCGCTGCCGACTTTGGTTGGAGACTAGTAGGGTGTGCACACTCACTGTGCGACGTGTTCTGTGCACTGCAGTCATGGCCGTAAACATGGCCAGAGCAGAGAGCTGCCAACTTTGGAGGCACCAAAGTCGACAGCTCTGGCCATTACAGAGGCGCCCATGACGACTGCAGTCCACAGTTCCACACGTCGCCAGGACTGACTGCACCACGTTGTTGCTGTGCCTGCAAAATATAAATTATTTATACTAACTCACTATGACTATGAGGAATCCTCCATCCGGTCTGACTCAGCGCTCAGCCGGATAGGGTTCAAGGCGGCAGGCCAGCAGCAGGCTCACTCTGAGAACGAAGTAGAATGTGTGTGCTCAAGCTGAGGCCTCGGGCCTACCGGGGAAACAGGTCAAGCTGCAGCGGAGCTCTCGTGACTCTCTCTCTCCATGGACCACTCCCTTGTGTGCGCATTAAGAATCAAGCAATCGCGTGCGCACGCAGAGGGGAGGGGGAGAGAGACGTCGAGCTAGGGGAGCAAATCAAATGACCAATCGCTGCAGGGCTTTACAATAAAGCCATGCAGTGATTGGTGAATATGCTCCCCCATGCTCCAGACCGTAGCCAATGGTGCCCCCCAGTCACAGGCTCCGCAACTGCGTTCTCTGCCTAGAGACGGCTGAGAGACGCTGAAGCAGCCAATCCAGGCGCTGCTAAAGCAGCGCTTGGATTGGCCTGGGGCAGGGCAACTCGCCGCTCTTTAGGAGACCGGGGGCTGCAGCTTCGATCTCCCCCGGCTCCTTCATTTTACAGCAGAGGCTTTTAACATTGCGCATGTCGGGCTGGCCAGGGAAAGGCACCCGGCCAACCCGACATGCGCATTGCTGCTACTCCTTGCTCCTAGCCCCACCCCCTTAAGCCTGCCGTGGAGGCAGGCAGACTAAGGTGACGTCACCATCACGTCAGGACCCGCGGCTGAGACAGCTGACCTCCGCCGCGGGCTGAAATTTTGTTTAAACTAAAGAGTAAAAGTAAGTACACAAAACACTCTCTATTTTGGCAAAATAAATCAGTGGGGCAACGCCCATATGCAGGAACCGCCACTGCAGTAAAATAAAAGCCAGGTGGCAGCCTTAGTTCTGTGTCATGCGGCCCCAGCTGCAAAGGTCCCAAGTTTCCCACAAGGGATTTTTTTAGCCTATTATTGTGTTTTTTAATAGGATTCTGGGATTTGTAATGCTAGTATTATATTGGGTTAAATAAGACGATAAGATAATTCTAAGACAAAAACGGAACTGGGCTAACTTATCAAGCATGGACCTCATACTTTGCAGCTAAGCAGCTGGCACAGTACAGGCAGATCCCTGTTCATTATTCAATTTGAGAGCCTCGTATTTTACAATGCGCTGCCGTTCTTCTTAACGACTGCTCACACCATCAGTTCCCCATCCCACAAACTCAGACCCCATCTGTTTACCTTTATGAAAAATCGAGTCCTTAATTTATAAGGCAATTTCCAAAATATGTGATCCTTGATCAACCTTTGTCTTCCTTATTCGCTGAGCATGTGTTCATCATACCCTACCCATAACACTGTGCCTACATTCACTGCTCGGTATTCTCTTGCTCTTTGAGCCTTGTGCCCCATCTGCAAGACTTTTACCTTCTAGTCCCCTGTTCTGCTAAACATGGGCAAGCTCCTGCTTCAACCTAAACAGGTGACCTTTCGCCTATGGTGCAATCTTTTTCTTATACTTTCAGTCCAGTATCTGTTTCTAGCACATCCTGATGCCCTTCACTTCTGGCATAATCTCTTTCCTTCTACTTCCGGGTAAACGTCTGCTTCCAGCCTGCTGGGTGACAATTTACTTCTGATGTAACCTTTTACTTTCTACTTCCAGGCAAGCATTTGCTGTCAGCCCAGGAATGGATATCTATATACTAGGTGAACGTTTGAACCCTTCCTTTTCAAGGTGACAAAGTCACATTTACGTTAACTTATTCTGGGCCACTGGCTCTGCCTTGGAGTGTTTCCCTCTGGTTCAGGAATGCCATTGCAGTAACCTGCTAGTAAACCATCTGTTCTCACGGTCATTTGTTTGGAGACATTGTTTGCCCTTGGCTGCAGGCCCATCCCATGTAATGATCCAGACACTTAACCAAGCAGGACTACCTTGTAAGTCCCCTATGCCCCTGCAAGATTCCATGGTTTACCAAATATGGGGACCACGTTTATAATGTCAAACCCTAATTTCAATATGGACACAGTTAATCAAGTGTTTGAGACTTGAGCCTTATGCAGGCGTTTTAGACCCAACATGGAAGTGTTTTTTAGGTTGAAGCCTACCAGACAGTGCCGTTGTCTGGTTTGCTAACGACGTCTTAGGGACATTCTGAAAGCTTCCCTGGGAATGCATTCCGCCATGGCTTACCATTGGCTTTGTAACTCACATTTGCTTGCTTTTTATTTGTTGGCTTTTTTTTGTTTTAGGCTGGCAAGCTTGAGTTTGTCCCTCCCATGGAACATAGCCTATTTGCTGTATTCTTCCACAAGTGCTCGCTTTCTGTTAGCAGATCTTTAAATCTTGTTCTTACCTTGTCACATTTGCTGTGCCTTCAAAGGCAGAGGTCAAACGTGAGGCTGTGTCTTCCGAGGAAGCTTGGCCTTCACTTTTCTTTCTCTGACTTCAAAGGGAGAGGATTTATGTGACAATCTTGTTGTGAAAGAAAATACTTTTTTAACAGCACACATCATTTAAATGTCTGTAAATGAACTGTGCATATATTTCAGAATATATCAGAATTAGGAAACCACAAATGAAGCACTTTTTGTGTAATTCTGAAGTGGGGCGGAAACCAATTTTTAATACAATTTAAACTAATCAATACACTAGGTGATGAGATTTCCAGACATTATTGTTTGTGCGCTGTATACTTTTATCAGTAAAACTATATGTCTCTGCAAAAACTATATGTCTCATTTCAATTGAAAATGTGTTGTCTGTAATGGCAGTGCGCTAACACACCATGCATACTTCATACTACGCCACTCTACTCACTCCACTCAACAACACTCTATGCCACTCCACTCTACAACATGCCACACCACAACACTCCACACCACATCACTGCACTGTGTGCCACGCCACTCCATAACACAACACTCTGACATGCCCCTCTAAGATACTCTATGACATGCCACTGCACTCTACGCCACTCCATGACATTCTACTCCACTGTACGCAGCTCCCTCTATGCCACTCTACTCTGACACACTGTTCCACTCTACAACACAGTTCCTCACTCTGCAACACTTCACTCTGCTCTCCCACTCTGTGCCCCTCCACTCTGCACCTCCTCCACTCTGTGCCCCCCCTGCACCCCCGACCACTCTACACCCCCCCCTGCATTCACCATCCCTATTGCATGATGGTCTGCACCACTGCAGACAGCTTTCACTTCTTTCGCATGGTGTCCTAAAATTCTGCCTCTCTGTTTACAGCCATTGTATCTTTTAAGGAAGCTTCCTCATTCATTCATATTCTTTCCTGACTAGTACTATATGTTACAGGCATAACTATTTGGTTTCTTATTAATTTGATGAATGTTTACTATTTGCATGAAAATTATAACTTTTTGAGTCTAGCAACATATACAGATGATTTTGTTCTTATTTCTTTTCTTTGAAATAATTTATATTCATGTATTACCACACACAATATGCATTTAGGTCTTCAATATCCTGTGAGAAAGCAGTTCTCTGTCCCGCTCCTTGACGTTTAGGGGGTTATCTCTAGAAAGGTTGATCTTAAGGGCCAATAGAATGTAGGGATAGTTTTAACTTGTATCTGATGTCAAATGTTCCTCCTCAAAGACAGCAAAAGAATTAGCGTTCTCTTTGTTCCCAGTATTTATCCATATTTATGTTGTTTGGTGTACAAATGAAGTAGCAACAAGTGCATTACCAAATTTATTTAACCAATTGAATTTGATTTATTCCTTGACCCATAGCAACACATTTCTTCACCTATTTCCTTCCCATCTCACTACTGAATTACAGCTATACTGAACTTCACTATAGAACTCTAGTTCTGTTGCCAGCCACTGATTACCTGCATTACTTAGTTCCATTTCTGACCATAGAACATGTGCACCACCCCTCAGCATAGTTCTTGCATTGTCTCCTCAACCACACAAGGCAATCTTTCCCTTTCACCACACATTTCCATCTCCCAGCTCTACAGCGTTGCGCAGCACCTCTTTCACCCTAGTGGAGTCCAACTCCTTCATGCTCTAGAACAAGGTACATTAAGGTGGTCTGCATAAAAGGTGAAATGAAGGATTATGGCCCACTACAGGGGTAATGCAGGTTTGCAGAAGGGTAACAGTACCTCTGCTTCCCTCGTCCAAGTCATTACTTCTGAGGAGAATTTCTTCTCGAGACAGGAAACACCAGGAAATGCTGAAAATGCTAGGCCTGCCAACCCTAGACTGGGCACTATAAAATGGTTGCCTAAATGGAGTCAAGGATGCCAGGAAGTAAAGGTCCAGCTGGGCCTGAACCTCATCCTGGTTGTTTCACGCTCTTTCTCTTTTGTGCTTGGGAATAGACTACGGGGGCAGTACCATATGGAGCATTTTTTAAGAGAACCCTGTCATAGTGGGATTTTGTTTGGTAAAAGGAACTTTACTGCATTGCCCTAGGTCGTGGTACTTGTTATGCTCTGGTGGAGCTCCTTCCTTCCATTTACAGAAAGGGGATAGTGTCAGTGCTTAGCTCAAATGTGGTAGGAACGGTGTTCTGCACATGTGCTGGGTTTCTCTTTCAGCCAAGGCGATAAAAAACAGGCTGTCTGTCTCAGGGTGAATCTGTTTAAAGAGAGACTGATCAGCATGTAAGCTAGTTGTTTGTTGGATACTGCTTACCTGAGTAGTGTCATTAACCTGATGTTATGCTGTCCAATTACTTACTATCCCTCCACAATGGACAAGCATATTGCAAAAAGAAAACATGCATCCACAAACTCAGGTTCTTTCTGGTCTCATTTGCCTAGAAGATCAAGGTCTGACATGCCGAGCAACAAGATAAAATCAAGACACTAATATTGGAGCATTTTGCATTAGGGCGGTCGACTTCGGATCTGGGGAATCAAGTTTGAGTCTCGACAGGGACGGTCAACATTCTGTGATTCTGGGCAAATCACATAATTTCCCCGTGCCTAACAAAAATGAATGTGTCCGTCTGTAACGTTACTGGTGCTCATGTAATGCGCTCTTATACCTTTGGGTCTAGTTCGCGCTATATAAAACAACTCCAACAAAAAACAAAAGATCTTTCTTCCATTGAAGGGTTCCAGATGATGTGGCATGTTCCCATATATATGTGATGGCGATGATGTAGCCCCAATAGGAGAGCAAAAATGGAAATCCATCACTAAGACTATGTTGACAGAAATCTAATCCAATAGTTAGGACGAATATACAATTTTCAATGTCTGATGCTCCAGGAACCGCTGAATTGACTGTCCTCCATCAGTTTCAGAGATCTCATATGCTTTAAGTATCTATTCCTTTTCACTTGTTGGATGATGTCCTTAGAGAATCAAAGGAACCGTATTGTAAAACTATGCCAACATTCATGTGTAGACTGTATCCTTTAGAAGATATGGATTCTAAGTTGCCTGATGTCATTCCTGTCAACTCTATTGTTGCCAGTGTTGTGGAAAGAACCTCAATATTTGAAGAAACTATTCTGAAGGATGCAGCTGATAATAAGGGTTGATTCAGCTTTGAAGCAGGTGTATTTAAGCTCTCACTAGGCATTGAGGGTAGGCATATATAGGACTTTAGTTCGCCATCATTTACATCCGATTTCAAAGCTTTGTTCAAAGCAATACAAGATAGTTCTGAGTGCTCAGAATTACATGAGGAAATGCAACAGCTACTTTGACATTTTGTTTGATGTGGTGTGAGCTTGACCCTTGGCCAATGTAGTATTTTTAATGGCTAGGCACACCTTGGTAATGAAAGACTGGAACACAGATGTAGCCTAAATATTCTCAACATTATGCATGCCATTTGCTGATGCTTACCTTTTTGGCCCTGATCTTGAAGACCAAATGTATTGTTTTTCCTATTCCTTCAGATGTCAGCAGTCTAGATCTTCTGACTTTTATAAACATAAGTGTTCATTCAGATAACTTTCCAGGAGACAGCAGCTTATCGAACAAGGCAAGAAGTTACAAGGAAATAACTTTTCTAGCTGTTCTCTACCAAACAGAAACAAGAGTCTATTAAGAAAAAGCTATGTTCCTGACTATGCCAAATCCCAAGCAGACGGTGGTTGGTCCAGGATTACTGGTTGGAGGTCGTAGTCTGTTTTCTGGATAAACTGTGAATATCAACTTCATATGACTGGATGTTGTGGATAGTCCATGAATGCTACAGATAGTTTATTTCACCTCCCCCACAGTTAGGGGCCATACCTATGTGTCACGAGGTGGGTCCGGCCCAGGGGGGTGTGAAGTCGACTATGGACTGGTGGGGTGTGTCACCCACCGTTTCCCCTCCTCTCTTACCGCAGCAGGACGACTGGAGCTGTCCGGACATACGGGAATGTGAGGGTGATGAGGGATCTGGTCGCGGCTCCTTTAATTGGGAGGACATCGTTGGAGGCCCCGCCCAGATGGATGACGTCGATGGGACTCGGCCCACAAGAACCCGAGGAACACGGAAGCCGGTGTGTGTCAACACCGGAGGAGACGAGAGAGACGGACCGGAGAGGAGCGAGGAAGAGGAGTCACAGGCGGAAGCGAGCAGAGGAGAGGCGACGGAGCGGTGGAGAGACGCCAGCAAGCCAGGAGGCCAACGTACCCGTGGTTCGCCCAGCCACGTTCCAGGAGGAGCGTGGCTTAAACAGGTACGCGAGCGTTTGGCGGGTTGGAGAGGAGGAAGGGAGGGACCCGACTCGAATGTGTAGAGTGTCCCCTATTCCCGTTGTACCCGTCCTGAGCACCTCACCTTCACTTAGGGTTGCTGTGAATACTCACCGTGTGCTCCCTCACTACCCCTCCCATTCACTCTGTGCCATAACCCTCATACTGATACCTGCTATCTATTTCCTCCCTGCACCTCATCGCCTTGAGTACCTGCCTCACCCGAGCTGACGACCGCGTGGGTGTACCCCGGACCGGATGAGGAAAAACTGGGTCTCATCGAGGGATCGAGACTCCAAGACCAAACCGCCAACATCCCCGGCGCCCTACAAGAAACCAGCAGTATCAAAGAGGCGTGTACTAAATCCAATAAAGCCTTCCATACCCCTACCTCGTCTCTGGCCCCTTACTACCAGCCCGCTACAAGTGGTGGAGAATGCGGGCATAGACCCTCCCATCAGTACCCCTGCGATGGATGCCCTTATCCAACACCTGGTGAAGGGGCAGGAGAAGCTGGAATGGGCCGTGGAGCGGCAGATGGCGTCGGCCCAGGCAGACAGGGACGTCTTCAAGAATTCGATAACCGCGCAGCTCGAGGGGCTACAAAAGATGGCGTCAGAGCAACCCATCCCTGACCTACGTGAACCCCGTCCTGTACACCCCAGTCCCTCGGGGGTCTCCTTGCAGAAATACGTGGCAGGGGAGGACCCTGACGCCTTCCTACTTAATTTCGAACGTGCGGCAAGGGCCTGTGGATGGCCGGTCGAAAAGTGGCCATTCTTTCTGGCGCCTCTTCTGACTGGGGAGGCTCAAGCCGCATATCAGGTGGCAAACGCCACCGGACATACTCCATATGTGGATATTAAATCCTTGATCCTAGATCACTTGGGGCTCGACGCAGAAGCATACCGGGTGCGCTTTAGGAAGGAAAGAGGTACCCCAGGTGACAACCCCAAGACACTATTCTTTAGATTGAAAATGGCGGCCGATAAGTGGCTCACCCCAGCCACAAGCACCAAGGAACAGATCATGGATAAAATATACCTTGAACAGTACCTGGACGCACTCCCCATGAACACACAAAGGTGGTTACGACAACACACTCAGTTGACCACCGAACAAGCCATTGACATGGCCACTACCTATTCCAGAGCCCAGCCCAAATCCTATGGGTGGGAACCCGAGAAACCCATCCGACTTCCAGCCATGACCTACGAGAGAAGAGCCCGTGGTGTTCCTGAACCTACGAAACCCCGTCCTGTCAAAACCGAGATACCTTCTTTTAAGGGACCCCAATGCTTCGAGTGTGGGGACTGGGGACATATCGCCCGAATGTGCCCCCGACGAAGAGCAACGGAAGAACCCATGGAGGTGGGGTACATCCCCAAGTCCGTTCTCTTTACCGCTGAGATGGGGAGCGCCTTCTACGTAAGTGTAAGGGTGAACGGGAAGACGTTAAAGGCCCTATTAGATTCCGGGTGTAGGCAGTCCGTGATGCAGAAGGGTTATGTACGGCCCGACCAGTTGATCCCACATACCTCAGTACACATCAGGTGTGTCCACGGGGACGTCAAACAATACCCGGTGGCGGTAGTACCCCTTTCACCCCCCAACGGTAGAACATACGTTATCCGAGTAGGGATTCTAGAGGATCTACCTGAGGAACTCATTATAGGCACGGATAACCCTGAGTTTCTAGATCTTTTTCTACTAACTGTACAGAAGCAGGCCCAACAAGGGAGGGGGGGTGTGACAGCGGATGCCCCTGTTCCTGCGTTGATAATGACTGAGCCCTGGTTACTAGATAAAAGTTTCAGGTTCGCCCAAGCCAATGACGCCTCCTTGTTTAATGCATGGGAACAGGCACACAGGACCCAGGATAGTTCCTCAGCCCCTTTTCCCCGGTTCCTTATTAAGGATAGCCTGTTGTATCGCCAGAGTTCCGGAGGGGAACCCCACCAGCTACTGGTCCCCCTCTCCTTTAGGGAGCAGATCATGTTCTTCTCTCACTCACATTTGTTAGCAGGTCACATAGGGAGCGAGAAAACGACACAGAATGTTCTGAGACACTTCTATTGGCCTGGGATTTACCGAGACATAAAATCCCACTGTCAGACATGCGAGATATGTCAGAAAAGAAACACCCACCGCCCTGCTCCTGTCCCTCTACAACCCCTTCCCATAATAGGGACCCCCTTTGAGAGGGTAGGGATGGATCTGATTGGACCCCTCCCCAAAACAAAAAAAGGAAACCAGTATGCTCTGGTAATAGTGGACTATGCCACACGATACCCCGAAGCATTCCCCCTCAAGGCCCCGACATCACGCCTCATATCCGAGAAGATCCTAGAATTGTTCTCGAGAGTAGGATTTCCGAAGGAGATCCTAACCGATCAGGGTACGCCGTTCATATCGAGGTTGATGAAAGAGGTTTGCCAGATATTGGACCTACGACACATCAGGACCTCTGTATACCACCCTCAAACCGATGGCCTCGTTGAAAGGTATAACGGAACACTGAAATCTACCCTGAAGAAGATGCTCGCTGTGAACGGACAAGATTGGGATCAATTGCTACCCCTGGCGTTATACGTCATTCGAGGCCAAACCCAAAGCAGCCTGGGTTGTTCGTCATTTGAAATGTTATATGGCCGGCAACCCAGGAGCTTGTTAGAAATGACCAAAGAAGCATGGGAGAAGGAAGAGGCGGAAGAGGCCAACGGTATGCTAGATTACACACAGGCCTTGAGGTCCAAGATAGGGAAGCTGAGGGATCTGGCATATTCCAACCTGGAAAAGAACCAAGAGAGACAGAAAACATATTATGACAAGGGGAAGAAATGGAGAAAACTAGAGGTTAATGATTGGGTGTTGGTGTTGTTGCCCTCATCCACAAGAAGATTCCAAGCCGAGTGGATGGGACCCTACAAAGTAGTGGGTACTATTGGACGGACCAGTTATCGTATACAGATAACGCCCAGGAGAAACCAAACGTATCATATCAACCTCTTAAAGAAGTGGTTAGGGGATCCTCCAACCACAGCCCACCTGGTGTTACCCACCCATGCCACGTCCACCGATACCTTGGAGCATTTGGTGGTCAACGAGGACCTGAGGGAGCAAGAAAAGGCCACTCTGCTGAAGATGTTGTCTCCCTTTTCGTCCCTTTTTTCGGACAAACCCGGCAGGACGACCTTAGCAGAACACTGCATAGAGACGGTACCAGGAAAAACCATAAACAGCGACCGTACCGGATACCCGCAGCCAGGAGGGACGCCGTCCAGAAAGAAGTCCAGGACATGCTTGAGCTGGGAGTCGTAAGACCATCAAAGAGCGAATGGTCTTCTCCGATAGTTATGGTGCCCAAACCTGACGGCAGTACGAGATTCTGCATGGACTTCAGAGCACTCAATGCCATCTCCTCGTTTGACGCCTACCCCATCCCGCGCATCGATGAACTCATCGAAAAGTTGGGGGAAGCCAAATTCATTACGACCTTGGACCTCACCAAAGGCTATTGGCAGGTTCCCCTACGAGAAGAAGATCGGAAGAAAACCGCGTTCTCCACCTCCGAAGGACTGTACGAATTCACGGTACTCCCCTTCGGCCTCCACGGGGCACCTGCAACTTTCCAACGTCTTATGAATCTAGTGCTTCGGAACCTTCAGTCCTTCACCTCCGCATACCTGGACGACATCGTGATTTTCAGCCCAACATGGGAGACCCATATGGAACACCTGCAACACGTCCTTCAGGCATTAAGACGAGCGGGATTGCACATCAACTCAAGGAAGTCCCGTGTTGGATATCAAAAGGTCAAATATTTGGGCTACGTACTGGGACACGGTATGATCGAGCCACAGATAGAGAAAGTCAGAGCCATAGCCGAGACCCCTTTTCCCAGCACCAAAAGAGAAATGAGAGCGTTCCTGGGGTTGATCGGTTATTACCGCCGTTTCATCCCCCTGTTCTCAGAGGTAGCCGCCCCTCTAACCGATACCCTCCGGCAAGAAGTGAAAACCCTGAGACTGTTACACCCCACGCCCCAAATGTGGACTGCATTCAATTCCCTGAAACGTGCCATAACCACCAGCCCCGTGTTGTCCTCTCCTGATTTCTCGCGACCCTTTCTCCTGCATACTGATGCCTCCGACTATGGTATAGGGGCGGTCCTGTCCCAGTTGTCACCCGAGGGAATAGACCACCCCATTTTGTACATCAGTCGCAAACTCTTCCCACGTGAACTCAAGTACCCAACAATAGAGAAGGAATGCCTAGCCATCAAATGGGCTATCGACAAGTTGAGGTATTACCTAGAGGGCCGCCCTTTCACCCTTTACACTGACCATGCGCCCCTCCAGTGGATGAGTCGGAACATCGCACTAAACCCCAGGGTTTTGCGTTGGTTCTTGTCTCTTCAACCCTTCTCCTTTACGGTGAAGCACCGTAAGGGTGCGGACAATGGGAGTGCCGATTTCCTATCCCGGTTTCCTCTCCCCGATCGGGAGAATCCAGGTGGGGAGGTGTGTCACGAGGCGGGTCCGGCCCAGGAGGGTGTGAAGTCGACTATGGGCTGGTGGGGTGTGTCACCCACCGTTTCCCCTCCTCTCTTACCGCAGCAGGACGACTGGAGCTGTCCGGACATACGGGAATGTGAGGGTGATGAGGGATCTGGTCGCGGCTCCTTTAATTGGGAGGACATCGTTGGAGGCCCCGCCCAGATGGATGACGTCGATGGGACTCGGCCCACAAGAACCCGAGGAACACGGAAGCTGGTGTGTGTCAACACCGGAGGAGACGAGAGAGACGGACCGGAGAGGAGCGAGGAAGAGGAGTCACAGACGGAAGCGAGCAGAGGAGAGGCGACGGAGCGGTGGAGAGACGCCAGCAAGCCAGGAGGCCAACGTACCCGTGGTTCGCCCAGCCACGTTCCAGGAGGAGCGTGGCTTAAACAGGTACGCGAGCATTTGGCGGGTTGGAGAGGAGGAAGGGAGGGACCCGACTCGAATGTGTAGAGTGTCCCCTATTCCCGTTGTACCCGTCCTGAGCACCTCACCTTCACTTAGGGTTGCTGTGAATACTCACCGTGTGCTCCCTCACTACCCCTCCCATTCACTCTGTGCCATAACCCTCATACTGATACCTGCTATCTATTTCCTCCCTGCACCTCATCGCCTTGAGTACCTGCCTCACCCGAGCTGACGACCGCGTGGGTGTACCCCGGACCGGATGAGGAAAAACTGGGTCTCATCGAGGATCGAGACTCCAAGACCAAACCGCCAACATCCCCGGCGCCCTACAAGAAACCAGCAGTATCAAAGAGGCGTGTACTAAATCCAATAAAGCCTTCCATACCCCTACCTCGTCTCTGGCCCCTTACTACCAGCCCGCTACACTATGCTTTGAATAAGGTGTCTTAAAAAGAGGAATACAATGGAGCAAAGGACAGATGTTCCGGTACAGAAACAAGCAATTGTCTCTGTACTTTCCCAGAGCGAGGGAACTGTGTTGATTCTGTAATCACCCTGGTTTCCAAAGTGACTAGCGGATTTCAGATATTAACAGACCTGAAAAGGGTCAACAAATTGGTGATTAATATTTCATTCAAGATGGAAACTCTACAAAGAATTAGATTCCAACTGACCATTTCCTAGCAACAATCAATCTGATGGATGCATATTTTTCACACCCTGATTGCAATTTGCCACTATAAATTCCCAAGGTTCTGCATCCAGAATACCCTCTGGCAGTTGACTGTTCTCCCATTTTGTCTCCAGTCAGCACTGAGGGTCTTCACAAAAGTAGTTGCTTCCATTGTGTCACTTCATCTGCAAGGGTTCCTGATTATCCCATACCTTAATGACTGGTTAATCCATGCCCCACCAGTGTTCCTCACTCTATGTAGCCCAGAGAAAACAAAGTATTTCCTACATCGTCATGGTTTTATTCTCAATATGCATATAACCAATGGCATCCACCCAAAGACTTGACTTTCATAGGTTGTCAAGTTCAAGATGAATTTGAACAAGAGTTTTTTAACAGAGCACAGACCAGCCTGTCTTCTTTCTCTTGTTACCATTCCTGTAGGACCTTCAGGAAGCTCAAGTAAGAATGTGGATGTGGTCCAGGGCTACAAGGCAGCATGTGTGTTTACAGTTGAGTGTGTCAGACCCTCTCTTTGGCCACAGTTGTGGCATCTTCAGAATCATTGCCACTCAGTTTTTAAGTTATTGCAATCAATGGTCCCAGTGACATCAGCAACAGTTTGTACTACAGTGGTGTCTGAATCCGGGAAATCTGTCCAAATGTCTGGCCGTACACCCAGAAGCCCCTTTGGTGGTTACATCAGATGTCGGATCCCATGGATGTTGAATGCAACATTACATTCTTTGATGGTTCAAGGCAGATGGTCCTTGATGGACAGTCATCAGTCGTCAAACTGGAGAAAATTAACAGCAGTTCTCGAAACAGTGCATAATATCCTGCCTCAAGTGCAACATCAATATGTCTGGATGAGGTCCCATATAACAGCGAATATAAATCGCCAAGGAGGGACTCTAAGAAGTTTGTTGAATGCTTTGGCAGTTCAGCTAGGTGTTTGTGCAGAAGCACATCCATTGTCCTTTTCAGAAGTCCATTTCAAGGGACAAGCCAACGGTCAACCAGATCAGTTAAGCAGACTGTTTACTAGTGGTTTAGGGCTATAACTAGGATCCACTGCAGGATCAGGGTCACCCTGGGCCGTTTGTTCATCAATCAACTTCCTGTGTTTGCCAGCATCCGGCTGTTTCTACAGGTCATCCGCCAGTCGAGGGGTCAATATGGGCCTGTTCTGAGGTTCCTCACAGAAGGGGTCCATTGTGACACACATCTGGTCGTGCGTTGTAAGGCATATCACTGTGCAGGGGTGGTGACGAGGCACATATGGTGGTAGCCAAGCCCACCACGTCCGCCTGGGATTGGCTGGATGCCACCCTTTTCGTCGGCCCCCAGGAAAATGTCCACAGGAGTACCACAGGGCTCTACTTTGAGCCCTTTACTTTTTAATATCTATATAACACCCCTGATTTATCTTGCGGAGGAGCTGGGAGCCAAGATCATAGCGTATGCTGATGATACCCAGCTCCTCTTTACCTGGAAGGATAATGACCTGTCCTCGGAAGTTGCCCAGAAATGCCTCTCGACTGTCTTCAAATGGCTTGCACGTGCTCAACTGAAGTGCAACGAGGACAAGTCGGAGGTCCTCCTGTATGGATCTTTCCCTCCCTCTTTTAGAGAGACCCTGTGGCCTTCAGACTACCCTCGGCCCAACTCCGTGGGCAATCCAGCGAAGAACTTGGGGGTCTGGTTTGGTGAGGACCTCAGGTTCTCCGCACAGATTAAGAAACTTGCGGGGGTATGCTTTGGTACTCTCAAATCACTTAGAAAGTTTTTTCCCTTGTTACCTAGGTCAGCCAAAGAAATGGTGGCCCGCGCCCTTATTTTGTCTCGCATTGACTATGCCAACGCCCTGTACATTGGCATTCCAGACTACCTGCTAAAAAAAACTACAAACAATACAGAATGCAGCCGCCAGACTTCTGTTGAACATCTCAGGAAGGTCAAGCGTTAGACAGCATTGGCGTGATCTGCATTGGCTTCCTATGGTCCATAGAGTGCAATTCAAAGCTCTCACTCTGGCTCACAGAGCCCTGCATGGACTAGGGCCGACGTACCTCAGGAAGCGTTTTGCCTTATATGCCCCCAGCCGATCTCTGCGCTCAGCCACACATCGACGGGCGGTGGTCCCCCGCTTTCGCAGGATGCGTCTGGGGGGTCACTCCCTCTCCGTTAAAGCAGCGGTAGCATGGAACTCCCTTCCTGTGGAACTGCGGAACACTCAGGACCCTAGGCTCTTCAAAAAACAATAAAAAACCCTTCTTTTTAATCTGCCCATCTAAATCTCAGCTTCACACTGCTACGGTCACTTCCCGCGCCGGGACACTCTTGAGTATCTGTGCGCGTTATAAGTGTATTATAACATAACATAACATAACATTGGGCTACCTGTTCTTTCGAGGGGCGGTGCAGCATCGTCTTAGTTCACCAACACTGTCATTTAGGTTCCCCAGGCTTGGACCTTGATCATACCTCCTTGCCTGTTCCAGTTTTATACTGTTCCAGCCAGTCCGAGGGTTCAGAGAAGAAGTGAGCCTGGCCATCCAGTATGATCTTGAGTCGCACTTGTAAAAAGAGCATGTGTGCTATGCCCACTTCTTTCAATTCTTTCTTGTCTTCAAGGAAGAAAGTCCTCCTGCGCTGGACCAGCATAGTGTAGTCAGGGAAAATATTCACTTTGCTGTTTTCCACCTGTAAGTTTCCATTGGTCCGTGCCTTGTGAATGATCAAGTCCCTGTCTTTGTAATGAAGGAGTCGGGCGACCACAGGCCTGGGCAGAGCTCCCGGGCGGCAGGTGGTGCGCAGGGGCCATGTGGGCCCACTTCAGTGAGAAAAAGGGAGACAGTCCCTGTGAGGCGACCTCCGTCGACAACCAGGATGCGGATCATGTCTTTGCCCTCCATGTTCTCCGCAAGGCCAGTCACTCTGATATTATTTCGTCTTTCTGCGTCCTCTGCCCACCAGTCTAGGTGTGCCACCCTACTCATTAGGTTGTTCATTTGCGTTCGTAGCGAAACCACCGCCGGCCGCATCGCCCCTACCGCATCTTCATAGCGCTTTGTTCGCCAGCCTGCAACGGTTATCGCAGAGTATGCCCAGGTCTATGGCCACCTTGTCGATCTTGGACTCAATGTCTTCTCCAGAGGTGTTGATCGCCTCTAATATCTTGTCCAACTTGTCATCCGCTTGTCGCAAGCCCAGATGGCTGTGGGCCCCTGTGATGGGGGATCACCTCTGTGGGGCGGTGTAGTGTCCGTACCCAGGTGCAATCCAGGCTTTCTTGCAGATCTGGTTCTCCCAATGTCACAATAGGTTCTCTTTTTGGGCCACCCCCAGGGCGGTCCACACGCCAGCAGCATCCATCTGGGGCCTGTCTAGCAGTGAGTCCGGGGGACGCAGGCGACCGCATGCCAGGTAAGTACCCCTCTTGGGGTCCTCGTCTTCGGAGTAGGAGCCAATAGCTCCAGACCCAGTCGCACGAGAGGTCCAGTCTGCCAGGGCCAACGCCCCCCAGCAGCCCTCGGGCCCAGAGAGTGCCAGTCAGCCTGGTAGTGCCCAAGTCCCTCCAGGGTTCTCTCCAGGCACCAGGTACTTAGCATGAGTCACAGTTCAATGTCCCAGGGGGCCACCACGATGCCCGGGCAGTCTTCTTCAGGGCTGTGTGTACCATAATCTCCACAGGAGGCCTGTGCCCCACCGGCCTTGTCAGTTGAGGGGCCCTCCAAGCCCCACGTGGTACTCAGGCAGTCTACCACCCCGTGGTCCTCAGCAGGGACTGCGGGTCGTGCGCCAAGGCCACGGTGTGGATGTCAGGCTGCCCAGCTCCACAGGCACCGGGGCCCACCTCTGCACTGCTCCCTGTTTTCAACTACTCACCATGTGGAACAGTTTTTCCAGGTGTCGCTCTGCACGTTTTTTCTGGAGCTCTTTTTTGGCGATAAGGCAGGTCCGGAGCACAGCACCCATCAGGCTCCACAGTTCGCTGCTCTCGCAGGCTCCCAGTGCAGCCGTGGGATCCAGCAGGGTCTCCAGGCTCTCCCTCATTGGGGAGGTCACTCCCGACCTCGCCCGGTGCCCCATCTGCACAGGTGACATCCATGTTGTCAGGATTCAAACATCTTAGCGCCTTCAAACGTTACCAATATAAACTACTTCCATGTAAAGGTTAACATGGAAGTAACTGTGTATTCTTGTCTGTACGAGATAAGTTTGAATGGACTACAAGTTCCATGATGCTTAGGGAGGACATGGGTAGTTCAGAAGGATCATAGGGGGGCCTGCACGCCGTTCGGTGTGCATAATTTGTTTGTGATATGGTTGCAGAAGTTGATACTTTGAGAGAGACACATTTGTCTCTCTTTTGGATTTCGCAGCCGTTATTTGGAAACGCTGTCTTTTGGAAAGATAAAGACGGTATTCGAAGTATGTGCAAGAAGCGCTGCCCTCGCAGATCAAAGTGAACCTGGGTTTATAAGTTAATTGGGCAGCTGTGTTCTTATTTGCCCCCGTCCTTCAAACTTATCTTTATCAGTCCACTGGAAAAAGTTGTATTCTTTGGAGCTGCAGAGTTGAACTAAATTTTACGTGAGATCAAAAACATAATTCTTCTTTTCTGTTGGAGCCTACTTGTTATTCTGGGGATCATCAACAAAATAGCAAAAGGCAAACAGGAATCTGTTCTTTTATGAAAGCTGTTGAGGTGAAAAAGACTTTAGTACTCTGCAGACTCGTACATTCAGTGCTTGAAGTAAAGTAACTGGGCTCTCTTTTTTTCTGTCCTTTTGAATTTTTTTGTTTCTGGAACAAATGGAATGAGAATTAATTGCTTAACAAAGTAAAGTAAAAGACAGAACTAGTGGTGATGACGAACCAATGAATATTCTATCAATGGTGGAAGCATTGATCGTGAATTACTTTTCTTTTTACAATCGGGTAAGGAACTCTTCCAAAATATTTTGCGGAATTTTACGTAAACCTTTTCTTTCTTTTCTTGTTTGGGTATGTATGTGGAAATTTTGCAATTATCTTTATGTTTTGTTGTGGAACATGTATTATGGGCTTGCAGGCTTATTTATTTTTGAATCTACAGGTTCGGACAGGGAATCTAAAGCTTGGTAATCACAAGAGTATAGATTACACGGAGGTTGCAAAGGCAATTCCTCTGTTAAGTCTTAGGTAAATCTGCTACGCTTTAGTGAGAATTTATGAGAGTAGGTATTCTTTCATTTGCTAATCTTGTTTCATTTCCTTTTCAGGTCTGTTTCCTTTTCCCTGCTGTTCCCTTCCTCATACCCTTTCCCTCACTTGATCACTCTTAAACTCTGTGCCTTTCCTGGTATTCAGAATTGGAGATATAAAGAGGTGGAGCATATTGTTTGTCGCTCTAATCCTGAGCAGTTTTCTTGCGCCATTGCGGGCCCTTGGCACACGTGGCACCGAGCCGCCCCCACAAGCCACCTCCAGGCTGCTGCCAGTCCCTCAGACCCATCGGCACTTCCAGCTCCCTGCTGCTGCCATCTTGAATTACATGGATGGCCCGGCTCAGGTCTGCTGGCCATGTATTTAGGTTCCATCCAGGACTAAGCGAGTGCATTTGAGGCTCTCCTCCCTCACGGGGGGCCTAGAGGTTGGGGTTTCAGTCTGCCAGGTGCCCTCTGTTCGGCAGATTTTTGGTTGATGCTGGCTGACTGAGCTGGAGCTCGGGGTCAAGCCGTCATCTTCGGCGGTTAGCCACACCCTCCTTTGTGATCTCTTTTCATCCAAGGATAAAACGTAACTCTTATATGCTTTCCCTCAATTTTCTCTGATTCCCAAGCTCCTGTACATAGTTCAGGAAGATTAAATTATTGTGATTATCCGCATTTGACCTCGGAGGTCATGGTTTCTTCTTCTGCAGTCTGTGACTGTACTTTTCCTTTTGATTCGTCCTCTAAATCTATCTCCTTTCCTGTCCTTTATTCTTCCTCTTCCAATCAGACTGTCAGTCTGGAGGTTGAAAGGCAGGGTTTGCAAGTCAAAGGTCTTCAAGTTCCATCTAGCACAAGCTATTCGGACTTCGCCTGGACCTGCTACTCTATAATTATGCTCCTGACACTAGATTCCTTTTACAAATGGTTTACTAAACCCGGTCAATCTTCTGTCACCTGTTCTCCTTATTCTGTCTTGCGATTTCTGTTGGATGGCTTTCAGTTGAATCTGTCCTTATGAACTCAGATATCTTAATGGGCAGCCATAAAAACTTTGTGATTCTGGAGAAAGCTTAAAAGAAGGTGATGTTTTTGTTGCCAGATTGCTGAAAAGCTTCTCTTTATCCAGGCCTTGTATTTGTTACGTATCCCACATTGGGAGGTTCCATTAGTCCTTCAGGTTAAACCCTTTGAAATACTGATTTCTATGATTTGAATTGTCTAACCTAAAAGGTAGCATTTTGTGGTGGCCATAATATTGGCTCAAAGGGTTGGGAAATTATCTTTATGCCATTCTCCTTTCTTGAGGTTTTTTTAGGATGGTTTTATACTTAAACTTGATTGGTTTTTTTTACTTCCTAGGATGGACTCTTCTTTTCATTCCCCACAGGAGGTATTGATGCCATCCTTCTTTTTATTCGCCTTTCTAGTAGGAAGAGGACTACTGCCTTTACTTGATGTAAAAATCATTATTGATGTATCTTGACAGGTTCAGTTCCTCCAGGAAGTCAGACCACTACTTTGTTACTTTTGGTTTGTTTGATCTAGGTAAGAGGACTTCCCGGATGGCCATAACTAGATGGAGAAAGTCCACTATTGCTTTAGCCTACACAGGACTTGATAAACCTCTTCTAAGGGAAATTCAAGGATGGTCTACAAGAGGTGTATCTGCCCCTAGAGCTCACATTCAAGCAGCGTCTTTAAAAGAAATAGGTAGAGTTGGTACTTGGGCATCTGAACATACTTCGATTAATCATTATCGCTTGCAAGGAATCCAAAATTATGCAGAAAATGCTGTTTCAGGAGTTCCCAGATCTGGTAAATCATAAGTGATTAGTCATGTTTAGTTTACGATTATGCCCTTCTCTATTTTTTCTAATGTGTTGTGTTCACCATTTATGCATTTATAAAAAGTTATGAGATTGCATTTGTGATTGTTGTGATCTTTTTTTGTGGAAGGCCTATAATCTTGGGTATACCTCACACGTAAAGATGTGGATGAGGGGCATAGAAGTGTTGGTCTTGATTTTTTATTGGTAATCATCATTACTCTTAGTCATACTCATCCTCATCTCAATCATTATGCCCTCCCGCCCTCTTCTCTTTCCAGGCCTTCAAAATGACTTAGAATCATGTCAAGAGGATGCTGGGATTGCCAGCTCTATAGTATTGTCCAGTCTAGCATTTTCGAGGTGCTTCTTGTGTCTGTGGATGGTATTTGCCTTACAAGTAATGACTGGGATGAGGATGAGTAGGACTAAGAATTATGAAAATTTCTGATAAGTAAATGGACCATTATTTATATCTGTGAGACCTGTTTATTGAGTAGGGTGAATATTTTTGAAAAGTGGGCAACACATCAAATGTGGGAGAGGTGATAGCAATGGTAGGAGAGCAGAGGTGCACTGTTCTGCATAAGTAAAATAAGTTGTATTTTTATGCATCTTGAAGGTAAAGCGAAAGCTTTGAGCCCCATCAGGCCAGGAACCCAGTAATTCACCATTGTAACTCCAGGCCTAGACCCCTGTTGGCTCCGTCCCTACGCCTTCAAAGGCATACCTCCCAACCTGCAGCTTGGCGGGGAGATTTCAAAATGTGGTCTAATGCACGACAATACTCGATTTAGACGGAAGACTTGCAAATGTTTTACCTCAGAAATGACATTACTATTCTGAGCATATTTTAATCCTAATATTAGACTTTGTTAAAGATTCTATTGCTGGGTTACTTATCGTTGTGGTTGTTTGAAGCATTAAACAATTCAAGCATGAGGTCATGTTTTTCAATATAACATTGCTTTGAAATGTGGCATCCATTGTGCTGCATTTTAATCTCAGCAGCAAAAGTAGCTGTCAGCACGCAGTTGGGCGAGAGCACTCTGTTCAGTGTGAGTGCCTCCAAAATAGCCACAGTTTGTAGTACAAAGCAGCAACACGCATGGAGAAGAGGCTGGTGGGTGTCAAGCCATAGGGCATGGCACTTACCAAAGGCATGTGTGCCACCAGCCAGTGTTACGTGACACAAGAAATATGCTGAAAGTTACTATTTTGACTTACCAAGCCTTAGTTGAATGCAAGCAGTTCATTAGTTGCAGAATAGTTTTGCAGGAGGTGCATCAAAGAAACATCCAGTGGCCGCTGATTACTTCTAATGGAGCACAATAGAGCTGTTAGGGAAAACACACATTTTCCAATTTGTAGTGTAGTAATTGAACATCCACCATTTTGAAATTGAACTTTATGAGATGGAGATTTTAGTGCTACTGTTTATGGTGTTCTACTGCGAGGATCACCTGTGTCACTGGAGTTCCAAAGCAGCAAGTTTGGTCTTCATGAACAACTTCATGGGATGACATAAGCCACAGGTCCCAGGTTAAGTCTTTATAGTCCTCAAGGAGTGCACGCTGTAATAGTAATATCTCTAGCTTGGAAGACGGTAGAGACTTGTGGTTTTCTTTACTAACCATTCTGGTAATTGTTTAGAGAGGTGCTTTTAGTGAGAGCCTCCTTATCCCTTCCCACAGAACCGGATCCTCTTACTATCAGGACCTCCTTAAGCCATGATATCCTTGATACAGCTTGCAGTAAGAATGCCAGGACAATCGCTCTCGCCTGGATATCTGCTAATGAGCCAAGTCTGAGACTGAATCTACCACTTAGAGCGCTGAAGTAGGCCGTGAAGTGACTTGTTTTAGCTCTATACAAAATGCCTTAATAAACAACTAAACTGAGACTAAAAGTGAAATTGCTAATTATTCTGATGTCGATTTTTTTTGTGTTGTTATTTCTATGTTTCAGCTTTGCTTTCAAAAGGAGGCATAGGAATACTGCTACTCTTACTATTTGATATTCCCATGCCTCCCCTCCAATTTTGAGGTGTGGCGTACAAATGCAGTTATTGTAGATTTTTTTATGTTGGCTGAGATCCTGACGAATCGGAACGTAGAAATATGGCTTTCCTATAGATGTGTTAACGTATCCGCACCTTGTGTACACCTGAGCACCAGGGGCACTGATGGCCGGTGAATAGGGGAAATTAAAACACATGATTATAACCGGTAGTAGTGGTTTTGTTGACCACACATCTTATGTTGAGTGCAAAAATTGTTAGAAAATATCAAGATGTATCTGGTTGGTGCTGTGTTGGTACAGTGGCACCCTACTACCATGGATGCTTGGAACACATTAGTACAAGTACTTCTGTGTGAACATGAAAAACTGTAGTACCAAAGCACTCACAAAGCAGTCAAAAAGAACAGTTTCAAGTCTTCACAATAATTCATATTCACATGACTATTGAATCTAAATTGAAGCCAGGTGGTTGTAGACCGTAAACGTGTATTAGAACCAGGAAAAACAGCGGACACGTGTTTCGTCACAAGGTGACTTCTTCAAGGCCAAATTCACGGTCTATTGGTCATAAGTTGTGAGAAATGATTTAAGAGATAAGACGTATCGCTGAGGAGTCGTTATGTTGCAGAGTGTTCCTCGTTCTAAATGTTCTGATTGGGTCGAAAATGTCCAAACTGGTCTACTTCTGTTTTAGATCGTTGGCCACCCGTCCTGGTACTGGCCACAAAAGGTCTGAAAGAGTAAGATTTGTCGTCTATGAAGTTGACCACTCCCGACCAGTCCAAGCAAAGAGAACCCTGATAAGTCGCCTGCATCTGTTAAGCTTGTGCTGCTGTCCGTGGAGTCTTGGCGTCCCGGAAGTGCAGGGTAAATTAAAAGTACACAAAATGGTGACTTTTTCTTTGCGCATTTGCATATTGTCAGCTGATGTGTATTAGAACCTGTGAGGCAAGAATGAATGCAATGTAGAAGAGCCTCTGGGGCAAGAATGAATGCGAAGCTTCAGCATATGACACATCAAAAGTATGTGAACAGAAATGTATACTTTTATGATGAAAAACCAGTTTGGCTATAAGTATGGTCTCTGCACTCTGGCCAAGGTAGCCTCATTACTCTGGGCTGCAATGAGCCATAATAACATTCACATAGTGTGGTGATCCCTGCATGTACCCAGCTGTGTTCAATACATGGGACATTGCTTTCTCTCATTTCTACTGCTACCGTTTTAAGTTTCTGCTGCGTTTGTTTAAGTTGAAGAAATAACATGAAGGATCAAAGTAAAACCATAGCTGTTTACTGTTGTGATTTCCATAATTTCACATTTGTACCTAAAATAATGCCCATGTCCTTTTCCTGAAGGTCAGTTTAAAATGTTTTGGCCACGCTCTGCCTCACAGGCTTTTGTGCACCTAACCTTGTATAAAATACAGAATCCTTGATTAGTGGTCTCTTCTTATAAAAAAACATAAGCTGACAAAAAGATCAGCCAACTTGTTGGATGCCAGATCAGGGTTACTGCTAGGTTTAGACTTGCGAGCTGTTTCTTCACATTTCAAAGTACAGTGTTATGAGAATTTGTGCCAAACCCTCTTTTTATGCTCCGTCAATCAGTTGATTACTAGGACTACATTTCCTTCTTGTTGGAACCAAAACTGGTGCGTTTCAGGCGGTAACTTGAATTTACAACCCCCTGCCCCCCCCCTCCCCCCTCTATTCCTAAGGGTGCTTCCAGCGGGGGCCCTTTGAGCTTATGACATGGGAATCCCAAGGTTTTGTAATATTACATGTGTTCTAGGACTCAAGTCTCTCTTGTGTGTGCCGAGTCCTGGCTGCATATTATTCCTCCCACCTTATCCTGGACAGCCCAGTTCAGACCGTAATAAAAGGCGGTTCACTGACTAGCGAATATTCAGACTCCTCGGCTTTTGACAAGATTTCCTCCATCTTCTTTTGTCAAAGTGTATCTGACAAGGTAACTACCAAGTGTTTGAAAGAATCTATTTTCTATGTTACTGCTAGAGAGCAGGGTGAGAGATTCAACTTTATGAGCATTTCTCTGGGACCCCAAATAATCACCAATGATTTAGCTGGGTGTGTATTGAGCCTGTTTAATTTGCAGTCTCTTACCTTGGCTGATACTTGAGGCTGCAGGACTTGTTTCAGCTAGAAGGAAGGAATGATCAGCAAATGGTAGCAGTGGAATTTGTATTGCATCAACTTTTTCCATCACTTTATTGGATGTTTGGGGGTGCATACAAGATGTTCATACATATTGTTTGTGTACAGGTTGAAGAATATGGAGTGAGGCGACATCCTTGTTGCATTTTCCAGTTTGTGTCGTATTTCTTTTTTCTTTCTACTCCTGGGCCAATTAGGATGTGCCCATTTTGTGTTAGAATAAAGGTTTGTCAAAATAGCAAGTAATGCTAAATGTAACTTCAAAGGCTTTCCCAGCGTTAGGGTGAATTAAAGATGATGCTGCATAGAAAATCATCAGCTTTTGGTGACCGAATTGTTGTTTATATGACCTAAGATGACGAGTTGTTTCATTGTCCGTTCCCGAAGCCACCTTGTATTGCGGTCAAGATTTGCTTTTCTGACACAGTCATCCATGTGACTCTGGATGATCTTTGAGAAGATCTTCTTAGCAATATTGACTAGGTGTATTGGTCTGTGAGTTTCTTGGGATAGATGTTTGTCTCTTTTTAAGTTTGACGTGTAAAAGCCAACCTATTGTATTCTACACTTTCTAAGAGACCAGTATCAGTCTTCTTTAGCCATTTGCTTTTTTAAGCTCCAGAACCTCCAGCCATTGGCTTGAAGCACTGTCATTCACAACCTCGATCAACCCCTGTGATTATTTAGTTTATAATTTATAGAGCGCAAACAGTTACGGAAAGGGCATGCATGCAGTGAAGCAAACCATTCTCAACCTTAAAAGTCATCAGGATTCTCCCTTAAACTTTGGTAAGCTGATAGTGTATGAATAGATAGGTTTTCAGATGTTACCTAAAAAGGAGTAAATCGGGAATGCTCTAAGGTCTGCGGTCTTAAGTCTTTTGCACAAGAGTGAGGATTAAATAATCTTGCAAGTAGTGAGACTTGGCCAGAGATCAATATATGGTTTTATGACAAAGAACCTATGATCTGAATATCCAACTTATAATTGGAAGCCAGTGTAAAGATGTGAATTGACCTGAGATATGTGAATGTTTATTGAGGGCAAGTATACAATAAACAGCCATATTCTGAATGTATTCTAGTATTGAAAGTAAATAGGCAGTGAGACCCACATAAAGTGAGTTACAGTAGTCCAGGCTCAAGATAATAGCCACATGAACCACAGCTTTCCTATTCCTCCTAGCAGTAGTATATTACGGGAAGGTAGAGCAATTGGTGTAATACTTGTGATTAGGAGATCCAGAAATTGATTTAAAGGCTCCAAATATTTGTAGATTACCACATTTTTAACGTTGGTTGTGGCATTAAGGTTAATGTTGATTACAAGCCTTTTCAAGTTCTGGTTAGATTTCATATCGAATTTTCATTCTAGGTAATTTAAGCTAATTGTATGACTTACTTTATAGTTAACTAGTATAGCAGTTTCCACAGTTGGCACTGAAGATAGTTCGAGGCAGGTCTTGCCTTATTTCTATTTACAGTTTAGGTGTATCCCTTTGCCTGTGTTGGATTGAATGAGGGAATAATTTTCATCTGAAAAGTGCACTCAGTCATCACACATTTAGGCCATTATCCCCTCCATACATTGTAAATCCAAAGCAATCCTTTTTAGATCTGGCTTGACAGTACAGCTGTCACTTCCCTTTGTGCGATCACAAGAAAATGAGCTTTAAGAATCACTATAAAGAGGGGCCTTGGCTCTGTCCACATGTTAGTTTTGCCAAGTACAGCATTTGATTCGTTAGTGTTCTTCTGCAGAACGAGTGCTTATATTCAACCCCCCTTGGCTTGCGGAGGGTTCTCTCATTGACTATGGCCATCACTTCTAGGATGCTGTAATGCCATTCGCTGACATGTTTCTGTATTCCATATGCTGTGTGAGCCATCATCATTATGGTCAGCTGAATGTAGCAATATTTTCCTCTTGGTTCATTAGGTTGGAGCCTATCAGACCGCCCAGCTGTCTGGTTGCAAAGACATATTGGGGACATGCATTCTGCTCACTGCTTGCAATTGGCTATGTGTTTTATAACTCCTATTTGCTTGTGTTCTGTTTGCTGGCTTTATTTATTTTAGGCCGTCCAGCATGTCTTTGTTCCTCCTTTGGAGCATAGCCTCTTACCACCTCTCTGACTGTCTCTTTCTATTCTTCCACAGCGCGCTTGCTTTACAGGAACCCTTTTTTTCTTTTTCGTGAGGTACTCCTTGAGAGTGCTTGTGTTTTCAGCTGTCTCCTTTGTATGCTAGTTTACTGAGCTCCTGCTGAGCTTAGTGAGTTGTAATAAACATGCTATATTTCTTTGAAAAGGTTTCCTACATCCTGTATGTATTGCTACACTTTTGGCGACAAGGACGATTTAAATATCCAACACATCACTCATGGTTGGCCATTTTGTTATATGGCACATTTGCTGTACGTTCAAAGACAGTGGTCAAATGTTAGGCTTTGTCTTCTGACAAATTGCTGTTTATGCTTTTAAAAGGTAGGTTTGTGTTTACTTTTCTTTCTGTGACTTAAAATTAGAGGATTTTATAAAGTGTACTATGGGACAATCGTGCTCGGTACAGAGAGTGTGAAAAAAAGGCTGCCAGATGCAGTGGCGGCTCGCACAGGTTACGCTGTGGGGTGATGAGGCGGGGGCGGGGCTGGGTGGGGGTAGTGGATTGTGACATACGACGGGAAAGTTGAGAGTAAATAAATAAATAAACAAAAGCACTTACTTTGCGCTCGCGCATCGCGGATTCGGCGATGCTGCGAGCGCAAAGTAAGTGCTTTTGTTTATTTATTTACTCTCAACTTTCCCGTCGTGTCACACTCCACTACCCCCCACCCAGCCCCGCCCCGCCTCGCCTCACCGCCCCACAGCGTTACCTGTGCGAGCCACCACTGGCCAGATGTCATATTTTTGTCGAACACAGCAAAATTTAAATACCGGTCAATGAACAGTACAAATATTTCAGAATATATTAACAGGTAGGAAAGCACAAATGAAGCATATTTTTTTGTTATTCTGAAGTGTGGTGGAAATTAAAAGATTTTTGCTATAGCAACAAAATAAATCAACAACTTGATGATGTGCAAATTAAATATTTTCTGAAACCTAATTTCTACAAATTATCCTTTATGTGCTGAATAGTTTTATCAGTAAAACTATTTGTCTGTGCAGATTTAGTGGACATTTCAGTGGAAAATGTGCTGTCTGTAAAGGATAGTGCACTACCACACTATTGTGTAGTGCGATAGTGTGCTCCAAAATGTACCACCACCCACGTACTACACCCTTACTGTACTCCTGCTGAATACATTTGCTACACTTGTTGTTTGTGAGCTGCATGAATTTTTCACTATCTCTGTGACTTCAGTGATGTCAGATTAATGGCAGCACCCCACTCTGAAATGTGTTTCAGCACCACTGGTGCATGCCATTCACAAAATTCACATATGAGGCTTTGTTGGAAGACTTCTTTTCAATGATCCTGTTTCTACACAGGTCTTGAAGGCAGCAGCGTACTATAATTTAAATAGCATTTGCTCAAGTATCTGGTAGGCACTTCTCAGCTTTTACTTTGGTATTAAGTGTTAACACTCAAGTGCTGAAAAAGACTATCCTGCCTATAACAAGGGAGAGGGCCTTTAACAACCAGTAAAGCCCGAGGTAGAAGGGCTATAAGGCAATCAGAACATTCCACCCACTATTGGTAGAATGTTCTAAATTAAAAAGGGAGAAGCATAAAGACAAACATTGGAATGTTGGACCAGCCATTATAAGCATAGAGTCACTCTATTGTTTTCAATGGCGCTCTCAACTTTCCAATGTTCTAATAAAGCATATATACAGTTACTGCATTACCAGCTGTAATTCACATCGCAACAAAACATAATGAATGTTAATAAGACCTGCCAGAAACAGTGCGAAGACACATTCAGAGGACTTTTCAGAAGAATCTAAAAAAACACAGTTATAAAAGCAATAAAGGAAATGTGTGCACAGATATTACACATAACAATTAGAAGGACAACTCGATATGCTCCTTTTACCAGCAACACTTAAAGTACCAGTATCGATGGGGGTGTATTTGTAAAAGAGTTTTTATAGCACTTGCTACCTTAAGTGAGCCTGATTTTAAGCATTCCTAATGTTTACAGATAGACTAAAGAAATAAGGAAATTGTCAGGCAGAAGATTCTATTTCATTCCGATTCAAGTTACTCCCTTGGCCTGCTAAATGTAGCAATAGATAGCAAAGAAAGTTTACCCCGGGTCCGTTAGATGGAGAACGACTAAGATACAGTATAACACAGTATTATCAAATGTGTATCACTTCTAGAGACTAGGGACATTATTGAGTAGGCAGTATGGAACGAAACCTTCACAATAACTCTGAACTCACAGTCCACTCCATGCACGTGCTTCACTCCGCCTAAGCCCACCTTGCATCCACCTCCCCCCCGGAACCCAACCCTTCTGTCAACAATGCAGCCCTCCGCCACACCACAGACCATACTTTTTGGCCCCTGGGGCATTTTTGCAAGTACCCATGGTGTACAGCATCACTAAAAAACACTGGCAAACCAAATAGGTCTCAAGGGTGGGCCTATTGCATTTGTCAATGTTTGGGGGGTTTTTTGTGTTTTTTTTTAATAAAAAAAAAACAAATGCAGTGAGCATTGACTGCCGGAACATCCAGTTCCTTTTGCCTTTTAAATGTGTTTTTGTGCTTGAGGCACAAGTATTGTAAGAACCACATGCCACCTCATGCCCCGCAGAGCTGTGCTCATTGCATGCCAAGTTTTGTGTGTGCGTGTACATGCTCGTGTTTCATATGAGAGGAGGAGCTATGCTTGTGGTGCCTGTTTGACAATTCCATGTATATATATATAAAGTGTATTTATCTGTAATTCCTATACTGGCTGAGGCCACCACATGCGCTCCACTCAGGCGTTATGGTAAGGTGGACTACTGGTGAGTACCGCTCCTTCAGAGCTTCTGCTGCTTTCTGGACCTAGAGATGCCATCTTGATGCTGTGAAGAGGAAGGGGTGTGGGCAAGTGTGTGCCAGCTGAGTGGTTCCAGCACTGCCCGCACTTTTATTAGTGTCTGGAGTCATATCTACTGAAACTTCAGAGCCATTTTTCCTAAAACATTGCCTTCCCTTGTAGCCCCCCGGACTTGTGTGTTTCAAGTCGAACAAGCCTGGATTACAACTGTTGTGTGCTATTTCTGATGATAATCTGCCATATTAGTAATAAAGTGCCATATGCGGGGTCAGAGACCGTGTTCTCCTCAAGAATAAATAAGGAAATGAGCCTCTAAAGAGAAGGTTCAAAACAGCATTTCAAGTGGCAGTCAATAAGAATTAGCCATGACTCAAAAAGGGATCTAGATTAGTAATTTAAAAACCATGAAGGTTTATTAAAATATTAAAGTGCAGTACAGAAGGCAAAAATCAATCTCAGTCCATAATATTTCAGTCCCAACCATGTAGCCAAGAAATCACTCAATAGATACAGAATGAGCAATATAGTCTAAGTTCCAGAGTATGCAGCAAATCATTAGACAATTGGGCAGCATCCCTAGCTCAAGAAAGAGACCCAAAAAATCTTCTTGATAATCCCTAAAAACATGTTCTTTTATAGACACTTTCACCATACAAAGCAAGGGAGTTCACACGGGTGACCAGATGTAACAATACAACTTTGAATCACAATTCAGCATTGTAAAAATGTCATATAATACCCCCATCCTAGCACTATCCCCCAAACTGAATAATGAGTCCACTTCTGACCTAATGTCATCGGACGTGTTACCACAAATCTAGTTACATAAACAATTGTAGCATTATCAGTGAATAAGACTACAGTGAGTGAACAGGAAGAGGCCTTGGACAGCAACTATCTAACTGAAGAGCTTCCTTTGAGGCTCTTAAGGAGCAGCAAGTACCAGTGCACATTATGCTGAGTGCAGTGTCAGTGAGAAGTGAAAACATGAAGTAATCATGGCTCCTGAATCTAAGATGGAGTCAAGGCCTAGTTCGGCCAATGCCAAGAAAGCACAGTTCTGGACATCACAGTTTTCGTTCTAATTGCAAAATGTTCATGTTAAGAGCACATTACTCAAACTAAGAAATAGCACTAACAAATTATCCATTTCTTGTCACCAACACCCTGATGACCACGGTTTGAAGTTTGGGGCCTGAGGGCCTGCAACCTGCTCTCTGGGACAATATAGAAAACGATACAGTCTCCACTAGACGAAATGTCACTATGTGTAACCAGCAAACTGCATGAAGCCACTCACTAACTTCTGCAAAATTCTCATTTAAAAAAAAAAAAAAACCTCGACATTTGCAAGTTGTCTTTAGAAAGAGTCATTCGGCAGATGTATCAGCTGAGCGCTTCTCTGTTAGCAGGAGTCCTTGTTATATAGGTTATCGGTGTCAGGACTCCAGTGCCTCACGGTCCTAGGTTGCTTGTATTCCGGTTCAGGGAGGACCTTGCTTGGCAAGTAGGGCTGAACTGTTCCCTTGAGGAGCAGGGTCAAGGCTAATTTGCATATGGCTGGGTCCAAACTGAGGCGGCACGGTAGGAGAAAAACGATGGAGTGTGATGCGGCCCGAGCAATCGCCAGTGGCTAAGATTAATTCAAGCATTCCATCCATCACCTTGTTATTCTTGCAGTTGACACCCCAAGTGTGAGGGATAAGCCCAGACGTGGGTCCCGTGCTCACTGTGCCACTGGAATCAAGCTACAACTGGCTGATGGGCTCTTATCAGGGTGAAACCGGTCCTAGGTTGCTTGTATTCCGGTTCAGGGAGGACCTGGCTTGGCAATTCAGACTGGACTGTTCTCATGAGGAGCAGGGTCAAGGCTGGGTCTAAACTGAGGTGGCACGGTGGGCAGAAACCTATGGATTGGGATGTGGTCCTGAGCAAATGTCAGTGGCTGATAATTCAAGCATTCCATCCATCACCTTGTTGTTGCAGTTGATGCTCTAAGTGCGACGGGAATGCCCAGACATGGATTCAATGCTCACTGTGCCACTGAAATTCAGCTGTACCTGGCTAATTCGCCCTTATCAGGGCGAAACCGGTCCTAGGTTGCTTGTATTCCAGTTCAGAAAGGACCTCCAGGGAAGACCTCCCTTGGCAGTTCGGTCAGGACTGTTCCAGTGAGGAGTAGGGTCAAGGCTGATTTGCATATTGCTGAGTCCAAACTGGGGTGGCATGGTGAGCGAAAAACGATGGATTGGGTTGCCGCCTGAGAGACTGCCAGTTGCTGAGATTCATTTTAGCTTTCCATGCATCACCTTCTTATTGTGGCACTGTGATTGAGGCAGGTGAAGCAGAAATAAAAAATACTACCTAGATCACAGTGCCAGCTGTGGAAGGACCCTAATCCATAGAAAGCATTCAGCGCTTGGTCCATGCCCCACCGAAAGAAAAGGAAGTGACCCCTGACATGCACTGCCCATTTAGAAGGCAGCAAATGAGTCACCATGAAGCCAACCAACGGTAGGCAGTGAGCGACTCCAAGCCCATTACTTAAGACAAAAGTCTTGCAAGTGAGAGCGCCTGCGCTAGCGCATGCTCATCGCAGGCGAGACCTAAAAAGTGCTTAATCCTTCACACAACTATGATCATTTATGATGTTTATCCAGCTACCTGAGCTGAAACTTTCAGGGGCACGCCCAAAGCTCAGACAGCTGGATAGACAAATGATGACCTCTGTGTGGAGGGCAAGTACTTTTTGTGTGAAAGCACACAACTTCTGCCTAATCAAAAAAATGTACCCCTGGCTCCCGATATTTCGGCTGAGTCAAAACCCCGCTTTAGTGATGTTCGCATAATTGTTTGGGGACAGTTGTGCTGTCAAGTCAGACCATTTGTTTTTCTTTGGCAGCAGCACAGATGAGGGTAGGGAAACCATTAGGAATGTATACTATTCAGTATATTGTTGAATATTTGTGTGTGTTTTATTCAATTTGGGTCAGAGGGTGAATGCAAGAATGAGTTCGTGAATGGATGCATGAGTGAGAGAACATGTATGATGATCTATTAAGTGCCTAAACCCATCAGAGACACGAGGCACTTTCATTCACAAGCCAGACCTATTGGCATTGCCAATGCTTGTTGTATTGCTTTTTTCAGTGCAAGTATCACATCTATTGGCTTTGCCAATGCTTGTTGTATTTTTCTACAATACGGCTGTGTTTGTTTCAGGATTCAAAAAAGTTGGCATGTTTTGCAAAAGTGGTGAAGGCTTGTTCTAAAATGTTTAACCTCCACTCCTTTGAGTCCCTGAAATATTTTGGGGCAGTAAATTGGTCCTTGGTGTTTTGTTTTTACGAGAAAGAATGGCTTCCCTTATGGTTTCTATGGGAAACCAGCCACTTGCATCTTATGTGGTGTTGCGGGGATTCTGCACATACACAGAACTATGCGCAGGAAAACAGGACCTCGGTGTGGAGGTGCTAAGCCTTCCTACCGCCTCAGTACCCAAAATCCCAGAACTGACTAGCTATAGTGTCTCATTCGTTCTCCTACATAATCACGAAGCTACAAATGATTAGACAACCCGGAACACAACACTCCCGACTCTCTCGGGAATCGCGGTATCAAGACGTACTCTTTCGCTCACTCACTCGTACTTGTCCACAATAAGAATAGACAGAGTCACTGTTATAGTTTAAAATGTTTAACTATAGTGCTCTATAATGCAGTATACGAGCCACTACCAGCAGCAAAACGCATAAACCTAAAACAGTTAGCATTGTAGCAAGTCCATAGACTATGAAAGGGGATGTCATCGTATATAGACAGTGGATAAAGGACTATAAGGCCTAACCACCCTCCCCTTGGACAGAAGAAGTTTTATTATATAAAGGAAGATCTCTGGGCTTTGTCAGCAGACCCCATACCTTAGTACCTAGATGGTAGTTTTACATCATAGGAACAGCATAGCTCTTCTCCCTGGAAAGGTCCCTCTCCTTGTGTGTGTTAAACCAACATGCAACCCCATAATATCAAGCACGAGTTTCCAGCAGCCGCAGCTGTGTAGCATGTTTTGTCTAGGTGCTAGGGACTGACCAGAACAGAATAACAAGGAGCATTGTTTATCGACTTTGCACTCCGTGTTCAGACTGAACTCCAGGAACAGGCAGAGAACGCAGAAAGCAGACGGTTCTCATGTGAAAGGCACAGAGTCTTGCAAAATACAGTAACGTGCACAAAAGCAGCATCCTGGCAGCAGAGCTCATGCTAACTTAGCAATGTCGACAATGACCCCAATGGCCATATGACAGTGGACTGCCTGGATTACATTGAGTAGGTTATCTGGCTTCATTAACTTGTTTTTTTGGACCGGCCAGTGATTGGAACTTCTTGTCTTGCTCTAATGTGGTCTGCATGCTGTTGAAAGTGCCTCTTGAGGAGCATCACTTGGGATCCATATCATTTTAGAGAGGTGAGAGGGAGAGTGATGCTGATCATAGGGTCAGCATCACCATCTGGTAGGCCAGTGAAACCAAGCTTTGCCAACCTTTGTATGTAAAGACAGTTGGGGTCCCATCACAACTATAAGCAGTGCTTGAGTACTGTATCAGCCAAAGTAGGCTATGTACATTTACACCCACCTTGGCTACGCAAAGTGCTCTGAGGCAACCAAAAACAATATGCAGCGCTTCGCAAAATACCGAAAGAATACATGAATTTGCAGCTCTACCTCTATATACATAACTACAAAAAAACATATATCCGTGCAAGCTAGGAGTAGACATGAATGAAATTGAAGGGGGGGAGGTTGTCTGTTATGGAATGCACACGACTCCTTAATACAAGGATGCAACTGTTTCAGGCCTGGATTTTCTTTGCACAAATTATTATGGCCTTTGGTGCGATAGTCTAATTGATTTATTTAACTAATACTACAAGTCTCAAAAGGCAAAGTGGTGGTGAATAAAATCTGGAAAAGCATGCTGTCCTTGTCGCATGAAGTCTTATGACACCCCTATGCTTGAACAACCAAACGTTTAAAATACATTCGTCGTCGCTAACTGAGTAGGCGATGTTTTTAACTGTTATCAAAATCTCGCCTGCTTTTATTTCAAACAGAGTAAAAGACTGGCCATTCTGGAGGAAGGAACTGTGAGCTCAAGAAACAATTCTGTGGTCTTGCTGTTAGAGAATCAGCGAGAATCAGGAAACTATGCACCGCTGATTGTTTAGTCCTGGAGTCCATTCCAACATGGCGTTCCCTGCACCGCTGCCACAGAAGCCAGAGCTGCCCGAGAAGCTGATCCGGACCATTGAATGCAAGCAGGGCGCAGTCCGAGCTGTGAGATTCAATGGTACGTATGCCAGCATTCAGGCCCTGCCCTACAATCCATCCATCTGCTGGTTGCTGCTAGTTGGTTACATGCAGTCATTTCTCCCTCCTCGCCCGAGCTCAGTGTAGACGGTAATACACCCACTGTACATGCCCGTATACCGCCTGGTGATGTTGGCATGTGCTGTGGGAGCATTCACTAAGGTGAAGTCTGCATGTTTATAGGACACACTGGACAAAGGTCTGCATGCAGAACTGCTTTCCAAATTTTAAATCTTGGGTTTCTCTGTTACTGACAACTCATGACGATCATATCTATGAGCATGCTGTTGCTAGTTCGAGCTACTATCACCTTAAGAAAAGTGTCTTTGCTCAATTTAAATGTGGGGCTACGTTATCACCAGGTAACTTGTCAATTCTCACTTTGACTACCTTGATTTCTTCCAAGAATTGAGCGGCGTTGCCCAACATTGTGTGACGTTTCGGTTTATGCCAATATCAAGCTCCTTTAGGTGGTGAATAAAATATTTTTATGATCTTGTCTACCATGGCTCCTAATTTTTCTCTACACGTTCAAGGCCTGTCAAGTACTCTAGATAGTGTATGTGTCAATAGCAATAAGGCTAAAAAAAATCAATATCTTGGCAAAATTGTATACTGCTGGGCAAATATTTCACCACTTTTCCCACCTTGCTGTTTTGTTGTTACACTTGTTTCTTCTTTGATTTGGTTAACCAGTGGATGGGAATTACTGCCTGACCTGTGGAAGTGACAAGTCTCTCAAGCTATGGAATCCCCACAAAGGCATCCTCCTTAAATCCTACAATGGCCACGGCTACGAAGTGCTTGATGCTGCAGGGTATGTACGTGTTGGCTGCTGTGGGAGGGTTCAGGGACTTTGTCGCGGCGAAAATGAACATTTATGAAGTTATTCAGTAGTGATGGCTGTGTAGAAATATCTCTGTTTCTGAATAGTTTGTAGACCCTTTGAAGACACAATACTGGTTCTGCACAGTTAGGGAGCGTGGAACTCCTTGCGAAGTACAACCAACAAAGAAGAACAGTATTGAATTAATTCTGAGATGCCATAGAGCCAACCTATTGGCACATTGATCATCCTGTCTGCATAGGAACAGAATCCCAGCCTCTTGGTCCATGACACGTGCATTGTAAATATCCAGTGGGCCTACGCATGGTTGTAAGACAGGGAGGCAACTGCAACATAATGGGATAAAGAGATTTACCCACAGTTACTCAGACTGGTCAAGTGAAAAGGCTGGCTAGTTAGTAGTTGGGTCTCTGCCCTAGGCCGCATTCCCTTCCTACAAGTCATTTGTTATGCAATGGCCACTGCGTCGTCCCGTTGAAACAGAACCTGATAGGCAGAAGGCAACATAAACGACAGTAAAGTGTGTGGGGGGGGGGGGAGTTATTGTTAACCCCTTGAAATGACAAACCCTTTTTTAGGTCTCGCCTGAGCCAGCGCATGCGCTGCTCTGGCGAGAGTTTTAGTAAGCGGGTTTTGGAAGTGCAAACAGTGGCTTTTGCTGGCGACCAGCTTGCGTTCACGCGAGCGTGCACGCGCGATCAGGCGCCATATGGCTTCCCTCGCCATCTGGACGCTCGCGTGAACGCAAGCTGGTCGCCAGCAAAAGCCACTGTTTGCACTTCCAAAACCCGCTTACTCACGATTACTTTCACTTTCACGGCCGCGCGGCCGTGTCAGTTTCACGGCCGCACGGCCAATGCTTGTTATTACCATGCGCCTGCTTAATAAGCAGCCACGCACATACGTTTTGGTTACTGAACTATTCCAGCTGTATTCATTAGCAACACATCCTTTTTTCGAGGCCCTGACATTGCCCCCAAATGCACGCTACCCTGGTTGCCTAAAAACGCGTCTTCCACAGCTGCTGCTTTTATGCCTCTACGCAGCCAAATTACGTTGCTACGGCATTCATGTGGTGCCATTATTAATCCTCGTCTCCCGGGACCAGCACTGGGATTTCCTCTCGGTAAGGCTGACTTCGGCAGACAACCCTCAGACCAGGTGCAAAGATTAATGTGTTTCCCTTCATTTCATCGAGGGTAAGTCACGCACACAGCTTCACAAATCTGATGGTTCTTCCTTTAATTCTTTTAGTTACCGAACCATTCCAGTGGTATAGGTTTATCAGCACGTTCTTTTTTACAAGGCCCTGACATTGCCCCCACTCGCGCCCTACCCTGGATGCCTAACAACATGTTGCAATTCTGCCACAGCTGCTGCTTTTGTTCCTCTACGCAGCAGAATGACGTTGCTTCGGCATGCATGCGATGACTTTATTAATCCTCATCTCCCGGGACGAGCACAGGGATTTCCTCTTGGCAATGTTGTCACCCAGGGCTTCTTTCTCTGCCCTGGTGAGAGCTGAGGAATGTCCTGATCAATCGTAGGGGGAATCTAGTCACTGCCCTGAAATGTACCCACTGGAGGCTTCATTTACTGCCTTAGTAGAATCACCCGGCCTCATACAGATCAATTAAAGCCAGAAACATTCACAAAACTCGCAAAAATACACACACGTATGCAAAAAGACAGACATCAAAATTCAACAAATTACAATACAACATAATGTTTTCACTTTTTAATACCAAAAAGCATTGCCACTCCCTGTTTTAATTACTCACAAATTCACGTGATTGCACAGCTGCCTCTTCCAGTTTATAAAATGTTTTCCTTTCTATTTGTTATGACTTTCAGGTTTTTTTTAAAATATAGAGCATAATCTTTTCATTTAAATAGAGCACTGACTCCATCCACAGGTGCACATTGTCAGAACACAAACTTCCATAAAACGGGAGAGCAAAACACGTGTAATAATCTAGCAACGCACAGCGTTGTCTCTTGACGCACTTACACTCTGTGCACATTCCCAGGGCTTCCTTGCACATTAACATAAAGGTCCCTTTGTGCAACGTTATCCTCAAAGAATCTGTACAAACTTAGCAAGGTGCTTTCTACAAACATGAGTGGATACACTTATTTGACTTAAACCACCACACATTTCATTTATAGGTTTTAAAGCAGAGCTAATCACTCATAAAACTAAAAGACCTTCTACAAAAACTGTACAAAATGTGAGATAGTAGACTGATAAAAGGTGTTCTTCAAATGTCTCTGAAAAGGAAAAATTTCAGGAGCAAACAATTGCTAAATTGAACAAATAACGTGCCCTGCCTCTTTCTGCTCGCACTTTCAGACAGGCACAGGATGAACTAGTCTGAGGAAGGGGAGGGTCATAGGGACAAAATAGCAAAAAGCTCCAGAAGCAATTCACATGTGCACACTCTTCGGAGCAGATTAGAACTGTCTCTGCTTGTAGTAACAGTATTTAAACAGCAGATTCATTTTGCCTTTAAAATGGAGGCCATCATAAAGACAGAAATGGAACCAGCAAAAACAGAAACCCTCCTCCAGCCCAGATGTATTCCCTACAGGGCTGAGCCCAATCCGGTTCTCTTGATATATACCCCCCATCTATTGGCTAATTCTTTGTACTGCACCTTTACCATTGTTTTGTCTTTCTCATGATGTTGGCCTGTTTTTAGGTTTCCGCCTACACGGCGGTTCCGCTTTTGAAATCTCATGTAATAAAAACAATTGTTTTAAAAACCTGCAAGCAGGGCGTCAACACCCACTTTGTACTTATAGTCCTTGCTTACGAGAAGCAAGCATGGCAGTAAAATAGACGCAGTTGCTGCCACACTTGCTTCTGGTAAGCAGCAACTAAAAGTACAAAGTGCGTGTTTACGCACCACTTGCAGGTTTTTAAAACACAAATAAAAGGCATTGTCATTTACAATGCCAATAGCTCAAGCTCTTTTAAATGCGAGACCTATTGCATTGCAAATGCTTGTTAATAAAATGTAATGCTGCACATTAGATTTTTTGTGCAAGTTGCACAGCTTTCTGTAATTTGGATTTTTGGTTAACCAATGCAACAGATCACCACAGTTGGCGAACAGATGGCATTGCTCGTGCCTTTAGCAGCAGTTCATAATGGGATTTGTTTACTTATGTTATTCGGTAGGTAAAAAGTGAATTTAGAAATGTACTCTCTTCTTCATCTCATCTTCCCAGGTCATTTGATAACAGCCAGCTGTGCTCCTGCGGATCGGATAAAACCGTGGTCCTCTGGGACGTGGCTAAGGGGCAGGTGATCCGGAAGTTCCGTGGACATGCCGGGGTAAGTGGTAACAAATGGGAGAATTCAGCTTCGAGGCTGGGCCAGCCCCTTCGCTCCCCCACCCCCCTGTTCCCCGCCTGCCTTCAGCTCCTGCTATTGGAGAAGAAGTCCATACACAACTCTACAGATTAAACTCCGTCATGGCTTTCTAAAGTTACCTGCTATGAGTAGAAGCAGACGCAGGGCTCTTCCTAAGCACCTTGATTTTTTCCTGCAGCATCACGTGCTATTTCAGTCCTGAGATGCACATGCGGGCAAAGCAGTGATCCGCAACTGTGACTTTGGGAGCCCAACGCCATTTCATTATTGGACCTGCATACTTCTGTCAATGCGCATCAATCCTGCAGCATCCCGTGCTATCCATTACTAGAGCTCGCACGCTGCTCTGGAGTGCACCGCCACCCTGCTGTGCACCTTTTCTCTGTTATTTGACCCACATAAGCCCAGCTAATACACCACATTTCGGACATCCTGCACCCCTATCACTTGGACTTATATACAGCACTTCAGACCTACCCTGTCTCCCCACATCCTGCTCACCCAGATTACACCATTCCTCACCCATAGCAGCCATAGTGTGTCAGTTATAATGGTGTTAGCAGCCAGCGCTCTCTGGGCCATAGCGCTTGATAGGCACAGCTGAGGAGGCGCTAATATGCGTGACTTCGCATTTCAGTGGGGTGATGCGGACCACTGCACTGAAATACGTTAGTCTAACGCCTGATGCGTGGTACTTGGCAGGGCTATAGAACCCATGCACCGTGCAAGTCACTGCTTACCGTCGACACCCCCCCCTTGCGACCCCTCACACCATCTTTATTACCAGTCAGTCCTCACCCACAAATTGTTTATATTCCACCAGGGGACCTTATACAATTACCTGTTTGTGTCGGGGCCTATCCACATCATGCACCGCCATGCTCCCAGTAGTAAATTAGCATGTCAGAGGTACTGTTTCTCAATGGGAAGGCCTTTGATAGGCTAGACTAGGCTCTTGCGTAGCGATGTGTGAGGAGGAAATGGAAAATGTACCTTACCTGTAACCAGCTGTTTGCCTCTTGTTGCGTTCTAGATTCACGTGGTGTGCCCACCACGCCCTCTAGTGTTTGATTTGGGGCATTACAACTTACTTGCTTCAAAATGTAACTTTGGTTTCGGTGGCCTGGCACAGTGGCCAAATAGTCGCGTTTTAGACAAGCATTTGCAATGCATAGGTCTCGCATTTGCAAGAGTTTAAGGCAAGCTATTGGCATTTTAAATGACAATGCCTTTTATTTATCTGGTTTGATAATTAACACACAAATAAAAGGCATTGTCAATTACAATGCAAATTTCTCAAACTCTTGTAAATGCGAGACCTATTTAATTTCAAAGAAGCGGTCGTCAATGTCCCGGGCAGCTTGGAAAGTGAAAGCACGTGTGGCGCGCTGAATGTTGCAGGAAAGCATGTTGTGCCTGCAGTAGGAGAGACTCATTAAAGAAAATAGTGCTTACAGACTAAACAAGACTTGCCGTGTAACAACCGAAGTAAAAGGGCCAGTCCTCATGGGATGTTACGAATGAAAACAGGGCGGTACTAAGGAGGGACTAACAAGCCTATTAATGAATCAGAAGCCAGCATTTACAAAGGACAACAATACAAGCCAATGACAAATATGGGCACAGAGTGGGCAGGGCTTCAAGTCTATACTCGAGTACAGCATGCCTTGCAGAGCAGCGCATGAGCTGCCCAGGCTCGACCTAAAAAACTCTACCCTCTTGAAAAGTCTGAATCCCACAGCGAGAATTGACGCACAAGGGACACGGGGCACACTGAGAGATCAGTAGGAAAAAGAAACTACTCAACAGAGTGGGAAAAATATTTCCATTGCTGCCTGCCTAAATTATGTCTGCGCTCCTTCCCTCACCTCCATAATTTACTATCTAGTGACAGCAGAAACATCCGTTTAGTTGTATCTGTCATCTCCCCCGTCTCACAGCCCCCACAAAATGCAGTACAAAAGGCTGAGTTGCTGTAACTGGTACTATGTAACACTGCAAAAAATGCTATCCTTTAATGCACACTTTGTCCTGAATGTTTTTTCGGTCCATCTCTTGACAATGGTTCCCTATCACAGACGATGTGTTGTAGATGGCCATAACAAGTTTTTTTTTGGTATACATTAGACACATGCACCCAACTCTGTTGCCTCCTGGCACTTAGGAGAGCGTAGGGTATAAATGTGGCAGTTGTGAGACTTGCGTAACTGAGGGCACTAGATCCTTGATGCGTTGCATGTATAGACCTTCCAGGTAGGGCTCTCCGCAGGCTCCAAGTAAAGCACAGACCCCTGGGACAGGTAGATTCCCAGCACAGGAATAAGGGGCAGTACTATGTTTAGCTCCGTGATCTTATTAGAAGTACGTTGGTGTCTGAAGTAGGAAATATACTGTCTGGATCGCCTTCAGAAGCCTGTAGCAAGTGAGTAGGTTTGTATCGTTAACTTAATGTTCAGCCTGCTCCCCCCCCCCCCCCACTTGAGAGGCCCTGGCCAGGAAATGTCCCTGAGTGCTACACAGAGGCTCCCCTGCTTTCACCGGCCACTCTTCTGCCTCCTGCTTGCTTCGAATCCAACATTAAGATGACCTAGAAGCACAAGAGGTGCCTGGAAAACCAGCCAGAAAAACCAGTCAGATGTTTCGGGCCCAGTGCCGTGCACAGGCATTCCCCACAGTAGCTGCAAACAGAGGAACCCGTTAATCACAACCTACAAAAAGTGTTGAATACAAGGATGGCCGTTGGAGGCGGTAGCTTGACAGGAAGAGGCGGTAGCTTGACAGGAAGAGGCGGTAGCTTGACAGGAAGAGGCAGTAGCTTGACGGGAAGAGGCAGTAGCTTCACAGGTAGAGGCGGTAGCTGCACAGGAAGAGGAGGCTGTACATGGTACATACCAAATTCCCAGAAGTTTAACAGGAAACTAATTCCATGCCCTACAAAGCAATTGTAGGGAAAGGGTAGCTATATACACCGCACAGGAGTTTCATAGGGTCAGCTGGATTTATTCTTTTGGAGATGCAGGGAAGGAAGAGATGCAGGGAAGGATCAGAGAAGGGACCACTTGCATAGTCACTTTATATTGGCATGGGGAATGCTATTCTCCCTACCCTGTGGCCGTGCCTGCAGCTGTGACTGGGTTTCTTTGCTGTGGCTGCCCTTTAAGTGCCTGGCAGCACACAGAGTGTCAGAGCATCATGATGTCTGACCCATTGCAAGCAAAACGGTGAGGTCAGGGACATTGCTGCTCCATAATACGGTCTCAAACTTTTATTTCCTGGGTTACCTTCCTTTTCTCTTCACCATTTTAGAGTGGCTGTGTCTGTGTTAGTGAAATTCAAATCAAAAGGAATGGGATTCATTTATTTTTTAAGTCCACTTGGTAGTTTAACTGTATTTTAAAGGGGCTCAAGCAGAAATAAAAAAAAAGCAATCTTTTAATTAATCATGTATACCGCATATTAAATTACTCATCCTGCTTTGTCCTGTGCTTTAAACACAGTCTAATTCTAAACGTTACATATTGTGAATGGAGCCACAACGTTTATTAGTACATTTGCAAAACAAAAAAAGAAAAACTTAACAACTATTAGTATTTAGTGATGTGACATGGTTCTTTGTCAATGATGTTAGCAGTTGCTGCCCCCCTACAATCCTTGCCCAATTCTGCTTCGCTTGAAAGTTTAATAACTTTGGTATTTTGTGCATGCTGAGAGTTGTATCTGTTTAGCAAGTTCTACTAGCGATAAAGTGTAAGCCAGAGTGTCATATGTAAGGAAATGAAATTTCACACCTCTGAGCACTGAAAACATGCAAGTGTCACACACAGGTAATCCGAACACTTGGCAGCTATGCAGTGTGTGGAACATTTCCATGCAGAGTTGGAGCTGGGTTGTGGCACTGCAGAGGCCTCACACAAGACCACAGGAACTGACCGCTGTACAACTGATTGTGAAAATACTTAAGCTGCAAGTAAGCTGTACAAGTGGATTAGAATTTTAGACCACTGGTTGCTGAAGTACTTTGATGTGATGATGGTCCATTTTGATTTTTCAACAAGTAAGGGGAAGGTGGGCTGTAGTTGAATGTGCTGTTTTTATTTTCTGGGAAGTTTCTTACCTAGAAGACGTGGGAATGGTACTCCATAGTGGGACTACACTTTTACTAGCAACACAATGACCCTGCTACCACCACTGACACCCAACTAACCGAATGGAGCCAGCTCGCCCACTTCATCATGAACTCTGTACACTCAGGGGGCCTACTCGACCCATGCCCTCACCACATCTTCAACCTAGGCAAAGCCAGAATCAGCCATGTACTCGCCACCTTGTTCAACACCTCAGTTGCCACGGCCACCTTCCCAGAGGAGTGGAAACATGCAGAAGTCAACGCCCTACTAAACAGACCCTTCAGGATTTCACGATTTGCAGAGAAAATCGCGAAATTGTCAGTTTTGTAAAAATGCCGCGATTTTTACAAAACTGCCTGTGAAATTTGGAAAATCTGATCATTTTTTTTTCTGCAAACCACAGAGGAGAGAATCACAACAGGAAACATATGTTGGAATGCAGTCATCAAAACCCTCACCACATGATTCACTCAGAAACTGCAGGGCCCGCAGAACCGCTCACAGGGAGGTGGGAAGATGAACTCGCGCGCAATCTCAGGATATCTGAGATCAATAGTACACACTCCCCCGAAACCGTTTTCATTCATTATGTTTATGTGCTCTTGGTATGGCTTCACTTCATCTCAAAGCGGGGCCCGGGCTCCGTGCCAACTTTAAATGCTTCCTGTTTGCTGTCGCCGCCATTCCCGTTTTTCCCGAAGCATAATTTGCATTTGGGCTCAGTCACCCGAAGCAGCGCCTCCCGCGTCACCAGGGCTTCTGCGAGTATCAACAGAAACAATCGTAGACCGTCATTTCCTAAATGAAATGTCCTGAGAGAGGCAGAGGGGGGCTGCGGGTGGGGCACTGATTTCCTCCATACGGCTCTGGTGGACGCCCCCTCCTCGGGTCATCAAAGATGTGTGGTGAATCTGATGGGAACCTCCTGTTGCAGCACGTGGGTGTTGCAAACCCCCGGATGCACGAGTCTGCAGCAGAACTCTGTGTGCAAGACTGCAGCACGCGGTATAAGCTAGGATTTCGGCCCTAAAATAAAATTTACTGCACCCACTCGGTGCCTTGTGGCAATTTAACATATAGTGCTACCTTATTTATTTATTTATTATTTTTATGTATTGGTTTGTTTTTTGTGACATTAGACCATATAAAAAGCAAAACGACAACAAACAAAATGTGAGGCAAAAGTCTTAAGATTATCTTTTAGAGTTACACATTGAACCTAAACTTATTAGACAAAGTAATGTAGGATTGGTCCTGAGAACAACCCTACCTTTGTGAACCTGAATGAACGGTTCTTGTAAGGTTAGTGTTTGCAGATCGCTAATGCATCTGAGGGAAGTTACGCCATGAAGGCTACCTTCCAGGGAAGGAACTGTAGTGGGGAGGAGTGTAAAGGTTCAAAGGGTAGACCAGTGAGCCTCTTTAGAACTACATTAAGGTTCCAAACAGGGGCTGGAGCTATTTGAGAAGGTAAGACCCTCCATGAAAACCTTTAGTCTTGGGATCCTAAAGAGGGATAAATGTTTCCTGTGTAATGTGTAAGCTGCTGAAACAAAATAAATCACTAACGGCTCAAACAACTGTGCCTGTGGACCTCCGACCATATCACCGTGTCCCAATTTTTTGCACTGGCTCTCATGCAGTAAATGGGTAGATTTCAATTCTTTCTACACAGTTCATCAAGACACTATCAGTGGGAAAAAAACAACTCGCCAAGTAGGTAAATGGATTTAGAAATGTAACCTGTCGGAGTAATGTGTGGACCTGATTCACAAAGTTTTTTTTTTTTAATGAGAGTTGTGTTCAACAGACACAAACACACACGCATGCATGCACCCGCACGCACACACACTCTCACCACGTGCACACACACACACAGGCGCGCGCACACACACACATGTGATACCTTTACTTTTGACTTGGGGCTTAGTGCAGGCAAACATACAGATGTAAACGCTCATCAAGCAGATACACATACTTTATAAAATATATATCATGCAATTATGTGTAATTCTGTATTACTTGCTTTGCAGCTCACTTTTCTACAGATCTTTCAGTTCGCTCCTCTAGTGCTTCTGCTCTGTGGATGATGGTGTGCCTTATGAAGACACTTCCAAGCCCCACCCCCACTGAATGCTGTCATGACAGAAGAATGCGGGCAGTACTGTTCTAGGAGGTTTTAGCCAGTCCTGAGTGATAGCTGGTGTGTTCCTTCATGGCTTACTGTAAAAGACCCAGCAGGTGCAATTGATTGCAACTTGGTATTCTGCTTCACACTGACAACTTCCTCTTAAGTTTTAAGATGCTCTGTGTATTATGCACAAGGAATAGTACCAGGGTGTTAGGTGTATGCTCAAGTCGACCTATGAGGGCTGGACCAGGTAAGCACGAGGTGACCTCCCTATGCAGTCTGTCTCACTTATTTGGATCAGCCACTACGATCCTGCACCCTAGGGTGCCTGTGGAAGAGGTGTCCTGCCTCACGGATCCGGGTGGCAGCAGTGCCCCGGCAGGGGTGCATACATGGGCACTAGAACATCCCAGGGAGAAATACAGCTCCCTCCCACGAGGTTAGGACTGGAGCTGTGCTTCCGTAGAGCTGCAGACACTTTAAACATGCCTATTGCAAAGTGGAATACTCTGCTAAAATAGTTTCCATTGATTTCAGGCTGAAAATGAATGATTATGAGTAAAATAAAGTGCTGCAAAATGCAGCAAAATTTCCGTATTTGTGCCGCTAAATTTGCTAATCCATGCCGCAATATCCTGGGGGGTCTGAGTAAAGAAACCATCGGCAGACCCCAGCGAACTCAACAACTACCGACCGATCTCCCTGTTCCTGTTCCAAGCCAAAGTATTGGAAAGAGCCATCAACCAACAACTCACCTCACATCTGTAACAGAACCTCCTACTCAACTCCTCCGAATCTGGATTCCGCAGCAGCCACAGCACCAAGACAGCCTCATCGCGGCTACAGATGACATCCAAGCCCTACTTGACCCTCCTAGACCTCTTGGCAGCCTTCAATATGGTCTCACACCACACACTCATCCCAAGGCTGCACAACATTGGCATCAAAGAGCCACTCTCCGATGGATCGCCTCCTTCCTCACGGGAAGAACGCAAAAAGTCTGCCTTCTCCCCTTCACCTCTGAACCCAACAAAATCATCTGTGGAGTGCCCCAGGGATCCTCGCTCAGCCCCACCCTCTTCAACACTTATAGGGCACCTCTGGCTGCAAGACCAAAACACACGGACTCAACATCCTATCCTATGCCGATGACACACAACTCATCCTCTCCCTCTCCGAAGACACAACCAACACCAACTTCCACAACTGTATGACAGACGTTGCCAGCTGGATGAAGGACAACTGCCTGAACCTCAACACGGACAAGATAGAGGCACTGATTTTCAGAAACAAAAGCACCCCGTGGGACACATCCTGGTGGCCCTCAGAACTCGAATCTACTCCTACCCCCTCTGACTACCCTAGGAACCTAGGCATCATTCTGGACAACAAGCTAACAATGGCGACTCAGGTCAACTCCGGCTTCTCCTCCTGCTTCTTCATTCTTCACGTGCTTCATAAGTTATTCAAGTGGCTACCCCAAAGCTCAAGACGCACCATCACTCAGGCCATCATCTCCAGCTGACTGGACTACAGCAAGGCTCTCTACACAAGGATCGCAGCTCACCTCCTCCGATGACAACAGACCATACAGAACGCCGCAGACAGACTCGTCCTGGATCTCCATAGACAAACCCACATCCCCTCCTACCTCCGGGAACTCCACTCTCTACCTGTACAGAAAAGATGCCAGTTCAAGCTCCTGACCCATGCATTCAAGGCCCTACACCACTGCGGACCCGCCTACTTGAACCACCCCCTGAACTTCCATCAGCCCACCAGACACCTCAGCTCCGTATCCCTATCTCTAATTCTTACCCCCCACATCCGACATTGCAGATGCGGAGGTTGCGCCTTATTCTACCTAGCAGCGAAGACATAGAATGAGTTAAATCCTTTCATCAACGGACCTCCCCATCTCTTCCAGAGTTCCGAAAGTCCCCCAAGACCTGGCTATTCGGCTAATCAACTGGACCCTGCCAGCGCCTGGATACCCTCAAGGGTGACACGCAGTGCTCTACAAATCTACTGATTGATTGATTGACTAGTTACCACAGGGCTAGTCACTAGATGTGCTGAATGGAGAGGCCTTTGGGTACAGACTGGGTCGAAGGGTTATGATTGGTCCCCATATAGAATTTGAAATCTCAGGTAGAATATGCTATTTGCCTAAGGATTGTCTGAGGGAAAGGTGACTTCCCTGCTTTGTTCAACACTGTTAAATTGAAATCACTTGTTAAAAGGAGGTGGTATTATACCATGTTATTTTTACTTTCTAGTTCAGGGGATATTGGAGGTTTGTGGCGAGTGAATACCTGTTTTTAGGTTCAAGCTCTTGGCATTTAGTAGGCAGACACTGAGGTTGAAGGAGTTAGAGTTCATGGTTGTTTATAGGTTTCTGCCCCTTGGTGGGGGTAGAACACAGCTGCACAGTAAATCTTGATGGTACTCGGTGAAGAAGATGACAAGCAATGGCCTGCATGTACTAAGCAGCGGTGTTACAACTGTTGGAAAAGGAGGTGCAAAGGAGCACCCAGAGATGGTGGTGCTTAAAAGAGAAGTAGGCAACTATTCCACATAAAAGGGGATACAACTCTGCACACCTATTTGGAAGGCATCGATAGGCAGTCACAAAGAGGACAGAAGTTCCTAACTGAGAAATTTCTTGATAGGGTTCAGTTACACAGGCTTGCAGATGAGCAAATATATGTTTGTGACTTCACAAATCAAGGAACAAGTGCTTAAGGCAATAAAAGGCTCAGAAAAGATAAAACCCGGTAGTGATAGCTTTCCTATTGCCCCATATGAAACATTTGCAATGGACTCTATGGGATATAGCTAGAAGTATCTCTTGAGTCACATGAAGCAAAGCTTTTGCCACCAACTATAAGAGAATCCCAAAGTCAGATAGCGATCCAAAGGATGTTGGAGCTTTTCACCTGCTACTAATATTTAATGCTTATAGTGAAAATGTGAGTACACTCTTTGTGAATAAATTAATGTAGATAGTGGACACCTTGGTGCTTAATGAGCAGTGTGGTTTGTGCTGCAAAGAAGTACCGTAGACAGCCTGAGGTGTTTATTGGCATGTGAAGGAAACTGCATCTTGGCAGTGTTAGACATAGAAAATCAGTTTTTCACCTTTGGATGGGAATATATGTGGAAGGTGCTAGGGCACATCGGGTTTGGCCCAGTGTGTTAGAATTGGTTGCAGTTATTATACTCAAGACCAACTGTTAGTGTCAGGATAGGGCAGGAGGTATCTGAAAGTTGAACTTTTGAGAGGGGTACAAGACTGGGGTGCCTTCTTTTAGCCCCTACTGTTCACCATAGCAATGGAGCTAGTGGGCTAGAAGTTACGTATCTACTTATGATACTGGAATTTAATAGTAGGAATAACAAACGCTATATAACATCTCTTTAGTTAAGATATCCGGAGTGTTCCATGCCATTATTGTCGGAAGAACTGAATCTGTTTGGTTTTTGGCTTTCTTCCCATGGACCAATTGTGACACGTCCAAGCTATTCCTGTTAGCAGGGCTGAAAAATGTGGACAGTTATTGTTAGATTATGTTAAATGTATTTATTGAGTGCCTGATCACCATAGGGCTCTAAACAGGTTGAGCAAGAACTCAAATAGGAAGAGAGAACTGACTTATAAATGAAGACAAAATAGCTTGCTTAACAGTCACTGATTGACAGAACAGCCAGGTTTTAAGGGAACATCTAAAAATAAGGAGAGATGTTTTATGTCGGAGCCCCTCAGGTAGAGAGTCCATAGCTTGGCATAGCACATGGCAAATCTGCGACCACCAGTCTTTGCTTAGTTGCCATGGCTACAACATGAAGATTAGCTGAAGAACAACGGAAAGTTCCATTTGGACGATACCTCTGAAAACCGCTACTAATAAAACTGAGCGATTTGTCAGAGTGCTTCTTGCGTAATACTTATTTAAAGTGAATTTGTTGTTTAATGGGTTGCCAGTCTAGCTAATAGAGAAATTCTAACCCAAGCACAGCGAGAAGCCCCCAGAGGTAAGTATGCTGCCGTATTCTGGATAATTTGAAATTTCTGGAACAAGTGTTTTGAAAGTCCAAGGTAAAGAGAGTCTTCATAGTCCAGGCATGAACCCATGAGTGCCAATCCAATCAGGCCTTTACCTTCTTATGGATACCTCTAGTCACAGATTTCTCACCTTATGGTTCCTCATCTTATGAATAGATTACTCACCTTGTGAATACCCCCAGGTGTCAGATTGGATCCAGAGATTATTCTCAGCCATTGCCTTGCATGTCTGTAGGTAGTGTAGACTGCCCTGCCCTGGAAGGGGCACCGGAGCCACATATAGCCACCATCCCTGTGCATTGTCATCAGTTCCTTTCATTCTGCGCCTTCGGACATGGATACGGTTCTTGATCCCTCGTTTTTCTGTCAGTCACAGAAGACATTTTTACAAAAATGTTTGCAGTGTGCAAGGGATATATCTGCCCCTAAAACTATAGGTTTCAAACTCTGCCAGGACTACCACAGCAGATGTCAGTGAAAGATCCCCACCAGGCCTGTCTCTGGTGCCTAGGTTCCTAACACAACTCAATGTATTGCGACGACTGCACTAGCATGAACCGAAAGACCATACAAAACCACAAGGCCAGACTCTACATCGCTAAACAATGCAGAAAAGCACGTAAAGATCAATCTCTCTCAAAGTTGGGGCCTCCTGAGAGAGGTCCTTTTCCTCACTCTTAAGTCATCAGGTAAGTCGAATCCAAGAAGAAACACAGGAAGTCTAAACGTGACTCTCCTTCTTCCCACCACTCTCGCTAAGAGAAGTTGGGCGAACATCAGGGTGCTGCGCCCCCCCGAATCCTCAACATGTCCTAATTGAACCTGAATTCACAGGGCCTGCGGCAACTCCACAACAGGATGACTCATTCAAGGATGCCATGTTGTGCATACTCAGCACCTACGGGCCCCAAGGACCCAAGAAACCCTCCAGTTGGACTACCTCCGGCAGATCTGTCCCCAGCACTGACTGTGCCTCTTGACCCCACTGTGGGAGTCCCCCCGCTTGGCTCACCACCGTCAATTGCAGACCTCCTCCAAACGATGCCATACCTCCTTACATCCTTGGGGTTCTCAATCAGCATGCCAATTTCGCACCTAACTCCTTCTCAGAGCCTGCCCTTCATCTGAGCCATTCTGTATGGATACTTCCCTCCACTTCAACAAGTCCAGGACATTCAGATTACGATCCCAATGTTTTAATCTTTGGCCTAGGTCTCACTGCGAGTAGCTCTGAAACTTCGTGGACTCGTGCATCCTGCTAGTGGACCATGCCAGTTGGCAGATGTGAGCTCTGCAGTGGGATCTGAAGGCTCAGTTGGCTCAGCACCAAGGAGACCTGTCTAATTCCATCCATGTGCTGGAGACACTGTAAAAGATATGCAGCGGTGGCTGCTATACCACAATTTGACTTGTGGCCGACCCCACTCACTACCCCACCCAGAGCTGTTTGTCATGACAGAGGCATCATTGGTGAGTTGGAGAAGCCACATGAGAGGGGTAAAGATCAGAGGACTCTAGAGTGCGGCGGAAAACCGGCTCCACAGCAATTTGCTAGAGTTGCAGACAATTTGCTTGGCACTAAAAGCCTTCCTCCTGTTCATCAAGGGTGAATGGGTGCAGGTGTTTACGGTCAACACAACCACTATGTGTTACTGCAACAAGTAAGGAAGGGTGGGGTCATGGATCCTATGCCAGAAGGCTGTGCGCCTCTGGAACTGGCTGAGTCTTCAAGGCATTTCTCTGGCTGTACACCACCTGACAGGATCTTTAAACTCCAGGGCAGACAAATTCAGGCGGCATTGCCTAGCGGATCACAAATGGTGATTACACTCAGAGGTGGTGCTGGGCGTCTTCAGACAATGGGAATAACCCATGCTCGATCCTTTTGCAATTGCTGAGAGTGAACAGTGTCCAAGCTGTTGCATGTTGGAGTTCTTAAGATGGTTCACCCTGGGAGATGTCTTCCATTTGCAATGGCGCTCGGGAGTCCTTACTCTTTCCTGCCTCTACCTCTCCTGCCCAAAGTTCTCGAAAAGATCAGGAACGACCAGGACAGAGTCATTTTAGTGGCCCTGGATTGTGCCAGGAAAGTGTGGTGCCCGGAACCTCTAGCCATAAGCATCTGTCCTTTGATACGGCTGCTGCTTAGGGAGGAGCGTCTGTCACAGCAGCTCTGCAGAGTCCTGCATACAGGACTGCACAACCTACACCTTCTTGCGTGCAGATTAAGTGGTGACAGTTAAGTGCATTCAACTTCCCTTCTGAAGCAGTGGATGTCATCTTGGCCCTCAACCTAAACCAACTATATGCTGAATGCTGGGAGACGATTATCACTTGATGTACTCCTTGGCACACACATTTGTTACAAGCTCAGTTGTCCCATGTGTTGCTATTTGCTTTTTTTCTAGCCCAGCAAGGACTTGCTGTGACTTCTACTAAAGGTCATTCGTCAGCCCTATTGGCCTTTATCTGTTTACCAGACCAGCCGTCGTTGTTCAAATTACCTATTGTGATCCACTTTTGAAAAGGGCTGACCCACATGTTCCCACGGAAGCCTTTTGTGATGCTATAGTGTAACCTTAATTTGGTCTCCAGCATTCTTGATGTTCATTCCATTTGAACTTATACATAGTTTCCACCTATGTCTTTTAAGTCTGAAAACTGCGCTTCTCTTAGCAATAATGTCAGCTCATCAAGTGAGTACGTTGTAGGCAATATCTGTCTGACAACCATATGACACCTTCTTTTCACACAAAGTAGTGCTTAGGATTAGGGTGGTGTTCCTGCCAAAGGTCGTGATGCCTTTTCATGTCGGACAGCCCATCACCCTTCTGACGTTCTTTGCTCCACCCGTCTGTCCAAGGAGGAAGAGAGGCTCAGTGCATGGACACTAAAAGAGCATTCATCTTCTATATCAACAGTACCAAAGAACATCTGCTGGATCAGCTCTTTACAGGGTTTGCAGGAGCGAAGAATGGCAAGGCAGTGCAGAGGAGAACAATATCAAGGTGGATAGTTCTCTGCATAAAGGCCTGCTACACACTAGCTAAGAAGCAGACCCCAGAAGGCTTCAGGGCTCATTTCACCAGAGCCAACACTCCTAGCACTGAGCTGGGTCCTGGAGTACCTGTCCTATACACCTGCTAGGCCGCTACGTGGGCTTCGGTTCACATGTTCATGAAGCACTACTGTCTTGATGGTCCTGTTAGGCGGGAGGGGAATTTTGCCAGCTTTCTGGTCTGAGCCGTAACAGAGACTAACCTCCAGGGGGGCTACTGCTTTGGTAACTATTCAGAATGTGAAGAATCTGCAATTAGAAGTATCTATCAGAATAAAAAGTTACTTACCTTTGGTAACTCTTTTTGGTGGATACTTTAACCGCAGATTGCTTACTGACCCTCCCAGTTATGTGGTATGGACTCTTTTCTCCATTTTAAAAAGGTCCCAATTAGTGAACAGCCCATTGTCAAATCTAATCTGTTGAGGGCTCAGCGTCTGACTGCGTAGTCAGAATTCAGACAGAAAGAAACTGGCATTCGCACGCAGGGGTGGCGGCTATATGCGGGGGGTGCTGGCGATGATTTTCGCCGCCGCCCCAAAAACTCGTGCCCCCTCCGCCCCCCCTTGCTACGCCAGTGTATGCAACTATGGTGTCACTTCCGGGGCCGAACGGAATTGCTGAGAAAAATTTCCATATTCAGCCCGGCCCATGGGGGTATTTACAATGTGAGGAATCTGCGGTTGGATGGAGTATCTACCAGAAAGAGCGTTACCAAAGCACGTTACTTGTTCATCAAAGTGGCAGAATCCTTCTCCGAAGTTAGAGCTAATTTGTTCAAGTGGAGATTAAGAACTCCTGGACAGCCATTGAGAGCTCGTTGTCAATCTTTAGTCCCTGATTTTTACAGAGTTGGAGAGTGTGGGCCCAACTCAGCCAGCCAGTAGGTAAAAAGCCATAGATCATTTTCATTAGTGATCGAGATTTCTATTTTTTTTCCTTGCAATAATCTTGATTTTATTGTTGCCCATCAGTTGCCAAATGAAGCTTATAATCTTCTGAAAGGCCTGATAGGAGGAAGAATTGTTATCCAAGCATGGAAGTAACTGAGTACCATCAGCATTCGTATGCGATTTTATAAAATGTCAAGAGAAGTCCACTAGCAGGAGGATAGTGGACTAACATAAATATTGAACAGGTGGGCAGAAAGCGAGGAACCCTGAGGGACTCCAAAGCTAACGTAGTTTCTGAGCTTTGTAAGATGCAAACTTTACACCCTGAATATGTCAACAGAGAAAAAACTGTAACCATTGTAAGCACATGCCATCAAAGACAGAAGCCATGGTATGGTCTAAGATGGAATTATCGATTGTGTGAAAAGCAGCTGGAAGATCCAATAATGTCAATGCATGAATATGGCTTACATATAATTCCAGCTTAGCATCATCGATGATGGAAAGGAGGACCCATTCTGAACTATAGACTGGGCGGAAGTGTGCCTGCAAGTTGCCCAAGAATTATTTCGTAGACTAGTGCAGGTATTTGCTTCTCAGTGTGGACTTACAGGGATTTGACAGCAAAAGGTGGTACTAAAATAGAGTGGTAATTCATTAAATTAGTGAGGTCTGCACCAGGCTTTTTAAATAAAGAAATAATAGTAGCCACTTTGAATAAAGAAGGGATGGACCGTTGCTCTGTGGATTTCAGAATGGTGGCCATAGGCACAGCACTGCCTGACAAATTTATTTGATTAAGATATAGGACAAGGGTCTAGTAGAGAACCTGGTTTTGCAGAGGAAATGGAGGCAGCCTACTCTTTTGAAAAGGGAGAAAATGCAAAGAGAGGGGAGAAACAGGTTATCAGGTATGTAAAGGGTAGTGGAAAAGAACCCGAGTCTCTCATTGCTGGTGGCTGTGTTCGTCTCAATAAAAAATGTATTCAGTTAATTAATCATACCGCTCTTAAGGGGGAGAGATGTCTTGCAACAAGCTAGACGTATACGTTAATTAATTAAATATCTGAAAAACTGCTTTTTTAAATGTTTCGGTCGGAGATAAATTTCCGGGAGTAGTAATTCTGTTTAGGATTGAAAATCGATTGTTCATAGTTAGTTGTTTCAACCTTCTGCTCTGTTTTGGTTTCTGCTTTGTAGTTTTCCTCCATAGCCGTTCAAATTGACACAGTGTTTTTTTCCAAGTCTCTCTTAAATCAGAGAAGTACCAGGGAGCAGGTTTTCTGCATTTAGTGCCCACTTGTTAGTTAGACGGGCATGGGATTCCACTGATGCCCATAACTAGGTATCAGTCATGGTGTACTTCCAGTGGCTGAGGAGTTACCTAAGTGGAATGATTGAAGGTAGTAATGATGTCATCTAACATAACTAATTTCAGTTGGCAGATAGTTATGTGCTCTCTAACTTACCTTGTTTTGGCACAAGAAAGTAGGAACCGTCCTTTGATAATGAAGTGATAGGCCATAGACCCAGAAGATTAACAATGCCCAGCTCAGTGGTCCAAAACAGATCTAAAGTGTGACTTTTCACATGCGTGGGGACCAGTGTTGCATTAAAATTAAGGAAGATAATGGATTGTGAAATCCCGCAAGTTTTGTATCTGCCCAATAATTAGTTGCCTTTAATAAGTAACTGAGAGTGGGACGAGATCAAGGAGCTTACTAACTAAAATTATTCAAGTGTAGAAAGAGCACATGTATACGGGGAGGTGGTAGGTGAGCAGCATGGAAAGGGTGAAAGTACTGAGAACCAGTGTAATAAGTAAATTATCAGTATACTTAAAAGAGGTTACTGACTGGGAGGCTTCGTATTCATTTAATATGGGTATGGTGTGGGAAGGACAAAGGTGCTCAGGAGTTTTGGAACACTCTCCCCATATGGGTGACGGGGAGGGTCTACGTGGCTAAAATTGTGGTTTTAACACGCTGTTTCTATGTATGACAAGACTTGATTTCTCCTACGTGGTGGTGGTTGTTTAAAGAATTGTACCAGCTCCTGATTTCACTGGTATGGGCTGACTAGAGAAGAGTGAAATATAAATCTGCCCTGTGGGTGAGGTGTGGGAGCTGTATTTACCAAACGCTGAGGTACACTACATAGTCTCTCAGCTTCAGCATGTGGGGCAGTGGCTAGAAGGGGAGCATAACTGGGAGAGATGTCTGTTCCCGGGTATGCATAGTCAGGAAGCACTCTCAGATATCATACCTGCTTACTCCCATCACACGGTCTCCCAGTGAGGAGCCAATATCACACAGTGGCAAGGAAAACAAGCTGAAAACCACTGTAAATAGTGGTTTTCATGCTCGTTTTCAGAGGCTTTGAACTGCCGACAGCCATTAAGGGGTGCGAAAACACCACAGGACATCGGCACCAGCAAGCTTTTTTGGGGGGGGGATGGTGGGAGGAGAGAGCTTGGGTGCAGGGTGCGGTTCAAAAGTGCCTCGTGGGTACTTCTCAGGACGAGGCCCCGCCCCTCCAAAGCCCCGCCCCCTCCTCATATGGTGAGATTTTTGTTCAAGTTGGCAGGAATGGGATGTTCTTATGGTGGGAAGAAATATCCTGATGATTATACATATATTATACAGTATATAGGAAGGTTGTAGTTAAAACTATATTAAGTAGGGCTGTAATTTTCAACAGATATGTTATTAAGGAATATCAGGCAGTTTCTGAACATTGCACAGGATACGACGAAAGGGAGAAAGGAGAGATGTAATACAATGAAGGACCTTTACCAAAATGACAGGTTTCTTGCATTTACTGAGGCACTAGATTCTTTTGGTATTGATAATAGCCACTTTCTGCAAGACATGTGTGCCTAGCCCCGACTGTTGAGTGATATGGAAGGTGTTTCCTTCCAAAGCACCGACACCCACACAAACAGCGGTAATGAGGTTAAACTCGATGGGTGGAAGGCTAGTAGCAAACCTTTATTGGGCTCTGAAACAGGTTAAGGGTGGAGAGGCAACAGCGATACATACGAGCGAGATAGTCTGTGAAAGTTCAGAACCACTAATGGACAAGATTAGGGCCAAAGTTTGGGAATATGTCAAAAAGGTTTCAAGTAATGTCAGATTTCAAATGAGTCCTGTTTAGTAAGCTGCACAGAACACTGTTACTGTCTTGAACTTTAGTAGGAATACCCAGAACAATCCTGCATATCTGAGATGCAGGGAACCTAGCACAGACTTCCTGCACGTGATATGGGGATGCTCGTGCATACAGCACCAAATTTTATCAAATTCATATAAACCACCAAAAAGTTTCACATAGTTTTTTTCTAAGCAGTATATTGTATTATTTGTTTATCCCATGATTGGAATTCAGGAGGTTCTTTAGCTTTCTATTAGGTAGTAATCACAGATTTAGAAATGAATATTACTATGAACCATCAAAGGCAGTAACACGGGAAGGGTGGCACGCAGCCTCCCTCCCCAGGCCGATTTCGCCCCCAGGGATCCCACCCCCGAGGCTTGGCTTTATTATAAAGGGGGAGTAAGCCACGCAGACCCCCTCCCCCAGGCCAATTTCAGCTTGGGCCAAGGGACCCCATCTCCTGGGGCCTGGCCTTAGTATAAAGGGATGGATACACAGCCCCCCTCCCCAGGCCAATATTGGCCCCGGGAACCCAACCCCCGGGGCCTGGCCAGCATCTACAGGGAAGGGGAGCACACAGCCCCCCTCCCCAGACTAATATTGGCCCGGAGACAACATCCCCAGGGCCTGGCCAAATAAAAATGGGGGAGTGGGGCCGCTTGGCCCCCCTCCCAAGGCCTATTTCGGCCATGGGGACCCCATCCCCACAGGGCCTGACCAAAATTTGTGAAGGGGGAGGAGGCCAGGCCGGTCAATGCTTTAAATTGCTCCCTCCAAGCAAAAGCAAACAGAGGTTTCTAGAGCGGCCAGGAAAACCGCTATTATGGGTTCTCCAGGGCCATTAATGGCTCTAGAAGGGGGGCCACGCGTCCCCCTCCTTTTGAAAATGCACAGCCATGTCCCGGGGTGGCGGTCCCTGGGGCCAAAAACGGGCTGGAGGTTGGCCATGCGGCCCCCCTCCGCCTTTTATCAATCGCCGTTTCCCCACGGAGGTGGTGGTCCCCGGGGCCGAATAATGCCTGGGAGGGGGACCACACCCCACCCCCCTTTTAGAATATAAACTCCACCCCACCGGACCTGGCCCACCTGGGGGACAGATGAAAAACAAATGTGGGAGACGTGCTTATTTATTTTTTTTTCGCAAATTTGCGGATCCTGATCCAGAAAGCGTGCTTTTTGTGATTTGGTGAAAATCTTTCAGTAGTTTTTGAGAAATTAAGTCTCAAAATCTATAGATCAATTGCGCTGCGGAGAATCGGTGGCATCAACAGATCTTGAGATAAGATCTGAATGTCTGTCTCCACATCAACAAAGATGTGGCGGCAGCTATTTTGAGACTCGGTCCACTGCTCTAGAAAAAAAGTAAAAAGAAAAAAACCTATATGGGGCAGAAGGTTCCAGAGGAACCCCCCAGCCCTGAGGGTCAAAAATTACTTTTTAAAATTTAATTGGCTCCAGAAATTCTGCGATACTGATTATTAAAAAAATATATATATATTTGCGCAGTATAGTATGCTTTCTATGTCTGTCGTTATAGGAGGAGTGGCTAATTGTATAGCACGTTATTATTTAAGACACGTCAATACACTGGCACGTCATGTGATCAAGACCGGGGTAACCCGGTCGAAACGCGTCATGCAGTGGAGATCCTCTGATCAATAAAGCACCTATCTCACTGAAAGCTGTTTGTGGTCTGTACCTGATTTCCTGTTCGTAAGGAACTTGGCCCAGGATTTGCAAGCATATATATATATATATATATATATATATATATATATATATATATATATATATATATATATATATATATATATATATATATATATATATGTGGTCTTGCATTTTTTTTTTTTTATAGCCCCCCGGAGGGACTTGGGCTGCAGCACATTATTTTATGGGGAGGGGGCGTGGCGACCCCCTCCCCGAACCTTCGTGAGGCCCCGGGGACCCCAACCCCCTGGACTGGTATTTATATAATCAGGAGGGGGCGCTCGGCCCACTCCCGGAGTCACCTAAAGGCCCTGGGAAACACATCCCCGGGGCCAATAGATTCATTTTTGGGAGGGGGTCCGCAGCCTCCTTTCCCGAGCCTTTATGTGGCCCCAGGGCCCCCATTTCCCAGTGCCAGTATTTCTAAAATGGGGAGGTGGGCGCACACCTTTTTTACACTTGAACTTCCAAACTCTAAAAAGTTACAGGCAGTTACACGAAGATCTGAATAAAAAAGGTACGAGGGGAAGCGCCTTGGAAGTAAATTGAGACATTTTTGCCACCTAGCACTACATGGAATTTGATCCTTTTTGAGGCATGGGGTGGCACTTCTGTTTATTGACACTTACTAAGGCTTGAGAAAACAGCTCCCAACGAAGGATTCTACCACGTTTTAGAACTCGGCTGCAATGCATTATGGACATTGGAGTCCAGGCACAGTGCTTTGGAAAGGAACTTGTACTCCGTAGTCCTTAATTTGTGTTGACAACCTGAATATATACCATCCAGGTGGAACTAACCCTCACTTTTGCATATGATTAAGATTCGATAGGATTGAAACGTGTTCTGCTGTGTTTGCTTTTCTGCCTGAGGAATAAATCCCTTACTTGAATGTTTGGCTGGAGTGGCTTGTTTTCACGCTACCCACATTGCGTGATTATATATATATATATATATATATATATATATATATCTCCTGCTTCCTTCTCCGCAAACAGGCGCTGACACCGTGGGTATGTAACACCAAAGTTTATTTTACAAAGAAACCATGACGCGTTTCGGCGGTCATGCCGCCTTGATCACATAGCAGGCGCCATTGCTTTAGATCATTAAATGCTTTTCCAACAACAGATCGTCATGGCAACACTGTTGCCCCATAAACATAGAAGAGTTCTCTTCACAAATTGAACAAATAAGTAAATAAAGCATGACATAAAGTGAAAAATAATACGGAATAAATAAAACAAAAAATATAAGACTTCAAGTCAGTCATTGTTGTGTACAATAGGTTGAAATCGTTCGTATATTACTATTCTCTAATAAAGAGAATGCAGGGGCATATGTATATTAGACCAGTGTCTGAGGTACAGAACAAAGATTGATGTATACAATAAATTCTGCTAAATGGCATGTTGCATTATTTAAAAGGATTCTCACTAATTCTAATCAATCCTGATAATTGTTTGGCCTGGTAGAACCGGAGTGACCTGTACCTACAGCATGGCTACATTTTCTCAAGTGAGTTATCTAGACAGTATTATCCGGTCAGACCACAATTATTCTGCAAGGTCTGGTACATCCCTAGTGGGCTTAAAAAAGGAAGAGATGTTTGTCTCTCACAGTGTTAAACCAGACTCCTTAACAACCCTATTGTGCATTAAAGGCAAGATCTGTACAACAATATCAAGTGATAAACCGCTGCAAAAAAAAAAAAGAGAGAAAAACAAAATTGAGAAAGCTCAACCTGCAGTACCTAAAACTGTTGCCCTGTATGTAGCCACTCTACGAAACTAAACATGTGGAAAAAGAAAAAACAAACCTTACCCTATTAGAACTGGCTACAAAGAGCGTAGCACCCTGCTTGCGGGAAAGGGAAATATATACACACACATATTTTTTACAGGTGTACTGTCAATTCCTCATCTGAATTGAGTCCCACAGGGATCTTGGTGTTGAGCATTAATATATAACGAGACTCAAGTCTGCATAACTGAAGTTGTCTGTTGCCACCCCTAGAGTTTTTCGAGACAGAATCGATGACGAAGTAAACTAGTTCTTCTGCATTGCCCTGGTGGCATTGATTGATGTGCCTGGCCACAGGATAACTCTGATCATCGTTGGTGATAGCCCTGAGGTGCTGTAAGATGCGTACATGGACTTTGTGGATAGTACTGCCCACGTACCTTTTGTTGCAAGTACATTCCAGCACGTAAACTGTGAAGCCAGTTTTGCAATTATACGTGCCTTTGATCTCGATGGGACTTGATCTGAGGGGTGACTGGACGGTAGCTGTGTTATGACCGTGTTTGCATGCTTTGCACTTTGTGCACCTAAAAAAAACCTTCCTGGATTTGAGCCAGTCGGAACCTCCCCTGACCTGGGGCATATTCTGCACCAGTTCATTCCTCATCGATTTCGCCCTTCGAAAGGATATAAGTGGGGCTCGTGGTATGGCAGAGCCTATTACAGGGTCACTTCTTAGAATCTTCCAATTTCTGGACAGAATGTTTCTGACTCTAGTGTGGTATGCTGAGTAACCTGTGATGAGCCTAACTGGACTCTCATGTGTGTTGCTCATCCTCTGCTTTTCACTTCTACTCTCCCCAAAAAGTATCTCCTCTCTGGACTTGGGTTTGGTTTTTTCCTCTGCTGACTGCAACACCTCCTGACTATACCCCCTAGCCTTCATTCTGGAAAACAGGTCTGCCTGCGCCTCTTTCAGGGATTTGTTACTGCTGCAATTGCGCTTCATGCGTAAACACTCCGCGTAAGGTATGCTGTGTTTAAGTTTAGTGGGGTGGAAGCTACTCGCGTGGAGAATAGAATTCCCTGAGGTCGGCTTCCTATAGGTTTTAGTTTGGAGTTTCCCGTCCTCAACATAAACCACTAAGTCTAGAAAATATACCTCTTGATCACTGATGTTACAAGTGAAAGTAAGATTAAGATTGTTATCTTTAATCTCACGTGCAAACGTTTGGGCTGTCTCGTGTGAACCTTTCCACAGAATGAATAGGTCATCGATATATCTGGTGAATAATACCACGTTTTTGGACCATTCTTTTGCATGTCTTACCTTGAGTACCTGTTCCTCCCACCAGCCCATATGCAGATTCGCATAGCTGGGGGCGAAGCAGGTACCCATGGCTGTCCCTTGTGTTTGTTTATACGTGCATTGATCATATATAAACAAGTTGTTTTCGAGGCACCATTCTGCCATTTGAAGAAGCATTAGAGTATGCTGATGTAAATGTATAGGTCTTTGCCCTAAAAAGTACTTCAGAGCCCTCATTCCATCAAAGTGCCTTATGCTTGTGTAGAGAGCACTGACGTCTAGGGTCATCAAAAGAAAGTGCTCTTCCCAGGGTACATTATATATCTTCCTCATGAAGTCACCCGTGTCCTTGATATATGAGGGCAACTTGACAACATAATCTTGAAGAAAATGGTCTATAAACCTAGATGTATTTTCAAACAACCCACCAATGGCCGAGATGATCGGACGGCCTGGTGGGTTGTCTGGATTTTTGTGGACCTTAGGAATCAGGTACAACATCGGGGTAACTGGGTAGTCGATTTTGAGGAAGTCAAATTCGTTTTTGGAAATGAGGCCCTGGCTTCTCCATTTATATAATTCCATATGGTTTTTTTCTTTGATACCCTGGAGGCTCAGTGGGCCTACTCTGCAGTAACAGACCCTAGCCTGCAATTGCCTAAGAACGTCTGCGTTATACATAGTGATTGGCCAGAGGACTACGTTCCCTCCTTTGTCAGACCATCTGACTACGATGTCTTGTCTGCTTTGAATTTTGTTAATGACCTGTTTGTACTCTGTCATAGTGTGATGCCCTAGGTGTGGAAATTTGGAACTCGATTCAATAGCCAACTGTTTTAGGTCATATATCACATTTTCTGCAAAGATGTCTATTGAGTCACGGGGCATAAGTGGCAGAAAAATGGATTTGGGTTTAAAATTAGTTCGGACCGTGCCATATATGTCTAGTCCCAATTCGGCTGCCAGTTCTTCTACCGGCCTCCCTTCTTGTTGGGACCCTCTTTCCAGTATATCCAAATCCTGCATCAGTGTCAGATCTTCAACTGCCAAACGTCCAACAGCTGAACTGTCATCTGCATTCCTTTGTGTGCAGTTCTCTTTGTTATTGAAGTATTTTTGTATTTTCAATTTTCTAATAAAGTGAAAAAAGTCTATCCTCGTTTGAGCATAGTCAAAGTTTGTTACCGAACAGTACAATAACCCCAATGTCAAAATTCTTTCTTCCTCTTTATTTAAATCCATTGTTGTTAAATTATTTACTGTGTTATCTGTTCTTTGATCTATTACTACTTTTTCTGTGTCCGGTTTGTAGTGTCTTTTATGCTGCTTTCTCCAGCGTCTGCTCTTTCTACTCTTTTTCCTCTTCTTCTTCCCGTTGTTTCTTTCCGTTGTGGCCGTGGTCGTAGGTTCATTGTCCTGTCGAGCCGTAAAAAACGGAATACATCAAGGACTGTCGGTGCATCCCTACCACTGGCGCCACTTGTACTTTGCATATTGTTGTCCTCCAAATCGGTGTCAACTTCTGAACTTAGTTCCGAACTGTTGTAGCCACTGGCCATGGCAGCAGGTTCAGTGCTGGCAGTAAGTTGTTGCCGTCTTATGGTATCAAATCTTTTAGAGAAAGTATAGATTCTCCCTCTTTGATAATCTAATTTGTCGCGGAGAAACTTGGTTGCTTTCCTTTCTCTAATAGTTTGCTCATATTTCTGGAGTCTGTTATCACTTCTGCCATCAGTTTTTTTACTTCTTCTTGAGTATCTGTTCCATCTAGTACTTTGAGCAACTCCTCTATCTTGCTCATGAGTTTGTCTCTATCGCTTGTAGCATATTTGATTAGTATGCGTAGCAAAAGTTGCAATGACTCTGCACTGTTTTCGGCCCACTCTTTTAACATACCCGGGTCCGGATTTTCATAAGTAGGAGCCACCAATATTCTAAGTCCCCTAGGGATGCGGCCTACATCCAAATATCTTTGGAGTGACTTGCACTCCCACCACTTTGATATTTCCTGCTTTCTAAGTTTTTCCAGGTTTTGAAAGCGGGTCCTTAGCGTTACATTTGATGTTTGTACTGCGGCGCGCTTGCCTGCACCAGCAGAGGTAGGGACTTCATCATCATTAAAAATATCTATTGCTGCTTGTTCCCTCTCCTGCAACCAACTATCGGCTGTAGGAAGGTGGAATCTGACTGCATGGTTGCCCCCACTTTTTTCCTGGTGTTTTGCTGGTTTTTGACTTAGTTTGGCTGGGATCCTGCTATTCAGGACCCCAGCCTATCTGCTTCCCCTTTAAATTGATTCCCTGTACTTCAGGTACACTCCAGATTGGATTCTGGGGTACCCTTATAAGTCCCTAGTATATGGTATACTATGTACCCAGGGCATAGGTACCCCAGAGGCCTACCAGGGGCTGCAGCATGTATTGTGCCACCCCTGGGAAGCCATCCAAAATGACACCCCAGGTCTGCTACTGCAGCCTGAGTAAGGTGGTGTATGCACCCCTTACTGAGATATAGGTCACCTATATCTCTTCTGATCACTACACATATAAACCTATCAGTCACCCCTATGGCAGGCCTTAACAATCCTGAAGGCAGGGTGCTGGGTTTTATGTGAGAGGGTGCCCATGCATGAGCAGAGCCCCTCTGCAGCCTTCGGAACCTATTCTCCGGGGTTGTATGTGATGCAGCCAACCATATACTCTTAAGTGCATTATAACCTCGCGGTAAATGCTAACTTTAAAACGGCTGCAAGGAATTAGGTCGTGTTTGGTGTCAAACACCTTGGAATCATACCTCCACATCAGTAACTGGTGTGGGAGGTATGATTCCTCCCTCCTAGAGGGAGAAATATGACAACACCGGTACACCCGGTACCAGCTTCACAGAACCCTGGCATCACAAAATGGATGCTGCCAGCCACAGACACGAGTCTGCCCTCCTGCTCCTGGATGAAACTCCGGCAGGGGAGGCTGGACAATAGGTTTCCTGTCACAGGGAGGTGTGACCACCTCCCAGACAGGCTTTAGTGTATTGGGGCTGGGTGGGTGCACTCTCAGAGTGCTTTGATGTCTGCACTGGGGGCACATTTGGTGTCCCTGTGCATAGTCCAGCTCAAACCGGTTGCAGGGGCTATCAGCCCCTGCTCTGGCGCGAAACTGGACAAAGGACATGGGTGTAGCCATAGGTGGGTCCCCAGAGTTTGTCCCACCCCTTCCTTGGGTATAAAGTAGGAACCCTGACTACAGGACTTTAGATATTACCTGGACTAAACTCTGCTACAGAAACCAAGTAACCTTCGACGATCTACGCTTTGCTGGACGACTGAAGAATCTCCCTTGGAGTAAAGGAGTTACTCCCCTGCAAGGCAGGCACCTCAACGCATCTGACCGCTTTGCATCTACGCAGCTCTTGACGGACTCCGAAGATTTTGCAACACAGGAGGTGGGTTTCCAAGCTTCCCCGAGGCCGACTAGTGCTCTCAGCAAACCTGAGACCCGCAGCCCTCGTGGGGACCGTGCAACCCGAATCCCTGGACACCGTGCACATTTGCAGCAGCATATGCTTCTAGGCGATCCCTGAGGCTGTGCTTTGGGCTACTTGTAGTCCAAGCCCCGAGCAGTGTTTCCACCGAAGATTACTGGCCTACACTCCATGAGTGTTCCGTGGGCTGGTATTGTGTGATTCCTCTCAAGGTCCCTTCGCGATCCCTGGTCCGTTGACCTGTGGGTCCCTGAGAAGGCAACTCTAACTTTCAGTGGGCTTTCCTGGTTGCTCCAGACGTGCCCTGACTCTCCATCGCTTGGGGAGTCCCCAGGACCTTGCTGGTCCTCACCGAAGCATCTTTTCTCTGACCGCGTGGGTTGCAGTTGCCAAGGCTTGTTGGTCTCCAATCCGGAAACTGACCCCTCAGCACTCGACATCCTTCGTGGGACAGCTCGCCTGCGGACTTTGGTCGTCGTCGACGTCTCCTGGTCCCCGTGGCTGCAGAGTCAAGCTTCACCTCTTCGCACCTGAAGCACCCGACATCGGTGGGCATTCGATTGCTCCGCTCCTGGTCACGTGAAGTGACCCAGACTTTGTCCCCTCTGCTTTCAGGTTCTTCACATCCCCGATCCAGGCTTGGATCACTCCGGACACTTTTCTTCTCCACGGCAGCAGTACTTCTTCGCATCACGCCATTGAAAACGACGAGGGTTTCCGACACCACTTGACCCCTAGGCACCCGGCTTCCCTGGGCTAGGTAACACGGGTACCTTGGTACTCACAAGGGTGCTGGCCTTAGATCCTTCTATGTTTAGCTGGGTTTGCTTGAAGTCCTCTCCGAAGTGTCCTTAAACTCTAAATTTCCAACCGCGACTTTCCCATAGAGTTGTACGGAGCTCGCGTCTGTGTTCCCACACTGCACCCGTCCTCCGTGGGTCCCGTGTGTCACTACCTTGGGTGGTTCCTTGGGGTCCCAGCAATTCTACGTGCTCTAGGCACTGTGTCTAGTCAAGTCGTGGTTGTTATACCACTTTCTTAATATATGGTTTGGTCTCCCCCTGGAGCCCACTGTGTATTGTGCTATTTACTGTCGTTCTAGTACTGTAATATTGTGTGCCTTGTTCTCTAATCTCATAAAGAGGTTAGTAGAGAGTGTTTAGTAATAAATACATATATTTTATATATACCTTGTGTGGTTCTCCTTTCATTTGGTCATTCAAGAGGTTATATACTGGTAAAACAAGCTGCTTTACATTCCTTCAAGACTTAGCCTGAAGGCTGCTCTCCACAGCTACCACTAGGATAGCTTTCTATAAAGGTTGTCTTTAACCTAATCATCAATAAGGGTCGTTTGGACTGGTGCAAGGTGCCCACTTTAATTAGTGGACAGCATATACCAGGCCAACTTCTCACATCGGCCATCTCTGTATTATTCCAATTGGTGTTCCCCACTCTTCGCTGTAATAGCAGAAGACTACCTTTCCCAGCATGCAACACACTCTGGCTGTCGTACACTGAACCACAGGAGCTTACCTGCTACCCCGATCGCCCTCCGGCGTCCCGGATACAGGCAACTCTTCCCGTTGTCAGCCTCTGATCAGCTGGGCATGTGTGTCGGCGGCTGGGGGGCTCCGCGTTATTTTTATAATGACTGTCCAAAACTCCGGAGACGCGGTGCACTGTATCAAGGTGGGTCAGCGTGACGATCCCGGATCCTCCATCAAATATATAAGTTCCAATCCTGCTTCCTTCTCCGCAAACAGGCGCTGACACCGTGGGTATGTAACACCAAAGTTTATTTTAGAAAGAAACCATGACGCGATTGAATTTGATCCTTTTTGAGGCATGGGGTGGCACTTCTGTTTATTGACACTTACTAAGGCTTGAGAAAACAGCTCACAACGAAGGATTCTACCACGTTTTGGAACTCAGCTGCAATGCATTATGGACATTGGAGTCCAGGCACAGTGCTTTGGAAAGGAACTTGTACTCCGTAGTCCTTAGTTTGTGTTGACAACCTGAATATATACCATCTAGGTGGAACTAACCCTCACTTTTGCATATGATTAAGATTCGATAGGATTGAAACGTGTTCTGCTGTGTTTGCTTTTCTGCCTGAGGAATAAATCCCTTACTTGAATGTTTGGCTGGAGTGGCTTGTTTTCACGCTACCCACAGTGGCGGCTTGTGACTGCACAGGGAGTTTAACTAAATCATAGTCATCTCGCGGCCCGGCGTACTTGCGCTTTCGGGGTTGGAGCGTATGCGGGGACCCAAGGAGGCTTAAGGACTGCAATTTGGCACACAGCGCCTCACCTTGCAAGACACCCGTCCACAGGGATTCATTTCAATTTCCCCACACAACACCGTCCCAACAGAGATGCATTTTGGGAGATGCAGTGCCTACAGTGCTGCTTATGGTGGGTGATCACATGATTGGGGGATGGTGCCTGTTCTCACCAATGAGAGGACTGCAAGAACATTTAAAGTGAGGGTGAGACTGTGTTCCTCATCAACAGCGGCATCTGAGGAAGGCCCTACTGGCCGAAATGCATAATGCTTACCTGTTGTTCCAATAAAGCCTCCAAATTGGATTCCCCGTGTGGCCTCTTCCTTTCTGTTCGAGGGAGGTTCTGCTGCATGTTTCACGTCTGCCAGAGGCGTGTCAAGAGGCCCCGTTCCGTCAAGCTGGCTGGTCGCCATTCTGGTTCCTGCTTCTGCAGTTCGTTTTTCCAAGGTATTGGACCGGCACCAGCCCACCTCGGAGTGTGAGTTCTGCAAGGGCTGCCGCCAGTGGCGTCTTGTGACTGCACAGGGAGTTTGACTAAATCATAGTCATCTCGCGGCCCGGCGTACTTGCGCTTTCGGGGTTGGAGCGTATGCGGGGACCCAAGGAGGCTTAAGGACTGCAATTTGGCACACAGCGCCTCACCTTGCAAGACACCCGTCCACAGGGATTCATTTCAATTTCCCCACACAACACCGTCCCAACAGAGATGCATTTTGGGAGATGCAGTGCCTACAGTGGTGCTTATGGTGGGTGATCACATGATTGGGGGATGGTGCCTGTTCTCACCAATGAGAGGACTGCAAGAACATTTAAAGTGAGGGTGAGACTGTGTTCCTCATCAACAGCGGCATCTGAGGAAGGCCCTACTGGCCGAAATGCATAATGCTTACCTGTTGTTCCAATAAAGCCTCCAAATTGGATTCCCCGTGTGGCCTCTTCCTTTCTGTTCGAGGGAGGTTCTGCTGCATGTTTCACGTCTGCCAGAGGCGTGTCAAGAGGCCCCGTTCCGTCAAGCTGGCTGGTCGCCATTCTGGTTCCTGCTTCTGCAGTTCGTTTTCCAAGGTATTGGACCGGCACCAGCCCACCTCGGAGTGTGAGTTCTGCAAGGGCTGCCGCCACTGGCGGCTTGTGACTGCACAGGAGTTTGACTAAATCATAGTCATCTCGCGGCCCGGCGTACTTGCGCTTTCGGGGTTGGAGCGTATGCGGGGACCCAAGGAGGCTTAAGGACTGCAATTTGGCACACAGCGCCTCACCTTGCAAGACAGCCGTCCACAGGGATTCATTTCAATTTCCCCACACAACACCGTCCCAACAGAGATGCATTTTGGGAGATGCAGTGCCTACAGTGGTGCTTATGGTGGGTGATCACATGATTGGGGGATGGTGCCTGTTCTCACCAATGAGAGGACTGCAAGAACATTTAAAGTGAGGGTGAGACTGTGTTCCTCATCAACAGCGGCATCTGAGGAAGGCCCTACTGGCCGAAATGCATAATGCTTACCTGTTGTTCCAATAAAGCCTCCAAATTGGATTCCCCGTGTGGCCTCTTCCTTTCTGTTCGAGGGAGGTTCTGCTGCATGTTTCACGTCTGCCAGAGGCGTGTCAAGAGGCCCCGTTCCGTCAAGCTGGCTGGTCGCCATTCTGGTTCCTGCTTCTGCAGTTCGTTTTTCCAAGGTATTGGACCGGCACCAGCCCACCTCGGAGTGTGAGTTCTGCAAGGGCTGCCGCCACTGGCGGCTTGTGACTGCACAGGGAGTTTGACTAAATCATAGTCATCTCGCGGCCCGGCGTACTTGCGCTTTCGGGGTTGGAGCGTATGCGGGGACCCAAGGAGGCTTAAGGACTGCAATTTGGCACACAGCGCCTCACCTTGCAAGACAGCCGTCCACAGGGATTCATTTCAATTTCCCCACACAACACCGTCCCAACAGAGATGCATTTTGGGAGATGCAGTGCCTACAGTGGTGCTTATGGTGGGTGATCACATGATTGGGGGATGGTGCCTGTTCTCACCAATGAGAGGACTGCAAGAATATTTAAAGTGAGGGTGAGACTGTGTTCCTCATCAACAGCGGCATCTGAGGAAGGCCCTACTGGCCGAAATGCATAATGCTTACCTGTTGTTCCAATAAAGCCTCCAAATTGGATTCCCCGTGTGGCCTCTTCCTTTCTGTTCGAGGGAGGTTCTGCTGCATATATATATATATATATATATATATATATATATATATATATATATATTTTATTGTGGTCATGCACCTTTTTTTATTTTATAGCCCCCCACGGAGGGACTTGGGCTGCAGCGCATTATTTTATGGGGAGGGACGTGCGGCCCCCTCCCCGAGTCTTCGTGAGGCCCCAGGGACCCCATCCACCTGGACTGGTATTTATATAATTAGGAGGAGGCGCTCCGCCCACTCCCCGAGTCACCTAAAGGCCCTGGGAAACCCATCCCCGGGGCCAATAGATTCATTTTTGGGAGGGGGTCTGCAGCCTCCTTTCCCGAGCCTTCATGTGGCCCCAGGGACCCCATTTCCCAGTGCCAGTATTTCTTAAATGGGGAGGTGGGCGCACAGCTCCTCCTCTCCCAAGCCTCAAAGAGGCCCCAGCAACTCCATCCCACAGGGTCGGTGTATTTTTTTGGGAGGGGGATCGGGGCATGCGTGGGGCTTCCCCCTCCCCCCCAAGATTGGTTCCGGGGACCTCATCTCCCAGAGTTCGATCGTAGTGTCCCATTGTACCCATATTCTTTCGGTTTTCCCATACTAAGCAACTTGCGTCTTGTTCTCATGCACCTGTGCTTTGTATGCATGTGCACTCACTAATATCACTATGGTGTATTCTAGAACTATGCCAATGTTGTTTCTAGCTCACTAGACTTTGGTCTGAGGACTCGGGGACTTACAGGCTAGGCTGCATGTTACTGGGAATGTTTCTTTTTCTTTTTTTCTCTCCACTTCTCTCACCTTGTTTCTCTCACTACTTTTATTCAAACACCATGTCTGTATCTTAACTTCTGCATATGTATTGTTAATGCCTTGATAAAGTTGTATCAATGAAACACGTGTCGGCAGTTTCTCATCATGATCACTCTTGACACTTTGCAAAACATCATTGGGCTGTAAATTTTAAAACCTCGCATGACCAGAGGTTTCAAAGGATGTCCCAAACACTTCATATGTTATACACACGAATTGTGTTATGTTTAAATGTATTACAATTTTGACTGCCCACCAATGAGTAAAGTATAAGAAATGTTATTCTTCGATTGAAAAAGTAAGCGAAGGACCTTCGTATCCATTTGTATATTTTTATCAGCTCATATTCTTGTTACTTACTTGTTGACACTTTGTTGTTGCTCGGTTGTTGTGCTCCAGACTAAATAGACATGGTCAAATTTCATTGACCAGGACAGACGACCGACTGTGGTATGAAAGACAGAATTAAGAGACAGAAAGTGAAATTGGGAGATGCCAGCAAGGATAGTGCTGCTGTGACTGAATTAGTGCCTGAGCTGCAGTTTAAGCTTAAGTAGGGTAAAAGAAGCACAGAATGTGTCCTGCACCACTTTTGTTTAGGAACACCTTCATGTTTAAAGACATTGTGCAAGAAATGTACAATAGGATAGTCTCTTAAAAATAAAAAGGTGTATTTCTTTAATTTGTGGATGCTTCTCACTTTAGCACCTTAGATTATATCACTCCATTGAAAGGCTATTATTAAAAGTGACAGTTTTTAAGTGTGAACTTAGCATCATGCATGCCTTTCCCACCCTCCCACCTGTCCTGGCGAGAATACCATTCGTGGACCAAGAAGCCATTCAGTTGTCATGTACACCCTCTATGTGGTGTCAGTTGTTATTATACAAGGACCAGCAATAGGGTCTATTAATTCAAATACAAGAGAGGGTTTTGTGCAGCACACATCCTGAACTCATACACTTCAAGGTGCTCTTATGTGTGATAATAAAGGAAAAGGAAGCATAGTGAAATTAAACATTTGCCTAGGATCACACACTTTGGTCAGTGGGGTAAGCCAGGATTAATCCCAGGTTTTGCTGTTTTCACATTGTGCAATTCAGCCACTAGATAGGTATCTCTTTCCCACTCTCGTTTTACATCAAAAGTTAATGCTTTGTCTTTAATTCTTGACCTCTGAGATTAGAGTGCAGGTGGCAGACAAGCCACGTGAATGTTCAGCTCATTGTGGCGCGAGGACCCAAGAGAATCTGGAGCTGAGCCAGGTATTTGACTCAAGCCTTCAAGGGTTCACCCACCTCGATCACATATTTGCAATTAAGGGGACATGGTTAAAGGAGTTATATGATTTGGACATCACCAAATTATTTGGTGAAGTAGGAGCACCAGCGCCACAGTGCCGGTGTCCTTGTTTAAAACTCTATAACATTCTCACTACGTCACATTTTAGTGGGTGTACTACCTCGCCCGGAGTAATTTAAATGATTGTTGGATTATAGACTTGTTTTCATATCCCAAACTTATTATCAGGTTCTAGTTTAAGTACTTCCTTTCTCTGTAAAAAAGAAGAAAAAAAAGGAGCAGAGAAATATGCTAAAAAAAAAGTGATTGTCCAAGAGCACACACTTTGTCACAAGAGGAAGCTGGGATAAAAAGAAACATGCCTTCTGGTTCCATAGTATCCATCTTGCTCATTACACAATTGGGTTATCAGTAGTTCTGATGGTAAAACTCAGGAACTACTCTCTCCAATGAATTTCAAGTTTATTTTTATTTGCATAGTTACTGAAAACCATTGCAACATTTTTAAATTAGCCAATAAACTGGTGTTGAACCCCGGTAAAGCCAATAATACACATACTAAAAATGCTGTACAGAGGTTAAAATAGACGGTGTAACCGTTAGTGTGAATCAGTGATTCACGTAGTAAAGTGCAGTGCGGTCATTAAAATGCATTACTAAAACCATAAATACACGTAGTAAGGTGCCATATGGTGCATACATGTTTGGCAGTGACAGCTAATGAATTTGGCACCTGCTGAAATGTTATACATTAAAAGGGTGCTCTTTTCTTCTTGCAACAAAGAGAAGCAGCGACCAGCTTGCGGGCCAATGGCTACACAGGCAGCTTATTGCTAATGTTGCTGAGGTTGGATTGTCATTTTAGGCATTTTTTGTTCAGTCAGCGTGAGAAATTTTACCATTCTGCAGTTCAGTTGCATGGCCCCCGGGTCAAAACATGCCAGCACCGCTTGCCTCCTGGTGCAAATTCCTTTCTGCTTGAAGCGGGCCTTTAACAGCTGTGACCTCTCTTGCTGCAGCTCCTTGCATGTGCAGATTAAGTGCAGGATGTCTCCTTGTTCCGTTTCACACAGCCTGCAAGTGCTTTGGGTTGATGCCCTCAGCCAAGGTGGACGGTGCTGAGTACATGGAAGAATGCCCAATTTATGCCTTAGGAATTTTATTTATATTGGTTTAGGATAACCCTGATTGAAATATTTTTGAGGTGTGAGTGTTTTATAGGAATTTAGGGTCATCCAGGCGTGAGTTCTGGCTGAGAATGTTGCCTTGTCCTCCACCAATGAGAGTTGTTTACACATTTCAAGACCAATTTTTTGAAAGTTAAATGGTGAAGTTGTGTGTTCCAGAGTTCGGTGAGCCTGGTGGTTTCCAGAGATTCCTGTAAGTAACGTCTTGCGCAGGAAGTTTCCCTGTGCTGGAGATCTTGCCATAGCAGTTGATTTAAGGTGTTGGAGGTGGAAGTTCTGATCTTGTTCCAGCAAATAATATATGATCCATGCCTAGCCAGGGATTGTTTTAATAATCCGAACTCCAGCCTTATTTGAGCTGGTGAGGTGTAGGGCGGAAGGCAAAACATAGTTCTGTATGCTTTAACCAGCGTGCTGTCCAGTAAAATGGCATCTCTTCCCCGCATTGCTTCGCTGCCATAGGTTATCGTAGGTAGTAGTTTGGCTTGAACTACCTTCAGGAGCGGGCTCAATGTAGGCCCCGTCAATTTATTTGCGAGATTTTTAATTGATATTGCTATGACCAACCCTCTCCTTCTTATTTCTTCTTTCTGGCTGAGCGAAGGTCCCTTCTTTATCAATGATAACTCCTAGGTACTTCTATTCAGTTGTTGGTTCAAGCTGTGTACCTCCCAAGTGCCATCTCCTCTGCCGATTCCTTTTGTTATTTATCGTCCTTGTCCGTGTCTTACTCAGGTTAATTTTTAAGTTGTTCTCTGTAGAAAAGTTTTGCATTTCGATGAGTAAATGTTGGAAACCGACATAGGTATGACTGAGCAGCACTACATCATCGGCGTACATAAGATTGGTCAATATTTTGCCTCCTAGCCTAGGTGCATGTGAGTTGCAGGTGTTAAGAGCTTGCGGGAGGTCAGCCATAAATAGGTTGAACAGGGTGGGTGCAAGCACGGAACCATGCTTCAAACCTTTGGTTGTAGGGCCTTTTGAAGAAAGGAGAGTCCTGCCGCCCAGTTTCACCTGAACCCAGGTGTCTGTGTGGAGAAGTGACAAGATGTTTAGAATGGCCTGTGGGATTCCCCAGCGCGCCAGCTTCCCCAACAGTCTGCCCCTCTCGACGTTATCAAATGCAGTGCTAAAATCGATGAAGCATAGATGTAGTGGGAGGTTGGCAGTCTTGGCCGCGTCGATGAGTAGGGAGATTGCGAGGATATTTGTTGTTGTGCCTGCCGTTTGGCGAAAGCCTGTCTGGTTTAGCGGTATTATCTCATTTTCCTCTGCCCAGAGAGTGAGATCTTCTAAGACAGTGCCCGCAAAGTATTTTGCTTCATTGTCGATCAGTGCTACCAGCTGATAGTTGCTCGGCTGGGCCTTGTCGCCTTTCTTGTGAATCGGAACAATTGTCGAGCTCTTCCATGATTCTGGTAGTCTGCTTAGTAGCCTAAGCTCCAGGAAAAGAGGTTGCAGGATATCTGCCCAGTCAGCCGCCTTAGCTTTGAACAGTGCCGGTGGAATGCCATTCGGTCCCGGAGCCCCTTCTTTTCTCCCTTTTGCAATCTGCTTTTTTATTAGGAGTAGCGGTGGGTCGCTGGACTCACATGCCGGTATGATGTCTGTGTCTGGCGTGTTCAGCACTGGCGTCTCATTGTGTCCCACTCCAGAGTGTTCTTCTTTTGGCCATCTCTTGATGACCAGTATACCGGTGCCTCCCGTTTGGTCATTAAAGTGCTTAGTTAGAAATTCGACCCAGGTTTCTTCTGAGATATGTGACGAAATTCCCTCATGGTGAGGGTGGATTATGTTGTTCACTGTTTTCCAGAAGCGGGCGCTATCATTATGGTTTAGGTCATGGAGAAGTTTTGCCCAAGTTGCATTTTCTTGCTCTTTAGTAATTTCCCATTTCAGTTTTTTGAGCGAAGTCCTTTGATTCCTCAAAAGTGAGCGGGTACTTGAGGCCCCTGGCTGTCTTCTCAACTTACTTAAGGTGCTGTTTATTGATTTTTTTGAGGAGCTTGAGGTGGTCTCTTTGTGCTTTCGGGATTTTGTATCTCCGGCATGAAACCTGGGAGTGATCTTTTTTGGTTGTGGGTGCACCTTGACATTCTAGTAATGTGGCTGTAAAGTGTTCCCATTGGGATGTTTGGTCTTTTAGGCTTGTTGCTTGTGATTTAAAGAGTTAAATTGCTGCTCCTTACAGGGACTCTGCGTTAGATGCTGCACATTTGATCCGCCTTAAATTTGAGGTGTAAATGGGCCCCAGGGCTAGTTCTCACTGACTCTCTCCAACGAAATGCAACTACGTTGTGGAACCTTCCCTCAAATAAAATTCGCTAGAGGCCTATTTTGGCAAAGTGGGAAAGCTAGGATTAAATGTCAAGTCTCGCAGTGGCGGCTCGCAGAGGAGTACTGCGGGGGGCGGGGTGGGGGAGGGGCTGGGTGGGGGGGTAGTGGAGTCGGACATACGACGGGCAGGAGTAAAGTATGTAAATAAATAAATAAAACTATTTACCTTGCGCTCGCGGTATCGCCGAGTTGGCGATGCAGCGAGCGCAAGGTAAATAGTTTTATTTCATATTTCATCTTTTAAACACGGGCGCTGTGCTTTAGATTTCAGCATGGCGCCCAGTTTTGTCTCATTTTTTTCTTGTTTGATTTGCAATGGCGGAACGCGTAATATTTACAAAATGGGTGGCTCGCTCGTTTTGTTTTAATTGAGTGCTCTCGCGTTTTGTTCAGGTGTTCTCTGCATTTTCCTTTCAGCTTTACACCTTGTTTATTGTTGTAAAAAAAGTGGCCTGCAGTTTGGGCAAAGGATACATTTTCTGCATGAACAGCAGCTGTAGCGCCAGCCAGCCCACTCCCAGCGGGAGCCTATTCAACAACGCACACGAGCTAAAGCATGGGAAGTACTTCAGAAGCAAGGAAGGACGGGATTGTCTAATCCCGGCGTAGTACGCTCTGCTGCACTTCTCTCGCTTTCCGATAACTTCCTCTCCTTGGCTGTACACAGAGATGTTAATCTATTATATAGATATATATAAACTGGCCCAGACTCAATCCTTCAATCCTATCCCTCATCACCCCCGCTCTACCTACAGCAACCACAGCACTTGCCTGTCTTCGGTCTCTGAACTGATTGTAACTGCACTCAGGTTTGGATATGTTCTGACTGAGAAAACTACCTACGGCTTCAACAGAAAAATAGAAACAACTTTGATTTACATTACGGTATCATTGTCCCCTTTGGGTTAAAACTATACATGATGCAAGTCAGTTTGGGACCATACCATATATTCCCGGAGAATCTCCTTTTCCTGAACCTCTAAACTACCCGATTCACAGGGATTCCTACTCTAGAGACAGACTGGACTGACTGCAGAACCAAAAGCAGTCTCCCTGAGATGCGCCCCACGGACGAAAGACCCGATGGAATTAAAGGCGGCCCGGTCCGGCCCTCGAATACTGACATGGAAGGGCTGCCCCCCCTCCAAATGAGCTTTGTTGGCCGGTAGTTGTGTGTGATCTTTGTTAAAATGGAAAGGGTCCTATACACAATTTTGAAGAAGCCAGGAGTGTTAACATATATTTTGCAGAGTTTAGATTATTTCTCCCAGATCACAAGGAAGCCTCTCAAAAGAAAAGAAACAAGCATTTGCAATGCAATAGGTCTCGCATTTAATGAGTTTGAGCTATTGACAATGTAAATGACAATGCTTTTATTTATGTTTTAAAAGCCAAAACATAAATAAAAGGCATTGTCATTTGCACCGCTAATAGCTTAAACTTTTTAAAATGCGAGACCTATTGCATTGCACATGCTTGTTTCCAAATGCTAGTTTTTCAGCCATACTGTTGCTTGGGCAGCGTCCTATAGCGTGATACCACGCTTTTAGTATGAAGGGAATGTCGCCGATCATTCATGCAAGACTTTCATTTGACGCCCTCAGTAAGTTCTTGCAGTGCTGCCATGAACATTTACCACTGTATGAACACACATAGGCCCAAGACTGACAATGTGATGGGACCAGTGGACACAGCGTGGTCTGGGATGGCTGCCAAGTCTCTGCACCATTGCGTTCCCAACATACCTTGTAACGATTGCACTTACCGCACCAGAAACCCCACAACTCATGGTTGGGTGCCATTGCCCTTTGCTAGCAGTGAGCCTGAAAGAGCCTCCCGTTTATTTTTGCCTCTTAATAAAACCTGATGAATCGCCTACCCAGGAAAGCATTGCACACCTGCATACTCTACCCCAGAGAACGCTGTATGGAGCAATGGCTACGTTTCTTTGCCATCATTTCCATGTGACTGGAAACTACTGCCACAGCTGCAATGCCCACTGTTAAAGGCTCTGCCAGCTGCAGTGCTGCACGTCCCCTACAGACTGCAGCAAATTACATCGATCTTTCTTTTGTGCTTATTCTCCCAGGAACAATCAGTATTTTCTTTTCCTATTTATATTTGTTTATGACACTGACAGACATTTAGGGAGCACCACCAAGTGTGGCTGCCTGGCATATAGACTCCACCCTGTCTCGGTGAAACCACCTAAGTATATTCTATTGGAGGTGTGAGACTCGCATAATTTGTTGCGACATGATAATGGAAATTTGCCGCAAAATTACATTGATTACGTTTATGTATGCAAACGCACTCTTACTCAAAAAATTACCCGAACGGTCCATTCAGGCGAAAATTCAAGTGAGAAAGGTTTTGAGTAGAAGTCCAGTCGCTCGCCTCCAAAATACTGCCGCTGTCATTCTAATTAATAGTTTTGTGCCTAACAATTACACGCTGTGCGCTCAGGTAAAAATATACCTAAATTACGCTCACAAAAAAATACTCAAATGGTACATGTCGCAAATTTAGCGGGCGTAATTAAAATTTCTCCCAAGCACCCCTGCATAATTTTCTTTTTTCCTGACATGTCTCAGACACCTGCTTTGCAGTTACCCAGGTTAGCTCAACAGCGCACGTCTGCTCTCCTCCTGGTTCTATTATCCTCTCACAGGATACCCCCGCCTTGTGAATAACCCTACATTGAAGGGGAGTTTGAGGCATGCGAGTTGGTGGTTTGGTCTGGTACCGGGAGACATGAGCCTTTTACATTTGACAGGGTATTTACACGTTCTGGCTGTCCGTAACTGACGCTGATGGAGTAGTTTTTTGGAGGTTGAGGTACGAACAGTTAATCAAATATAGCTGTGACTGCCCATTACTCCTGTGTACGGGCTCTGAGCCCCTCAGTAAAGTTACCAGGTGATGGGATGACAGGTTTCCAGATTCGAGCTTAGCTTTCTCCTTCTGTTTACCATTGCAATCTAAATCTCCTCTGCAGTTTGGTAAATTAAGGTGAACTAGAACTATCTGAATGTATTGGGTTGTTTAGTAAAACAGCCCCAGTCCAGAACAAGCAACTTTGATCACCAATATCCAAGGAGTCACTGTCCCTTTAAGTTCTGCCGGGAGCCTCTCTCCTCTGTCTGGAGCTGGGCACGCGCCGTTGTTTCTACCCGTCCAAAGTACGCGTGGACCACTCGTTCTGTCATCTGAAGCGCCGGGCTCGTGAGCGGGTTGTTTTCCTCCGAGCGTGGCTGCGCGGGGCGTGGCTTCAGCGTTCGGCTTGTGCTTCCAGGCTCTCCTTTGACAAGTTCGTATGCGTGCACATCTCCTGTCCGTACGCGTGCACATCTCCTGTCCCCCTTCGGCAGAAAAATCGACGACAATAGATCTCGCAAGCGAGCAGCGCATGCGCTGCGTCACTAGGCGAGACCTAAAAATGGAAGGAAGCACTCCAAACAGCAGGAAGAAAATGACACCTGTTACCTCTACATTATGGTGGATGGCTGTAATAAACATTTCCAGCTGTGTGCAGTGCATGCAAGATTACATTCATAATGTATTGATTGCAGGCAATATAAAATACTTCAGTTTAATGCAGCATGTGGTTAGTAACTTTAGTGGGTATTCTGGAATATTCGAATGGATGATGTAAATGCCGTGCCTCCTTCCTTCTGACGCCCGCTGCACGCCCCTAACAATCGCCTGGCGCTGGGAGCCAAGCCAGACTTCACAAAGATGCCTTCGGAATCGCACAGTTGCAGAACTTAATTGTCCCTACCAGGAGTCCCCTTATCTCCCAGCAGAGGCGGAAAGGAAGCAAGCACGCTGCACTTTATAACCCTATTCTAGAAATAAAAATACAATCCTGGTTTCAGTTGTTAGTGAGAGCCATTGCCCTGCACCCAATGCCCCCAGTTGATTGCAGCAGATGACTTAGGAAATGTGCTGAAATGACACTGCATATTGAGCTGGACGAAGCCTCTGCCGATTATAGTAAAAATTGATTCGAAACCAATCTCAGTTTGTGGCTTCATTACCTCTGGGTTTTATTTCCCCATACTGGCACTTGTCCTCTGTCTGCCTAGCCTGCACTTTAGATGCTGTTTAGGTGTTGGGTGTTGGAAGTATTTACTCATGCTGCCTGTGCTGTAACTATCAGAGTGGGTGGTGCACTTTTGCTGCCTGTGTGGTACCTCCTCTGTCTGTAAGGGGAGCTCCGTGTTTTGATGTATTGTGAGTGACTTTCAGCTACGCGAGCGAGTCATCCTTGAAGCACAAAGTTACGGTTTAAAATGAAGAAGTTGTAACATTCTGAACCCAACACTAGATGGCAGGATTGTGTAGTGTATGTATGTGGTGAACAACAGCACATGCAGCAAACATTCTATGTGGACGGAGAGGGGCTATTCTGCTACTAAAACACTGCTTTTCTCTCCAACAGAAGGTGAACTGTGTGCAGTTTAACGAGGAGGCAACGGTGATACTGTCAGGTAATGAACACCACAGCCTTAACCTGAATGTCATGTCTCTAAAAGTTTTCTTTAGTGCACAGATACACCCTAGTGAACTTCTATTTTCCATAGCCCTTTTCTGGTTTATGCAAAAATGTATTCTAGGCAGACAAAGAATAACACGTTTCGACTCCATTGAGTGTTGATCATATATAACATATGTTTTTAGGATTGTGTTATGATGGGTACACAACTTTGTTCAGCACCACGCTCCCGCTCAACCGCCCCCCCCAACTCGAGCTTAATATGTAAAAGATATGCTCACCCTAGTTTTTGCAGCCACAACATGCTATTTGTTAACGAGGCTGGGTGTTTTTATAGGAACACATTGAATGCATTTAATAGGACCATCTGATTTCTCCATGGGGTGTCCAACCAACTGAATGTTAAAATAGAACACACATGCCTTTGTTTAGGTCAAAGTCTCATTATTTAATACTTACACCTCGTGTGCGTACTTCCCATTGAAATTTGGAGGAGCAGTTGTAGATGTTAAGACGCCAGCGGTGACGTCAATCTGCACCCCCAGCGTTCTGGTGCACTCACGCAACCGCAAGCAAGTGAAGGTCACGAGAAGTGAAATGCAAAGTGCCCCCGAAGGTAATGGAAGGAAGGCATGTCCTTGCCTGATGTCACATTTCGGAGCTGGGACCACGGAAGGCAGTGGCCGAGTGGTGAAGATGTAACTTAAATAATATCATGGCAGTGACTGAAACTATTTTTAGCAGCAACTCGAATGAATGCTGTTTTTTTCATTTTACATTTTTGCACATAAATGGATTTATAGGGCAAACAAGGACCGAAAGTATAAAGCGTGTCTCTCGGCAGGCAGACATTATTTGCCTGCAGGAAACGTGGCTATGCGACAACATCCTGATAATCGAAGGGTGTGCCCTGTCCCATAAACCCGCCAATAAAACAACATGTGGACGACCTTCTGGGGGGATTATGACACTCACTTCTACAAGAACTGTGAAACAAGTGAAGTTGATAACTACATCTTGTAAATGGGTGTTAGTTAACAGAGCTATCCCTGCAGAGTTCTGATAGGTTGAATGACCGGGTGCTGGTGGTGAACATCTATATACAATGGGGCTCGCAGGAGGAGTATGGAAGAGAAATGGGGCTATTTAAAGATGACTTGAATTTTTTGAGCGATATGTACGGAAATGATATACTAATCAGCATGGGCGATTTTAATCATAAATTAAACCCTCAAAAACTGGACCATTGGTTTAAAGGAATTCTTAATGTATATGAAATAATGCCAGCATACTTCCCCATTTGCCACATGAGTAGACAAGATGAAGCCCTAGGGAAGTTCTTAGGATCAAAGGGGTTAATCAGCTTAAATGGCAGACTAGAATCCGACCATCCAGCAAAACAGACATTTAGGAGAGGTAATCAACGTTGTCCTATAGATTATGTGTTTGTACAGGCATGGAACTACACCATGGTAAAGAAGTTTAAAGTGATCCAACATGAAGAAAGTGATCATTATCCACTGTATTGTGAATTAGTGAGAGAGCCCCTGAGATATTGCGAAAGAGTCCTCCCCAATCTGTGCTGTACCCAAAACGTTTGACTACAAAATTAACTGATGAATATCTAGGGAAAGTAGCCAGTTTTCAACAGAATTTAAGTATGGAGGAAGTGAATGACCAGCCGGTTTCATGGTTTGAGGAAAAAATTTATCAGGTTGTACAGAGTCTTAAAACTGATTTAAAAAGGAAGGAAAAGGGTAATAAAGGTCCACAAGTTAGACAAAGAAAGAAAATAGGCTGGTTCGATTCTGAGTGTAGGGAAAAAAAGAGGCTGATAAGGAGAGAAGAAAGACGTTTGAGGTTAAGATATGATCAGGAGGGTCTTGCTAATTTAATCAGTTTAAGGAAAGAATTTAAAACCTTAGTGAGGTCTAAGAAGTGTAGATTTAAAGAAAAATGCTGGGAGAAGTTATTAGAAACTATTGAAACAAAAAACATTAAAGGTTTTTGGAAGCTGATCCGAGACGCCTCGGGTCGGGCTCTGGGATCTATGAGCTGTGTAGTGGATGAGGCATCTTGGGAGGATCACTTGAGTCACTTATATAGGGCAAGCAATGTACCTGGAATAAGCGAGGAAAGAGTCCCTATGGGAAGGGCTGTAAAAGAGCTAATACCATCATTTTCGGTAGAAAAAGTGAAGGAAACCATTAGGAAGTTAAATCTGACTCGAGCCGCAGGGCCAGATAACCTACCTGCTGTTATAATTAAAACCGAACTAAACTGGTGGGCACACTTTTTCTCCAAGATGTTCTTAGCAGTCATAGACACTCGAATTATCCCAAAATCATGGAAGGGGGCCGTGATTAGGCCGTTGCATAAAAAGGAGATAGGAAGGATCCCAAAAACTACAGATTAATTAATCTGTTAGATATTGGTGTGAAAGTATTCTCCAAAATAATCCTCGGTAGACTGAAGGATTGGGCTGAGTTACATTCAATAGTGCCAGTGGAACAAGGTGGGTTTAAGGAGGGGCACTCAACCATTGATCACTGTTTTGCTTTATGGGCTCTAGCCCAGAAGTAGTTAGAACAGCAAGGTAGATTATACTGCTGTTTTGTGGACTTCCGCGCGGCATTCGACCTGGTAGATAGGGAGTGTCTTTGGGAAATGTTGAAAAGTTATAACATTCCTGAGGAACTCCTAGTAATAATCCAGGAGTTGCATAGCCAGAACTGGGCACAGGTAATTAAAGATACAACAGGGGGCTTGACACTGGAGATAGCTATTAGTAATGGCCTAAGGCAGGGGTGCGTATTAGCCCCACTTCTTTTGCAATCTTTCTAGCTGATTTACCGACCCTATTAAGAACGGTAAGAAGCGCTAGCCCAAAAGTAAATGGGAAGCATTTGTCCTGCCTTCTGTACTCAGACGATCTAGTAATCCTTGATCAGACTGAATTGGGTCTGCAAAGGAAGCTGAATGTGTTTAATACCTACTGTACAAACAAACGTCTTACAGTGAATATGGATAAAACAAAAATCCTATGCTTTGGGAAGAGAGATCAAAAATATAATTGGTTCTTGGGGCAAACAAAATTAGAAATTGTCAACGAATATAAATACCTGGGAATATGGTTTGACAAGTCATTAAAATGGGGCACGCACCTAGAGGCCCAGGAAGCTAAAGCTTTAGCATCTGTATGCGGGTTGAAAAATTTCAATCGTAATTATGGTGCTATGTCTCACAGACCCGTTTTGAAAGCCTATAACGCAATGATCCCCCCACAATTTCAGTACGGAGCAGAAATTTTATGTATAGATGGAAAAAACACCTGGGACAGGGAGGATGGGAAATGCCTAAAAGCCATGCTGTCATTGCCAAGCTCATCAATGATACAGGCAATTAGGTTGGAGCTAGACACGTCATCATGGAACGTACAGGCCCAAGTGAGTTTACTCAGATTTTGGAAACGGTTGGGGACAGGAGATGATGAGAAAGTATCACGATGGTGTATGAAGGAAATTCAGCTGAGTGAATTAAGGTGGGCGAAAGCAACGAGAAAGAAACTCCTCTCCATCTGTGACAATTTGCAGGTGAAAATTGATCCACAGCTCTTGCACATTGATGAACCAAAAAATGTAATCAAATCCTTAGGAAAGGAAAAAATCTAGATTTGTTGATATGGAGTATCTAAGAGGTAAAGAGTCCGTGCAATTTATGATGAATAGCTGGAGGAAAGAAAATTGGTATCCCTATCTAGACATTTTACCAAATCAATGGCTCAGAATGGAAATATTAAGGATAAGAGTTGGTATTAACCCGGCCCGTACAAATGATAAAATAAAAAGGGAACTGATGCAACCCGATGGTAGATGTAATTGCAGGCGGGGCAGGAAATGCAATTGTTTACATATTTCAATGGATTGTCAAAAATTGCTAGCCCAGCGAAAACTGTTTTTACGACCAATTTTCATAAAGTATGGTATTAGGTCACGTATGGAAGCGATTGAGCTCCTCACGGGGATGCAGCATCGAGATATTGCAATAGCAGTGGCGAAGTTTATTCAGGCTATTAAAAGATTGTTTATGTAATAGGGAAGGAGGATTGAACGGTGCAGCGAAAAATATGGCAATTTTAAAATTTGTACAATTTTAAATATTTTAGGTAGAATTTTAGCTCTTGAACTATAGATGTGCCAAACGAATGGGTATACAAATTATTTATAAAATTGTTTTTATTTAATTAAGATGATGTGGCAATAATAGTTCTATTCAATGTATTATGATGATTCTGTAATAATTGGTTCTCTTTTGAGAATTTTAAAGCAATTGTGTTTTATTGTGTTTTACGAAGTTTGAAGACTATTTGTCGAAATAAACACATTTTTGATTGATTGAGAGTGGTTTTTAATTTTGCTCACACCACACGAGGACATTTGTCACAGTGATTAATTAAAAGGCAATGGCCAGGAATCATGAACAATTAATGTGGTGTAGAGCACGGAAGTATCTCTATTTCAGTTGAATTGAAACCCAGGTGCAAGTACTTAATTATGGGCAGCATTCACAACCAGTTGATAAAGGCTGCACAGACAGTTGAAACGCGTCCTGAAGTCAAGCTGCTTTTTAGGTCTCGCAGACCTCCGTTGCAGCGCGCATGCGCTGCTCGCTCTGCGAGGCTTTTTGTAATCGAGTAGATTTCAGAAGGGGACTTGAAGCCCCGCCCATCATTCCTATTGGCTGGCGTCATCGTTTATGCTAAACGCTGGCTTTTGATTCAAAATGAGGCTTCTTTGTTACCGCCCTGTCTCCTTCTCGGACGGCCCATCCGGACTGGATTTTTCACTTGTGGCGTTACACAGTCTCCTTCATTAGTCGGGACGCACTATATTTTTGTCACAATGGCGACAGCTTGTTTACGGACCCCAGGCGGCGCCGCGTCCTCCTGTTGCCATCTCCCTTGGGCGCCGCCGGGGCCGTCCAACGTGTCGACAGCTTGTTATTTATTCTCAGCGCTCACATCAGACAGCAGCAGCAGAGGAGCACACGCGGTGGCAGAGGGTGCGAAGAGAGCAGCGGCCCGCTAGCGCACAGTGTGCTCGCTGGCCGGAGGTGTGCTCGCCGTGAGTGTCTGTTCTTGAGGCCACCACCATGGTCGGTGCCCGGTTGCGGCGAACTTTAAATCCCAAGGGGCCGAGGTGAACGCGCTGCTCCCGAGGAGAAACTTTCTGAGAGTTCAGAAAGTGCCGGACGCGTTCCCTCCGGCCCCTGCCGGTTGTCCTCTGAACCCCCGATACTTAATACACAGGTTCGCCCGATACACGTCGACTCGTGACCATAAGTGTAGCGGGATTAAATGTGCACACCTTTCATTCCCACAACAACAAGAACGCAGTGTAGTTTAATCAAGTGGAAACTATGGGCACTGCGAGGGCAAAGGAACGACAGAACCCGCTTCAGAGAGGGTGCTTATGCCCCAGCCGAGGAATTAAAGTCAAAAGATTCATGCGCGCCAGAGGACCAGCTACTAGAAGCGATTCCGTGTTTGATACACTCTATACAGCAAATTTAGGTCACTTCCCCAATAAAGATGACGCTCGTTTTCACACAAAGAATCGCCAGTCTGTCATAATAACATGCCCCACACTCAGAAGTGTCCCTCTAAATACAGCGGTTCTTGTTTTTTCTCGGGCGAGTAGTAGTAGGCCCTTAAAAGTGACGCCGTGATGTCCTGCCTCGATGCAGCATTTGGCGCTTTTGTAAGCAAATTGAATCAAGAGATCTACAAAAATGAACCGGTGAACTATTGTATGTATGGATTAGTTATTATAGCAAAAATATGGGTACACGCCTAAGTAAACGAGTAAAAAAATAGGTCTAGGCATGTGCGTTAAGTAGTTAAATAAATGCTTTCTAAGCAATGAATGTATTGTACGCTCCAAGCAATGAGAGGGGGGTGCTGGCCCTCAGCGGGTAGGGCTGGTATCCGTTCACCGTCAGGTGAGTGTTCATTCCTGGGGAGGGCATGGGTGAGGGCCTTCCGGGAGAGCTCTGAGACGGGGGAGGGATGCCCGCTGGCGATATGACCCTGTGAGGCCTGGCCGCTCTTATAGCTTGGGCTGTTCCCCACTATGGGGGGTGGAATGGGAGGTTGGGCAATGCATGGGGGCAGCCAGGTAAGAAATGGGGAGGGGCCAATAAAGCTGCTTTATCGTTACCACGGAATAAAAAACATACAATTTATTTGAGGAGAAAAAACATTTTATACAATCAGTGAAAATCCTCCAAGGGCTAGATAGGCCGGACTGGCCTACAGGGCAACCAGGCAGTGACAGAATGATTGGCCTGACAGGTCAGTGTGTGGGGCGTTTTGTGGCAGTTTGTGGGTCTGTTTTGTGGTCTGCAGGGCCTTTTTCCTGTTTTCCCTGATATTAAAACAATGATTGCCTGCAGCAAGCACAATCTATGTAATGTTCCATATCTTGCAAACAACTTACACAGCGCGTCTTTACAAGTTCAAAACTGCTCTATTTTGCAAAAATGACTAAATGTTTAGCTTTCTAATTTGCTAATGGGGGCCACTTTTATTTTTGTGCCTGGACCTATTTTCGGTCACAGTCCGACCCTAGGGCCTGCAATCTGCCCACAGCTCCTTCTAGCCTTCAACGACCCTGCACAGCTCTACTGCCCCCTACAGACTCAGCATCTTGTTACAGCCTCTCATCTCTCCACAGCATCTCCTCATTAATCGATATCCCCACAGCATGGCATTGTCTCCATGGCCACGAGCACAGCATCCCTCCACAGCCACGAGAACCCCTCATCTACCCACAGCTCCTTCTACACTTCAGCAACCCCAGCAGCCCTCCACACCCACCTAAACCCCGTATCTATCCGCACTCCAGCGCCCCGCCAAAAATCACTGAGTCACGGCTCACCAACCCACCCGTAATCCGCAAAAAAAAGAGGGGTGATGGAGCGGGAACCGATCAGGCACCCTAAGGTTGTCAAGCAAAGCCACATCTACTGAAATATCGTGACCTCATTTAGTGCAAAAATCCTACTGCCAGATGAAACCGGCCGCAAACAAGGCGCCTTACGGTGCGTCGTGCGATATTGGTATGCCTGCAATGTGTGAATGCTGCAAAAGTACACATTATGTGGCTTTTGCATTGGAGGGTACACACCTCAAGCACACACCTAACGCAAGGTACACTTGGTTGTCGAAGCGTACAGCCTGGTGGCCTGCTAAAGGGGCGTTTTTAAAGGAATTTCTGCATGTATCTATAGTAATCTGGGCTCTAGGGTCTAGACACGAGCTCTTGTCAGTCGATGATCGCAGAATGTGAGCACAGGCTCAGCATCTTTCCAGATCCCTCTCATGCCCTCATTTACCAACACCCCTCAACAGCGACAGCATCTGTCTCCATCCCTGCTCCCACCCACCCTGTGGCCACAGACTCTTCATCTCTCTATACAGCCACATAAGGCAATTTTACACACATCTTTTCACCACAACCACAGACTTTTCATCTCTCCACAGTATGATAGTCACAGCTTTTTCCTACAGGCACATCATCTCTCCCTACTCCCATGCCCAACCCCTCGGCATTCCCTACACTGCTCCACAGCCCTCTGAAGCCCAGCATCTAGTTGCTGCCACTTCATCACCTCTCCTTTCCAACATCTTACCTAAGCGGTGTGTTTCCTCCACAGCCTCAGCAACTCCCTCCTATCTCGCCATATATCAGGTCCTTCCGCAGCTCCACAGCTCTCTGCATACACAGGATTTAGTCAAAGGTTTCTCATTTCTAACCAGGTCCAGTTTCTCCCGATAACCACACCGCTACCTACAACCACAGCCTCTCGCCACAGCTTCATGTATCCACATATCTCAAAAGTTCAGGATCTTCTATTGTTTCCTCAACCTCCAAGTGCCCACATTCATCCACATCCCCAGCTTCTAGCAACAGCCACCCCACTTTCCACTACCATTTTTCCCCAACAGGCACATGTCTTCACTGACCTTCATTTCAACACAGCCATGGACAGTCACAGGATCTCTAACTCCCCAAAATCTCACCATAAGGCCAGCTTCCATCCACAGGGCCCTCATCGTCCCAATGCATGTCTTCTCAGCCACAGTACCGTGGAACCGCGGCCTGCAGTGCTAAGCTGATGACCGGAGTCTCACTGCTGCTCGAGGCCTGGAGAACAGGACTGGTGTCTGCATGCATTTACGGTATGATAGCGCCTCATTCAATATTTCTTTTTGGCAACTGTCCTTAGGGTATTTGGGTATTTCATTTGCCTGGGTTCATGGTTTTAGTGCTGTCAGTTGGCTATTAGTGATGGGCTCCTATCATAGCGAGGCTTAATAACCAGAGCTGCTGACTTTGGAACTGGGGAACCAGGTTTGAGTCTCGGCGTCGGCCCAACGTCCTGTGATTCTGGGCAAATCACTAAATCTCCACGTGCCCACCAAAAATGAATGTGTCCTCGTTTCATGTAGCTGGTGCTCTTGCAAACACTGTTCCCTCTAAACTGCGCGCGCGCGCGCCCGCGCACCTGTGTGAATTAGAGCGCGCAGTGTCTTCTTTGCAGCGCGCACACACCACGAGAGGCAAGTATTCATGTTAATCGCAGCTCTGCGATTAACATGAATACTTGAAGAAAAGCAGACAATCTGCCCCCTCCGCGCTCTGTTAAGAAAAGTCATGCAGCAAGCCTAAAATCACGACCTGTGCTTTCACAATCATTAACATATATTAGTGATTGTGAAAGCACACGTCATGCTGTTGGGCTTGCTGCATGCTTTTCTTAACAGAGCGCAGCAGTTGTGTGCCTTTTTGAAAGTTTTCATGTTAAATGCAGCCCCGAGTGTAAGCATGTTGGGCCCTGCAATTAACATGAAAACTTTCAAAAAGGCATGCAATCTGCCACTGTCCATTAACAAAAGGCAGGCAACAAGCCTAACAGCACAACGTGTGCTTTCACAATTACTAATATGTATTAGTGAATGTGAAAGCACACGTCGTGCTGTTGGGCTTGCTGCGTGCTTTTTCTTAACAGAGCGCAGCAGTTTGTGTGCCTTTTTGAAAGTTTTCATGTTAAATGCAGCCCAGAGTGTAAGCATGTCGGGCCCTGCAATTAACATGACAACTTTCAAAAAGGCATGCAATCTGCCACGCTCTATTAACAAAAGGCAGGCAACAAGCCTAACAGCACAACGTGTGCTTTCACAATCCCCAATATGTATTAGGGATTGTGAAAGCACACGTCGTGCTGATAGGCTTGCTGCCTGCCTTTTGATGATAGATAGGGTGACCAGAATTTTAAAGCCAAAAACCGGGAAATTTCACACGAACAGAAAAGGGACTACACATCGCTGCCAAGATTTCAGATTGCTATGTGTGACATTTTCAAAATTTCAGTGCAATTATGAGTGCATTTCAATGACTGAGTGACACTTTCTTGAGAGCAAAATCAGCCTTGCTCTACCCGGTACACTAGAACCCCATTCCCAATATGAACCATCCTACCCCACCCAGTGCATTCAAACACCACACAGCCATTAGAACTAACTCCATTCATATCCACCAGAACCAACCTACTCCTTCGCAGTCCATCTTAACCACATTCACATCCGCAGTGTTCAGCTCACCTGTGCCAAGCAAGACTCGGGCCAGGTTGAGATGGGGCTAGGGGTCATTGGTGTTGCTTTGCTGATTATTGCAGGAGAGAGGCCGGGCCTGGCCTGGCCTTTCAGGACTGGCCTCAGATTGTACGGTGCTCCGTTATGGGTATTACATGCAGCCTTTGGTCTGTGTTAGCAGAGAGGGGCTGCTGCCTGTGTGTCCTAGGGGCTGCACTGAGTCCGAGTCCTAACGTAAACTGCACTGGGTAGCTCTAAGTCTCAGCTCGCTGTCACCCGGGCCGTGATGGTGACCCTGGTGCCAGTACACTGTAACTGTGTCACGCGATTGAAACGGGACATGTGGTGAACGGTTGTTCAGTCAACAACTGAACAACATTCAGCAAAATTAACCTGTCTGAGAGGCTGCAGGGGACTGAGGAAATGAGCAGGTAAGATTTTAATTAAATTATTTCATATAGCCATCCTGGGCTGCGCCACACTTTCTCAGTTTCCAACACAGTCTACCAAGGGCCTACAAGTGACTGGCATGGCAGGCTGTACAGGAAAAAGCATTCATACGTGAGCTTTGTTTATTTAAATACCACAGTGCTGGGATAGTTTTAGCACGGTCCTCGGTGTGCACAGCCTGAGTTACGGCCGACATCCTTAGGCTGCTTCAAAACCATGTCTGGTATGCGTATGGGTGGGCAGGGTTTACATCAACATACCGGACTCGAGGCTAGTTGCACCCCGGGGTCTCACCTGTGACTTTTGAAGATGCCAGCAACCGCCGCAATGACTTCCCCTGCGCAGGCCAGGCTGCGGGCAGATGCCACGGTCCAGGACGCGACGACTGGTGCAGGCTGTCTGCTAAACATGAAGTAGCACCACTCCCGCAGCGGCCGCAGTCTGGGTCGGGTTGCGGGCGGCCATAGGCATATTAGGGCCGCGCGGGTCGGCACAACAATGCGCGGTTCCCACTGCCAAATGTAAACTGACTGTCGTGCCACACGCTCGCACGGCAGGCGGCAGGACGCCTATAGCTAGGTACGTAATCGGTCTCAGTCTATCGGACATTGGGCGCAGGGTAAATCAAGCAGACAATGATTCGCTCGCGTTGTCACGTGAGGTCAGTGAAGCTGAATGCTGCGCCAGCCCACTATGGGTGAAGTTGTTACACTGTAGCCCCTAAAGCCAGCCCAAATCTAGCTGAGCCAACCCCCAAGTCTGCGCAAGCAGGGCTGACCGCGCGGTTCCAGCTTTCTGTAAGTGGTGCTAATTACCAGCTGGTACTGGGCTTGACATCGGAGGAGGATTTATAAATGCATGACTTTGCATTTCAGTGCGGTGATGATGACCACCACACTAAAATGCGTTAGTCTAAGCCTGAAGCGTGGTACTTGGAGGGCTGCAACAGGCATGCAAGAAATGCAGCAGGAGATAAAAGTCATAGAAGGAATGTTCTGTGGTTGGCTAAGGACAGGACATAACAATGCATTTTCTCAGATTCCATTGTGGTGCTATCTTGAATAACACAGACACCTCTCAGGGATTTAGCATTCCCATTTGACAAGTGATAGTAAGGGACACATTGTTACATTAAAAGACTTTTAATGGAGAATATGCTTTTGAATACTGTATCTTTATTATGTTTGTTGTATGTTGCAAACCTGCCTTAAGACCCTTCATGTGGTGCTGTATGTGTAGAAATACACTGTCTTTTCACTTTATTAAGCAAATGTTTGAGCAATATTTCCACTGATATTTGTCGCTGCACCCACACACGCGGTTGGGTTCTTGGCGCACATAGCCTTGGCTGCAGCGCACAGAGACCTTATACTGCCGCACACAAAGAAAAAAAATTAGAGGGAACATTGCTTGCAAAGCACTCCAATAACTTCGGGTCGAGTTCGCGCTATATAAAACTGCAAAAAAATCCAAACTGAGTTTTATCTCCCTTAGTGACCACTGGAGGGTAGTATAGTTCTTGTTTAGTTATTTGCTTCCCTCCACAACTCTCTTCATACTTGGAATTTATTCTCCTTCTTTTAACTGTTTAATAACAATTCATTTATTTTGCTCCGATAAGGAATTTATTGGCCTTCAAGCGCCTTAATCAATTGCAGATGCACACTTTGAAAATGCTCCTCTGAGCTTTTATATTGCTTGTGTTAGTGCCCTCCACCCAACCTAGCACTTTCCAGAGAAGCACTGTTCTTTGAAACTACTAGTTCACCTGCTCGTTCATAAGAGCCGGATTCTCAAAAAGGACTATATCGGCATACTTTGGTTTACCTTCTGGCTTGGGTGCAGAGCTACAATGTTTGCCCTGCTCGGAACTTTCCTTGGTTATGCAGAACCTGTTGCAATCGCAGTTTTCCAGGCTAAATTCTGAAAACGTTTTACAGTTTAATTTTGGGTACCAAAACACACGTGTGAATTTTCACACGAGGAATAAAGTGCATAAGAAATTATTTTTGGGTGAAGATTCTCTCCCCTACCCCCCCAGCCCCCTCAATCCTCGAGTAATCCCATCACTTACATTCTTAACTAGTTCAGCAGTTCACCTTCCTCTTCGTGCCCTGGAAAAACAAGCATTTGCAATGCAATAGGTCTTGCATTTTAGAAACTTTGACCTATTGCTATTGTGAATGACAATGCCTTTTCTTTTTGCAGGTTTTTTAAACACATAACTAAAAGGCATTGACATTTACAATGCCAATAGCTAAAATCTCGCAATTGCGAGACCTATTGCATTGCAAATGCTTGTTACATCTTTGTTTTCATTAGTATCAAGCTGCTGTTTTTACCAACTTGAAGTGAAAATAAATCATTATTTAATACTTACACCTCGAGTGCGGACTTCCCATTGAAATTTGGAAGAGCAGTTGTAGATATATATATATATATATATATATATCTCGAACGCTCGTTTCCAATTTCCTCCTTGAAAATGACGAGAGTGGACCCAATTCGGTGCGTTTAAGTGTTTATTTAGCGCTCCACCAAGCCACCATAATGCGTTTCGGCCGTTGCCGGCCTTGATCACATGACAACGCTATAGGGCAGGTTCTCCCCTTTTAAAGTGACAGTGCTAGATTAGCTATTCTACTAGACATAGAAAACATACTGTCGTATTCATGTTGAAATCCGCCTACATGACCTAGTAATGCCTTGTATAAATACATTTTCCCAAAATTACATGGTGCACAATACTAAACCTGTCTATACAATAATTTTAAGACAATCGGTTATTATATACAGAATTTTTTTTTTCTCATAGGCTGAAACTACTGACAATCGTCCCAACGCATACAGCTAATCAGTGCATAAAAAGTACAGTGCCTGAGTTCCCACTAAAGTGCAAGTCCATAAAGTGCGTAGTGCATAATAATGTGCGATATAAGTTCAATCTGGAATAGCAGCAAGATTCTGATATTTGTGGTTACTTAATGTAACCATATTACAATGGATAAATCCCTAGTAGCTATACATATCGATTTCACAATAGAACGTTGTTAATACCATCACATTAATTAATGATTGTATGTTACAGTTATAAATATAAATACTTAAACTTTCAACTGTTACTGCTTGTCGAGTTTAACAGTATGCTAGGGTAAATCCAAATTTCCATTTTAAAGTGCAAGAGGAATACCAATAGTATCAAGACAAAAATGTTCATCCATTCTACACAGTTGATTCCCACAAATGAGGATATAAAATTAAATATATATATATATATAAATATATAGTATAAATATATTATAAAATCATTCCAACTGCATAAATATAGATAAAAACCGTGCTAAAATACATTGGTATTAAAAAAGTAGTAATAAAGAAATAGTTAAAATTTAAAATTTAAGTCATTTAAGATAAATTTAGTAAAACGGGAAAGCCTATAAATATGTATACATACCTTCGCTTGTGTTCAATCCCCCTGGCTGCTTCGTATCTAGTTCAAGTATATATCTGGTCTCTAAGCGTCTCAACTTGGCCTCCCTGTTGCCCCCTCTTTTTTGCGGGGGTATTGCATCTAAGACAAAGTAGCTAAAATGTTTCAGACTACTATTGTGTGTTTCCTTAAAATGCCTGGCAACAGGGTAACTAGGATCATTGTTTACGATGGCTCTAGTATGTTGTAGAATCCTTTTGTGTACAGCCAAATTGGTGCTGCCTATATAATATAGATTGCAGCTACATATTAAGGCATACACCGCATACTCTGTTTTGCAGGAAAGATGTTGGCCAATCATATGTATGCGGTCACTAAAGGCTGTTCGATACGAGATCTTATTTATACCGTACTGGCAGGCTTTACAGCTAGAGCATTTGTAAAATCCCTTTCTAGCTGTCAACCATGTACCTGCTTCTTGATCTTCTGGGCTGTTCCTAACCAATGCATTGCCCATTGACGCCGTTTTTCTGTATGTTATATCTGGCTTCTTGTGAAGGAGACCACCAATAATTGGATCCCCCAATATGATAGGCCAGTTGCGTCTTATGATCGACCTGATCTGTCCTTCTTGTCTGGAATATGTTAGGATTAATCTGGTAGACTCCTTAGGTTTTTTGTTTTTGACACCCTGAGACCTAGATCTATACTGGAGTAAGTCTTGCCTAGCTTGCCTATTAGATTTAAGAATTGCTGCATCTATCGTTCTGGGGCTGTACCCCCTCTCCAAAAATCTGGTTTTACATTCCAATTGCTTGTCCCTCGTATCATTTTCTTCACTACAAATACGTCTTATTCTAAGCATCTCCCCGTAGGGGATGCTTTGTATAAGGTGAGGCAGATGAGAACTGGATGCATGCAATACTGTGTTGCCAGCAGTTGGTTTACGAAAGAGAGATGTTGACAACTTATTATTGGCTATGTAAACCTGCACATCCAAAAAAAGTAATACTTTCACTACTGATAGATGAAGTAAAATTTAGATTCACATTGTTATTATTGATTTTAGTAATGAAATCATTAGCACTTTGCTTGGAACCATCCCATACAATAAATAAATCATCGATGAATCTCAACCATGAAATTTCCTTTTCATTGTACGTGTGCTCGTATTGTTTCATGAGGACCAGCTCCTCCCACCAGCCCATGAAGAGACATGCATAGCTGGGGAAGAAGCTGGCCCCCATGGCTACACCCTGAATCTGCTGATACATTTGGTTTTTGTTCATAAACAAATTGTTTTCTAAGCAGAATAGTAGCATATCTATCAACATTTTATTATGCTGGGCATATTTCATTGGCCTGTTGGCTAGGAAGTATTCAACCGCCTTGATTCTGTCTTGGTTCTTTATGCATGTGTACAGTGAAGATACATCTAATGCTATCAATTGATAACCAGTTTGCCAATGAGTGTTTTCTATTTTTCTTATAAAATCACTCGTGTCTTGCACATATGATTTAAAATTTTTTACATGCTCCTGCAAAAAAGAATCAATGTAAATCGACATATTTTCTAGCGGCCCATCACACGCAGATATGATGGGTCTGCCTGGCGGTTTATTGAGGCATTTGTGGATTTTAGGAACAAAGTATATTATTGGGATTGTTGGAAATACCTTTTTCAAAAACTTATATTCCTCCAAATTTAAAAGCCCCAAAGTCTTCCATGCCAATAATTTTGTAAAGAATTGGTCATGTGTGCTTTTAAATCTTTGCATGGAACTTTTCTTGTAGCAGTCCTGATTGTTTAACTGGGAGGCTGCTTCTTCCATATAGTCCTTGAGGGGCCATAACACTGTATTGCCCCCCTTATCAGCATTCCTGACTACTACTTCTTTCTCTTTTCTAAGTTTTTCTATCAGTTTGTAGTATTTTCTTTCCTGGTTGGTATTTTTCCTTTTCACTTTGTTGGTATCCGTATACAATTTCTTAACTTGAGCCACCACTTGTTCATTAAATAAATCAAGGGAATCTCTCTGCATGATTGGAACAAATTTTGATTGTATTTTAAACGATGTTTCAGGTTTTGCACAAGTGTCATACGATGGTGACATTGGGCTTTGGGAAATCATGTCCAGCTGCTGGTTTAATTCTACTCCCCCCACTGCTCCTTGATCCTGTTCCAAATTGTGGAGAGTTTTCAATAACTCCAAATCTGCTACTGTTAAGTTCGTTGTGGTGGAGTTTTCCGAAGGAATGGCGGTAGAGATGCCCAGTGCTTGCTCATTTGAATTGTTCTGGATCCGGTGAAATTTTTTAAGCTTTAATTTCCTTATAAATTTATATATGTCTGCCCGTGTGTTCGTGTAATCAAAATTCGTTTCTGGGCAGTATGACAGTCCCAAAGAGAGTAGCTGTTGTTTTGCTGCATCTAGGTTAACATTTGCCAGATTTACAATGGTATTATCCTTAGTTGTAGCTATTGGGGGACTGGTTGGCATTATTTGCGTCTCCATTGTCCTCGTCCCCTCGCCGGTTTCGAATTTCCACTGCTGCCCGCGTTTTCTGGCTGCCTGCCTTCGTTTGCGCCTACTCTCTGTCCTTCGTTTTTTGCCGGTTTGTTGTTTCTGGGTCTTAAAGTTTCCCTTCTGCTTCTTCTGAGGTAATCCAACTCTTCCCCCAGTGACAGCTTTATTGCCCTTTGATCCGGCCTGCTTTTTATTGCTTCAGTCTCCGATTCGCTTTTCACTGCGGAGCTGAGATCAGATGCTGAAGTTATTTCACCTTGATCCTTATTTCCCCCTGCTGGGGGTTGTCTTTTGTTTGCGGTGGCACTCCTAAATGAATCATATTTACGGGCAAAAGTGAATATCTGGCCATTTGTGTAGTCATCCTTGTCCCGTTTAAATTTATAAATTTTTCTCTGTTTTATTTTTTCTTCTTCTTTGTTTAATCTTATAATCATTTCATCATACAGCTTTTGCCTATGTTGGGGTTCCCCCTGAGCCTTGATCTCTTCATTCATTGTATCAATTTTGACCTGTAAATCGACCCTGTCCATCTCCGCATATTTCACCAATATCTGGACGAGTTTGCGGGAGGAGTCGAGATTACATTCGGCCCATTCGGCCATCATCCTCGGGTTTGGTGTTTCGTAACTCGGGGCTAACATAATCCGGAGCCCCCTAGGGATCCTTCCCACGTCCAAGTACTTTTGGAGGGATTTCGCTTCCCACCACGTGGCTTGTTCCTGGCGCATATATTTCTCCAAGATGCGAAAATTGTCTTTTAAACTTTTGGCTCCTCCAGACGCCTCTGTGGCATTACCATCATCTTGCTGCTGTTCCTGCTGAGGAGAGTCCGAAAACATCTCCTCCGCCGCCGACTCGCGATCCATAAGCGCTACAGCGGACATGGTGAACGCACCTAATATTGTTACTTTTGCTTGCTGTCTATCCCCAATAGAGTGAATGTCAATGGGAATTACAGCAAGCGCACACCTCCCCACTTGTTTGTCAATATTTGCAATGTACCTTGTTTGTAGCGATGGGCTCAAACGTCAATGCAGCCTCTTGTGCGGTTCCGCTCCTCCGAGCTCCCGCCAGCATCCGAGCTCTGCTTTTCGTTGTCCCACCTTCCAAGGATATTATTTGTGCAACCAACAGGGGGTTTCCGTGGATTCCGTTACCGGAACAGTTAAACAAATACTTCCGGGTTTTCCAATGACGCCAGCACCCGCCTCCGGGCAGCGATGCTGATGACCTGGATCCACCTGAAGGATGACCTGCCAACCACGAAGCCGACTTGCAGGGAGGGGGTCCACAATGCCGGAGGAGGTCAATCCAGCAAAATTATCTCGAACGCTCGTTTCCAATTTCCTCCTTGAAAATGACGAGAGTGGACCCAATTCGGTGCGTTTAAGTGTTTATTTAGCGCTCCACCAAGCCGCCATAACGTGTTTCGGCCGTTGCCGGCCTTGATCACATGACAACACTATAGGGCAGGTTCTCCCCTTTTAAAGTGACAGTGCTAGATTAGCTATTCTACTAGACATAGAAAACATACTGTCGTATTCATGTTGAAATCCGCCTACATTTCAATCTCAATTCCCAATTGTCATGGAGAAAAGAAACCAGCCATTCCAACACTGTATTGGATAATGCAAAAATGTATTCTAGGCAGACAAAGAATAACACGTTTCGACTCCACTGAGTGTTGATCATATATATAAAAAATATATATATATAACATATGTTTTTAGGATTGTGTTATGATGGGTACACAACTTAGTTCAGCACCGCGCTCCCGCCCAACCGCCCCCCCCAACTCGAGCTTAATATGTAAAAGATATGCTCACCCTAGTTTTTGCAGCCACAACATGCTATTTGCAGTTGTTAACGAGGCTGGGTGTTTTTATAAGAACACATTGAATGCATTTAGTAGGATCATCTGATTTCTCCATGGGGTGTCCAACCAACTGAATGTTAAAATAGAACACACATGCCTCTGTTTAGGTCAAAGCCTAGCAGACAGCGCAGCTCTATGGTTTGCTGAAGACATCTTGGGGCAATCGGAAAGCTTCCCTGGGAATGCATTCCAATCATTGCTTACCTTTGGCTGTGTGGATTGTAACTTACATTGACTTGCTTTCTATTTGCTGGCTCGATTTATTTTAGTCTGTCCAGCTGTCCCTTGCCCAAATCTTATTTACTGTATCCTTCTGAGATCTCACTTTCTGTAAACAGGCCTTTAAATCTTCTTATCCTGTCACATTTGCTGTGCATTTAAACACAAAGGTCAAATGTCTGGCTTCTTCTTCTGAAGGAGCTTGGTGTGTACTTTCTTTCTGTGACTTCAAAGTGAGAGCTTTTATAGGAAAACAAGAGGAAGGCAGATTACTGTCCCCATGGAGCCTGCTTTTGCCCCTCCTATGCTCCAGTTTACGAGGCTGTAACATAAGCATTAAAACAGGCCTGCAGGTTGGAGGTGCATGCACTTTCTGCTGCAACAAATATTCAGGTTCTTCTATCAAAGCACTGTTGGCTTTTGCATACTGTGACTCTCTAGTGAATGTCTAATGATTTTTGTTTACAGTCAGCGAGTCAGAGTACCAAACCCTTTTAATAATTACACACATTGGCAAGCCAAAAGATGTAGCCTACACAACTACATTTAATGAGCAATAGCCTCAGTATGTGCAACATGTGCAGTAGCACCCTGCCATAAAAACCTAGACCACACAGATTACTGCTTTTCAGAAAACTACAAACAGGAGTCCGGATACAACTACATTATTTACACTACAGCCTTAAACTTCCTGCCTATGTCAAAACATAATTTTTATACTATGTGGCGGATGCGTGTGCTGTCTACAATGAAATAGGTGAACATGCTCACTGAAACAATGGCCTAGCACCAGGGCCATCTTTAGCACTGCTGGCGTCTGGTGTGACACTCTACACTAGTTCACTCTATGCCTCTCTATTCTACTCTGCACCACTCTACTCTATGCCAGTGCACTCTATCCCACTATTCTATGCCACTGCACTCTAGGCTGTACCACTCCACTCTGCACCACTCCACTCTACGCCACTTCACTCTGAAACAATCTACTCTGCGCCACGGAACTCCGCGCCACTCCACGCCACTCAACTCTGCACCCCTCTATCGAACTGCGCTTTATGCCATTACTTTATGCTACTACTTTATGCTACTGCACTCCACCCTGCACCACTCCACTTTACGCCACTTCACTCTACTCTGAAACAATCTTCTCTAATGCCCCTGCACTCTACGCCACACTACTCCACTCTGCACCATGCTATGCCACTGCACTCTAAGCTGTGCCACCCTACTCTGCACCACTCTACGCCACTGCCTTCAACGCCACTCTACTCTAATCCACTGCACTGCACTCCACGCCAATGCACTGAACACCACTTTACTCTACGCAACTGCACACTAAGCCACTCTGCTCTGTGCCACTCTACTCCATGCCACTGCACTCTGCGCCCCTCTATTCTGCAAGACTGCACTCTCGGCTACTGCACACTACGCCACTCTACACCATTGCACTCTGCCACTCTACACTCTGCCACTCTACTCTACGCTGCACTTCTGCACTCTACCCTACTCTGTGCCTCTCTATTCTGCAAGACTGCACTCTGTCATTGAACTCAACACCACTCTACTCTGTACCACTGCATTCTACGCCACTTCACTCTACTCCGAAACAATCTACTCTGTCATTGCATCCTACGCCACTGCAATCTACCCTGCACCACTCTATGCCACTCTACGTCAATTCACTCTATACTACTGTACTCAAAACCAATGCACTGTACGTCAGTCTACTCTGTACCACTGTACTGTACGATACTCCACTCTACGATGCTCCACTCTGACGCTCTAAACTCAACTCAACTTAACTCCATGACACTCTACTCTACAACACTCTACTCCACTCTGTGCCACTACTCCAATTTAAGATGCTCTAAGCAACTCCCTCTCTCCCACTCCATGCCACTTTACTCCACTCTATTCTATGACACACTACTTCACTCTACTCCATGCCACTCCACTCGACTCCACTCTGCCATTCCACTCTCCTACACTACTCCATTCTGACAATCTACTCTGCTTTACGCCACTCTACTCTACAACACTCTACTCTACGAAACACCCTCTGCCACTCCACTCTACACCACTCCACGACACTCTACTTCACTCTGACACTCTACGTCATTCCACTCTACAACACTCTACTCCCTCCATGATACTCCACGCCACTCCAAAACACTCCACTTCACTCTACTCCACACCTCTCAACTCTACACCACTCTGCCACTCCATAACACTCCCATTTACTCCACTTTGACACTCCACGCCACTGTCCTTTACCCCTCTAACATTTAGCCTTGCTAAACAGCTATGCTGGTGTGCAACATGGGTAAAACATATTGGCAAAGCCCATAGCTCTTTCATAGGTGAGACCTATTGGCTTTTTCAATGCTTGTTTTTGTATGGAACTGGCCAAATAATGACAAATTTAGTAGACAGAAATCCCAACAGTTTGTTTTCTTTCATTTATACCTGGGGAGGAGGGGTCTGACTAGAAACAGATAGATTAGTATTTTGTTTCTTTCTCTCCTTTCTACTGTTCCTTTTCTATGGATAAACTGTTCGTGTGTGTTTGTCAGACTATATGACTCATCTCGAGGGATCCAGGGTTGTAGTTAAAATCCTGGGTTGGTCTAAGAACTGTCACACACCATGGCAATTCACATGGAGGCCAGTTTTGCAGGTCAGGGTAAAAGAGCTGACCGTGTTACATCAGAATTGTGATACAGGAGAAACCTAGTGGACAAAAGGAAAGTCAAAGAAAGTGTGCTAAAAGCAAACCCGTGTTACGGCTGGTGCAAGGGGTCCTCTGTGTCCAGGAGGGGGTGCTCATGCTCCGTGTGTCGGGATTAATCACAATGCAAATGTCCACAGTCCTGAAGACTGTCACCTAATATGGCCTTATAGCCCTTGTATCTTGGGCTATACCAGTTGTTAAAGCCTGAGTTATAGGCCCGAGCGGCAGGCGAGGGCTTATAACGAGGTTGAGGACCTTTAACAACTGGTATAGCCCGAGGCACAAGGGCTATAAGGCTTTTAGAACATTCAACCCACTGAGTTTAGAATGTTCTAAATAAAAAAGGGAGAAACAGGAAGACAAACATTAAGCAGAATGCTCATACTAGCCATTATAAGCCCGGAGCTACTCAATTGTCTTCAATGGCGCTCCCAAGATTCCAATGTTTTAAGCCTCTGGCTATACCGGCCATTTAAGGCGTGCTCCAGCGTTAAAGGCTCGAGCCGAAGGCAAGGGATTTAACAAGGGAGCGGGCCTTTAATGGCCGGTATAGCCCAGATACGGAGGGCTATATGGCTATTAGAACATTCTGCCACTAGAGGGCAGAATGTTCTAACAAATAAAACAAAGGCCTCAGTAAGCTTGAGGGGATTTAAATCCCCCTCAGGCTCCATGAGGCCTTTGTTCACAGCTGTTGCTTTTATGCCGAAAAACAGCAGAAAACAGTTGGAGAAAGTATGCCCAGACTCCTCGGCTGCTACTGGTTCTGGTGGACAACTCTTCTTTTTAGCAAGTTAAAGAAAGATATTCTCACCGCAGCTGAAAATGGACACATGTTTTCATCCTCCAGAGGCGAAAGTAGTGCAATCCACAGTGGCTAAGGCAGTCCACTACAAAATAGTTAAGGTGATAGTCACGCATGTTTATCTTATAAGAACATTGTAGTGGGAAATCGGCCACGCTATCAAGGAAGGAAATTCAGAGGGTATCTGGAGAACCATGGGATTTTCCATTGCCATTTCACACCTTGCTGGTCGCAGGTAAAGAAAGAGGTGGAATATTTCATGTGTGTCCAGAAGAAGACTCTCCAGATTACAGAAGAGCAAACAATGGCCATGGAAGGCTACTCGAACACACGCGTTCCTCAACTGGATGTACAGGGGGTGGAAGTGGTTCTGGGATATTCCATAGAAGTGACCATATTCTACCATTAAACGTGGTGGAGCACAATGGCAGGGTAAACCAGAGGAAAACTTAAACCTCAGAAACCCAACCCAGTGATGTCCAGGACAAACACTTGAAGCAAGTTCTGGTTGCCTTTAAAACAAAGCCAACTGATGGTGATAGACTGGGAAACCACCATAGAAAACAGCACCAAATCACCCCATTGTCACTCTAAACATGTCCCCATTTAAAGGGGAAAACACCTGATGTAGAAGACCGGTACGCTTCACAACGATGAGGAGTATGGCTACCATTGGTGTGTGCCCCGCAAGCCCCCCGGCAACTCGGTGGCTGCGCTGTGGCAGTAAACTGGCCTTGAGGTGAGACGAGCCATTGAAGGTTCACTTGAGAGAGGGGCAGATATCCAGCTGGGCTCTGAGTCCTAATACCCTTTTTTGACCTCACCCTTACCCATTGGTGCTGCTTAAGGTTTTTGGTATCACAAGTGTTGAGCTGGTTGTTTTGACTTGTACTATTTTCTGTTTTATGGTTGTTGAAAGGAACGTCATGCTAAAACGTCAGATGTTCAAACATGCATTTGAAATGCTGAGGTTAGTGAGCAGGTTAAAAAAGGGGAGGGGGGCGGGACTTTGCCAAGGCACTCTACACTTAAATGCGGGTCTAGTGGCATTTGTGCTTATGGGGTGTTTTGTGTGGGGACCCCCGAGTGCCTCTACCCCTCCAAACTGTAACTTCCATCTCATCTTGCCACCCCAACCTCAGCGCTAAAAAACCAAAAGTGTATGACAGATATTTCATATCACCCTTTCTATTCTGCATTCAAAGCTTAGATGCCAGACCTGCATGGCTACCTATCCCTCACGGCCATGTACAGTTCAGAGAAGCCAGACTTTCAACAAACCCCCTTTCCCTGCCCTCTGTTGATAGTGCACCTCGGCAGGCTACCATGCTGTCACCCTCTACTGCCAAATCAAACTTGTCCAGATGGATTACACGGAAACGGCAGTAATCTCTCTCTCTGTTTCCCATCCACTTCGAGGATATTCTTGTCAGAGCATTAGATTGTCCATCGGATCATTGGTTCCATGCACGAGAAAGCAACTTTCAGGAAACATGGACGCAGATTCTACTAATAACCAGCTGAAGCAAAAATAGATATATGATTGAATATGTCTGGCTTTGCGGAAGTACCGGGTAGGAAAAAGATCAATTCGCAGGATTCGGGGTTTTCCTGGGGTTATTCGGCTCCAAGGAAGATCGGTTCTTTCTTTGAAGGACAGATTGCCACACACCTCCCAGACATGGTACTCAACAGGTACAGGACAAAAGAACAGGTAACTGGTAAGCTTGTCTGAGAGAATAGAAACAGGCAGCTTCACAGACTGCTAGGGTGCGCTAGTCTCAGCAATATTATTGGGTGGCTTTATTCCATGTGCCAGGCAACCAGTCTACTTAGGTAGAGGCACCTAGAAAACGTGGAGTATTAGATTAACGAGGGAAGTATGGCTAAGTTTCAGGCAGAGGGAAGTGGGGTGCATTGTAACTCAAAGGAACCTCTGGCGGCCATTTATAAATTATGTCTACCTTTAGACATAAATGTTCTTTGATCCGAAGGCAAACAAAAAAGAGACGATGAAGCAATAAGGGAATCCATTGTGAAAATGATAGATCCTGTTTAAAGAAGGGGGAAGTAAGATACTCCATTATAGAGAATTTCTCAGATCAGACGAGTATTTTAAGTTCAGTAGGGGGTGGAACAGGCCAATTAATTTTTGCATTTTAAAACTCTGAAAGCCATCTCCATATGATTGGATCATTATAAGTTTCGTCTTTTTCATTGTTAATTTTGCAATCTGTTTTTTTTTTATTTATTTTTTTATTTTTATTTTTAAATGCCTTAAAGATGTAGCGCTCTTACTTTGATGCAATTAAAAAAACAAATCCTAGCACTCGCTATCAGTGTTGGTCACTCTGGAAAGGGAGAGGGAAAAAAAGCATTGAAGGGTCAAGGATCATTTGTGTGGATTTCTTGGACCAGCCTGGTGTCTCAGCTTGTGTGGTGATGTTTCATATGATGGCATATTAAATACTCGCACCTTAAGTAATGGCACACCCTTACAGCAGATGCAAGCCAACTACATACTACTGACAGCGGAAGAGAAGAGGTCCGTTTAGTTTGAGTACCGCAAGTTCTCTGCAGCTACACGTGTTCCTGGAAGAGTTAAAGATTGTTGTACCCTGTACATAGAGACACTGGTAGCCAAGTAGTATATTTCAAGTCTTCTTTATTGGTTCCATGTCAGGGTAGTATCAATCTTAGTCCAGCCAGCTCTAGTCAGGTGCTAGCCATGTACCAGCCATACATCCAGCCCCACCAGGAGCAGCCTGCCTAGCTGCTCAGCCCATCTCCAACTGTCATCCACACAGGCACCCAGGCATTCCACGCATCACAGTCACACCAACATTCCATAACCAACTCTCACACTGGCTGAGCAGCTAGGAGGACCTAGGCTGATTACACATAAATGTAATACTTAGGATATAACAAAGATCTTCATCCCACGGGGACACACAGGTAGCACTAGGAAAAGGGAAAGCTCACAAGCTGGTACCCTGGGTATGCTAGTCTCATTTACAAAGACTTCCAACTATTCTGCAGCACCCTGGTAGGATGGGCCTGTGAGTGGTGACGGCTTCTAGCTGCATAAAAACCATCCTTTATCCAGAGGCTCTTTTTCAACTCAACCCACTTCAGTTGGCGTGTTTTCCACTTGTTTACTGATTTGCATGACATAACCTTGTCGTCTTAGCCCATCTCCTCACGCCCAGCTGCCCACTTCCCTGGAACAATAAAGTAATTGAAATAACGGATATTAAAAAATGAATTTGCTCCAAGTTACAGAAAGGCAACGGATGCGGCTAGGTGGTGCGGGCAGGGAGATAAGCCGTCTAAGACAAAAGAAGGACATTCAGGATTTTGTGACCCTGGACAAATCGCTGTAAATCAGTAGTTCTCCCGCCCAGCCAAATCCACAGTTCCCGGACTCATCTAGACTTGACAGAACCACCTGAATTGCAATGACTGCAGCCCATCCACCCCAAGGCTGCCAGTTAAAGATCATCCGATGACATGTCCTCCTCATCGCAGCGTTCCAGTGCTTATTTTTCCTGCCTGGGGGGACACATTGGTGCGCACTTTAAGCTGGGCAAATTGCCATGGCTAGATGGTCCAAGTGGCAATAATTGTTCACCAAAATTGCTCCCGCTGTCTCTTTGGGGGCACTTTCGGTGAAAATGCTATGCCGAGTCTGCGGTGAACCCGTTTTGACAGGTGGGCTGGCCAGACCACCCAGAAAACTGTAAAATGACTCCCAAAGTGTTTAGGAACCTGGGATCTTTTGCACTCATCTAAGTGAATTTGGAGAAAAGATGGTAAGTGCACAGTCTTACTCTTGATGTTGTGCTTTATGTTTCAGGTTCCATTGATTCGACCATCCGGTGCTGGGATTGTCGCTCACGCAGGCCAGATCCTATCCAGATCATGGACGAAGCGAAAGATGGAATATCCAGCTTCAAGGTGTCCGAGCACGAGATCCTGTCTGGGTGAGCTAGCCGCAGGCTGCTACCTTGCCTTACAGTCAGCAGGCCTGTTGATTATATCTGGGGGCAAAAAGCTTACAAGAAAATCATCTTTGCATGACTCATTGTGTAGGTAGGAATGAGGACAAAGCGTTTGTTGGTTATTCAGGGAAAGCTGGTTTCTGAATGCTTTCAGTTTCAGGAAAAAGGAGAAATGAGACCGAGAGAAATACGGAGAGGTGCCCAGGATGGCACAGTTATATTGGAGCTGGAGATGCTGGGATTAGAACTCGGGCATTCTGGTCCTACAGGTTAGTCGTTGGACCACATCTCATTGTGAGCAGGGATGCATTCATGCAATGTTCCCAGTTATGATGGGATGCAGTTCGTTCAGAAGGTACAAATCAGTGTCTCTGTTAAATTGCAACAACTCCTTCCAGTCTCTTGTTGTGCCGCACAAGGATAGTCAGTAAAGAAAGGCACAGCTAAAGTTGACCCATTCTCTGGAGTGGATAGTCTAGTTGTTTTCTTAATTTTAACGCTTCTCACTGAAGGCTCCTGAAACAACTCCTGTGACGCAAGTGTAGGTTCTAGAATTCTTCGAACAGCTGCTTTTGTTGCCCATTTAACACCATGTTTGCCCTCTTTTCTCTATAGATCCGTAGATGGGCAGATGCGGCGCTATGACCTGCGCACGGGGGAGATGTTTGCAGACTATGTTGGAAGTAAGTGCATGTTCTATTGCAACCGAGAGACTTATAATGAATAATGTAAGTGCCTGTGTTCTGCGATGCTGATCTTTTACCAGGATCCCTTTTGCATGAGTATTCAGGTACTGCTGCCTACAAGTGACTGGTTTCTCTGCTTCCAGGTCCCATTACCTGTGTGAGCTTCAGCAAGGATGGGCAGTGCTCCCTGGCTGCCAGTTTGGATTCCACCCTTCGGCTGCTGGATAAAGATACAGGCGAGCTGCTGGGAGAGTAAGAGCATGCCTTAATATTGACCCTTAATGTCCCTTGCAACGCGATCACCAAAATACAGATAAGAATGCATGCTTACCACCACTCCCTCTCCCAAATACCTAATGTTTCCACTATGTATGTGGTGAGAAAAAGTGCACCCACACATGGTAGGCTATTCTAGGGGGATTCATAAGTCCTGTGCAGTTTTGCACAATGAATCTTTTCTAGATTCACATGCTGTGCAGCATTCTGCTATCTAGTGGTTGGGTCCAGAATTATCCTCTCTGTAGTGTTTTGTTTGTCCTGCATAGGCATCGTCAAGCACCATTTGATAGTATGCCCCTTCCCTTGTGATGTTAGATGCACATCCGGAAAGCTTTTTTGCATGGTCGCCATCTTCAGATTCTCTTTTCCGTTACTGGATCTGAAAGTAAAACGGAGAAGCTCCAGGAGAGTTGGAGAGTTGCATCAGCGGATCGTCAATCGAAAGTTTGGAAAACTGAGCAAAAGTTACCAGAACATCGAGGCATACTGAAAATATGGGTTAAACGTCAGCGTGACTGTTTTTCACATAAAAAGAATGCTGGAGAGACAGTATGCAGCCCGGTACTCCGGACTGTCGGGGGAGATGGAGATCACTTCCTTTAGATTTTACCCAAGGTGCCATCACAAGATTGCACAAAAATAAAAAGATTCTCACAAGTTCTGCAATCTGTGCCTTAAAAGTACCATAGCACTGAGGTTTGTGAGGCATGCACAGAGTTCTACCCAAAACCATGAAGGCAAAGGAGAAATGGAGTTGTGAACACTACGCGTTGATGCAGTTGCAGCACAGAAGCGAACCTCACTAACGGACCTTGGCCTGTCCAGTGATGAAGAGGAAAACACCAAGGAAACAGAGTTGTGCAGGATGAGGGGTCCGACATCATAGAGTCAGCAACCTCTAAAGTCTGGAATCAGCTAAGAAGGCATTGAAGAGAAACCCCAAAAGGTAACAATACACACACGCAGTGGGGCAGAGTTAACAATAACAGACTTGAAGACCCCCCCCCTTGCGATCGAGGCACTTAATGATTGAAGGGCTGCAAATGTAAAAAGAGCCACATGGGTCCAAGGACACTGCAGGAGGCAAACCCTCTGAGCCTGCTTTGATGCTAAATGACGATAGGGACTGGGTGACGGCCAATGAGGCAAAGTACAGGAAGCGACCGACTCCGAAGAGGAAGACTGTGACGATGCTCAACTCAGAACAGGCCCTTAAGGTCAAATGAAAGAAACGTTGACTCGAAGCCAAAATGTCGGCCCCCCTTGCAAAAGAAAACAAGCATTGCCAAAGCCAATAGGTCCCACCTACACAAGTTCTACTGACTTTTGTCAATGTTTTTTAGCCTTATTGTACTTCAGCACAGTTGCTGTGCAGCATGGCTGAAAGTGGGAAATAAAGCGCTATGACGCAGCTAGCGGTGACCGCATCAAATAGATTCTTTTTTTTGTTGATAACTTTCAGCCATGATGCATATAGCAGCTGCACTGCTGTACAGCCTATCTAAACCAATAATTGACAAAGCCAATAGATCCTGAATTGGCATGACCTATTTGCTTTGTCAATGCTAAGGAAAAAAGCAATATGACGCTGCCAGTGCGGGCCACGTCGTAACACGTTTTTCTGGCGGAAGGGGAAGGGGCAAGCAACAATGATGAAAGCCAGTCAGGCAAGCCATGACGGGGATGGTGGTACAGGGCAGCAACGACAGAGAGATGATGTATGGGTCAAGCAATGATTGGAGAGGGGTGCGGGGGAACAAGGGTGGACGGGTGATAGTAATGACAACAGGAGGGGGAAGAGCAGGGAGACAAGCAACAACCCACTCCTCACCTCGAAAGTTGGACTGATGCTGCAGTAAAGTGGCTTTACTATGGAAAAGCATACACCGGGGGTAAGTGGTCATTCAATTTTTCAGTGGAGAGTTTCATCATTGCATACGCCAGGGACCATACATGAGTGGAGAACTCTGAAGTTATATCTTGTTTTCTTGATGTGGGCTGCCAAAGACGTCACAGGGTTGACCTCCTCCCTCTGTGAAGTCAGGAAGGTCACAAAGGCCTCGTATTATTACTGATTAAAATGATATGTTTTGCTAATCCCTGGCAATGAACTGAGCAGGGTGTTTGGACATTTGTGACACATGCCATTCTGCATAATTTTGGGCCCACACTGGGCTCCAGCCAGTGCCGAACTGCAAAATTATTTTCAGACCCTACGCCTCAGTACAAATTAATTTTACAAGTTTTATTGCACTTTAGGCCTTTCTTCAACGTATGATATTCGCCTAATTAAGCCAAATGAAGGCTTTTATTTTTTCACTTGCCGAGTGGTGGTAAGGCACAGGGAAATACTTTATTGAATGTGTTACTCTACAATATTTCACTTTTTCCCCTGGTTTACTGGGTCCCTGTTGTTTCCAGTGTATAATTTGTAAAACCCCTTGCTTCAATTCTTGCAATGAGAGGAGCATCCCATCTGCTGAAGTGAAAGGACTGCAGTCTTCAATATTACCATAGCAATCTGTCTAGGGTCCCTGGGCCCCTCTGGTGTATACTGTTCTCTGTATTTCCTTTCCCAGCTGGAGAACATTCTCGTAACATGCATGCCAACCTTTGCCTGCAGGCAACTGGGGGAGAAAAAGGCAGAGAATTCATCCTGGAAATAACAAAAACATGTCAGCTGAGCTGTATGATGTCACCATGCAATTGCATAGGGAGTTGCTGTCAAAATGGTAGCCGATTTATTAAAAGACTTCAGCTGCTGAGTGCTTATGTAGCGAAAATATGACGTTCCATGTTAATCTGGGGACTCAGAAAAGCAAATACAATTGGAACAGGGATACGACAGGCCTGCCACTCGAGTAACTGAGAAACATGGCTGCAGTCCTTCCCTGTTACGTGGCACTGGAGCTGCCAAGAAAAGTTACACGGTGGGCGGTTGTGCTAATCTCCAACAGAAAACATTTTTACACAACCCATACAACACTTGCCAAAATCTATTCATGTGATGAGACACGCCACTAATAATGCTTCTGGAATCGAGATAACGGTGACATTCAACATTCGTCTACAGCTTGTAATCAGATTTGGTCAGACATCGTGTTTCTATTCATTAAAAAGTGTCACATGAAAAACGTCTTTCAGCTGGTGAAGATAAATTGTAGACGTACACATCCACTACACTAACGTCTTGACAGAGGTGTTTCAGCCGAGAGTAACCCCCTCAGAACCGCTTCTCCCATTTAATGAAGCCCTCACGGACATGTTGCATGGGACTTGGTCCAAACCCTGCACACTGACTCCTGTGAACAGGACGATTGCCTGCCGCCACCGCCCTGCTCCAGGGGACCCAAGTTTCCACAGGCAACACCCTACTCCGAAATGCTTGGGGATCCAAGCTTTCACCTCCTGTGTAAATCCTGGCACATTTCCTACCACTCTACCGAATAGGGAATCCAAGAGGCTGGATACCATAGGAAAGGAAAAGTTTTCTTCCACTAGCCTGACACTGCGGTCCGTGAACACTGGATGCTTTTTGGACCATCACTCCCATGAGCTGTGGCATTCAGTTGTGCAGGTGTTGCCCAGGGTCCAGTAGCCGGCCCAAGCTATGACAGACTGGAGAGGTGCAGCCAAGTTCACGATCAGATGTGGGCTGGACATGACTGACTCACTAGGCAGAGTGGTTTCTTTATCAGTGGCCTTGCAGCACAACGCCTGGCTGGGGATGACTGGCTTTTCTGGGGATGTCTAAGCGTTGCTTATGGACATGACTTTTGATGGCTTCTGTCTCCTCGGAGACCAGGCGAACTCCGCACTGGAGCGCTTCAATGATAACAGAATTACAGCCAGGTCTTTCGGCCTTTTCATGCCCCCTTATCAATCCCGATCCGCCGTTCACTCCTTTCGTGGCCACAGAAAAGGCTTCCAGCCGCGTCTTTAACTACTTAGTCATCACGGCGTGCAAGCTTCTTGGCCTCTGCATGGCAGTCAGGGGTCGGGCCAGTCCAACACCCCCGACAGCCACAGCCTCCATATTGCCTTTAGTTTGCCCTCCTACCATCGTGGGCACCTAGTGGGAGGCAGGATACGCCATCACCTGCCCCACTGGAGGTCAATGACAACAGACCATTGGGGTTCTTCAGATTGTCCAAAGGGGCTACTCCCTCCCCTTCATGACTACTCCACCCATGTCACCCACTTGCAACAGGCTAACAGAGGATCATCTCTCCTTGCTCCGCCAGGAAATAGCTGCTCTCTTGGCCAAGGGAGCCATAGAGAGGATGCTGACGCCAGAAGTAGGTTGTGGTTGTTATTCCCCCTATTTTCTGGTGCCCAAAAAGGACGGAGGCCTGAGTTTTATCCTAGATCTGCGCCCTCTCAGTTTCTTCACGGAAAAAGAGAAATACTAAATTCTCATGCTCGCTCAAGTCCTGTCTGCCCTGGACCCAGTAGACTGGATGGTAGTATTGGACATGCAGGACGCATACTTTCACATTCCTGTCCTGCCTTCTCACAGGCGTTCACGGTGGGATACGAGCACTTTCAGTCTCCATGCTCCCTTTTGGCCTTACCAGTGCCCCTCGGTGTTCACCAGGGTGATGGCGGTGTTTGCAGCTCATCTGCAGAGATCAGGGGTGTCAGTCTTCCATGATGTCGACAACTTGCTGTTGAAGACTGGCTCGCCCCAGGCTGTCGGCTCCCACCTCCAGACTACGACGGACCTCCTGCACTCGTTGTGGTTCACTATCAATGTGCTGAAGTCACACCTGACTCCCTCTCAGACGCTCCCTTTCATCAGAGCTGTTCTTGACATAGTGCAGTTTCTGACTTAACCCCTCCGAACGGCGAGTCCAGGGTATTCAGGCTATGATACCGCTATTTCAGCCTCTATTCTGGATTTCGGTGAGACTGATTTTTAGGCTGCTATGCCTCATGGCCTCCTGCATCCTGCTGGTGACATGCCCGCTGGCATATGCAGGCTCTGCAGTGGGACTGGAAGTTCCACTGGGCGCAGCATTAGGAGAATCTCTCCAACATGGTCCAGATCTCGGAGGGAACTGCGAAAGATCTGCTGTGGTGGTTAAAGGACTAAGATTGGGACAACAGCAGACCCCTCTACCTTCCCCAACCAGATCTGATAGTGGTGACAGATGCATCACTCCTGGCATGGGGCGGCCATCTCGGAGAGGGTGAGATCACAGGCCTCTGGTCTCTAGCAGAATACGGACTCCACATCAACCTACTGGAGCTCTGGGCGATCCGGCTGGTGTTAAAAGCCTTTCTGCCCTTCATCAAGGGAAGGCGAATGCAGATGTTCACAGACAATACCACGCCATGTGGTACTGCAACAAACTGGGCAGGGTGGGGTCGTGGACCCTTTGTCAAGAGGCCCTGTGTCTCTGTACATGACTGTAACATCAGGGCATATTCCATGTTGTTCAGCACCTGGCGGGCTCTCTGGACTCCAGGATGGGCTCTCTGAATGCCAGAGTGATCGAACTCGGCCGCAGATGCCTAAAGATCACAAGTGGCATCTCCATCTGGAGGTGGTGCAAGGTCTCTTTCACCAGAGGGGAGACACTTGGTTAGATCTGTTCGCAACTGCTGAGAACGCGCAATGTCAGCGGTTTTGTGCGCTGGAGTTTCCAAGGCGACTCGATCGGAGATGCTTTTCGTCTTGAGTAGAGTTCAGGCCTCCTGTACGCCTTTCCACCAATACCACTTCTGCCCAGAGTTCTCAAGAAGATCAGGAACGACCGGGCCCAAGTCATCCTTGTGGCTCTGGATTGGGCTTGGAGAGTTTGGTATCCTGAGATGTTAAGTATGGCTATCTGTCCTCCAATCAGGCTGCCCCTTCAGGAGGATCTTCTGCTGCTGCAGCAGGGGAGGGTTCTCCACCCGAACCTGTCGACGCTCCCTCTTCATGCCGTGGAGATTGAGCAGCAACAGTTGACAGCTTTCGACCTTCTGCCCGAAGTCAGCAATTTAATTTTGGCATGCAGCCGTGCCTCTACCAAGACTTTTTACGCCTTCCATTGGGGTAAGTTTGTGGAATGGTGTGCAGAGCAACAGGTTGACCCTCTTTCTGCTCCCCTCTCTGAAGTCCTTCTCTTTATCCTTCCTCTTGCCCAGGAGGGCTCTGCTTTGGGCACCTTGAAGGGCTATCTTTAAGCCATCTCAGCCTTTATGTGGTTGCCAGATCAGCCATCCTTGTTCAAATCTCCTGTGGTGAATAGGTTTTTGAAAGGTTTTCAACATGTTCCTACTTTCACCCTTCATTATTCCTCAATGGGACCTCAATCTCGTCCTTACATTTCTGATGTGCGCTCCTTTTGAGCCCCTGCACAACTGTCCTCTCAGTCTCCTTACCATCAACACTGCCTTCCTAGTGGCAATAACATCTGCTCGGAGGGTCAGTGAGCTTCAGACTTTGTCATCTAAGCCTCCGTACCTGAACAACTACCCAGACAAGACTGTTCTTCGCACTACAGCTTCCTTTCTGCCAAAAGTTGTCACTCCATTTTAGGTAGGTAGGTCAGTCCATGACCCTGCCTACCTTCTACGCTCCACCACATCCCTCTAAAGAAGAGGAGCGACTTCGACTTGACCCAAAAAGAGTTCTGTCATTCTACCTCAACTGCACGAAAAAGTTCTGGGTGGATGACCAACTCTTCATGGGGCATGTCGGAGCGAAGAAGGTAAAGGACGTGCAGAAATGGACAATCTCCCGATAGATCATGCTCTGCATTAAGATCTGCCACGCTTATGCTACTACACTCTCAACTATGTGTATATGGACCCTTTTGTTTTTGTTTATGTATTAAATACTAAAAATCAATAAAAAAAGATCTGCCACGCATTGGCTAAGAAGCAACCCCCTGAGGGTTTGCATGCTCATTCCACCAGAGATCGGGCTGCTACCACTTAGTTAGCATGCAGAGTTCCGGTCATGGTTATCTGCCTGGCAGTAACTTGGGCTTCTCTACACACTTTCATGAATCATTAGTGCCTGGACAGTCAGGTCCGTCGGGACCGGCGCTTTGCTCGTTCTGTCCTGCAGGACGTTCTAGTATGAAACAGTTTCGCAGACCCACCTCGGGGGGTGGGGGGGTTTATTGCTTGGGTATCTATTCTACGGTAAGGAATCTGCGGCTAAAAGTCTCTATAAGATGAACAAGTTACTTGCCTTCAGTAACACCTGTCTTGTGGATTGTTACCTGCCTTGTTATGTTGGCCTAGGCCTGGCTGCCATGCTGCTTTTCTTTGCGCACGTTACACTGAGCCGGGCCTTCCTCGCCCTTTGCTCGTGCCAAGTTCTTTTGCACTGACTGCATCTTCTGTTGTTCACCTTTTTGGGCTCAGTCTGCACAAACATGTACAAGGTCGCATAACAATGTATTTTGGTTCTTCCTGATATGGCCAGTCTCGCGCACCCAGACATAACATTATGTGCAATTGCCATGAAGAATTTGATATGCTTTTAATGCTGTGGTTTACTAGCGCTTAACACACTTGGAGAAATCCCTTTCAGTGAGAAGAGCTATGATGTCCTGCTGATGTAATTCTGCATCTAGAGACTGAGGTATGGGGGTTCGCTAGTCAAAGCCCAGAGGTCTTCTATTACTATAATAAACTATCTTACTGCAAGGGGAGGGTGGTAATGTTATTTATACGTTTATCCACTGAGCTCTGAGATGCTTTCCCCGTTTGTATTCTATGGAATTGTAACCATGCTGCTTATATTAGTCATATGCATTATGCTATTAGTACTGACACGTGTACTGTACATTAGAGCACGTAAGTTGGAATAAACATTTTAACCTATCCAGTGTCTCTTCCTACGCACCTTGTGGACAAGTACGAGTGAGTGGCGAAAGAGTGTTCTTGCTTCAGTGAGTCCTGAGATAAAGATACCGTGTTCTGGGTTGTCCAAACATTAGTACTTGGGTGCTAATGGGATGCTAAGCTAGTTGGGTTGGGGTTTTTGGGTGCTACGGTATATGGTGGCAAACCACTGTATTCCGGGGTCCCATTTTCCTGTGCATAGCTCTGTGTATGTGCAGAAACCTTATGACATGGCGCGACCACCGTGGGGCAGCTTATCTGCGAGACGCTTGAGTAGTACTTGTGCTTGTCCACAAACCCCTCGCGTACGCTTCCGGAGGCGTATGTGACGGTGATACCTCCTATATTGAATGTTTTATAGGTTCTTTCAAGCTTGATATTATTAAAAAAGGTTAGTTAATAGACCCATTTTTGTGCTCCCTGTTAGGTTGTCGAATATAATTGTTTAGTCATGGCTGGTGTGGCGATAGCTGCACATAGTCGAGGAGCACTCCGAGACCACTTAGCTGTGTATGGAGTGCCCGATACTGGGGTCGAGTTGGTCTTTGTGGTTCAAGCCGATCCGGCTTATCACTTTGAAGTGTTTTACACTTGGATCACTTTTGAAGCGGTGGATGCAGGTGATAAGCTGTTTCATGAATATAAGCCCACCGCTGTTCCTGCTGCCTATCGACCCTATACTGCTCTTGAAGTACCTCTCACGGCTTGGCAGCACCGTGTTTGGTTTAATGGCGCCCTACCACAACCAAATACCGCAGTTCGTTTAGGCCCCTTATCCATTGAGGGGGCCACTTGGCCTGTATTGGCCGGGTATACCCCGCATCCAAATTATCTGGCATTAACGCTTGCGGAACTGCGCACTATGCATACCGAATTGGTGCGAGTGCATCGAGCCTTGGTGACATATGTTACAGGTAGCTCTCCATGGGGCTGCTCCTGTAGTCGCAGGCCAACCAGCTATTGTAGCTGGAGTGACTATAAGTCCTGTCATGGTGAATTCTGTGATGGGCAAACGTCCACAAAATAAGGACGACTATCCTTACTGGCTTGCAGAAAAGTTCGATCAGATAGAAGCAGTGTTTCCCCATACATCCCCAGTAGATAAACACCGCATCCTCACGATAAGTTTGCCAAAAGACATAATCCCCGATTTGACATCATGTGAAAACTGGGGTAAGGTATTCGCAGCAGTTTATTCAAAATGTTTTGGAACTCCTTCCATGACGGTTCTACCCTCTGTAATTAAAAAAGTACAGGATGAACATGGCCCTGAAGCGGCTGTGGAATTAGGGATGAGACTAGTGGGAGTGTTTGATGTAGTAGCTGAGCTGATCCTTGGAAATGTCAAGGGCGATGCTATGAACTTTCAAGTAGCGAATGCTTTGGCTTTGGTCCCAGAGTTGGACAGGCCTCGCGAATTACCGAAAATAATAGCCCGGGCTTATAAAACAATTGGAAGAAATAGCCTAGGCAACAAGCCTTTTGTAAAAATGCAAACTCAATCGCAAACACAAGTTATACAAACAAAAAGTGCATCTGAGAAAGATGATAAACCGGTCTTCACTAAAAAGAGTTGGAGACAGAAAAAGCAGGGTAAGCAACAAAAGAAGCCGGGGTCGAGAGGCGCTTCCCCAGTTTCGGTTTCTTCTGAACGTACTTATGATTTACGTGATAGGTCAAGGATTAAATCACCAGAAAGGTTTCAGAGCTCTGATACGCGTTCTCCTCGTTCTTCACAGGCCCAGACGTCGTCACAGGCTGGTGGAGGAGGACGGCAAGATAGAGGAAGGGGCCGAGAGGCTCCCCAGGAGCGAGACCAACCTCGACAACAAGTCAGAGGGAAAGCAGAAGACTTTCATCTTCCTCGACCGCAATTTCAGAAGAAAAAGTTGCCGCTGTCACAGCGAAATATGCCTCAGACCGTGAGAACGAGACTCCAGAATTGGACGTGGGCAGTGACCCTCCTAGACAGCGCCGCGGAAGTTACCATAGTGCGGGAGGCGCTACGTCCTCATATGGAGGCGACAGCAACTGAAACATTCGTTACTGTAGAGACAGCTGACACGAGAGTGGCACCCCCTGACAGACTATATAATATAGTTATACAAATTGAAGGTGACATACCGCGTGAAATAAAAGGGATTTTTTGGGAAAATCTAACCTCTTCATATGACATTTTGTTAGCAGAGGTGGATTGGCCACCCACATTCGTTTTAGCTGCACATAAAGGAGAGGAGGTAATCCTTCCAAGTTTTTCAAAGCATGTCCCAAAAGACAAAGCTGAAGCACTTGCAGCTGAGTGGGCTGTGTACCTGGCACCAGCGTTATACCGCAACCATGTGGGATGGGATGAAGAATCACCTCCTCATGCAATACCTTTGCGGTCACTACCGCAGCCACAACCCCAATATCCCATCAAACGGCAGGCAAAAGGCCCCGTCTCCGAAATTCTGACACAGTTGGAATATCAGGGAGTAATTGAACCATGCGTATCACCTATGAACAATCCCCTTTTCGTGGTTTCTAAACCCGATGGATCGTACCGCTTAGTTTTGGATTACCGGCATTTAAATACTCATTGTCGGAACTTTGCGGTGCAAAATACACACAGTTCTGCGCTTGTAGACAGTCTTGTTCGTAAAAAATACAAAACGACACTTGACCTTTCAAACGGTTTCTACACGCACAACCTAGCCCCGGAGAGTGGTCAATGGACCGCATTCACTTCCGGTGGTAAATTATTCCAGTTCCGGCGATTACCCATGGGCTATAAAAATAGTCCGGGTATATTCGCCGCCCGTGTTGTTTCTTTGTTAAATGACATTGATCAAGACGCATGTTCGTACGTTGATGACATCTATCTGACAGACGACGAGTTATATCAGCATCTGTCCCGTGTGGACCGCATTATTCTTGAATTTGCGGAGCAGGGTTACAAATTTAACTTTGCTAAGTCACACATTGCTGAATTTACCGTTCTGTTCTTGGGCTATGAGCTCAATAACGAAGGTAAGGGCTTAGCCCCCATTTCTTGGAAAAATGTGCACATTTGTGCCCCCCAAATACTCTGAAGAAGCTTCAGTCTTTGCTGGGTTTCCTGAACTTCGGGCGTACTTACATTCCCGAATATGCCCAGCGTATCAAGCCTTTGTATGCTTTGATACAACCTACTTATTCAAGGTCTTGCTGGCTGCCCGAGCATACCTCAATTCTGCAGTCTTTGCAGACAGACCTTTTGGAGTCTAAATATCTTTTGACTCGTGATAACCACACAAACCTGGTGATTAGAATAATTCCGGGGCGGTGGGATTCACCTATTTAACCTTTAATGAAGGTGATACAGTACCTATCGCATACAAGTCACATCTGTACACTTCCGCTGAATTGCGCTTTACATCTGTTGAAAAAGTTCTGACTGCAGTGCAAATGGCGATTCTAAAAGAACGCGCACTGGCACAGGGTAAGCGGATTCTGGTGGTAACACCCTGTCCTGCCCTGGAGGCAGTAACAAAGGCAAGTGTACCGAACTCTAAAGCAATGCATCCCCGTTGGATACAATGGGCTACATCTTTGACGTCTTCGGACGTCACTTTTGTTTTTGATTCTTCTCTTCAGACTCAGGAGTTTTTGCAGTATGAATTCGTTCATCCTCCTCCTTTGTTTTTACTACCGCTTGAGGATTACAAATGTGTGATCTACACCGATGGTTCGGCGCAACCGGCCACTGGGTCCAAGCACGCTTATTCAGCTGCATGTGCTATTGTTGCGGGTTCCTTTGTGAATGGAACGTTCAAATCCTCTGTAGTGCACACTCGCACACTTGGAGATAGTACCGCACAATTGGCCGAGCTGCATGCATTGCTACTTGCACTTGAGTTCGCTTCACAGGATGAGACCACTCTTATTGTATGTGATTCTTTTTACTGTGTACAATCTTACAATGACAATCTGTTTTTCTGGTCTAAAAACGACTACAAGGACGCAAAAGGGAGCACAATTAAGCATAAAATGCTTTGGGTTCGAGTGGCAGAATTGCAACAACGTCTGCCCCTCACACAGGTGGTTCACACCTTAGGCCATCAGCGGGTGGGCGCACACGCTATTGGTAACGATCTGGCAGATGAAGCTGCCCGTTCAGCAGTAGTCACGTGTTCAGTAGCAGCGGTTACCAGGTCCATGTCTAAAATAGACCCTGTTATTCTAGCAGCTATTGCTGCAACCAAGGAAGGTGATAATTACCCTACAGGTTTCCCTTCCAAGTATTCTTACAAATTAAGTCCCGATCAGGTTCCTTACGTAACTATACCTGACGTTGGAGATCGGCTGATCCCCAACGCGGACCGCAGGAGTGCCTTGATATTAGCTGCACACGAAGGCATGGCTTCGGCACATGCAGGTGTGTCAGCTACGGTTTCCATCTTGCAGCAGCGTTATTGGTGGCGTGGGTTATATAAAGACATCCGTGCTTTTGTGCTTTCTTGCGACGTTTGTCAACAGATTAAGCCTTCCACGGTAACACGTCCACCACAAACACCGCTCTGCATTGCTAACAGACCCTTTGGGTGTGTTTACTTGGATCACTGCGGTCCATTCTCATCAGACACTGCTTATAAATACATCTTAGTGGCAGTGGACTCGTGCACACGGTTTCTCTGGGTCTGGCCACAACGGAGTGCTGACGCCCGAAATGTGATCAGGGATTTGCGTGTCTTTGTGGGAATTTTCGCATGCGGCACCTTCCATTCGGACCAAGGTCCAGCGTTTGCCTCTAGGGCTTACAAGGATGCAATGGCTTCGCTTGGGGTGCGGGTGAAATTTTCGTCTCCGTATAGGCCTGAGGGCAACTCTATCGTTGAACGAATGAACCGTGACTTAAAGCAATCCTTAACAGCTAGGGTTTTAGGTACTGGCAGGAACTGGCTGGCCCATTTGTATACCGTTCAGCGTGCACTTAATAATCTCCCTAGAAGACCTCTGGGTGGGCGGACCCCATACGAAATGCTCTTTGGCATAAGAATGTTTGTGCCTGACCTTGAGGGTCCAGACATCGCGGCGCAATCCGCCAAGTTTGATGTAGATAACCATTCTGCTATGTTACAGGACTTACAAGAAGCCCGAGACAAACTTGCAACTACACATTTGCCTTCAGCCACAGATCCTGCGTTGCAGATTCCGGTAGCCGGCTGGCTTCCGAAAGTTGGAGAACTGGTTCGAGAGAAGGTTGAAAACAAAAAAGAATTTGGCCCCTCTTTTCGTGCACCGGTTCCAGTTCTTGGCCTGAAGGGAACACGTACAGTCATTTTACCACCGCTTCCTGGTCGCAAAGAGAACAGATACATCTCAGTTGAAAATGTCAAGCTACAGCGCCTGGCCGATCCTGAATAGTGTCACACCAGCGGTCTCTTGTCCTGCCATTTATCGGACATATGTTCATAGTCCATCTGCACGAACGATCGCTGATGCTGTAATTGAGATGGTTGATTTGCCTGAAACTACGATTGATCCCCAACTCTCCACCAATATCGACGAGGACGAGTATACTTATCCTGCATCAGAATCGGTGGCACATCAACCAACAACGCCACTAAGCCCGACTCGTTATTCCTTTGATTCGGATTCCATATCTTCAAAAGTTCCATCCAAGTTCAGTATTTTTATATCCTGGTTTAGAGACAATTTTTTGATTCCCCCTGGACATACATCTGGTTGGTACTTTTCTTGATATTTTTGTTCATGTCCATTGGCTTTGTCACAGTGTTTTTTCTACTAATCAATGGTCACTATTTACCTGAACGCTCTGCTGTAGACTATGTTTCTGGAACTTTGGCTCCTCATTCCTCGTCTCACATCATGAAGCGTGACCACACATTTGTGAACATTTCAGCCTTCCCAGTTGCTGATGGCATCGTATGGGATGCAGTGAACTATCAAATCCATGGTCCGACGGAAATTATTAATGTACCTAATGTCCTTCGTGTTTCAATGGGTGATGTAGTACAAAATAATATTCATTCTGATGATTGGGATGTGCATGCCGTTGAAGCATTGTTTGCCGATTTAAAATATTATGCATCTTTTAATGCTGAAGATTTATATATGAATTCTGCTAATTATGCCGATTTGTATTGTTACCAACATTGGGGTAATCATTTTCTCCATAAGCCCAGTGCCCTGCGTAGTTCTGTTAACTATACCCAATGGGAACATTGTCCAAACCCCTTGCCAGGTAGCTCACAGACTCTTCGAAATAAGTTTACCTATTTTACTGATTTTAATCGGTCGAACCCTGCATCCTATTATTTTAGACTTAATACCACATCAACTCAGAAAATTATGTTAACACACACCAAATTGCTTTATTCGGGTTCCTTTATAAGTGCCCTAGCTGTGGGTGGTTATGAGTACTGGGATAATACAGTGGATTTAAAATCTATTTGGGGCTCCAAGCCATGGCAGGTACAGGGAACCGAGGCGCTGCATCGTGCTTGCCTCATCCCTACCCAAATTATGTTCCTAAATGCTTCCATCTATCAGACTACATGTTGGGGCTTAGCAACCACTAAACAATTGAATACGCCCTCAATTCCATCCCTGTCGAGTTTTCCCAATGATAGCTCACGTTTTAATCTGTCCCTGACGACCCTACAGGCTCTATTACAGAATAATTCATTTAATGTTTCTGAGCTAGTTCAGTCACCCTGGTTGGTATGGCCTACATCATCAAATGCATGTCAAATGCGTTTTCACGACTCAGGAGCTAGCTACATACAGAATAGGCCTGATCCGAGGTTTACTGATGCCCGTACTGTCACTACATACTCTGTTGGTAAATTATGCAAACAATGGCTGCAACATTCGTCCCTTGATTCTGTTAAACAACATTTGTCCCTCCTTACAGGCAATATTGATCTGTCCGACTTTGTTTTGGGACCTCGTGGTCCCCGACCTAAGAGATTCATTTATGAAACGTATAATGAACTCTGGAAGCTATCACAAATGGAAGCTGCTTCCCGTCTTCGGGAAATAGATCAAGCAAATATGGAAAAGGTGCTTGCTGTTGTTGACAATAGTATTAATACCCTGTCTTCTCGCATTTACACTTTAGAGAATATTGTGTCCTCTGTTGTCGATATTGTACAAGATGATGTTTCTGTGTTATATCATGGTCAGAATCAATTGCGCTCAGTTATGCAGTTTGCATGGACTTTACAGACGCTTAAGTTAGGTAAAGTGCCTTGGCATTTTTTGAACACCTCTGCCTTATTTCTACCTTTTAACTTAACTGACAAACAGCAATTTATGTCCATGAAGGATGCAACTTACACTCTATTACATATCGAAAAGGTGGATCCTTTGCCGTTCTCTGTTGCAGAACTCGATTCTGCTGTATGGCTAGTCCATGGGGTTATAGCTTTACCATTTTCCTTGTTTGAATTTGACTCGTGCATGAAACATTATCCTGTGGGCCGTTACCGGCCATTGGGCAGTGCTTTCCTGCATGAACTCTGGTCCTTGCCTTTCATGTATAAATGCCTTCGGGACGGCAAGGAAGTCTTTCTCACGGGGGAGTACTGCGACTCGACTATAGGTCATTCGCTTATTTGTAAACACATTAAATTGCATGGCTCATGTAGCGTTTCCTCTCCTAATCTTGCTTGTGTGCTGAAAGGTATTCCTGCTCCTGTTATTTCTCCTACTTTCACTCTCCTTTCCAATGGTAGTTATTTACTTTTAAATAACGAAAACTGTTGTGGCCTGCAGGCTGGCATTCCTTACATTGTAACAGTTTCACACAGGGTTGTCTGCTGCAAAAATGTGCTTTTTCCTCCCCCTCATGGCAAGGTTGATATCTCTATTTGGCCTTCCATCCCTACCATGGAAGCAGATTTCAATAGACTGAGCAGAATAAAGGCACTATTATTAAACGAGGAAGTTATGCTCACGTCCGCCCGGGAGACATTCATTCTCCAGGTGGCGAGTACCCACAGTGAAATACAGGCCCTTTTAAACACTAATCTCCCCCAACATTTTGGGGAGTTAATACATCGTATTTTTAACGCATCTAACACTGAAGGCCTAGTACACTTTTTTAAGGTCGTTGGGTCGGGCTTGGTGTCCTCCTTCCAAACTATTTTTGGTGTCATCCCGGCTTTCATACATTCTATATTTTCCAGTGTCTTTGGCGGTTTCCCATTGATCCTCGCTTTAGCGGCTGGTGTCTTGCTCTTAATTTGCTTTCTGCGCAATGGCTGCTCCCCGATGGGACCTGCTCGATCCAGAACGCCTCCAGCTGCTCCGTGAGCGCCTTTTGGCCGGTTTTGGCGTCTTGCCATTGGCGACACTGAGTGTGTCATATACTCTTTCATTTCGCTTTGCGTATTTCACTTGCGTGCAACCTGTGATGACTTGTGTCCGCTGTCCTTTCACCTGGACTCTGGATTATTGCCTCTCCAATTCGTCATTGTCTGTTCCGGATTTTGTTCAGTTGATGGGTCCCTTAGAGGCCCATGAGCAGGACTGTTCCGTCGCTGGCTGTATGGCGCGTGCGGCTGCACTGGGGATTTTGGCGCAATGGGATATCTGGGCGGCTGCCCAGGATCTCCTACAACGAAGCTGTTTCAATTATCACGCAAGCTGTCCCGCATTGCTTCTGGATGCTCCCTTTGCTGAGGAGCATTCCTGCTCTTTTGAACTCATGGATTGGATGGCATCTATGTTTTTTGACGATTCCAATGATGAACTCTTGGAGGGTATGGCTTTCTTCTGCACTTTCACTTTCATGGATTGACCTGCCCTTCGCCGTTTGGGCGCTCCCTGTGCTCCGACGGCTATTTCTCTCCTCTGCTGGGCCTCTGTCCTGGCCGCCGGACTGTCCAGGGGAGGGTGTCTTGTGGATTGTTACCTGCCTTGTTATGTTGGCCTAGGCCTGGCTGCCATGCTGCTTTTCTTTGCGCACGTTACACTGAGCCGGGCCTTCCTCGCCCTTTGCTCGTGCCAAGTTCTTTTGCACTGTCTGCATCTTCTGTTGTTCACCTTTTTGGGCTCAGTCTGCACAAACATGTACAAGGTCGCATAACAATGTATTTTGGTTCTTCCTGATATGGCCAGTCTCGCGCACCCAGACATAACATTATGTGCAATTGCCATGAAGAATTTGATATGCTTTTAATGCTGTGGTTTACTAGCGCTTAACACACTTGGAGAAATCCCTTTCAGTGAGAAGAGCTATGATGTCCTGCTGATGTAATTCTGCATCTAGAGACTGAGGTATGGGGGTTCGCTAGTCAAAGCCCAGAGGTCTTCTATTACTATAATAAACTATCTTACTGCAAGGGGAGGGTGGTAATGTTATTTATACGTTTATCCACTGAGCTCTGAGATGCTTTCCCCGTTTGTATTCTATGGAATTGTAACCATGCTGCTTATATTAGTCATATGCATTATGCTATTAGTACTGACACGTGTACTGTACATTAGAGCACGTAAGTTGGAATAAACATTTTAACCTATCCAGTGTCTCTTCCTACGCACCTTGTGGACAAGTACGAGTGAGTGGCGAAAGAGTGTTCTTGCTTCAGTGAGTCCTGAGATAAAGATACCGTGTTCTGGGTTGTCCAAACATTAGTACTTGGGTGCTAATGGGATGCTAAGCTAGTTGGGTTGGGGTTTTTGGGTGCTACGGTATATGGTGGCAAACCACTGTATTCCGGGGTCCCATTTTCCTGTGCATAGCTCTGTGTATGTGCAGAAACCTTATGACACACCTTCTCTGGTAGAGACTATCTAGCTGCAGATTCCTTACCTTAGATTTATCCCCCGGCATCAGACTGGATCCGGAAATTTTTCAGACATCGTTTTCCTCAAACAAAATTGGGGGATTGTGTACCTACAGTCTCACGGAATGTGTCATCATGAACGGCCCTTGTGTATAACCACCAAATTAGTCACAACATTTGCCGTCTGCCCCAATTTATCATTATCTTGAGGGGCTGTGGTCGAAGAGTTCAGAAATCCCATTATAAAGACAATTCTACAAAGGGATTATTGGCACACAAGGCGGGTTGATCACTTCGACCTTAATCAAAAAAAATTAAGAATTCACAGTAGTTTTCCACAATGGATGATTAGTCTTTACTGCAGTTTGTGGTGAATAAAGACCAAGACAAATACAGTGTTGGCCTGACACTCTCACACAAGACAATAAAGCAAGCAACTTTTAAGTCACTTAAATTGGCAATGCCATTTGCCGCTTACATGACAACGATCAATAATAGGAAATAAAACATACTAGTACCAATAAAAAATAAATAAAATAAACTCATAAATAAATACTATAAATTAATATATAACTGCACAGCTTGGACTGCTTCACTTCTCCAAGGAAGCTAAATGTACCACTCCCCATAAGAGAAAGCACTTTTATGCTTTCAAACCAGGATGTACCACCTACAATCGAAAGGTGTAGTAATAAAGTCCAAAGTAACAATCTCATTTCTCTTCGGTTGCATATATCAAAATAGAATAAAATCTGTTCAGTGTATCATTTATACATGTGTAGGTATAAATATACGGTCAGCATTCTATTATAAAAAAGATAAGTATTAGCATTATACATAAGATCAGCTCCTCATACTGTGACACAGGCTAAAGGTCCATATAAGGTCACTCAAGCCTGGTTGCAAAAATGAAATCTAACACTCTAACTAAAAAAAAAAAAAAACACACACACATACACGTGTTACCATCCTTGTGGGGACTATGTGTGAATACCTGCCTTGTGGGGACTAACCTTTCCCAATGTCTTTAAAATACACTAATAACAGAAAAATGTTAAGAAAAAATTCATGATACAGGATCCTGCTTCAAATTTGCAAATATATTGCTATTTAATCTTGCGCACAGCACCATCCTTGTGGGGACTTGAACACGTGCTACCATCCTTGTGGGGACCTAGTCTGTAACACTATTTGTGATTGAATACAGTCAAAGGCACATGGCTAAATGTTTATTTTATCAACAATATACACAAACAACATTATAATTAGGGCTCCCGGTTTTATGGTATTTATTTTTTTAACGTTTCCGTCTGTATTTATCCATATTTATTTTTGTCATTTTATCTGTATATATCCGCATTTATTTTTGTCGCAAGCAAAAAAACACGTTGCAGCTAGTATTTTTCCACATTTATTTAAATAGACAGTGCACACGGTTATTATAGGTTTAGCTATATGTTTATATGCGGCAAATTAAGTAAACACAATAAATTCATCTGAAAACGTTGCCATTGTAATACAAGTCACAGTGGTGTTACAGAGGTTACTTGCAGTAATATTAGTGAGCTGCTGCTGTGTTACAATATTCAAAACACTGTCACTAGCCATGATTATTAGATGTAAACACAATTTGAATTTAGATGAGTGCACCTGTGCACTTTCAGTGACCTGGCCAAAGACGGCATGAAAGAGCTGTCTACTTTCCTGATAAATTAGAGATATTGGATGCCTCGTTCTCCTTATTGTCAGTTGCATGCTCCTCCCTGCAGCATGCTCTGTGGTGCGCGTTGACTATGACCGTGAATGGCACAGCATTTTGGGACACCTCGAGCGTGGACCGTAACGACATACGGTCGGTTATCGATGCCTGGACTCTAACAGGGAGGAGCCATCCATTGATTTCACCGTAACCTGTGGCGCCATTCACAGCCGATTTATTTACACCGTTTAAAGGCATCAATTGCTTGTTCCACCATCGTATCCTGAAGTATGCATTTTTAATACCACACCGGGACCCCGGCGGAAACATTAGCCAATCCATAGGACATCTACATCACAAGATTTACACCATTTGAAAGCATTTATCGTGTGTTTTTTAACCATATTCAAAAAAATGATCCTTAACATCGCGATAGTTAATTGGCAGTAAACTTCAGTCTTACAAAAGGAACAACATAGAGTGTACTACATTATTTTTCCACGTTTTTTCGTTGATGTACCCTTGGAGTTACAACAAGCCCTTATAAGCCAACTTATTCATACAAGTTGCGAGCTGTGACCAATTAGTGACTACTGGGTATTTTCCCTATACCTTGCGTCACTATTAGTTTCAACCGAAGCTTCATTGCTAGATGATATATTATATCCACTAAGATTTTATTAGACCAACATGGCTACCTGATGAAGGCGTACCGCCGAAACGCGCGTAAAATTGCTATTAATGTAATTTTTGTCCTTTTTCTTATTATTTAAAAAGATAAAAATATTTAAAAATATTTCTTACCAACAATTGGTTTCTAAAAATAATAAAAATTATATTTTTGATACTTTCTTTTTCTGGTCACACGTTGTTTCTGGTTATCACAGGTCCACTTTTTACCCATTTCCTAAATGTTTATTCAAACACAAAGTGGGCAGGCATACACTGCAATCAGGAAGAGGGGCGAGGCGAGGCAACCCTGGGCTGGAGCACGGATTGCCAAACAATTCTCGGAATCCGAGAATCCGTATTTTTCCTTTTCTATTTATAAATACAGATGGAAGAAAAAAAAATCTCTGTCTGCATTTATATGTAAAAATCCGTTTAAACGGAAAACCGGGAGCCTTAATTATAATCTATTCATATATGAATTGCTGCATATATACCAAGGGTATATATTAAACACAGATTATGTTAATGTGCCAGAAATATCATATCATGCTTAAAGAAAGACACTTAAAGCTGTATTTAACCTATTTATTAGTGCTTAAAATCTTAGGAGATAAGGGAACTAACACATAAAGAAATTAACATATGTAACCAAGGAATATGGTCAAGTGGAACCCAGAGCTTGATTAGCTGCCTACATTTTTGCCAAAATAGATGTTCAAATCCCCACAGAGATATTGGGTGAAGATCATTGTGTTTAAGTCTCCATAGAAATAGTGTGCACATTCATAGCTTAAATCCCTTTATAAAGAGTGTGAAGCTAATGATGTTCAAGTCCACACAGAGGTTGTGTGTAATTATAGGAATGCTCAAGTCCCCACAGAGATGGCATGTTATTATAGCGATGTTTAAGTCCCCACAGGGATGGTGTGTTATTATAGGGATGTTCAAGTCCCCACAAAGATAGTGTGTTATTATAGCGATGTTTAAGTCCCCACAGAGATAGTGCATGTAGGTGATTGTGTTTAAGTCCTCATTAAAATAGGGCCCAATTCACAAAGGTAAACTTAGACAAAAGTCTAACTTTACTACTTTTCAGTATTCACAAAGGTAAATTCAGACCAAAAGTCTAACTTTACTACTTTTCAATATTCACAAAGCACCATACAGAGAATGTGAAGCTGATGATATTCAAGTCGAAGCAAACACAAGGAGACGGAGTGCTGAAACTTTTCAGTCTCTCACCCCCGTCACAGATCTGGGTTGAATCCATCATCGTTCTTTAGCTCACTTCACCACCCCATTTCAGACCCAGCTATATGCAAATCAGACTTGACCCTGTGCCTCATGGCACCCCCTGGTGCTTGAAGTCGAAACAGAGCTTGCGTTTAATTACAGGAATGCTAGAGGGGCAAGATGGCGACCGTGAATACGGTCGTGTGAGCTCGAGCTCCCGGGTATCCACCCTACCTCACTTACCGTGTCGTAGCTGTTGTATTCCTGTACCCATGCGTTTTGCTTTGGACCTGGAATATGGAGTGAGGAGTGTGGCAATGTAAATAGGACAGTGCCGGTGGATATGCTCTGGCGTGTTTGTCCCGCAGCGGTGATCTCTCGGGCGGCTCTCTGGCGGCTGCTGACGTCCGTGAGGTTTACTTCCGTGTTTGAGGGTGTGCTGTGGAAACGGCCGGAAGGAGAGATTGGCGCCGGGTCAACAGTAAGCACTCTCGGGATGTCTCCGACACCTGGACGCGGCAGAGCCCGTAACACTCCGGATGCGGCCGACGCCGAGGGAGGGCGAGCTGCAGAGAAGAAAAGGCAGGATCTAAACGCTGAAAAAAAGGACGGTACTCGTGGGAATGGTGCCGGTAAGAAGGTAGTTCCCGCTCAGTTTTTATCTGGGAAATTGAAAAAACAACCCCCTTCTGCTTCTGTTTCTTCGGGCAAGGGAGCCTGTGTTGTTTCTTTGCCCGTTCAGGGGGATATAGCTGGTGATGCACCCCCGGGTTCTTTTACAAATACAGGGACTGATCCAGAAGGGGATGGAGAAGAGGGCAATGGTTCGGCTACCATTGACTTGGTGACTCTGGAGAAAAGCTTAGCTGACCAGTACCCTACTAAAGATGGTGACTCTGGTGAATGTCCCTTCTTTTCAATGTCGGATCCCTCTGATACCTCTGGAGATGAAATTGATTTTGGCATGTTGGACAAACGACTAAAAAAAAAAATTCCTGGTACTCCGCATAACAGCCTACAGAAGGATGATGTTACAGACTGGGGGACTGATTCGCCCGGGACGCCGGAGAGTAGCCCGAAAACAGTGCGGAAAAGGGATGATTTTGGGGCAGGGGTTGGTGCTGGTTTTCAGATGACTGAGAACGAAGATCGGTTTCAATGGGACTACTCCTACATGGGTGAACCAGGAATTAATGATGCTGTTGATGGGGCACAATCAGATCCACACAATGTGGAGAAACCAGCAGATATTACCCTTGCTGTCATATATAAGAGCATTATGGCACATAGGGAAGAGACGCGCGCTGAGAGCCAGCGCACACAGGGCGCTTGTCGTAAACTTCAAAATTCCGTCCGTAGGATGGCCAAATCATGCTCGGAGTTTGCGGTTAGATTTACTGAGGCTGAGACACGCATTTCTAATTTGGAGGATGAGGTTGCTACTCAGAAGGTGACAACAGAAACTCTACGGAATGCTAAAGAAGATACTCTTTGGAAGATCACGGACTTAGAAAATCGCCTTCGGCGGAACAATCTTCGTGTATTAGATATTCCGGAGGGAATAGAAGGGCAGGATGCGCGGAAATTTGTGTTGGAGCTCTTCTCTGAGGCTTTCCCCGGATTAACTCAGTGGGACTGGGATCGAGAAATCCAGAGAGCACATAGATTCCCGTTTGTACAGCGTAATAGATCTGGTCAGAACACTTCTAGACCGAGGGCCATATTGATTTCAATCAATAATTTTTTGGCAAGAGAAGCAGTATATGATCTGGCACGACCGGATCGGAAAAAGAAGGGGAAAGGTGTAGAATTTTTTGTGCGCTCTGATTATTGCCCCTTAACTGTTGAGAGGAGATGGCAATTACGCCAACTCATTACTCCGTTTCGAGACAAAGGCGCACAAGCCTACTTACTTAACCCCGCTAAGCTCAAGATTATTCATAATGAGCACGTGCGATTTTTACTGCTGAGTTAGCGGCTAAAGAATATCTGCAGTCTATATGAGAGAAATTAAATTTGGGGGAAGGAGAAGAAAAAAAAAAAAAGGGAAAATGGGGAAGGAAATAGGAGAGAATAAGGGGGGATGGGAGAAGGAATGGAAAGGGGAGAGAAGGAAAAAAAGAAAAAAATGAGTCACAATGCTAGTCAAAATCTTTTATGTTAACGTGGTGGTTGACTGTGTTAGGGACAAACATGGGTTTTTTTTTTCCCTCTTTTTTTTTTCTTTTTTTTTTTTCTCTTATTACAGGGTGTTTTTTAAGGTCGGTGGAGTAGGGGTCCTGGGAGGGCAGAAGCTCGTTCCATCTTAGAGACTTGAGTCTCCAAGCCTCTTGGTTGGGAAAGGGTGGGGGGGGGTCCGGGCTTCGGCTGAAGCCTGGCAAGGGGGTGGGTTGTTGAGCTCAAGGGGGCGGGGGTGGGGGGGTGGCATTTGGAAAAATAATCCATGATAGCATATTGGAACAAAGTATGAAACTCAGTGGTTTTTGGTTTACGGTCTTAGAGCATAGAGAAATGAGAAAGTTAGATGGGGGATAGGTATCTACGCAGTGGGATTCGGATTTGTTCCTTGAATGTATGTGGGCTAAACAACTATAATAAACGGCAAAGGGTTATGAGTGAACTTTGGTTTATTCATCCCGACTTGATTTGTCTACAAGAGACCCACATTGCATGGGGGAAAAGAAAGCTGTTGAGGGAACTCGGTTTTTCGGTCCTAGCAAGTACACAGCAGTCCACCACTACACGTGGGGTCGCGATCTTGGCTAAGAGTCATATACAAGGTACGGGGAAAATATTGGTGGATAATTATGGGAGATGGGCCATTGTGGAATGTTTAATGGGTGGTATAAAGTATACAATTTGTTCTATATATGGCTCAAATATTGACGATGCATCTGTAATAGAAAGGTTGAATATGGAGCTTGCAACATGGCCCACTCCTTTAATTCTGTGTGGTGATTTGAACATACATCTGGAGCCAAAGGGCCTACAGGATGATAGTAAGCAATATAAGGGCAGGAAGCCCAAGGTATTTAAGGCGCTTCAAGCCTTATTAAAAGATCATGGCCTGGTAGATGTGTGGGCGGTTTTAAGGGGGTCAGATCCGGGTTACACATTTTATTCACACCCACATCAGAAATTAGTAAGGTTAGATTATTTTTTTCATCAAATCAGTTAATTTTCGGGGCCAATATACAGGTGTTTCCGCGGATCTCATCAGATCATGGACCTCTGGTATTGAAATTATATTTGTGTATGGGTGGAAATAAATTTCGTTCATTTTCATTTGATAGGAAACTACTGTTAGATGAAGGATATGTGACATATATGAAGATCTGGATTGGACAATTTTTGGCCCTAAACCGTAGTTCGACAGGGACCGCTATGGTATGGGATGCTCTAAAAGCTGGCTTTAGAGGGGAGACCCTTAGCTTTGGGTTACATAAGCAAAAACTGCTACAATTGGCCCTACAGGAATTATATAACAACCTTACAGCGGCCGAAGAAAACCTCATGAAGGGGATCTTAGCAGGGGGAGAGATTACGGCACTTCAGACGGAGGTTGCCCTACATAAGGCTAAAATAAACTCCCATTGGAGTAAAGAAATTGCTAAGAAGTATTATACGGGTAAAAAACAAAGCTATGAGTATGGGGAGTCAGTTGGTCACTGTTTAGCGCAAAGGCTTCGATCGCGAGAATCGGCCCAAAGAATTGGAGCAATAACTGACTCTGTAGGTAATATCGTAGAAACTGATACCGGGATATTAAAAATATTTCATGATTTTTATAAGGCACTTTATTCTAGTGATAATTCAGATATACATGCAGGGGTAACGCTGTTGCAGAGTCTTAAGGGCGAAAAAGTCACTGCGCAAGATGCAGAAATGCTGGAAGCACCCATAACTATAGAGGAGTTGCAAGGGGCAATTAATAATATGGCTACTGGCAAAGCGGCAGGACCCGACAAGTTGCCACTGGAAATTTATAAAACCTTCTTTAGTGAACTTAAGGTCGATATGCTCGCTACTTTCCAACAGGCACAATTAGGCGGGGCGCCGTTGTCTTGGGATGAGGGGAATATAATAATTTTTAAAAAGAAAGGAAAGCCAGCGGATCAACCAGGATCCTACCGCCCTATTTCATTATTAAACTGTGATGGCAAAATCTATACCAAGATTCTTGCGACCCGGTTGGCGGATGTCTTAACTCCGTTGGTATCGATACGGCAGCATGGGTTTATCCCTAAAAGAGGTACAACTAATCATATCAACAGGGTTGTAACTCTTTTGGATTTAGCTAATAACTCGGGGAGCAAATTCAGTATGATTTTATTGGACGCCGAAAAAGCGTTCGACCGGGTCGCATGGAAGTTTTTATGGGCGGTATTACGAGATGCTGGTTTTAAGCAAGGGTTTATTACGGCTATTCAAGCTCTTTATCGGTCACCAACCGCTAAAATCTGTATAATGGGCTTAGAATCAAACCCTGTATATATCATGCGTGGTACAAGGCAAGGATGCCCGTGCTCCCCTTTATTGTTCTCACTCTATATTGACCCTTTTTTGAAGATGCTAGAACGGAATATGGGGATAGAAGCGGTGATTGTGAGACAAGAGCATTATCGGGTCTTTGCGTATGCAGATGATGTTGCAGTTGTCACCCCGAACCCTATGACGGCCATGCCAATTATAGAACAATTGGCTCTTGAGTTTGGAGCAGTCTCAGGATACAAACTCAATCAATCAAAGACACAAATATTATGTCTGAATCAAGTGGGTTATGAAGATCATAGAATCATGGAGGAGGTGATATATTTGGGTGTCATAATAAAGACATGTCTAAAGTCTCTTGTAGACGTTAATTGGGCCAATATTTTAAATTCCGTACAGAAACAACTGGACCGCTGTGAATGTTTACATCTTTCACTTCTGGGGCGATGCAATGTTCTTAAAATGCTACTATTACCCAAGGTTTTATATTTTTTTAGATCGGTTCCATTAGAAATTTCTCGTATTCAATTGGCGGCACTTCAGTCGATCTGTGCTAGGTTTTTATGGGCGCAGGGGAAGCACCGCAGAGCTATGCGTTTTATGGTTCTCCCTCGGGATCAAGGCGGATGGGCAGTGCCAGATTTTACCTTGTATTATTACGTGTGTATATTACAGCATATGAATATATTATTAATTGGGGCAGATCCTTCTAATAAGGCTGAGACACCCTCTATATATCAACTGTTATTAGGCAGTGACGCAAGAAATCGATTATTTGTTAGCCTAGAACCAAGCTACTATAAAAAAAAACAGGTTTAAGGTTCTAAATGCGGCCTATAAGGTCTGGAAGGCTGTGCGAAAACTCTATAAATTTGAGAAGATATCCTATTATACCCCGTTTGTAGCTACAACATTATTGCCATCTATATTTTGGGACAGGATTATTGATAGATGGCGGATTAAGGGTATACAATATATGGGGGATTTATATACAGAGGGGGTCTTGATGTCTTTTGAGATGCTGGCCACAGAATACTGCCTACCTAGAGTCGAATTTTTTAAATATCTACAAATTCGGGATTATTTATGTAAAGGCAGAGGGAAATTTGAACAGAATCCGATAGTAGAGGCAGTGAAAAAGAATGCGCGTATTGGTGTTTTGTATAATTTATTATTAGACACAAAAAGCGGGGATTTGGACGCACATAATATTAAGTGGGACAACAGGCTAGGGTGTCAAGGTACGCGGGTAGAGTACTCTATTGAGCTGGCTGGAAAGTTAATTAAATCTGCAAATCTTCGCTCACAACATTATAAAACTATTTTCAACCTCTACTATACTCCGGCCAGATTATTAAAATGGGGTGGGACAAATGATGGTCGGTGTTTTCGCTGTGGTATGGAAGATGCAGATATTCTACATATTTTTTTCTCATGTAGGCACTTAGGTGATTTTTTTGAGAGTATAGAGAAATTTTTAGTGGAAATCACTAGGGGTCCAGTTTCATTGTCAGCTAGTCATATATTGTTGGGCGTAGCGGAAAGTGATAGAAATGATCAAGCAGCTTATAAATTTAGATATTTGATCTTTTTAGTTTCTGCTATTGCAAGGCTGTGTATCGCCTCCATGTGGCTGCAGAAGGATGCTCCAACTTTTGAATTATGGAGGGCTAGGTTTTTGACGATTTTTAACTTAGAGCATAGTTTATATGCTTTAAAAGGCCCCCAAAAGAGGAAGCTGGGCATGGAAATTTGGGGACCGGTTGTGACGTATATGGAAGCATGAGGCTTTATATTGAAATGTTTCCTTAAGATATTTAGCATTTGCACTTGCACTTTAAAAAAAAAAATGTTTCTCTATGGTGTATATATGTGTATATTGGAATATTGTATTATGAATTATGTTGGAGATTTTAGCTTAATTTGATGTCCATGCTCACTGCTCGATTTTAAGACTGTTTTATTTCTCTTTTAAAACCTGGGTTTATAAACATGTAATGTTATGTGACTATCATGGATTGGGAAAAAAATAAAGAGAAAAAAGAAAAAAGTAATTACAGGAATGCTCAAGTCCCCACAGAGATGGTATGTTTTTATAGTGATGTTCAAGTCCCCACAAAGATAGTGTTTTATTATAGTTTTTTTCAAGCCCCCACAAAGATAGTGTGTTATTATAGCGATGTTTAAGTCCCCACAGAGATAGTGCATGAAGATGATTGTGTTTAAGTCCTCATTAAAATAGAGCCCGATTCACAAAGGTAAACTTAGAGAAAAAAATCTAACTTTTCTACTTTTCAGTTTTACAAATGTAAACTTAGACCAAAAGTCTAACTTTACTACTTTTCAGTATTCACAAAGCCCCATAGAGAGAATGTGAAGCTGATGATGCTCAAGCCAAAACAGAGCTTGCGTGTAATTACTGGAATGCTCAAGTCCCCACAGAGATGGTGTGTGACTATACTATTACCACGGTCGCCAAAGAGAATGTGTGTGATTATAGACATGCCTAGGTCCCCACAGAGATAGTGTGTGATTATAGAGATGTTGAGGTCCCCACAGAGATAGTGTGTGACTATAGTATTACCACGGTTGCCAAAGAGAATGTGTGTGATTATACACATGCCCAGGTCCCCACAGAGATAGTGTGTGATTAATGGGATGCACAGGGATAGCACACAGAGATAGTGCATGATTATAGTCATGGTCAAGTCCTCAGAGATATTGTGCGATTACAGTGATGTTTAAGTCCCCACAGTGATAATGTGTGATTACAGTCATATTCAAGTCTCCACAGTGATGTGTGTAATGATAGGTATGTTGAAGAACCCATACAGATAGTATTAGTCTGGTGGCTTATTAAATGAATGAATCCACTTGACGAATATGCGTTTGACCACTCTCTCACATGTTTGAATCCTGGTGCTACCACTCAGCCTTTATTCCTTCCAAGGGCTATACAATAAGTATTCTTTACTTGGATAACAAAAAACATATGGTATTCAGCAACAAGATACCCTCAGGTGTGAATGTGCACTTTATATATGCACATGAGATGATGTGATGTGATAATAGTGGTACTCAAGCCACCACTAGAGATAGACTGGAATTATCCCATATCTATGAATCCCACTTCAAATGCAGCATTAACTGATTTAAACTGTGTTCATCCAGGAAGGTTCACACTTCCTTAAAATTCCAAGTATCTGAGTTCTCATTTTCTTTTCTAGTCCCCATCTGATCAACTCTAGTCTCCATTAGAAGATAAAACTGTATTTCTGATTGAAATAAACTCCCCATACTGATTCGTTCTGACACTTTAGGATTATTACAATAGAGAAATAGATTTAAGAACTGGCCCATCTTTATAGTTTTTGTCTTTATAATTCAAGAATGAAATGGTCACATATATATATATATATATATATATATACACCCTTTTCTCCCAAACCCATACCAATCACCAAGAGCCTGAACTGTAAAACTGACCATGCTGTATATGTGCTGGGGTGTTCATGCGGCCTGCAGTATGTGGGTAGCACCAAGCTGCCGGCGCATATTCGAATACTCCAGCATTTAAGGGCCATTTCAAACAAAGATGATACTTACCCGGTTGCCAGACATTTCAGGGAACATCACGGCAGTAAACTAGATGATCTTAAATATTTTGTAGTGGATACGATCCTGCCCCTCAGACGAGGTGGAAACCGTGAACAGATGCTAAGGAGGCTTGAGACCAAATACATTCTAGAATTAGATAGTAAGATGCCTCAAGGTCTCAACTCAAGTGAGGACTTCCACACATGGCTATGACTATTCTGTATATTTCTTCAAACATTTGTATTAATTTTTTTTACCGCTACCTCAAATGATCAAATTTTAGCTTTCACTTTCATTTTATTTATATTTACACTGTAGCACTTTAGTAAGTCACGGACGTGATTTTTAAAGGTGACTATTTTGCACTATTAGCACTTTGCACTTTATTGATGACTTGTCGTAGACTATATGGTAACGCCCACTGGGGCAGGACGTGTTTAGTAGACTGTGCAATATGATTTTTAAGCAATTGGATGGTATAAGACCTGACCTAGTATCATATAAAGGTCGATCTGCATATTCATTGGGACTACCATTAGTTAATTGTTGACTGGGTTTTAAGGATGAAACATTGATGGTTTTACCATTTGTAATGTCTCATACTCAATGGTTTGTTTCAATAGTACAATTAGTAGCATCATTTTATGATTGTCTCAAAAATGCACTAGGCTTGGTGTGTTCTTAATTAAGAAAATTTTGTTAACATTATATACATATTTTACCATCAAAGGATTTTATTTATATATATATATATATATATATAGTTGATGTTTTACACAGGTATTTATCTATTAAGATATATATGTATTGAAAATTAATTGCAATGATCCTGTATAGTCGACTAACGTTTCTTTTATGTCTATGCAACAAAGTTTTCAAATTTAGTCACGTGTATGCACTAGCACTTTAAATTGGTGAAAGTACTCCACATGCGCGTCATGTGATCAAGGGCATTGAGTTGCCCGAAACGCGTCATGGCGGTGGTGCTGGGCATCTTTGAATAAACTTAACAACGCATCATCAACGGGTCTGCATTTCGTCTTTTTTGGGACTGAGTGGTCTTCGTGGCGAAGCTAGCAGTATATATATATATATATATATATATATATATATATATTCTCCATCAAAAACAAGGTTTGCCCAAGTGAAGATGCCAACACACGGGGGGCTCTCCTTCTTTAATGAGGATCACAGGAAAGTCGGTTGAGCACCACACACCAGTAGTACAAGCCTTACGCGTTTCGAACGTCCAGCGTTCTTGTTCACAGGCATATCAGCAAGCAGCAGCCGCGCTGTTTTAAACGTCCACATTACATAATAAGTCCCGCCTCAGTGGGCATAGGCATGGAATTGCCGATGGTATTTGTAGTTTATTAAAACAGTGATCTTCTCAAGTGAGGGCTGCCGATTCTGAAAAATAAAATACAAGTGTTACCCCAGTGGGTTTGGGATGGGGCCAACAACCAGCTGCCTGTCTCTTACTCTGTCCTCAAACACGGACCCCCCGTTCCAAAAGCGTGTCCCTTGTGGGTCACTGCAGGATCCGCTTCGGCGGCGGGGCATCTTCGCGACCGGGCCGGCCGCAACAAATTCCATCAAAAACAAGGTTTGCCCAAGTGAAGATGCCAACACACGGGGGCTCTCCTTCTTTAATGAGGATCACAGGAAAGTCGGTTGAGCACCACACACCAGTAGAACAGCCTTACGCTTTTCGAACGTCCAGCATTCTTGTTCACAGGCATATCAGCAAGCAGCAGCCGCGCTGTTTTAAACGTCCACATTACATAATAAGTCCCGCCTCAGTGGGCGTAGGCATGGAATTGCCGCTGGTATTTGTAGTTTATTAAAACAGTGATCTTCTCAAGTGAGGGCTGCCGATTCTGAAAAATAAAATACAAGTGTTACCCCAGTGGGTTTGGGATGGGGCCAACAACCAGCTGCCTGTCTCTTACTCTGTCCTCAAACACGGACCCCCCGTTCCAAAAGCGTGTCCCATGTGGGTCACTGCAGGATCCGCTTCGGCGGCAGGGCATCTTCGCGACCGGGCTGGCCGCAACAAATTCCATCAAAAACAAGGTTTGCACAAGTGAAGATGCCAACACACGGGGGCTCTCCTTTTTTTTTTTTTATAACTTTATTTAGCATTTTATCATAAAGCAACTTACAGCAGTGAGTATATAAAATCGACAATAGCTGTCCAGTGTGGTTTCTGAGACAGCACCATATAGCGTAATCAGGCAGAGTTACTGTGTACAAAGATAGTCATAATGATAACATCACATCAGAACGTGTAAACTGCACCATCCGCAGTGTGCGGTGTTTTAATGCAGCGTGGGACCACTCCTCATCTGTGTCATGGGCATAGCTGATAACGGACATCAAAAGCAAACAGGCAATGTAAAGAAATCACAGTCGGGCATTACTTGTGTCATGTTGCATCGACTAACCAATACCCGCGGGGACAATGCCCTGTTCGAGCAAGGTGGAAGGGACTTGCTACAGGGATGTAAGGTAGGCTCTAAGGGGGCTCCATATGTCCCTGGGACGTGATGTAGTGGGAACTGTGGTGGCATATACCTCGCTCCTTGTGTTGCACCAAACTAAGCTGTTCATCCAACCTTTAACTGTGGGTGCCGTCTTACTGCCCCAGTGAATGGCCACTTCTCTCTTAGCTAGTAGTAGGCAGATGGCGGCGAAGTTCCGCACCCTATTGGGGAAGTTAACCACGTAGCCTAAGAGGGCAATTTCGTGCAAGGGGTTGAGAGGCAATTTAATCATGTCTCCTAATATTCTGTGGACCTCTTTCCAGAAGGAGTGTAAACGGGGGCACGTCCAGGCAATGTGTGCAAAATCTGCTTGCGGGGCGTTGCACTTGCGGCAGTTATGGGGCTTGGATGGGTCTATTCTGTGGACTCTAGCGGGGGTGATGTAGATTCTACGGAGGAATTTGGAAGTGGATCAGCTTGTGACGGCTATTTAGGGAGACCGTTTTAGTTACTGCGCAGCAGGCCTCCCATTGGTCATCGGTTTGCCCAGATCTCCCTCCCAGTCTTTACGAATCTTATCGTCATTCAGTGGAACAAGAGCTGCACACGCTTTGTATAACCTGGAGATCAGATGGGCCCCCCTGTCATCCTCAATGAGCAGAGTGAGTGGGGGGAATGCTTGTGGTGCAAGGGGGAAGTCGGGAAATGTGGCGCGCATTGCAGAACGGACCCGTTGGAGCACAAATCTGTCCATGAATGTGGCGTCTGGGAACCGGGACTCGTCGTCTATGTCAAAGGCATGCCCTTCCGGGAACAAGTCGTCTAGTTTAGATACCCCAAATTTAGTGAAGGTACGTTGTATTAGACGCTCATCAGTGAGCGGCAACCAACGGGCGTTAGGGAGTGGTAGGGCGGCAGAATATAGAGTGGCAGTGCCGGTGGCCTGTCTGAGTCTTTCCCAGGCCCAGCAAGTCGTGGATACCGTTTGGATATCAGACGGGTCCCGGGGTAGGCCCTTGGGGAGAATAGCCGCTAATTTCTCAGGGAGAACCAAGTCCGCCTCCGGGCGGAGATAAGGGATTCTGGCATCTGGGTGCTACCATGCATGCCCGTAACTGCACTGGGCGATTAAATAATATAAGTACAAGTCGGGAACCCCGTAGCCCCCCCTTTTGTAAGGGAGAGTCATGACCCGCCAACGCACTCGGGCTCGCCTGTCCCCCATACCAGTCGTAACATATAAGAGCGGAGAGTCTGAAAGAAGCTATTTGGAAGGGGGATGGGAATGTTACGAAAAAGGTATAAAAATTTGGGGAGAACAATCATTTCAATGAGCGCCACTCGGCCGGCAATCAACAGTGGTAGTTTGAGCCACTTGTCAACTTGCGCTTCCAGAGTGTGTACAGCCTGTCCGTAATTGAGGCGAATTATTTGTTCTTTATCTAAGTGTATGTGGATGCCCAAGTATTTGACGGAGTCAGTGCACCACTCCAGCGGGAACTCCATGTCCCATGCCTTCGTACTGGGGGTGAGAGGGAAGATCACAGACTTGTGCCAGTTGATGCCTAGGCCCGAGTACAAGCCAAAGCGGAGTATTTCACGGATGAGGGGGTCAAGGTTAGCCCGCGGGTCCCGGACGTAAAGAATCGTGTCATCTGCGTATAGTGATACTAGGAGTGGGCCCGTGTTAAAGGCCTCTGTGGAGATGTTTTTCCTGGAAGTGGCGAATCAGTGGGTCCATAGCGAGAATGAATAATAATGGTGAAAGAGGGCAACCTTGCCTCGTGCCCCGCGAGAGTGCAAAGGGGTCAGAGAGTGTTCCATTCAGCCTGAGACGGGCTGAAGGACGACGATACAGCAGTGCAGTGGTGGCGACAAATCCCATGGGCATCCCCATTCGGCTCATGATAGACAGGAAGAAAGGCCACTCGAGTGAATCGAAGGCCTTTTCAGTGTCTAATAGTATCGCGGCCGCTGGCACCTCCGGATTTATCCTGTGCAATACAGAAAATAGTGTGCGCAAATTAAACGATGTGGAGCGATGGGGAACAAAACCTGACTGGGCCGGGGAGATTATGAATTCCATTAACTGGGAAAGACGGCCAGCAATCACTTTGGCCAAGATTTTGTAATCCAGGTTTAAGAGCGAGAGGGGTCTATATGAGCTACAGAGCAACGGGTTTTTCCCGGGTTTGGGGAGAAGGGTTATGACTGCTTCACGAAGGGTGGGCGGCAGTACTTGTCTTTCCAGGGCCTCAGCGTAGACCTCTATGAGTTGAGGCGCCAATACGTCTTTGAACGCCTTGTAGAAGTCGCCCGTGAATCCATCGAGACCAGGCGCGGACGAGGACCGCAGGTCGTCTATGGCGGCGAGGACATCTGCTTCTGAGATTGGCTCCGCCAGGAAGTCCTGCATATGTTTCTCTAAGTAGACCAGAGCCACCTCAGATAGATAAGATTACTGGGTCGTGTGGTCATCCCCAGCTCTGGAACCATATAGTGCTTTAAAATAGGACAAAAATTCTGCTTGGCTTTCCGATGTGCCAGTGAGCTGCTGGCCGGTCGGGGACTGTAGTTCGGGAAAATATGCCTTGTTGTATGGGGGTCTGATCATCTGCGCTAGAACCCTCCCTGGTCGCTCGCCCTCACCATATTGTCTTGCATTATGATATTTACCCATGAACAAAATCTCCCGCTCGGCCTCGTCTCTGTATTCCGACAGCAGGGTCACACGCTTTGATTCGACTTCTGAGTTGGGTCCACGCAACTGCCTGGCATCTAGTTCGGCTAGCTCACGCTCCAACCGAGACAGAGTGCCTCGCAAGGCTCGGAGTACTCCGGAATGCTTTGAAATGCAGACGCCCCGTATGTACGCTTTAAAACCCTCCCTCAGAACCGCTACCGTGTCCACTGAGCCTGAGTTTAAGTCAAAATAGTCCTCTATTGCCTCCCGAATTTCGTGTTGAAAGAGGTCGTCCGCCAGAGCGTGGCCGGGGAAGCGCCAGTGCCTCTCAAAACCCTCGGGTCGGGGGACCCCCATGCGCCACAAAACTGGAGAATGATCGGAGTATGTCCGAGGGAGGGTCTGTATCAAGCGACTCCAGCCAAGGACATTTGGGGAGGCCAACCAAAAATCGAGTCTGGTCCAGGTGTTGTGATAGCCAGTATAATGGGTGTAATCTGTATGCTTAGGGATGCCTACGCGCCCCACATCTATCACTGACAATTGTTCGCACAGGGAGAGGCGAGCTCTACGCGCGCGCGGTTTGGGATCGGGAGCGAGAGATGTGCTATCAAGTGTCGGGTCCAGGGCTACGTTAAAGTCACCCCCTATCAGGAACGTCACAGTGCCAAGGCTCAAAAGTTGGGAGAGCAAGGAATAATTGAAATCTGGTGAGTCGGTGTTCGGTCCATACACACAGACCAATGCGAGGTTATGTCCCATTAAAGTTCCCACTACAATTACATATCTGCCCTCCTTGTCTCGAATCGTGGTGTGCAAGCTGAAAGGGATTAGTTTGTGAATGAGAATGGCGGTACCTCTAGCGTACGTGCTAAAGCTCGCAAAGTATCGGGGGGAACCCCAGCTAGTGGCGAAATGGGAGGGAGCAGTGGGGGTCATATGAGTCTCCTGTAGGAAGGCGACATCCACTGTGTGTCGAGCCAAGTAATGCAAGACCTGGCGTTTCTTGCGTGTATCATTGAGACCCCGTATGTTCCATGTCATTAGCGACAAGTCGGAGGGGCCATTGCTACGACCTAACTGGGCCATTTGTGCTGCGGTATCTGAGAATTGAATAGGTGCTGCCGTGCAATAAAATGACTCCTGCTGGCTTTAAAATGCTGAAGTAACCAAGTGTAACTACATGTAAACGAAACCCCCCCCCACCCACCTCCCAGCCTCCCTACCCCATATGAGAGGCAAAACCAACCAGAATGAAATAAACCAGTGTACCAATCGACATGTCAAAAAATTGCAAAAAGCACAATCAGGGTACATTCGTAATCAACAAAAACAATTCACAGTGTACACCAACTGGGGGTGGCAACGCCATACGGCCTTCCAGCAATCCGGAATGATGCGTGTAGTGGAAGAATATCCCCATGTTCTCACATCGTTGTAGGCAATGCAGCTAGTCCGAGGTGCTCAGCCGTGGGCTGTCCCAGAGAAAAGTTCCATGCTGGCGTCGGAGCCGCTATGGGGTGGAGATGGAGCAGGATTGTCACCAGGCCGCTGAGTGTTCTGTTTGTGGGCGCGGCAGAACTCTTGCGCCTCCGTGGGGCTATCAAAGATGCGGGCCCTGACGTTCACCTCGACCCGCAGCCTCGCCGGATAGAGCATGCCATACTTCAAGCAGAGGTTCCGAAGTGTGGCTTTGACGCCGTTATATTTGCGGCGGGCCTCCTGGACCATGATGGTGTTGTCTGGGTATAGAGACAGCTTGGAGCCCTGCCATTGAGTTTCACCGTGCTCGCGGGCAAGGCGGAGAGCGGTGTCCCGGTCCCTGAAGTTCATGAGGCGGGCGATGATGGGACGTGGCGGACAGCCAGGATTGGGTCAGGCCCCCAACGTGCGGTGGGCGCGCTCCACCACGAAGCCAGGGGTGAAGGCGTCCCTCCCAAAGATGTCAGCCAGCAGTGACTCAACAAAGGTGTCCATGCGGCCCGTAGATGTAGACTCCGGCACCCCAATAATACGTAGGTTATTCCGGCGACTGCGTGCTTCCAAATCTTCATTCTTGATGGCTACCTCTTTCAGGATACGCTCCACCCGTTCAAGCCGCTTGAGGGATTGCGCGGCTCCATCGTCGAGATCAGAAATGCGGGATTCCGCTACGTTGAGGCGTTTGTCATGCACCTGGATTTTGGCCCCTAGGTCCGCCATATTTTTGTCCAGGGCATCGAATCTCCCATCCAGGGCCCTGAATCCCACCCTCATCTCCTGCAGCAAGGCGCTAATTTGGTCGCCATTATCGTTGGAGCGGCCCGCATTTTGGTCGCCCTCCGCCATGGTTGATGGATCTTCCAGGGGCGTCTCGGGAACCTTTTCAAAGGGTAGGAGCCTTTGCTTCGGATCTTTGCGGCCCATGCTGCAGCTCCTGCGTTTGAGTGCACCGCTGTAGGCTAGTCCAAATCCGAGGCGTATCTGAGGGGACGCCAAACGTGGGGTTCAGTGCCAGATAATGGGGAGCCTCCGCCGGCAGCACTGGGAACCCACCGCCACTAACAGGGCGTCAGGCCTGAAACACTGTAGCCCCCCTCCGGGGGGACGCCATGGATGGATCGCCCTGATGAGCCTGCGGCTGAAGACGTCGCCAGGACTTGCGGGGGCTCTCCTTCTTTAATGAGGATCACAGGAAAGTCGGTTGAGCACCACACACCAGTAGTACAAGCCTTATGCGTTTCGAATGTCCAGCGTTCTTGTTCACAGGCATATCAGCAAGCAGCAGCCGCACTGTTTTAAACGTCCACATTACATAATAAGTCCCGCCTCAGTGGGCGTAGGCATGGAATTGCCGCTGGTATTTGTAGTTTATTAAAACAGTGATCTTCTCAAGTGAAGGCTGCCGATTCTGAAAAATAAAATACAAGTGTTACCCCAGTGGGTTTGGGATGGGGCCAACAACCAGCTGCCTGTCTCTTACTCTGTCCTCAAACACGGACCCCCCATTCCAAAAGCGTGTCTCATGTGGGTCACTGCAGGATCCGCTTCGGCGGCGGGGCATTTTCGCGTCCGGGCCGGCCGCAACAAATGCCTTTGACAAAGGGCAGGAGCCCGAAACGCGTCGGCCAAAGACTGTTTGTGTGCATTGTTAATTGTCCATGCTGCAGTCCGCATAATAAATGAAGCAACATTACCTACCTGAGCGGGCTCCTTCTTTGAGGGCAACTTTTTCGGTTTGGATTTTACGGCTTGCTCAGCCTTGAAGGAGCCCCGCTGCTGAACTGCAGACCCTGTGATGCCATGTGGTGTTCGCTAAGAGGGACAGGTGTTGATATGAGGGCTACGAGGTAGCAGCTGGGCATTGCAAATATGTCACAATAACCCACTGTGGTATTTTATAACTTTGATGGACAAACTGCTTGTCACCTCACTTGCGGAATACGATTGTGCACTGCGAGTTCCAGAATGCCGTGAGAGCGGCCACGCCCAATGGGGCGGTTACTTGGTTTAAATGAGTGCACGAGTGGCTTTGCAGTTTTGGAGAATAGAGCCTTTGACAAAGGGCAGGAGCCCGAAACGCGTAGGCCAAAGACTGTTTGTGTGCATTGTTTCTTGTCCATACTGCAGTCCGCATAATAAATGAAGCAACATTACCTACCTGAGCGGGCTCCTTCTTTGAGGGCAATTTTTTCGGTTTGGATTTTATGGCTTGCTCAGCCGTGAAGGAGCCCCGCTGCTGAACTGCAGACCCTGTGATGCCATGTGGTGTTCGCTAAGAGGGACAGGTGTTGATATGAGGGCTACGAGGTAGCAGCTGGGCATTGCAAATATGTCACAATAACCCACTGTGGTATTTTATAACTTTGATGGACAAACTGCTTGTCACCTCACTTGCGGAATACGATCGTGCACTGCGAGTTCCAGAATGCCGTGAGAGCGGCCACGCCCACTGGGGCGGTTACTTGGTTTAAATGAGTGCACGAGTGGCTTTGCAGTTTTGGAGAATAGAGCCTTTGACAAAGGGCAGGAGCCCGAAACGCGTCGGCCAAAGACTGTGTGCATTGTTTCTTGTCCATGCTGCAGTCCGCATATTAAATGAAGCAACATTACCTACCTGAGCGGGCTCCTTCTTTGAGGGGAGGGAGGGAGGGAGGGAGGGAGGGAGGGAGGGAGGGAGGGAGGGAGGGAGAGAGAGAGAGAGAGAGAGAGAGAGAGAGAGAGAGAGAGATATATATATATATATATATATATAATTGTTAGAGGCGTGATGTGGTATCGCCTCAAACCAGCACCACTGGCGATTAGGAGGCACTCCGGAATCCACAAAACCCAGGTTGCAATATATATATATGAATGTTGAAGTGCCCACAGAGGTGGTGAGTGAAGGAAATCATATTCAAATCCCCACAATGATACTGTGAGACAAAGGTGATATCAAGTCCCCACAAAGCCGGTGTGTGGTTATAGGGATGTTTAAGTCCCCAGAGAGAGAGAGAGTATAGGTCTCCACTGATATCTGGTTTAAAGACAATGTTCAAGTCCCCACTCAACTAGTATGGGAAGATAATGATGTTCAAGTCACAACAGAGATAATGTGTGATTATAGGGATGCTCAAGTCCCCATTGTCTGTTATAAAGATGTTCAAGTGCCCACAGAGATAGTGTCTAAAGATAATCTTGTTCATGTCCCCACTGAAATAGTGTGTAAAGACAATGTTCAAGTTTCCACACAAACAGGTTGTGAAGGTAAGGATGTTTAAGTCCAAACAGAGATTGTGTGTGAATATAGAAATGTTTAAGTGCCCACAGAGATAGTGTGTGAAGGTAATCATGTTCAAGTCCCTACAATGATAGTGAGTGTCTTAGGTGATATTGAAGTCCCCACTCAGCGCACATGTACTTTGCCATTGCCGTGAGGGGAACGGCCACACAAACACCTACCTGCCGTGAGGGGAACGGCCATTGTCGCCATCATTTGCCTGCCGTGAGGGGAACGGCCAACAAGTCCTTCTCGCCGCTGGGGTGACTACATCCCCCAGCAGCCCCGCAGCGGTGCCTGCCGTGACGTCTCTTCACGCGCCTGGAGGCGCATAAAAGTCCAGCCAGCCACCCGTAGCGCGGGACGCTGGAACTCAGCGCACTTTTACTTTGCCATTGCCGTGAGGGGAACGGCCACACAAACACCTACCTGCCGTGAGGGGAACGGCCATTGTCGCCATCATTTGCCTGCCGTGAGGGGAACAGCCAACAAGTCCTTCTCGCCGCTGGGGTGACTACATCCCCCAGCGGTGCCTGCCGGGACGTCTCTTCCCGCGCCTGGAGGCGCATAAAAGTCCAGCCAGCCTCCCGTAGCGCGGGACGCTGGAACTCAGCGCACTTGTATTTTGCCATTGCCGTGAGGGCAACGGCCACACAAACACCTACCTGCCGTGATGGGAATGGCCATTGTCGCCATCATTTGCCTGCCGTGAGGGGAACGGCCAACAAGTCCTTCTCGCCACTGGGGTGACTACATCCCCCAGCAGCCCCGCAGCGGTGCCTGCCGTGACGTCTCTTCCCGCGCCCGGAGGCGCATAAAAGTCCAGCCAGCCTCCCGTAGCGCGGGACGCGCGCGGGCCAAGGGCGGGCCCGTCTGCGCTTGTCAGAGGCCGAAGGAGGCCGGGCAGGGCCACATTATTTTTAGCTTCCACATCGGAGGCTACCTTTGATAAGCGCACAAACTTAAAAGGTACTGTTTGAACTTGCGGTGTGTTGTCATTGACATTATTGACCCTACTGACTTTATTGACTTTGGTATAAGGAAAGGAGGGAAAGTAAATCATGTCAAAACTAAAAGTGGGACATGGGGTAGTTAGCACGTTGGATGCGTTTTTACTAAGGGCATAATCTGCTCTCATTCATGAAATAGAGTTAACAGAGCGCAGACTGTCTTTGGATCCCCATACTCAATCAGTCTGTACTAACTCCTGCACCTCAGGTTCTCAGGGAAGTTTGGGTGACTGTGAACCTCAACCTCAAACCAGTGAGCCACATTTATCAAGCCCAATGCCTAATAATGGCACGGTACAGATAATTAAAGAGGCTAGGCCAAATGTCGTAACGAGAGGCCAGAGACTTAGGAATAAGGGTGGAGGGAGTGTGGTACCGCAGCAAAGGGGAAAAAAAGGGGCAGGCAGCAATTAAATCATCAAAACAGAATCATTTCTCGTCCAAACCTCTGAGTGAAGAGCGTGAACAGATAGATAATGAACCTAGTCTAGAAGTCAACTTGTGCACAGTTCAAGTAGAGGAGGCATCTACATTGACTGTGCCAACAGGGGAGGGGGGGGCTTTTTGGGTTAAATTGGAAGCATTAATATCAGTACATTTAAATCCCATCTTACAAAAGTTGACTGATATAGAGAATAGGCTACACTGTTTAGAAGAGAAAACTAATAGTGCACCTCCATCACCAAGAGATCGCATGCATAGGCCAATCAGGACTATGGATGAGGCCGCCGGAGGGGGTGCGCGGACCATGATTCCCCCACCAAAAGTGATGTCACATGATGGGTTAGATCAAAGGAGGGCTCATTTGTACGCTAGTGAGCCCTCATCCCAGAGTCAGGGTCTGATCCGAAAAGATGGACAGGCCACAGACTCTTTAAACTTGGAGTCGGTTGGTCAGGTATACGCCAAACCAGATAATAGACCGCAAAGCCAAAGTACTTTTGCGAGTCGGCAGATAGATGATTTAATTACAAGTGGCACTGATATTAATTTGCACCTCCCCCCACAAACTACACCTTACATTATTGTTTTAGCCAATGTTCCCCCGTTGCCGTCTGGCCAGAGGGAACACTGGTCTTCTCTGAGAAATAGGGCACTGCACTTTGTAAATACAAAAACAGGGTTTGATAACAGACTTTTATTCTCAGAATTTAAGATGGCCCGCAGGATTGGGTGGGTAGGTGTAACTAACAAGAACCTGGCAGGGGATTGTGTTGTGCTGACCTTTAGATCCCCAGGCCTGGTAAAATCAATATTAGACATGACGGTTAATCAACCGGTGAACAAGCACACAATTTCTGTATTACCGCTGGGTTTTTTTTATCCACCACCCAAACCTGTAATTTACAAAATGGAAGAAGAGAGATGCCCGATGATAAATCAGCACCTTCAGCCCCAACCCTGGTTTCATAGAAATCGATTTGCGCCATTAAGCGATTTAGCAGAATTAGATTGACTATCCACTAAAGGGGGTAGGCCGGAGGAGAATTCACATGATTCTTTTAATGTTTTTGGCAACATCCCCGTTACAACTGGGCATTTAAGGGAACCTTCATTGAGGGTGGCTCGTGGGTATGACAAATGTTCTCTACCTCAGCTACACAGCACGAGCCCGAGTAAGGTAGGGCCGGGTTCAACCATCTTTTTACCCGATCAGAATTCTAGCAGTTCCGAGGGGAGTGCCGTGCAAGTGTCAAACTCCCATCAAAACAGCCGCCTGCTTAGTTTGCTCTCCTGGAACGTTGCAGGGATCACCTCAAAGTTAACAGATGAGGTATGGGTTCGGTATGTAAAATCATTTGATATCTGTACCCAGGAAACGTGGAGTAGAAAGGATGTCAATATAGATGGATACTCTTCCTTAAATGTCCTTGCAGAACCTTCCTCGTCTGGGAGGGCAAAGGGTGGATTGGTAACCATGATCTCGGTACAGTACGAGACGCTTGTAATAGAAAAAGTAATTGACTCCTCTTGGTACCAGCTAATTGTGTGTCTTAATTTGATCAATGTAACTTTATTATTGGTCAATTGGTACTACAATATTTTCGACCCTCAAAGCACTGGTGTTATAAATTCACTTAAAGAAGAAATTGACAAAATAGCATTAAAATTCTCCCCGTTATGTATCATCTGGGTCGGAGACTTTAATTGCACCTTATGTCAGCACAGTGGTTATAAAGTATGTGGGCTCCTAGATTTTTATGAACAACCTCTAGCCCACTTTAAACATACCCCCCAGGGTGACGCATTAAATTCAATTATTGTAGTAAATGATTTATGTCTGGCTATCAACTTGGTCAACAGCCCGGAGGTGTCTCTTCCGACATTTCAGGGGGGGGGGGGGGCAGAACCAGTACAATTGACTTCATGTTGATCTCTAGTAGGTACTCGTACCTTATAGACAGCTTCATGGTCGAACCTAACCCGGCCAGTGACCACAATCCTCTAATAGCCTCTTTAAAAGTCACGGCACAGAAGGGGAGGGCTGTGGATTGCCCAATAAAATATAATTGTAACCAAGGGGTAAGGTTAAAGTGGAATATGATTGACCATGTTAATTTCGAGGAGAACATTATCAGGACAAACCTAACTCAAGTGATGACCTGTCTAACTTATCTAGCCCCCCCAGACTCCATTATACAGAGTTTTGAAACCATCTGACGTGGCCAAAAACCTGTTTAGATCAGTGAAAAAACATAACTGTCCCGAACTTAAATGGTTTAACACTGAGTGCTCAGTGGCAAATAAAGCTCTAAAGAAAGCATTAAGTGTAGTTCCCCGTGATAGGGATTTGATAAAAGAAGCCAGACAGTCCTATAAGAAGACAATAGAATGTAGAAAGGACGAACTGAGACGCCAGGCCTGGGATGATTTACAAAAAGCAAGTGCCCTAAGGGATTCCAGGAGCTTCTGGGAGGTAATAAACCGTCCACTTTTTACAAACGAAACTAGGAGCGTGGAAACAAACATAACGGGGACAGCCTGGGAGTCTCATTACTCTAAGATTTTTAACCCAAAGGGTATTATTCCCCAGGATTATCAGACAGACATATGTTTTAATCCTGAATCTGCTCAGCAGCTAAGTGCATCCCTGTCTTTAGGTGAAGTGGAGGAGGCCCTGCGAAAGGGTATTTATTCCAAAGCCTCAGGGCCAGATGGGGCACCCTTGGACTTCTTTAAAAGAAATCCAGTGATATGGGGCCCCTTGATACTAAATGTTTTTAGAGCAGTCGTAGTGGGCCAAATCCCACTATCTTGGAAAAAAGCAGTGGTGGTGCCAATTTTTAAAAAGGGAAACCGAAATGACCCAACATGCTATAGGCCGATCTCTCTAATAGATGCCACGTGCAAGGTGATGGGAAGGGTAATCCTTGCACGTTTAGAGTCATGGGCTAATACTTCCGGCCTAATATCATATACCCAATACGGGTTTAGGAAGGGAATGGGAACAACTGAGCAGTGTCTCAATCTGTCCATGATCATGGGTAAGCACATGAAGGCCAGGGGGGCATCGATCCACTTGGCCTTCATGGACTTATCCAGCGCCTTCGACACAGTGTGTCGGGGGAAGCTGTGGTCATTAATGGAATATCTGGGCTTTGAGGAACCACTCGTCACCCTCCTACGTAGACTACATGCTTCCACCTCTGTAGTTATCCGTTACGGGCCAGGGGGAGAAAAGACCAAGCCCATTGCATCAACAGAGGGAGTACGACAAGGCTGCATATTGGCTCCTTTCCTGTTTTTGGTATACACCAATGGCCTTGAACAGTTTCTGCTAAATCAACATTTGGATTTTCCGAAAATAGAAGGCAAACAGGTACCTCTGCTGTCTTATGCTGATGAAACAGTCCTGATGGCCCTGACAGGCAATTGCCTTCAGGGGTGCCTGGACGCTTTTACTGAGTATATGTTGTCATTAGATTTAAAGGTGAATTTTAAGAAATCTTTTATTATGGTTTGTGGGCCAAAATTAATGAAAACACGAAAATATACAGTTAAAGGAAAAGTCATTGATAAAGTGCAAAATTTCACCTATTTGGGGAATGTTTTTAACTTTAACTTAAATTGGGACCAACTTATAGTATCCAGGGTACAACAAATGAGTAGAGCCATTGAGGGGTTGTTTCGTTTTGCTGCCAAACTTGGCCATAAGCCTGTAGCTGAGTTGATAACTTTGTATAAATCCAAATGTCTGTCGGGGGCCACTTATGGGGCTGGAGTATGGGGATACTATAAGAGCCTACAAATTCAAACATTAGAAAATAAATTTCTAAAGCGACTTTTACTTATCCCTAATAGCTCCCCAACATCATTTTGCCATTCTGAGGTGGGCATGGACTATATTGTAGACAGCATACATATGGCCCCCTGTTTCTATGGGGGAAAATTTGGATTACAGAAGAACTTTCCTTCTCACGATGCAATTTAAGAGATTGTATGAATCTAGATAATGCAATGGCAGTCCCGTGGTTACGCTACGTTAAACAAACCTTTTATAAGATAGGACTAGAAAATTTTTATGACATGCCAGAGACCATACGATCTAATATGAAAACGGTTATAAAAGATGCATATCGATCTGATTTGAGAATATCACACCGGGCTACGGAAAGATTGGACTGTTTTCTTCCAAATCGGCAACAATTTTATTTGTCTTTTACCCTGCAAGCTCATTCACGTTTTTTAATGACCAGATTTCGCTTAGGCACTTTGCACTTTCTTGTGGCTTTTCCGAAACAGGCGGGGTGGTGTGAGAGACTACTCCCCTGTCCATGTAATAACTTAGCCCAGCAAAGTACAATGCACATTATGCTATTTTACACATTATACAAAACCCCAGGGTGCGTTTCCTTAAACCAATTTTAAATGCAATTCGTCCCTGCTCCTATAAAGAGGGTTTTAATTATTTATGGTCATTATCAACTGTTTCTATCTGTAGCTCTGTGCTCAGTTTTATCAAAATTGTTTTTATAATAAGGAAACGTTATGCAATGTAAAAGTAATTCACAGGGGTTATGCAATCAGGCCGCAATCTGTCTTTGTCCTGTATATTTTAAATTTGGTGTAGAAACTTTTATTCTTGAATGTATGTCTTCTGTGAACTTTTATGATTCATTCGAATCGAATAAAGTTATTTGACTGACTGACTGACTGACTAGTGTGTAGTTGTAGTTATAGGGATGTTCAAGTCTCCAGAGAGAGAGAGTGCATAAAGATGATTGTGTTCACGTCCCTATTGAAATAGTGTTTAAAGACAATGTTCAAGTCCCCAGTGTGTGTTATACAGGTGTTGGAGTGCCCACACTGTCCACATACAGATAGTGCGTGAAGATAATGATGTTCAAGTCCAGAGATAATGTTTGCCTATAGGCATGCTCATGTCTCCACATATATTGCATGTTATAGTGTGTGATTAAAATTGTGTTTTTCAATACACCATAGCGATGCAGCATGATTATAGGCATGTTGAAGTCACACAAAACAAGTGTGAAAGGCATACAGTTTTTACCTTGCAATCTTTACCCTACAGGACGTTACCACACAAGTAAGTACCCGGCGAGCCTTTTTTTTGGTACTTTAAAAGTCAGTAATTTACTACTCAGGTAAGTATTTTTTTAAATGACAATTATTATATAATTCTTTTTAATAAAAGGAGATTTAAGGGTAATGGGATGCATAGGGGTGATTCACTGACACAATATCATGAACATTAATATTGAGTGACACAAATATTGTGCCAAAAATATTGTTGGCAAAAATATTGTGATCTATACTTGTAATGTAAAGAAGAAAATTATTGGGTCAAAAATATCCTTGACAAGAATATCACCCAGAAACAGGTACAATATTGATTTCTTAATAAATATCAACTTTAAAGTAATGCATTTAAAGTAGTTTATTATTTCAAGGTGATTTTTAGAATATTTTAATTTCCCTTATTAAAGGTAAAATAATTTCAAAATGTACAAATATATATAAAACCAACAAATATATTTAACCTAATTTAGATATTTAAATAAATATATTAAAACATGTTTTATTTATTTATACTGTACACTAATTTTAGAAATAATACAATTTTAACATATTTATAGCATTTTAATAATTTAACAAATGTCCAAAAATAATTACAGAAACTGCATAAATTTTGAATATAGTAAATATAGAAAAATAGTTATAAAAACATGCTCTAAAATAATAAAAACATTGTTAAATCAAAAATATTAAAAACATAAAAACATAAACAACAGTATTAAAAATATTTAAGTAACAGTATGAAAAGTAGTGGACTTCTGAGAGGTTAGATTTACTATTCCCACTCCAGTCTCAGCAACAGTAGGGAAAGCATTTGTTTTTGGAGGGGTTGGATTCATTATTGCCACTGCAGTATAAGCAACAGTAGGAAAGGCAGTGGACTTCTGAGAGGTTAGATTTACTTTTCCCACTCCAGTCTACCAACAGTAGAGGAAGTGTTAGACTTTGGAAGGGATAGATTTATGATTCCTAATGTAACCAACAGTAGGGAAAGAGTTGTACTTCAGAGGGGTTAGATATACTATTCCCACTACAGTCTAAGCAGCAGTAGACTTTGAAAGGAATACATATAAGAATACAAGTCCCACTTATTTACAAAAAATATTTCAAAACCTATTAAAAAATGGAAAACATTATAGTACATAGAAATATAAGTACTTTATTATTTGATAAAAATATGAAACAATCGTAAAATATAACATAAAAATAATGTGAACCAAATTGCAAAAAGATAAAATAAATACCAAATTATGTATTTTAAATTAATACTAAAAACAAATAAAATATAAAACCAAAAATCATTCCACAGACAAATTTTCCAAAACACTTACAATCAAATACATTAATAATTCATATAAAACACAATTATTACAATACAAAGTACACCAGTAAAAATATACATAATCAATTATTAATTAATACATCACATATAGAAACCCATCATACACAAAATATTATAACGATAATATCTTTCTACCCTACTCCTCTATAAAAAAGTAATACAGTATTTAAAAAAAGATGCATATTAAACATATAAAAATTAAAATACACACAAAAATAACTCATCAAAAGTTAAATAACATAGAAACATATTTACATAATTATTATTCAATTAAATATTTAATTAAAATAGGATATCACATTTAAATACATTTTTTTATGAACTTCCCACCCTATTGCCCTACAAATCCAACAACTTGCTACTAAAATGTAACCTTAATATTACTAATAGCAAAATTAAAATACACTTTAAAATTAATCAATAAAGATATAACAATTTAACAATTACCATAATTAATAATGAATTAAATAATTCATTTACATCAAAAAACTCAGCATTCAAATTACATTATTTATAAGCTAATTACCTTCCCACCTAAAAACCTAAAAAACAACTACTACATTACAAATAACTGATTAAATTAAAAAAATTGCTAAAACACTTAAAACTGTTTTGCTAATAACTTTGGCACAGTTTGAGGAATGTTCACAAAGCATGCAAAAAAAGTTCATACACCTCAGGTCTTTCCTTGATAGTTTCAAGGTGATTTGTCAAACGAGGGTCAAGAGGAGTCCTAAAACATGTTTTCCCCATTCAACTTCCGATAGGAATTTTAGACATCAGTACAGAAAAAATGGTTGAACATAGATATAACAAATTTGGCAGAAAGCTATATCTTTACTCAGAAAGCATGCTATTTGTGGTGTGCTGTAAATCTGTTCAGCCATTTTTGTGACATTAAGGTTCAAAAGTTAGGGGGTCATTACGATGGCAGTGAACCCGCCACTGACAGGCGGGTGGCGGGTTCACTGCCATTGTGAGGCCAATTTCGGCCCGCCATATTATGATGCCAAGCGGTACCGTTGCGGTCGGAAACACCGACCGCCACGTATCCGACGGGCTCCTTGAGCCCGCCGGTGCTGCGGAGGCCCTCAGCATGTAATGCATGCCGGCGGTGCCTAGCAGGCACCACAGGTCAGATTACGATGCTGGCACCCCAACAGCCTTTCCATGGCGGTTCACCCGCCATGGAAAGGCTGGCGGGGATGGCCTTTGGGGGCCCGTTGCAGGCCCCATCTTGTGCAGGGGCAGTTTGTTTTTGCACTTGGGAGCACCTATGGTGCCCCCCTACATTTCCCAGCACCTTGTGGCAGGCACCGCATGGTGCCTGCCACGTAGTGCAGGGAACAGCAAAACCTGCCTTTTTTCCATTGCGGTGGGTGCTGCAGCCAGCAGCACCCGCCGCAGTGGAAAAAATTCCTTTTGCGGCTGCCGTGGTGACTGCCGCATTGTAATTGCATATGTGGGACCGCCGCCTTATAGGCGGGTGGTCCTCATCCAGGGACGATGGCGGACGGACATAAGTCGGTCCGCCATCGCAGTCAGGCCCTTAGTTATGTCTTGGCGTGTTTGAGAAATTTGATGAAAAACTACAAAATCAACTGAAATAACTAAATAAAGGACACGTAAAGTCACCCTGCATGGCTTTTCGTGTCCTTGTAAATATGGCCCCTTTTCACGCGGCATTTTGCATGAAAGGGGCGTGTCATGGGTGTTGCTGTGGGTGTTCCCACGTAACACCCATGGCGTCTGCCGCATCCCAGATTTACAACCTTTCGTAAACCTGGGAATGCGTCAGAATGCTACGCCTCCCCAGGGGAGGTGTAGGAAGGCGCCACGAGGAGAAATGTTTTCATTTCGTCTCGTTTTTCCTGCAGCACACATAGAAAGAGGAAATCACCTCTTGTGATTGTTTTGGTGCAGGAAGGTGTCCCTTCCTGCACAAAAACAACCTCCCCTGAAATGCAGACACCCTTGCATCACGGTGGAAGGGTGCCTGTGGTGGTGCATGGAAGCCAATTGTGCACCAGCGCAGGGGATAGCACAGGGATGCAACATATTATTGTAAATATGTTGCATCCCTGTGCTTTGAAAGTGACTCAGTGCGGCACAGCCAAATGGCTTGCGGTGCCGCGATGAGTCACGTTCTTATAGATAAGGCCCTTGGAATTTCTAATACTGTTGGTGGAACTCCTATGCCAGAGACACAAAGGTCAGTGAGCTTGTGGCTTGGCCCTGTTTGAAATATTTGAGGGCAAGTAGGCACATAGAACATGAGTCAACACCTCACACAAGGCTTCATTCTGAAAGCAGGCTTTGACTTTTAGCTTAGCATTGAACAAAATAGCTTTGGTCTTAGAAATAGGAATGGTAAGAACCAGTGTTAGTGCTGACGATATCAAGCAGGGTACCAATACTGGAGAAGTGTGATGCCTTTCATGGATTAGTAGGGTGTGTCTCCAAAGAATTGGTTGGAGGGCCCAAAGTCTCAGTGAGGCCAGAAAACACACTTAAGGGAGGCAGAATGGCGTAAAAGATATAGATTACCGACTGCAGGCCATGAAGGTTACTAGCTGCAGAGGGTCCTCTGATGGTGCTGGATCCATCACCTGCTAACCAATTAGGAGAGCACAGGCTGCTCTCCGAGCGAAGATCATAACAAGCCTTATGTCACTTTGTGACAACCAGCATAGATGGGGCTCATCACAGAAAGTATCCACCATGTGATGTAGTATTACATACTATGAAATGTGATGGAAAGTTGCCTAGCTAAAACACTACCCTATGTTTGCTAACAGAGGGGAAGGGAAGAGAAAACTTGTTAAAAATGGTAAGAAAGCAAAAGAGTTGAATTGGAGAAAATACATTTCTGTGACAACCGCATTCTTTGAGAAGAGTTCATATATAACAAAGAGTCTCTGCCACTGTCAGCAACAGGTGAAAAGGTTGCATGATGGACAATGATTAAGAATGAAAAGGACACGTCTTCTTTAGCTGGGTGAGGGCACACAATGGTTACACGGTGGGTGATAGAGAAATACTGGCTTTTTCATTTCAGCCTTACATGTGGAAAGTAGGATTTAAAGAACAAGATTAAGGGCCTCATTACAAGTTTAGTGGTGCGGGAGCAGGACAGCCCTGCTCCCGCACCGCCAAACCCGTGGTTGAACCGCCTTCCAGATTAGGAGTTTTCTCCTGTCTGGAGCATGGTTCTTAGGCACCACAATACGAAACATCAAGATCAGTACCTGCACGATATGGACTGCTGCAGTCTATGCCGTGCAGGTACAGGAGTGCATGCAGAAAGGGAAATGCACCCCATGGCGCAGAGGCACAAGGGGGCCCTGTAGGGCTCCCTTTGTTTCCTCAACGCCACACTTTTCATGGAGGTCCCATCACCATAAAAAGTGTGGACGTGAGGAAACTGGTAATATGCTTGGCGTGGTCGCAGCGGCACCGCCAAACATATTGCATCCTCAAGACTGTTGCGCCACCGACAGGGATCTCTGATCCCTGACGGTTGCAGTGGTCCCAGTGGTCCCTGACCAGCCTGGTAGCAATAGGGCAGTCGGAAGACCACCTCAGCGCCCCCATGAGACTCGTAATGAGGCCCTAAGAGTTATGCTTGGAGCATACAGAAAGAGCTTAAAGGTTTTGTTTGTATAAAGTATGTGGAAAGAACCCCTCAGGATCAAAAGGAGAGCAGGCTCTGGTGCAAAGAGAGCATCAGCAAGATCTCAGACGCCCTGTAAGATACAGAGGGGCCGATTCCGATCTCGGTCGGAGGCGTACCCAACACCATTCGGTCGGGAAAAAAGCCATGCGAAAGCCTGTTTCCCGACCGATCCGTACAGCACACCGAACGAGTAAGTACGATGCGCACAACAGCAAAGAATCCGGCCGAGCCGTACTCACCCACACCAGGTCCTGTTCCCCGACCGAGGCGAATCCGGAAACGCCGAATCGAGTCGCACGGAAGGAAAAATGCAGCTCCGTCCGGCCGGACAAGTACGATGCGCTTTCCGTACGCGCCGAACCCGTCGCTACGCACGGCACGTCAAAGCATCCGGGAGAGGCGCACATAAGCTCCGATTCGCGCCACAACACGATCCACGGCTCCGAGACGAACACGGCAGCGACGAGGACGAGGCGAAGCGACGAGGACGAGGCGAAGCGACGAGGACGACGCGAAGCAACGAGAAGGACGAACGACACGAACCAACCATGAATCCCTTCGTCCCGATCATACCAATATTCTACATTTACTACCGGAACAGGCACGGACGGGTACGGCGCAGAAGGTAAGCCAGACACCAACCACGAAACACATACAACACGTACACGACACATCACACACACACAGAGGGATGCAGAATATACTTACACCAGCAACAGCAGCACCATAGGGGCGGGATGCCCATCACCAATGCCACATATGCACACAGGGGCCTGAATGCGCACCACCACCCTCACCCAGGGGGGGCAGGATGCCTACCACTACTACCACCCTCACCCAGGGGGGCAGGATGCCTACCACTACTACCACCCTTAGCCAGGGGGGCAGGATGCCTACCACTACTACCACCCTTAGCCAGGGGGGCAGGATGCCTACCACTACTACCACCCTCACCCAGGGGGGCAGGATGCCTACCACTACTACCACCCTCACCCAGGGGGGCAGGATGCCTACCACTACTACCACCCTCACCCAGGGGGGCAGGATGCCTACCACTACTACCACCCTCACCCAGGGGGGCAGGATGCCTACCACTACTACCACCCTTAGCCAGGGGGGCAGGTTGCCTACCACTACTACCACCCTCACCCAGGGGGCTGGATGCCTACCACTACTACCACCCTCACCCAGGGGGGCAGGATGCCTACCACTACTACCACCCTTAGCCAGGGGGGCAGGATGCCTACCACTACTACCACCCTCACCCAGGGGGGCAGGATGCCTACCACTACTACCACCCTCACCCAGGGGGGCAGGATGCCTACCACTACTACCACCCTTAGCCAGGGGGCAGGATGCCTACCACTACTACCACCCACACCCAGGGGGGCTGGATGCCTACCACTACTACCACCCTTAGCCAGGGGGGCAGCATGCCTACCACTACTACCACCCTTAGCCAGGGGGGCAGGATGCCTACCACTACTACCACCCTCACCCAGGGGGGCAGGATGCCTACCACTACTACCACCCTCACCCAGGGGGGCAGGATGCCTACCACTACTACCACCCTTAGCCAGGGGGGCAGGATGCCTACCACTACTACCACCCTTAGCCAGGGGGCAGGATGCCTACCACTACTACCACCCTCACCCAGGGGGGCTGGATGCCTACCACTACTACCACCCTTAGCCAGGGGGGCAGGATGCCTACCACTACTACCACCCTCACCCAGGGGGGCTGGATGCCTACCACTACTACCACCCTTAGCCAGGGGGGCAGGATGCCTACCACTACTACCACCCTTAGCCAGGGGGGCAGGATGCCTACCACTACTACCACCCTCACCCAGGGGGGCAGGATGCCTACCACTACTACCACCCTCACCCAGGGGGGCAGGATGCCTACCACTACTACCACCCTTAGCCAGGTGGGGCAGGATGCCTACCACTACTACCACCCTTAGCCAGGGGGGCAGGATGCCTACCACTACTACCACCCTCACCCAGGGGGGCAGGATACCTACCACTACTACCACCCTCACCCAGGGGGGGCAGGATGCCTACCACCACTACCACCCCCACCCATAGGATGGACAATGCATGACACAACCAGCACACCACAACCTAGGGAATGCAAGAAGAAGACATCCCCCCCAACACCATGACAAGCGTGTGTAGACTGTGTCAAATGCCTACAACACTGAACATGACTTTGAACATACAATGTGACCCCCTAGCACATGTACCACACAAATATGTGTGTGGCACCCACAATGCAAGCAGGCCATGACCATTGTGGCAATGTGGTCCAAACCCCCATCATCACAGTGACCAAAATGTAAGTGTGGGGTCCATAGCTGCAGCACATTTTGAACATTGTGGCAATGGGGTCCAAACCCCCATCATCACAGTGACCAAAAGGTAAGTGTGGGGTCCATAGCTGCAGCACATTTTGAACATTGTGGCAATGGGGTCCAAACCCCCATCATCACAGTGACCAAAAGGTAAGTGTGGGGTCCATAGCTGCAGCACATTTTGAACATTGTGGCAATGGGGTCCAAACCCCCATCATCACAGTGACCAAAAGGTAAGTGTGGGGTCCATAGCTGCAGCACATTTTGAACATTGTGGCAATGGGGTCCAAACCCCCATCATCACAGTGACCAAAAGGTAAGTGTGGGGTCCATAGCTGCAGCACATTTTGAACATTGTGGCAATGGGGTCCAAACCCCCATCATCACAGTGACCAAAAGGTAAGTGTTGACAAAGTAAGAGGTGCAACTGCCAAACTGCATGGATGATTCCTGGTCACAGAACAACAAACACATCAGTGGCAAAGTAGTGTATGTGTCCCATTGCAACATAAATTGGGGGAGCCAAATCCTGCAGTGCAAATAAGACATAACTTTGGCCATGTGCAGACAAACAACACCCATGGGGGCTGACACCGTCAACAATCATCAATGACACAATGACAGAAGTGACCATCCGAATGCAGACCCACATATTTGCACCAATGGGCACACACATGCAGATACCCTGTGGAGACTGCAGATGTGAGGTGAACAGATACCATACCATGGCAGCAATGGGACACACAAACCATGATCATTGTGCTGACCGATGACCTAGGAGTCCCAGGGACAGCAGGGGAAACCCACCAAACTACATACAGCCAATGGCACACCCAAGATATGCCAATGCAGTGGTGCAGATGCACAAACACAAACAGGCAGACCCACCCTGCACATCATACACAACAGGTGAGAGTGGGGGTGCCAGTGTCCCCAGGCAACCACACAACACATGAGGAGACATGAATACCAATCATACAGATGTGCATACAGTGCCACACAAAGGTAACTCATGGATCCAAATTCCCTATGTGGGCAAGCAGGCATTGTCAGATGAGAGGGAGCACAAATCACACATGTCACACAGGCACGTAGGGACGGCAACTGACACAGCAAGACACAGACACACCACAGCACCACCCCCAGGGCCCCCACAATGTGGTGACCCTGGGCTGCATTACAATCCCACTGTGATGACAAAGCTAAATGTGGTTCACACTGTGAACCACAGTCATGTGTACTGAGCAACTAACTACCATCACACCTACACAAGCACAAATCAAACAGCATGGCCAGTGAGCCAAGGCCAACATGGAGGCAGGGGCCTAGCCGGGCAACAACTCTCATCTGCACACACTCAACACCACACCCTCGACCTCCAACAATGTGCAGCAGTGAAGCACACATGCACTGGTGACATTGCACATGCACCCATGACTATTCCAGGGTGGTGGGTGGGAACCAAGGTGCAGAAACACATCACACATTGACACTCAACAAGACTCCTGAATGTCTGACACACTGCACACTACGCCGTACATGGACATGACGGCAATACCACACCAACCAATGGGATCACAGCCACAGTCACACACCAATGAAGAAGCCAAGGTCACCCACAAAGAACACACATAGACAACAACCAACATTGCAGCCCGGAACCTGAGGAGTGCCAGCAGTCACACACACAACGTGTCACAATCACTGAAAGATAACACAAACTGGAAATCACATGACAGGGGCAAACAACAAGTGCCAAGGGGAAACCTGACTGTGACCCAGCTGCGTCTGCACACAAACTCAGCCCTGACAGCAAGCACACCTATGGGTGACACCCTGATGACCAGTAATGTGCCATGCACCCACATCACAGAGAACCCAGGGAGAAGACTTTGGGGGAACATAGCTCAACTCAGCTAGCATCACAAACAGGTACAACACTAGGGATCACAGCATGCACAGCTAAACGGAAGTGAACACACAGACATGCACATACAACACATACCTTGGGCGCAGGCAATGTCACAGGAGTACACACTGCCATGAGGGGACTCCACTCCTGTGTGAGGACAGCTGTGCCATATGTTGCCTCAGTAGGGCCCCACCATGTCAGCTGAGCACTTGGTCACACAATCAACAATTAGCACCAAATGAGGGCTCCCGTCACATCAGCCTGGTCATGGAAGTGCCAACGGAATAATCAGCACAGATCCAACACACTTGTATGGCAATGTTGCACTGACAACACAGATGAGTCCTTCCCCATTGATGCCCAAACCTGCATGTCCAGTGGAGATGGCCACACGGTCAGGGAAGTAGACGAATAGAACAATGGCAGGCACAACAGATGTGCAGGGGTGGAAGCCACAGATGTGAAATTGCCAATCTAAGTAGGAAATCCCATTGCCAAATACTGAACACATGACACCCTCAGATGCTGCTATGGATGACATGGATACACCACAGGATAGGACACATTCCCCCTGGACCACATGGGTTCCTGCACAGTAACACTTCATTATCATGAGACCAAATATCACCATCACTGCAGCAAGGGCATGGTTAGCATCATCAACATCATGTACATCAGAAGCAAAAGCACTAGAGAACAGAAAGTTGCTTTATTCAGCATATGTGGCATTAAAAGTAGAAGTCCGGTAGAACATAAACAAAGGCCAATGGCCAGTCCATCAACAAAGTCACAAGTGGGTGACAGTGGCAGATGCCACCCTACACATGCCTGCACAAAACCAGGGACAATCCACTAGGAGGGGCAACCGGGGGGGTAGGCCAGGCACCGCAGGGACAGGATCAGGGCTCACCAGGAGGAAGCAGGGAAGGGGTGGTGGGTGCTGGAGAGCCACTGACAACTGCAGTGGAGGTGTCTGACATGGTGTGTGCCGGCACAACTGGGGGGCATGGCTCAGATGTTGTGGGTGCCGGCACGACTGCAGTGGACCCTGCAGATGGAGTGGACAGGTCCGCCACTGCAGTGCCCAAGTCAGACAGGGTGGTAGTGGACTCTACTGCAGTGCCTACCACCAGGGGAGGAGAATGGGGAACAGGCAAGGTGGGCTGGACAGAGGGGAGGACACCCTCACCACATCAGTGGCACAGACAAGCGCAGCGGGGGTGTTGTTCCGGGAGAGCAAGCGGAGCCTCTTGGGGATGGTATATCTGTGGGTGGGGGAACCTGGGGCAGGGTGTGGTGGGGGTACCTGTGGAGTGGGGGCCTGAGGGATGGAGGAAGGAGACCTGGTGCTTGAGCTGCAGGGCGGCGGCGGGGTCTTGCTCTTAGCACTCCGGGGGACTTGCGGGTGGGGGCCTCAGTCTGTCTGCGCCTGGGGGAGGGTGTCCGGGGGCGAGGGGCACTCTGCTCCGTGTGGGGGGGCTTCCTCTTCCCCCTGGATGCTGGGGCAGCTGGATCGGAGGGGAAGAGGCCGAGGTCACTGAGGAAGAGGCGCTGGGTCTTTGGGGTTGCAGGTGAGGCAAGGGAGGGAGAGGCAACTGAGGACTGCGCAGTGCCCGTGGATGCGTGTGTGTGTACCAGGGCCCCATCCCCTGTGAGTCTGGTTTCAGTCCCCTGACTGTGCGTGCGTGTGCGTTTAGTTTGCGGCGTGTGTGTCTGTGTGCTGGACGTGTGTGTGCTGGTGTGTGCCTGTGCCGGTGTGTGTGTGCTTGGGACGGGTAAGGTGCTGGGGAGTGTGGATGGAGCAGAGGCAGGAGGGGTGAGGGACTGTCTGAGGAGGGACACTGCTGCCGTCAGGGAGGAGTCCATGGACCTGTTGCCCCTCTGTAGGTCAGACATGCCAGATGAGATGCCCTCCATGAACGACACCAGCTGAGTCAACAGTGCGGTGTGCGCATGGAGGACACTCAGCATGGCTGTCTGCCCTACATGGAGCTGGCGAAGGAGGTACACAGACTCCTCACTCAGGGCAGCAGGGGACACAGGGGCAGGGAGTGCGGTGCCTGGGCCAAAGGAGACACGCTCCCGAACATGGGAGCCTCCACGGACCTGGGGAATGGGAGCCGATGGGAGGGCGGTGGTGGTGCTGGTGGTGGCGGGGACAGCAACACTAGCTGGCGTGTGGTGGCTGCTGACACCCGCCTCCACAAGGGAGTCATCCTCCGAGTTGCTCTGGTCCTCAGCTGAGGTGGATGGTGCTGAGGACTCCTCGGTGTGGCTCCCCTCGCCCTCCGTGCCACTGGGTCCCTCCGACCACTCCTCGGCTGCTGACCCAGTCTGGCTCTCTGGCTCCTCCTGGTCCGTGGAGCTGTCCCCTTCCGTGGCCGTGGATGTATCTGCAAACAATGGGGAAACAGACAGACATCAGTCACCTGCACCAAACGCACACACCACTGTGAGCACAGCACATTACAGAGCAAGCCCTGGCATCATTAGTTGTACATTGCTAAAAGTGCCCTAACTGAACAGGAGAAGCCAATTGTCAGTCTGATGCCAAGCATGGCACTCACATCCCACATGGCCTTGCACCCATCTGTCTGGTGTCTGTTGGATTGCAACACCCCAGTGTGGACACATGCACCAAGTACACAGTAGTTGGACAGTGCAGAGGACACGGTGTGGCATGTGGACATGCACACATCACAGCTCTTGCCACTGAGTCAGTACAGGTTTCCGGATGAAAGGGATGCCCAGAGTCAAATAGGAAATGCATGTGATGCATACCAGCGACAGACACCATGATGCACCCATGTCCTGATAGCCAGCGCCACTATGGTGTGCATGTAGCACATGTCACTCCCCTGCAGGACCACCAATAAGTTGACACATGCCATGGCAGAGGCATGACTGCTAAGTCATACATCACAGTCTCAGTGATGTATGACTTGGCAGCCAGACAACAACACTATGCACTGTGTCACAATAGTAGGTCATGGGGAATGCAAGTCCTGGAGCTGCACAAGTGCACATGTACATCCCCCACACAACACATCATCTTAACCCTCATCTGTCCAGGTCACACCTATTGGACATATGGGAGACCTGTGACACTACCCTTGGAACCTGAGCCCCTCACAATTTGCTGTGAATGGGGAACAGCTGCCTGAACTTCACATTCGCATACCCCAGTCTGCACGGGCAGCTGATCAAACACCTATGTGACACACAAGTATCGTCTCCTATGGTCACATCTCCAGGGGCATGCTGAGCCCCTACCAAGAAACACCCCAGCAGTCCTGGCAACTAATCCACAGCACACTGACACAGAGGCAGACACCTGAGGGGTCAAATCACTGTGCACAATGTGTCAGCTGATACACAGAGTGCATTGCATGGCCTGGAGTAGGCATGACTGTCCTGCTCCACATGAATGAGGGATGTGCCCTGGACAGTGGATAGCTGGCCATGTATGTGTGACACACGTAATCTGCACACTCCTGGGGCCCAAACATTGTTCCCACCCGCTGCATGGGCGTGTGCCACATACCCCAGGCACATGTGGTGGCTCAGCTCAGCAAGTGGACCGCATATCAAAGCAACACGCAGATCACAGGTCCAAACCCAGGCGTTGTGTGAACAATGGACCCACCCATGATGCCCACAACAGAGTTAGGGAAACAGATGCTGTCCCCCACCTTTAGTGAAGCAAACTGCAAGGACACAGTCCCAAGTGACAATCAATCAGTCAATCACAGAATTTGTAGAGCGCACTACTTACCCGCGAGGGTCTCAAGGCGCTGGGGAGAGGGAAGGGGGGGGGATGCTGCTACTGGTCGAACAGCCAGGTCTTGAGTAGCCTCCTGAAGGTCAGCAGGTCCTGGGTCTTTCGTAGGCTTAGTGGAAGGGTGTTCCAGGTCTTGGCGGCGAGGTGTGAGAAGGATCTGCCGCCGGTGGTTGTTCTTCGAATGCGGGGGACGGTGGCGAGGGAGAGGTCGGCGGAGCGGAGCTGGCGGTTGGGGACGTAGAAGAAGAGCCGTCTGTTGAGGTAGGCTGGGCCAGTTTTCTGGAGTGCCTTGTGTGCGTGGGTGAGGAGTTTGAAGGTGATCCTCCTGTCGACGGGGAGCCAGTGCAGGTTCCTCAAGTGGGGGGTGATGTGGCTGTGGCGTGGTACGTCGAGGATCAGTCGTGCGGAGGCGTTTTGTATGCGTTGCAGTCGCTTGATGAGCTTGGCCGGGGCTCCCGCGTAGAGGGCGTTCCCATAGTCCAGTCTGCTACTGACGAGGGCCTGGGTGACTGTTCTTCTTGTGTCTGTCGGGATCCACCTGTAGATCTTGCGAAGCATGCGGAGGGTGTTGAAGCAGGAGGAGGAGACTGCGTTGACTTGCTTGGTCATGGAGAGCGTTGAGTCGAGGATGACTCCCAGGTTGCGTGCGTGGTCGGTGGGTGTCGGGGCTGCTCCCAGCGTCGTTGGCCACCAGGAGTCGTCCCAGGCTGAGGTGTTGGAGCCGAGGATGAGGACCTCCGTTTTGTCCGTGTTCAGCTTTAGTCGGCTGATCTTCATCCAATCGGCGACGGCCTTCATTCCTTCATGGAGTTTGGCTTTGGCGGCGAGGGGGTCCTTGGTGAGGGAGAGGATCAGTTGAGTGTCGTCGGCGTAGGAGATAATGTTGAGGTCGTTTTGTCTGGCGATGCGTGCGAGCGGGGCCATGTAGATGTTGAATTCCCTGAATGTAAGGGCCACACCTGGGTATCAGATGAGCAGTGGGCAGTGCACAATAGAGGGACATGGCTCCTGGACAACATGACTGCTGCACTGTGGCAGTTGAACCAGGCCAGAGGAGGGCACAAAGCATGTAATACAGAGTTCACAGTGCAGTCTTTGACTCACCCCCTCCTTGCTGCTGTCTGGCCTTCAGCTGCCCATCCAGGTCTGGAAACACCACCGCCAGGATCTGGAGCATGTGGGGGGTCAGGGTCCGTGTTCCGCCCCTCCTGCGAGGAGGCGACAGCTTCAGCTGGACCCGTGCAATCCTCCGGGTCCAGCCCCGAAGGTCCTGCCACCTCTTCTGGCAGTTGCGGATCCGGCGCTTGTAGACCCCCACGGACCGGACAGCCCGGACGATGTCCTTCCAGATTTCCTGCTTCCGATGGGCATTAACCTGTCAGGATGACAAAGTGAAAAGGCCATTACCACACATGCAACATATCCGTGCATGACACAGTTGTATATACATGTCTCAATCACAGGGGCATATGATGTACACAGGCAGTGCAAAGCTGACCATGGACAGTTTGCCAGACGTCACTACATGGTATCATTGCATGGGAAGTAAAACCATGTTCAAATGCACTGTCACTGCACCATACCTGTCCAGTGCAAGTCACTACACACTATGGGGGGTGACAACTACTCAGTGAGCCTGCTAGCCAGTGGCGTGCAGACTCTCAGCCTTGCTAGTCACACAAAATGCACATTCAGAAAGGCAGTGCACAGAACACTCACCTGCTCCCCTGGTGTCCCATACAGCTTGCTGTACTGTGGAAGTAGGCTGTCCAGCAGGGCCTAGTTCTCTTCAAGGCTGAAGGCTGGGGCTCTCTCCACAGTACGTGCCATTGCAGGGTCCAGAGGGGCAGAGACAGCAGCAGTGCAGTGGCAGATGTCGTCCTGGAGCATGTAGTGCAGGCAAGTGAGCTCTCAGGGGAATAGCCAGCAATATATATGTGCTGGAGAGGCAGATACTGTCCCTTGTGTCCAAAGTGATAGGTCCAAGTCGTTTGCATCTTCTGAATCTGGCCAATCAATGGAATAGCAGCACCAAAACACGCCCACAGCATCCTTCAAATCTTCAACTTCATGACATACATGATTTCGCAACATTGTTGTGGGTGACCAACTGAATTTACAGCAACCGACTCGTTCGAAATTCGAAAACGCGTCCGTTGCCAGGCAAGCCCATTGTCAATGGGTGCGCACCGATCGGTCCATTGCGGTACAACGCGCACAGGGGTACAACGCGTACCCGCACACATTGAATGCAATGGGCCGGCCGGAGGCACCGATCGGTCCATTGCAGTTCAACGCGCACAGGGGTACAACGCGTACCCGCACACATTGAATGCAATGGGCCGGCCGGAGGCACCGATCGGTCCATTGCAGTTCAACGCGCACAGGGGTACAACGCGTACCCGCACACATTGAATGCAATGGGCCGGCCGGAGGCACCGATCGGTCCATTGCAGTACAACGCGCACAGGGGTACAACGCGTACCCGACACATTGAATGCAATGGGCCGGCCGGAGGCACCGATCGGTCCATTGCAGTTCAACGCGCACAGGGGTACAACGCGTACCCGCACACATTGAATGCAATGGGCCGGCCGGAGGCACCGATCGGTCCATTGCAGTACAACGCGCACAGGGGTACAACGCGTACCCGCACACATTGAATGCAATGGGCCGGCCGGAGGCACCGATCGGTCCATTGCAGTACAACGCGTACCCGCACACATTGGATGCAATGGGCTGGCCGGGGGCACCGATCGGTCCATTGCAGTTCAACGCGCACAGGGGTACAACGCGTACCCGCACACATTGAATGCAATGGGCCGGCCGGAGGCACCGATCGGTCCATTGCAGTACAACGCGCACAGGGGTACAACGCGTACCCGCACACATTGAATGCAATGGGCCGGCCGGAGGCACCGATCGGTCCATTGCAGTACAACGCGCACAGGGGTACAACGCGTACCCGCACACATTGAATGCAATGGGCCGGCCGGAGGCACCGATCGGTCCATTGCAGTACAACGCGCACAGGGGTACAATGCGTACCCGCACACATTGAATGCAATGGGCCGGCCGGAGGCACCGATCGGTCCATTGCAGTACAACGCATCACTGTACATGTGACTGGCATATGTCAGCATGCCTGTCTCAGATGGACATATGCCAGCCACAGATAGCTCCCAGGGAGTGAGGGGCACACCTACATCACAACAGCCTGTCCAAACTTTATCATAAGGCATGTAAGGCTGCATTTCCTATTGTGTGTATGTTGGTGTACATGTTGTCCTGTGGGTGTCACCTGTGGGCAGCCACCCCCAGGCTGTGCACGTGTTCATGGGGACAGGATCCTGGGTGTTACGTGTACATGACCACTGTGATGTGCAACTGTTCATATCTGTGCATGTGCCATGGTCACATTTCACAGTGGTGTATGTGTATGTCATGTCACATACCCCGTGAGTCCCATGTGGGACGGTATGTTTGAGCCAGGGTGTCCCAGTGGCACAATAGTGATGGTCCTCCACAGTCTTTGTGCATGTAGTGTTTACAATGTCTCTGATTTCATGTGCACAATGGGAGACAGTCTCCACATCCACGTTGTGTGTGCATGGACTCTGATGTTGTGCATGTGTGTGTCACAGACGTCCATGTCTGTCCTGCCGTGGCAAGTGTGGCCACTACCTGTGGGGGTCATGGTTGTTTTGCTGTGGTGTATACATGATACTCCATGTAATGCCAGTGTCCATGTGGCATTACAGGGTCCCTGGGAATGTACCTGTCGTTGAGCTGTGGTGCCTGGGGCACATCTGTCCTCACATGTCACTGTGGGGGTTATTGTGACACGGCAGCAGGAGATGGGAACTGTGACACGGCCTCATGATATCCAATGGGCCAACCTGGGACTAATTGATGCCACCTGTTGGACCGTGTTGACAGATGTTGGCCATGTATGTACCATACATGTCCTTCCGGTACTGCACACTTCATGTAGTTGTGCCTCATAATGATGTATGTTGGGATCTTGAGTGTGTTCAATGCCACATATGTGGGGTGACTGACAATCTTGCTTACTTCTCCTCTGCACTGCAGGGCTCCTGCTGTCCATCGACCATTCCCAGACCTGGCAACGATGGTGGAATGGGACAGCATCCGACGGTACCGCTTCACCAGGCAGCTGATTGAGGATTTGGCAGTGCAGTTGTCCCCACATTTGCAGCCTGGCCGGCCGTATCCTACAGCGCTGACCCCCAAGGTGAAGGTGATGGCAGCCCTACACTTCTTTGCCACTGGTACCTTCCAACATACTGTGGCGACTGCTGGTGGGATGTCACAGACCATGTTCAGCCGTGTGCTCCGCGATGTTTTGGCGGCAATGTTGCTCTTCCTGAACCGGTACATCTATTTCCCTAGACTGCGACGACTCACTGACGTGAAGAGTGACTTTTATGCCCTGGGGAGGATGCCGCATGTCATTGGCTCCATTGATGGGACACATGTGGCTTTGGTACCACCACAGGCCCAGGAGCAGGCCTACAGGAACCGCAAGCACTACCACTCGGTCAATGCACTGGTGGTGTGTCTTGCAGATATGACCATCACACACGTGTGTGCCCGTTTCCCTGGTTCAGCACACGATGCCTTTGTGATGAGGAGTAGTCTCATCCCCAGGATGATGGCACAGATGCAGAACCAGCGTGCCTGGCTTGTCGGTGTGTACTGACTTTGTGTCATTGTGTGTGATCTGATCTGTAGTATTCCGCCCACTTTTCCAAGTCAGCTAATGTGCACTTGTCTGTCCGTAGGTGACTCGGGATACCCCAACATGCCGTGGTTGCTGACACCCCTCAGGAACCCTGTGACACCAGCCCAGATGCGCTACAATGAGGCACATGGTCGGACCAGGAGAGTGATTGAGCGGACCTTTGGTCTCCTGAAGAACCGCTTCCGCTGCCTGGACAAGACCGGAGGGTCCCTCCCATATGCCCCTGCGAAAGTGTGCAAGATTATCATCGTCTGCTGCATGCTCCACAACCTGGCAGTGCGGAAGGAGTTGCCTCTCATCCAGGATGACAATGACCAACATCCGCCACCTGTGGAGGATCCTGGCCTGGACCACGATGCCAGTGACGATGATGATGATGATGGTGATGGTGATGTCCGCACACAGCTCATCACCAACTTCTTTAGCTGAATGTGAGTATCCTGAGGTGTCATGTCAATGATGTGAGTTGGCATGATGTGTGGGTGGTGCTCTGGTGCTGTTGGAGTGTGTCCATGGGCTACTTGACTGGATGTGTGTTGCGATGTGTGGTGACAGGTGGGCTGTACTCCCCAACAGTGTTGACATGCTAACTTGGTTCTGGGTGGGTATCTTGTAACATGTATTGTGCATGAGTTTTGCTGTTCTGTCCTGTACTCCATTGCTTTTGACTGTGTGTCATTTCTGTCCTTCACAGGGTACTTTCAGATTCGTTTGGTCAACTGTGTCCACCGACGACGTGATTGCACATCCAGGCTGGTAGCTGTTGTGTCCCTACAGGTGATGTGCGCCACACCCATGGACTTCCTTCCGTCTACAGTTGTTGACTGTGTGCCCGCTGCCAGGTGGGATTACCTTGCATCTGAAGTGGTTACGGCATGTTGCAACTGTGTAATAAACCTGTGCTCCACTTTGTGATGTGCGTTGTCTGTGGTCACACATTTGACTGCCATTTGCTTACTGCACCTGTGGGCTACTTGACTACAACTGGGAATGGGTGTGGTGTCTGTGCATTGCACCGTCTTCCCTGGCAACATCAGTGTAGGCAATGAGTCAGATGGCCTAGGTGTGTATGTGTTGTGTAGCCCTGGTGGTGTGTCTCCCTCATGTGTGTCACGTTGCCTGTACTCACATGCCTGTGTTGTCCTTGCTGTTGCAGTTCGTATACACAGTGTAATTTTGCAGTTCATCATCCCCATAACAGCACCCACGTTGGAATCACGACAGAGGCAAGTATGGTGTATTAGTGTGTTTATTGTGATACATTTGTGTGAATAGTGCATAGGATGGGTAGTGCTGTACATAAATCTTGCAATCCCAAGTTCCTAGGTGAATTGAAAGTCCTGGTAGACAGGATCCCCAGTATCGGGCCACAGTTGTCTGACACATTGGTCCAACTTGTACTCCCCATGCAATGTGTGGGAGTAGTGTTGCCGTCAACAGGGTGAACAGTCTGTGCACAAAGGCGAACATCCAGAACAGGTTCAGGCTTCCTGGGAGTTGCGCTTGGCCATCGGCCTCTCACTTTTCCCTCCTCGGACGACCCCTCTTCTTGGGGGGGGGCCCCTCAAGTACAGGCTGCTGCGGTGCAGGGGACTCTCCGCCAGAGTCCTCCTCCCTCCCTGTGGCAGTTGCAGTTTGTTCGGCACCAGATGTTGTTGGCACACAGGGAGGTGTGGACTGGTTGCTGTTCATCTGGCGGAGGCATTGTAAAATGTCCCTGTGCACCGCCGTCATCTCATGCAGTGCATCCCACTTGGACTCCACGCGGGACATGTGTGAGTCCACGCGGGACATGTGTGACTCCACGTGGGCGTCCAAGCGGGCATGATGGGCAGCCTGCTGCTGTTTCATGTCTCTGAGGAGCCCCACTACCTGGCTGAGCTCTCCGGTGCTGGACTGGTACGCATCAGCTATGCGTACCAGTTGTGGGTCATCATGCACACCAGCAACGTCTGCAAGCAGCGACCTCTGTCTCCCACCACCCCTGCTGACATGTGCAGTGTGTGCAGTGGCACGCACAGATAACCCTGGTCTACCTTGGGGGTTAGTGGTGGTGGTGGTGTCCATGGCCCCAGGTTGGTCCAGGGTCCCTGTGCTGGTGTTGCTCCTTGTTCTGTCCATGTCGGCAGGGATGGTATTCGTGGTGACAGTCGTTGGAGGGGTGGGTGCAGGGGGTGCAGCTGGTGGTCCTGCTGGTGCTGCAGCTGGTGGTCCTGCTGGTGCTGCATGTTGACTTGCACCGGATGTGCCAGGTTGTTCTTCATCGTCCGAGGAGGACAGAGGCTGTACGACGCCAGTGAGCTCGGCATCCTCTTGAGCCTGGGACTGGGACTCCTCAGCGTCTGCTGCTGTGTCCCCATCATCACCTGTTTTTGGGAGACACAAACAATGTGTGTTATGTTTCTGCAGGCATCAATGGTTGACACACATGACAGTTGTGACTGTGCCTCTGGGTGCGGGCCTGTACATTGCATTGTCCTAAGTCGTCACAGTCAGGGGTTGATATTGGTGTGGCACATTGTCCTCCATTATTTGGGCATGTCTATGTATTTTCTGGGGTGTGAACATGGTCTGCATTGGTTGTGTTTGGTTGACAGCCGGCCCTCCTTCCCACCCACCCAGCCAGTCAGTTATCCCACCATGGAACGTGCTTGCATTGCAGGGAGTGTAAGTTGTCTCTCAGGATGTCAGTCAGTGGTGTCCTGCTGTTTGTTGGTGCACAGTTGCCAGCAGGGCCTTGTGCTCCCCACAGCAGTAGCCAGTGTCAGCCATCTTGTGAGTCCTTCTCCACTTCCTGTGATGTGAGCATGGTTCAGGGTGGTGTTGATGGGACAGTTGTGGGGGTGACCAATATCAGTGACTACGACTCCCATCATGCCATTGCCTCCACCCCACTTCCCAGCATTCCCATACTTACTTGCTTTTGTGTGGAGTTCAGTGTGTGTGGGTGTGAGAGCAATGGCAAGATGGCTGACAGTGGTGTCCTGCTGTTGGTTGGTGTGCAGTACCCAGCATGCCCTTGTGCTCCCCACGACACAGCAACAGTGTCAGACATCTTTGATGGGCCTTTCCACTCTCTGTGGGATGTGCATGCGTGAGTGTGAGCTTGCTGGGCCATGTGGTGGGGATGTAGAGCTGTGACTACGACTCCCATCATGCTATTGCCTCCTCCCCCTTCCCAGCATGCCCATGCTTCCTTCCTTTTGACTCTGCTTCCCTGTGGGGTGGGCTGGCTGTGCTGACAGGATGGCTGGGAGTGTTGTCCTGGCAGTTGTTTGGCTAGAAGTCCCAAGAGTGTCCCTGTGCTTCACACTACATAACCCAGGGTGGTGGTTCTTTGTGGGATCTTGTGTTAGGATGGGGGGCATTGCATTCTACCAGGTGGGTTCTGTGGAGTTTGTGTTGGGGGGTGTGTGAGGGGAGGTGCTTGTGACTATGGTCAGTGCTGCAAGTCCCCCTTCCCACCCAGCTAGCCAGATATCCCACCATGGAACGTGCTTGCATTGCAGGGAGTGTAAGTTGTCTCTCAGGAGGTCAGTCAGTGGTGTCCTCCTGTTTGTTGGTCCACAGTTGCCAGCAGGGCCTTGTGCTCCCCACAGCAGTAGCCAGTGTCAGCCATCTTGTGAGTCCTTCTCCACTTCCTGTGATGTGAGCATGGTTCAGGGTGGTGTTGATGGGACAGTTGTGGGGGTGACCAATATCAGTGACTACGACTTCCATCATGCTATTGCCTCCACCCCCCTTCCCAGCATGCCCATGCTTCCTTCCTTTTGACTCTGCTTCCCTGTGGGGTAGGCTGGCTGTGCTGACAGGATGGCTGGGAGTGTTGTCCTGGCAGTTGTTTGGCTAGAAGTCCCAAGAGTGTCCCTGTGCTTCACACAACATAACCCAGGGTTGTGGTTCTTTGTGGGATCTTGTGTTAGGATGGGGGTTATTGCATTCTACCAGGTGGGTTCTGTGGAGTTTGTGTTGGGGGGTGTGTGAGGGGAGGTGCTTGTGACTATGGTCAGTGCTGCAAGTCCCCCTTCCCACCCAGCTAGCCAGATATCCCACCATGGAAAGTGCTTGCATTGCAGGGAGTGTAAGTTGTCTCTCAGGATGTCAGTCAGTGGTGTCCTGCTGTTTGTTGGTGCACAGTTGCCAGCAGGGCCTTGTGCTCCCCACAGCAGTAGCCAGTGTCAGCCATCTTGTGAGTCCTTCTCCACTTCCTGTGATGTGAGCATGGTTCAGGGTGGTGTTGATGGGACAGTTGTGGGGGTGACCAATATCAGTGACTACGACTCCCATCATGCTATTGCCTCCACCCCCTTCCCAGCATGCCCATGCTTCCTTCCTTTTGACTCTGCTTCCCTGTGGGGTGGGCTGGCTGTGCTGACAGGATGGCTGGGAGTGTTGTCCTGGCAGTTGTTTGGCTAGAAGTCCCAAGAGTGTCCCTGTGCTTCACACAACATAACCCAGGGTGGTGGTTCTTTGTGGGATCTTGTGTTAGGATGGGGGGCATTGCATTCTACCAGGTGGGTTCTGTGGAGTTTGTGTTGGGGGGTGTGTGAGGGGAGGTGCTTGTGACTATGGTCAGTGCTGCAAGTCCCCCTTCCCACCCAGCTAGCCAGATATCCCACCATGGAACGTGCTTGCATTGCAGGGAGTGTAAGTTGTCTCTCAGGATGTCAGTCAGTGGTGTCCTGCTGTTGGTTGTTGCACAGTTGCCAGCAGGGCCTTGTGCTCCCCACAGCAGTAGCCAGTGTCAGCCATCTTGTGAGTCCTTCTCCACTCCCTGTGATGTGCGCATGGTTCATGGTGGTGTTGATGGGACAGTTGTGGGGGGGGCAATATGTGTGACTGCGACTCCCATGATGCTATTGGCTACACTGACTTGGCCAGCATACACAGAATTCCTTCCTTTGAGTGGTCTTCACTGTGTGTTGGTGTTGTTGTGGTGGCTACATGTCTGGATGTGTTTGTTAGTTCTATTTGTGCCACTGCCTAGCTGTAGTTGTAGTTGTGTTTGTAAATGTGTTGGCACAGTTGGATGTGACTTTTTGGATGGCATGTGTTGTGTTTATCTGACTGACATACACATTTTGGGATGATTCTGTTCTGGTTGCTGTGTAATTGCTATGAGTGCATGGTTTGACTCCTCCCTTGACAGTGATGTGTGTGTTTTGTGGCAGTATATTGTGTACATTTGTTGTGTACTCACCAGGCTCTGGGATGTCCTCTAGTCCATATACGCTCACTGGCGGAAGGATGGCCCGCACCTTCTCCTCCCAGGGCCTGAGGTATATTGGCTTGGCAGGAGGGCCACTGCCGGTGTATTGGCTGGCGATGTAGTCTTTCTTCAGCATGTCCCGTACCCTCCTGCGCACGTCATACCACCTGTTCTGGATGTCGGTCTTTGTGCGCCGACATGGTGATTGTGCGTTCACCCTGTTGATGATCCTCTCCCACATCTTGGTTTTCTGCGACATGGGGGTCTGTTGGACCAGTGTGCCAAACAGCTGTGGCTCCACCCTGAGGATCTCGTCTACCATGACTTCCAATTCACTATCTAGGAACTTGGGATTCTTCTTGGGGGGCATGGTGATGGGTGGTGATGGTGGGTGATGTGTGTGTTGGTGTGCAGGTGAGGGTGTGTGTTTTGCTGGGTGTATGTGAGGTAGGTATTTGTTGGTGTGCTGATGGTGTGTGGCTTGTGTGAGGGATGAGCTGTGGGTGTGTGGTTGCTTTCTCTTGGGTGCTGGCAGTGGAATGGCATTTGCAAAGGCTCATGGTTGTGATTTGTGTCCTTTATATAGGTGGAGTTGTGGGTGTGTCTTTGTTCTCTGTCCCCACCCCCCCCCAGTATTTATTGGCTTGGTAATTGCTTGTTTGGCCTTTTTTGGGGTGATTTTTCCTTTGTGCTGTTTGTGCATGTTGGAAACGTTCTTGTGACCGAGTCGGACCCTGCATTAGTCTCGTACGGTGTTCTCCGTTTCGTTCACGCTGTGTTTGTGCAGTTTTCTATGCTGCGTACGCGTCGGTCGCGGTGTTTTGTGTTGCTTCGGCTCGGTTTTGTATGCGTGTCGGTCGTACGGCTTGGCCTCCATCCGACTCGCTCGTGGTTTTCGCGCCTTGCATCGTACTTTGCGGTTTGGAGTTCGCGTGTACGTTTCGGTCGGATTTGTTCCGGGTGCGTGTCGGTCGGTTGGATTCGCGTGTTTTTCCGGCCGGATTGCTGTTTTCCGTGCGGCTCGGTCGGTCGACTTGGTTTAGGTACGTGTCGGTCGGATTTTTCGCGCCTTGCATCGTACTTGGCGTGTCGTGCGCCACGGGTACGTGTCGGTCGGTATTATTTCCGGATCCGAGTCGGTCGGTGCTTTTTCCGGCCCAAATCGGAATCGACCCCAGAGTCTTGATACCAACCAGATGCTAACACAGATCTGGAAAGTATAAGTGACTATGAAAAGTGATGAGGCATCAAAGAATCTACCTTTAGGGATAGGCTTCACTGGCTGGGACCACCTTTGATATTTTTCCAGATGTTCATTGAGGCCTAATCCCTATTGAAAGGATTTTACAATGTGCCAATAAGCAGTGTTTCTCTCTGTTGTCCCATTCCCCTTTCCTCTGGGCCACTTCTAACATACATGTTGTTAGCCTTTGGTTTGCAGTGGGTTCAGGGAAATGTGGGAGTGTACAACGCTCCTTTTGAATCTATATCGCAAACTAATGCATCTTGAGACCATAGTGCGGACATGGTAATGAATGGTAAGGAATTTAAAGAATATAGATTTAGGGAGGTTTCTAAATTTCAACCATGGAGTTGCTTCCCTCACTTTGTGGGTATTACTGAGTTTAGGGAGTGGTCGTATAATGGTGATAAAGAGACATAAACAGTAGTGGATACCAGAAATCAGTAAAATGCACAAAGGTGGTATTTTTACACCTTTAAACACTTGTGCTAGTACTTCCAAGATCAAAATAGAAAAATATGGAAAGTTATGGAATAATACATGCAAAGCAAACAGAAATATTCATTGTTCCCTTAGTTCCTAATTTATGGTGGTAAATCTATAAATTAGGTTCAAAAACATAGGATGCAACCGCTGCAAATATTATTTGCACCATGGACTTTAACACAAACTTTGTGCAATATTTTAATTTAGACCCTAAAGATATACCATAATCATACAAGTACTCATTTCACCCTACTGAGGTATTTAGAATAACAGATACCTTTAGGAAATCAAAGAAATAACTTGATAGCACAGCAGAATGTTTGTGTGTCTTGTTTCCTTTTCCATTATATTAAAGTATATTGGGCCCAAAATAACCTGCATGCCATTTGACTAGTATTCACTATAAACCCACTAACATTACCAAAGAAAGTGTTCAAACCCCTATGCTAGGATCACGTGAACTATAACACTTCATTAGTGCAGACTGCAGAACCTCTGACATGACTCAGGTCCTCATATAGTTGATTGGTGAGGTATTTCCCCACACACATTTCTCCAGGGTTTATTTGGTAAAAAACCTATGTAAAAAAAAAAACCACCAGAATGAATTTGGGGCTTTACATTAAAGAACTAATTTGCTTCCTAAAGAACATTATCATCTCATTTCTAATGATGCCCTAAGTAGAACTCTGTGGACCGCCTCCCTAGCGTCCTCATTACCATTTCACAAGCAGGATTTCCTAACAGAGAACAGTACGTGTTCTTAATGGACATCTGGACTATTTCAGTTAATGGAGAGACATCTAGAACAATACTCAGGGCCACTGGAATTATGTGGCAGGGGTGGACAAAATTATGTGGCAGGGTTGACTAAATTATATGGCAAGAAAAGGCAAATTAGGCGGCATAATGCTGCACATTTTGTGATAGTATTACTTCATTATTTAGTCATTTTTACACATAGTAAGACTATCTAGGCAAATATTTCTTCTTGTTACTACCAATGTAACACCCTAATACAGCAATAACCATTTGAAAGCTGACCAGTCAACTTTTATGAAGGGCTTCCCACTACGAGGGGACAAGCGTTGCTACGATTTAGTAACGTTTGGTCCGTTTGAGCTAGAAACAATTTTTTTTGTTAAAATCTGCAAATAATGCAGCAGATGATAGATTATGTGGTAAACACGGCAAATCTATAGTGGCCCTGTCAATACGGCATACATATACTTTCCCAGACATTAAATGAATCACAGATTTATGCAACCTTAATTGTAGCAGTCCTATTTTAGAACAAAAGGGAGACAAACGTTTTTTACTATTTAGCCTTTCCAATCATAAAGCATGAGGAGGCATCGCCATCGCTCACAAGACCAATTTGCGGCTGAGCACCTATTCCGATGGCCCACAGACCTAATGGAGCACCTCCATTTCAAGATCCAGACCAACCCGTCCTCCACCCTCCAAGGCACCCTCATCTACAGATCCCCTGGACCCTGCGCTCCTTTCTCTGACTCCATCACAGACATCATCACACCGCATGCCATCACCTCCATCGACTTCAAGCTACTAGGAGACCTCAACTTCCACCTCGACAACCGCTTGGACCCCAACTCTGCTGCCCTCCTGGACAACCTCCACACCGTCGGACTCAAGCAACCCGAACCAACGCACTCAGCTGGGCACATCCTCAATCCCATTTTCACAGCCGGGAACTCCGTCACCTTCAGCCACACCTCTGACCTCCCATGGACAGACCACCGCTGTGTTCACTTCACCTTCAAATCCAACATCCCCCGCAAACGCCCGCATCAGCTCCAACGCAGGAACAGGAACAAGATCTCCGACGACCAGCTCGCCACCGCCCTCAGCAGCTCTGCTCCCACCACCACAGACGATGACCCCACCACCGCCGACCGCACGCTACACAACTGGATCAGCAACTGTGCCAACACCATTGCCGCCCTCAAACAAACTATCCAGCCCCATGCCAAGAAAGCCAGCTGTTTTTGCACTGAACTACGAGACTCTAGACGCACCTGCAGATGACTCGAAAAACTGTGGATGAACTCCAAAACCAAGACTGACCTCGACAACTTCAAAATAGCTACCGCGGCCCACCACAAGCTCATCAGACTCTCCAGGAAGGAAGCACTTCAGGACAGAATCGCCACCAACGCTCACAATAGCATGGAACTCTTCGGCATCATCAAAGAGTTCGCCCAACCCAACAGCGAGTCCACAGACATCACTCCCTCCCAGGACCTCTGCGACAGACTCAGCGCTTTCTTCCATCACAAAATCAAGACCATCTATGACAACTTCGACGTCAACAACCCCCATGAGGAACCCCCTCCCACTGCTCCCAGCAGCACGCAACCGACACTTAACAGCTGGACCGCCCTCAGCATCGAAGACACTCTGAGGATAATGAAGACCACCCACTCCGGGGCCCTCACGGACCCCTGCCCCCACATCATCTACTACAAAGTCACAGACATCATCGCCCCCAAATTTCAACGCATCATCAACCGCTCCTTCGAGACCGCCTCCTTCCCCGACGACCCGAAACACGCCAAGATCAACCCTCTCCTGAAAAAACCTTCAGCGGACCCCACCGACCTCGAGAATTTCAGACCGATCTCCCTACTCCCTAATCTGGCCAAAGTCATGGAAAAAGCAGTCAAAAGCCAACTCGCCGCCTTCATCGAAGAGAACAACATCCTCGACCCCTCCCAATCAGGCTTCAGGAAAAACCACAGCACCCAAACCACACTCCTCGTAGCAACAGACGACATCCGCGCCCTCCTCTACAGAGGAGAGACTGTGGCCCTAATCCTCCTCGACCTCTCCACGGCCTTCAACACTGTCTCGCTCCGCACCTTAGCCCGCAGACTCCACGACACAGGAATCCAGAACAAGGCCCTTGACTTGATCCTCTCTTTCCTCTCCGGCAGAACGCAACGAGTCAGTCTCCCTCCATTCCTCTCAGAACCGACTCCAACCACCTGCGGAGTCCCACAGGGATCCTCCATTAGCCCGACCCTGTTCAACATCTACATGGCCCTGCTTGCAGCCATCGTCAGAGCACACGGACTCAACATCACATCATACGCAGATGACACCCAACTCATCCTCTCCCTATCCAACTAACCCAACACCGCTAAACTCAACTTTCAAGATGGAATGGAAGCCGTCGCCAGATGGATGAAGAGCAGCTGCCTTCAATTCAACACGGACAAAACAGAGATACTCATTATGGGCCCACACCCTGATGCCTGGAACGACACCTCGTGGCCCCCTGCCCTCGGGGACCCCCCCCCACGGACCATGCACGCAACCTCAGGATCATCCTGGACTCCGAACTCAAAATGGACCGCCAGGTCAACGCCATCACCTCCTCCTGCTACCACACCCTCCGCCTACTCCGCAAAACTTTCAAGTGTCCCCCCCGAACACAGGAAAAAGATCACGCACGCCCTCATCAGCAGCAGACTGGACTTCGGCAACGCACTCGACGTCGGGATCAACAAGAACCTCACCCGTAAACTCCAGAAGATCCAGAACGCCGCCGCCAGACTAGTCCTCAACCTACCACAACACTGCCATGGTAAACATCAGTCACCCTGCATCCGTCACCCCGCATGTTGTCACAACGCGGTTGTTACAACGTCCGTGTTGTAACAACGCAATTCCATTACCGCGCAAGTCGTTACAACGACTTGCGGAGGGGGGAGAAGGTGTTGGATTTAAAATCCAACACCTTCCCTACTGTCCGCACAGACTGGAGTTGGAATAGTAAATTATACTATTCCAACATCCAGCGCCCCCCTCCGCAAGTCGTTGTAACAACTTGCGGGGTAATGGTATTGCGTTGTTACAACGCGGTCGTTGTAACGACCGCGTTGTAACAACATGCGGGGTGAGGGAAAGCGGGAAAAGGAGGCATATTCCACTGCCACATCAGCCAACACCTACGGACCCTACATTGGCTCCCCGTCGAGAAGAGAATCACCTTCAAGCTTCTCAGCCACGCACACAAGGCCCTACTCAACGCCGGAACCGCCAACCTGAACCACCGCCTCGTGTTCCACGCACCCCAGTGCTCTCTCCGCTCAGCTCTCCCTCGCAACTGTACCTCGGATCAAGAAAAGCAGAACAGGGGGGGTGCTCCTTCTCCCTCCTCGCGGCCAAGGCATGGAACTCCCTCCCTCTCAACCTCCGACAGGCTACATCGCTCCCCAAGTTCCTAAAGGACCTCAAGACCTGGCTCTTCGATGGTACGCAGTGTACTTGTAGGATCTGCGGAACTCCCCCCTGCCCTCCTCTCCCTCAGCGCCTTGAGACCCGTTCCGGGTGAGTAGCCTGCGCTATACAAACCCCCAGATTGATTGATTGATTAAGTGACCTGACAGTCCACCAAAAGCCATTGCTGGACTAGGGCAAAAAATAGGCCCTGCCACCAAGATAAAGTGGCCCCCATTAGCAAATCAGGTAGCTAAAATGTGCAAATTGGGGCCATTTTGAAGGTGTAAAGACACGCTGCAAAAGTGTTTTGCAAGGTATGAGATACTGCATGTATTTGTGCTTTCTGCATGCAACGATTGTGGTAAAACCAGGGAAATCAACAGAAAAACAGGCCCACCAGATCATACCCTGGCCCACAAACAGCAAATAAACGGCCCAAACACTCACTTGTAACAGCAGCCCTTCTGGCACTACCAGATTGCCCTATCAGCCAGTGCGACCCTGTTCTTAGCAGAGACCATCATACTGCGCTCTGTGTGACATTCTCCTTCTGCTGCTGTTCTTGCTATGTTAAGCAAATTATTGGCGGTGAATTCTTTCCTTAAAGTTGTCTAATTTAGGCTGGGCGCAATATACTTGTGAGACCCTCGCCCCAATTAACATGGACGTTCAGCCTCAGCCTAAAATATAATTGCAGGTCAGTTTATGAGGGTTTATGGGCGGTGTATCCCTTTCACTGAGTGCAAAATCGTGGTACAGCTTCAGCCAGGAAAGGAGGAACACTTGTTTAGTTACAAAGTTACCTCTGGATAGAAATGTTATGTATGTGATATTTTAATATGCGATTCTAACTTCAAAGTTTTATTGTGCAACTGTAAAACCTCTATGCGAGGACAGACAGCATTTCTGTTTGAAAGCAAAGCCTTAGTTAGTCCTTTCCTGACTGCTAATCCAAACCACAACTCATGCAGTTTCTCTCTAGAAAGGTGTGTGCATAGGAAAAAGGGCCATCCCCCAGTCTGGAACTAACCAATTTCAAGAGCTTACAGAGCACTGGTCTCCGGTGAGGTTAATGGCCCTCTTGTTATGCATGAAAGTGGAATTTGCACATCTTTGATGGTCCATCTTGTAGCAATGTCTTGAGTCTCTTTCCAATGCAGATAATAGCAACATCCCCAATGGGTGAATTCAGGGAACAACATTTATCTACGTAATGCAAGAAAAAGCTTAAATACTTAAATGTGATTTAAGCCTGGTGGATTCAGTGAGGATCCTTTTTAGGTCTCGCCTGAGCCAGCGCATGCGCTGCTCTGGCGAGAGTTTTAGTAAGCGGGTTTTGGAAGTGCAAACAGCAGTTTGCTGGCGACCAGCTTGCGTTCACGTGAGCGTGCACGCGCGATCAGGCGCCATATGGCTTCCCTTGCCATCTGGCTTCGTCGCGATTACTTTCACGGCCGCGCGGCCGTGTCAGTTTCACGGCCACGCGGACATTGCTTGTTTCTTTTTGCGCACGCGCACACAACTCGCGGCCGCACGTCTTCCTTGTTCATTTTAGGCTCACCACTTCTGTTTCCCAAACTTTGAGTCCGCTACCTTCGAAAACTGCTTTTTATCACGCCTCTCACCAACCAGCGCGTGCCCTGCGGCTGACGAGTCCCCTTCCTTAACGCAGAGCACATATGCCGCCTCCCCAGGCGCACATGGCGGCAGCTGTGAAGCCCGACGTGAACCGCGAACACCTCCCCCACGCCTCTGAAGAATGCCAGGCCCGCTCTCGGTATCCAAACACGGGACTCCCTCTTGGCAGCCCGCAGCGGCGCTGGGACGCCTCCAAGGTTCACATTCAAGTCAGTGTGTAATAGCAGATAACATGGGTAGTGCGCTGCCAACACCGACCGCTTCCTTGGCCCGGGGGACTGGCAGCTGAGAGTGATGAAGGCTGCACTTTGTAAAGAGGATTCGCATTGATACGATGTGACCTGGAGTTTCTTACGCCCCATAGCACTCAAAAGGTACAAATCCCTATTGCTACTTTTTAAAAATAATCACATTTTCTAGCAAGTTTGTGACTTTCTGTTAAGTTTTTCTGTATGCCTATTAGATCAGGTGAAATAAACACCCCTTTAACGTAAAAGGGCTGATTTATCATGCCTATGCGTGTCTATGTACAAACTATATTTAACTTTATATCTCACACTTGTTACCTCAATTTAAAATATTTAAAGTAGGTCCAGAAGAGCCGAATCTATTCCAGATTTTTATGACAACCACCGAGAATGAGCTCTATTTGGAAGGTTGCACGGTGGCGCCAATTTCCCTGATGCCGCCCATTCAGGTTAGAGGCAAGGTGTAGTTGGAGAAGTGCCAGCAGCCGAGGAACCACGGATTTCACGGGATGCAAAGTAAATACGCCAGCAGTAGTGCTGGAACCGCTGTTACCCAACATGGCCCTGGGGGAGCTGTGGCTGGTTAAAGAGAAGCCACAGAAGCCTAGTTTTCGCCAAAGCTAGCAGGTGCCTCCTCTCAACCATCGGAGGCAGGAAGTCCTGCAGCCATTGTCCCTCCGGGAGCCATTCACCCCACTGCGGCCCTGCACAGCAGCTCTGCAGGATTTGTGTTCCAATGAACTATATGGATCGGGGAAAGGACAGGGAGGAAGGAAAAAAAAAAAGAAGACATTTTAAACCTTAGGTGACCGCTTCAACATCCACTGAGAGGGAAGACGTGGAGGACCTATTTGAGGGACTGTAATTGTCTGGAAGGGAGTAGACCATGTACACTCGGCTGAGTGAAAAAATAGTTGGTGCAACTGTGCATAACACCGAGGAGATGGAAACGGAAGTAGGATGTTAAGTGCACACTGGGGTCTAGAGGACAGGGTCAAGGTGCTGGGTGGGTATAACGTGTAGATGAAGTACAGGAGGTGTAGTCTTCCAAGAAAAACGATGTGGCAGCTAATAATCCATCATGTAAAAGTGCATGCCATTTGATACGGTCATGCTGGTAGCCTAATCAGTCTATAATGCAAAGCAGCCTTCCTGCCCCTGCCCAAGGAATTCTGGGGAGAAACAGATAGGGTTCTGCACACTGCATCCTCCATGCCACTCAAAGGTGAGCTCCGGCAAATGACAGGCTGCAGCCAGGTATTTAGGTTGAAGTCTGCATCTAAATGTAGGCATTAAGAGCTATTTAAAAATAAAGTGTTTTGCCTTACCAAGCAAGATGAAACAAAGCAGTAGTACTACAAAGAAACCTATGTAACAAAATACACATTTTAAAGATCTCCTATATAGCACCATAACGAAGAAAATACTGCTGTTTGAAACTGTATTAAATAATCAACACCCCCCCCCCCCCCAACGCAAAAGGGGGAAATGTCAAATGTTTGGTGGAAAAGAATCCAATTCAACTCCATTTTAATGGCCCCGTCCACTCTTTGTGCTCCACCACCCTTTACAGAAACTGTGCAGGTTTGGATTTCTATTAAATTCAGAGAACCTTGTGTTGTCCAAAATAAGGCAGTAGTCAAAGCAATCAATCGATGACTCTTCTTTAGAAAATCCTTCTGCATCTCATCATTGATTACCAGGTAGTGTTAACGGGAGCTTTGGTGACGAAACACCTTAACTCTTGTAATATCTATAGTGGGCGCTAAAAAAAAAAAAAAACACACACCAACATGTCACAAAAACTGCAAAATCTGACAGCTACATTATGCAAACATATGAATTAAACTGTAAAAGCTCCCCAGTGGCTCCTAGAGAGCACCAATACACTTTTAAAGTACCCTGTACAGTTCACAATGCCAACTGGCAACAAGCATTGGCATAGCCAATAGGTCTCGCCTTTGGGACATTATAAGTAAGGCTCCCGGTTTTCCGTTTAAACAGATTTTTACATATAAATACAGACGGAAAAATATTTTTCTTCCGTCTGTATTTATAAATAGAAACGGAAAAATGGGACCAAATCGGATTCTCGGATTCTGAGAATTGTTTGGCAATCCGTGCTCCAGCCCATGGTTGCCTCGCCCCTCCTCCTGATTGCAGTGTATGCCTGGCCACTTTAACACCTGCTGGGCTATTAATCTTTGGTAGGCGCGGGAAAATGAGTGTGAACCAAAAAGGTCAGAAAGACCGGCGGCATAAACACATTAGGGCAGCGTTCCTTTATTACAAAGCTCAAGCTTTCACAAATCTCCGCACCCTTCAGCTTCAACTTCATTCTTTAAACTGTACCATTTATAAAAGGCGATTGATTCACATTATCCTTTACTAAAATAATGATAAAAAAGAATCTTAAATAAAAAGTACAATAACTCTAAAACAAAAAAGAAAAACGTATCGTGTCAACTGGAACTGAGCAAGGGTTCAGAGGGGGTCTGAAACTCCCAGCCTCGGTAACCTGAAGTATTTCACTTTGGCCGAGATCTCAGAAACTATGATTATTCTACTCTACAAATGTGTTTTACATTAGCGAAAGACTTAGTTTAAAAAAATGTGAATTAAAAGCTGCCAGCTCACGTGGGTGTTGTTGGATATTTTAGGCCTCAGAAATGTGAGGGAAATAGTGCCCGGCAGGACTAATGCAAGGGCCTTTATTTCTGAAATGAGAGCTTGCTGCTTCAGAGGAGGTCGTTTGCTCTCTCAGCTGTGGATAGTCAACACGCACCACAGAGCATGCTGCAGGGAGGAGCATGTAACTGACAATAAGGAGAACGAGGCATCCAATATCTCTAATTTATCACGAAAGTAGACAGCTCTTTCATGCCGTCTTTGGCCAGGTCACTGAAAGTGCTCAGGTGCACTCGTCTAAATTCCAATTGTGTTTACATCTAATAATCATGGCTAGAGACAGTGTTTTCAATATTGTAACACAGCAGCAGCTCACTGAGATTACTGCAAGTAATCTCTGTGACACCACTGTGACTTGTATTACAATGGCAAAGTTTTCAGATGACTGTATTGTATTTACTTAATTTGGCGCATATAAACATATAACTAAACCTATAACAACCATGTGCACTGTCTATTTAAATAAATGTGGAAAAATACTAGCTGCAACGTCTTTTGTTGCTTGCGACAAAAATAAATGCGGATATATACAGATAAAATAACCTAAAAATAAATATGGATAAATACAGACGGAAATGTTAAAAAAATAAATACCATAAAACCGGGAGCCCTAATTATAAGTGTTTAGCCATGCAACAGTTGATGTTGCACCAAGGATATTGTGCTGCAGAATTAAATACTTGTAAGGTCCCAAAGGCGAGACCTATTGGCTATGCCAATGCTTCTTTATTAGGAATTTGTTTCGTTTTTATGTTTATAGCACATGCACTATTCTCAAAGTAATCCAAATAGCACTAACTTTGAGACCAGTGTTAATAGTTTCCCAGAGCCTGGTCAAGGCACTCAGAATTAAAAAAAAAAAAAATCCAACACATGACCTCTTTCAAGGTCCATTGTATTGATTTGAAGTTCCTCGGTCCATTAGTTATTCACACACATAATATAAAATTTACAACACTGTTCAGGGGGGCTAATTTGTATACGATAGGCTGGATTTCAGAGTACGTGTATTGTGAGCACTTGGTAAACCCGATTATGAAGACAAGTTTTAAGCAACTAAAATGAACTGAATAAAAGCGGCACACAGTGTACTACAGGTGTGTACATGTATTTATTCACACTGTTTGTTTTCTGCTGAGTGCAACAAAGCACTTGTATTGGGTAACCCATTTTAATTGGGAGGTATAAAGCAGAGCATTAATAAAGCAGTGTTCATGACGCTTAAATTATATGTTATTAGATTGATACTAAGTTACCAGAAAGTTGGCAATAGTTCAGCAAATATGTTATAATTAATGCATTTTCTTGCAGTTTAGGCAACCTCACCTTCAGGCGCAGGGTCTCAACTGTTCACATAGTGCAGAAATTATTAAAGCTGGAGTTTAACTTAACTTTGCACCTCTTTTATAAATACGATTTTAATTCTAAACAGTGTAAAGGCATCTTGGTGGTTATGTCCCTGTGAATGAATACACTGCGCCCTCTGTGTTACCACCATTCACTTCCCAGGATTGAAAATTCTGAGTGATCACTTCTCCTTGAAGCCTTTCTTTTGGGGGGAATGCCGGAAAACACAGTGCTGCCCTGGGGGATGGGACGTCTGCTGATCACTATAGATATGCTAATGCCACCCTTTATCTGAGGTGTGCGCGCCGTAGCAGGAGAAAGGCTCTCTAAAGCAGCCGCTGCCAGGTTACGAGCTCTGACTTTGTTATAGATCAGTGTTTCCTCCTGTGATGGAAGCACAGCCACACCTCGGCTACCTGCTCTCAAACTCACTAACTAACATGAAGAGAAACAGACGATTTCAAACAGAGCCTTGTGTGCGCTCACACGACACCAGCAAAGCGTTCAGTTGTACTTTTTTTTGTCATAAATCTATCAATCGCATTAATCACATTTGCGCACTCACTAGACACTTACAGAATGGCAATACACACATGTTTACTTATGCAATATATTTCAAAAATTGAATCTAAACACTTGGTAAAAAGGCTTTCAACTCTTGCAGTTTTACTCTGTTGCATATTATACCTCTACGACTTTAATAGTTAGCATCCTATCATTAATAAATTGTATTTAAACTGGACTAGGGGCGAATGTCTGCTGTTTTTCATAAAGTTCAGCAGATTCTCAAGTGCGCTTAAAATTGTTTCAACAGGGTTCAGCTGTTATCAATTTAGTATTTTTAAATTCTTCACCTTCAGCGTTTAATATTCACTTACTGTTACAAAACGACTTTCATCTAAATAACTAATTCATAGTACTAAAACAAACGAAAAATGGTTTGTATTATATTCCGATTGGTATAGTCAAGGAAAGTTCAGATCTGGCAAACGAATGTATTCTTAACAAGTGAGATACCCTGAATTATTAATGTGTTTGTCTATTGAACAATATTAATTACAATTGAGTAATTTGTCTTGTTCAGCTCTGTATCGATGGTATTAAATCGTAAGTGGATTTATATCGCGTTTACTACTTGGAAGAGGTGTTGAGGAACACATCAAGTAGATTCAATATCACTCTACAGGGGCATAACACAAGTACCAGCAGCCACCATGGCACAGAGGAGCCCACGCCCTTTTGGGGGCCCCATCAACTGTTCAGGGGGCCCTCATTCTTGCCAAGGTCAACAATATCAACAAGATTTGGGAGACTTATGGGCCTCTCCTTACATTCTGCGGTTGGGGGGCATCATTTTGCTGTACACAACTGTCACCCTAGACTTTATTTTCAAGTAACCATTATCTGAAATAGTAATGAAAACCTTTCACACCCCTAAGCAGCCCAAAATGCACTTGTGTGATGAAATATCAATGTATGTTGATTAGAACAAGGATCTGGTTCAGTAGATATACAAAATATGATTCATATAAATTTAGCAAATATAAAAATATGTTAATAGGAAGTTTTTCAACCACAACCCACTAGGCCCAGCTTTAATAAAGGATTGTGCTGGTGCTCGCGGTGTGCAAAGCAGTGCAAACTGTAGCAACAATCAAGCACTATAACCTATTTTGCGCCAGAAGTTCAAACTCTCACAACACAATAATCCTTTTATGTCAACCCATAGGTAATATAGTCTAAGGGATATTAGAATATCAATAATAGATAATAGAATATTGCACAAATCATAGGTTTTTGTGCAGAGCCTAATCTGACTTTGCCCCCAAGAGACTCCAGGCAAAGGCAAGGGGTCAAAAAGTATATCATCTAATATACTTACGTGTAGTGTGTGTTTTACACTAAAGCACCCATGTTACACAATTGGCCCTTATGCAGTTGTCTACACATTGGAATTTCCACTGAAGTCTTACCTTTGCACATTGCACAAGGCTGAGCACCATCGTAATGTCCATTTTTAGCATAAGCACCTTCAAAGACATCGGTGGGCAACTGTTTCTAAATCTGGGATGCGCTATTTTCTGTCCTTTGGCCAGCACAGCACTCTGTTACATGAAGGATAGGAAATGTGGATCTTATTGTGCCCAGTCTATATGTGTACAAATTAATGTCTGAAATTAAGGTATAATGTGCTGCAGTAGGGTTTCTGTGGGATGGGACCTAGTAACAGACAAGCTAGACACAAGGCACATTAAACTTTCAGTACAATGTGCTAAAATTCAGCCCCAATGGTACTAGACTTACTATTTGGGGCGTCCAAGATGGTACAAGCATTACAATGTAACAATAGGCATTAATAACTATAGGTTATTTGCAAAAAATAATCAGATTAGTTTATATTGCATTGCAGTGCTATGCATATGCACCTCATTCTTAAACTGCAGATAAGGTCAAACAGAAATAGTGAAGTATTCTGGGATTAAAAACTGACCTAAATTGCTTTTAGAAATGGTTATAAAGCCACCAACAATTTCAGATACAAAAAGCCTCAATTCATTAGTTTCATGTAAATAAAAATTTTGTTTAATAAATAGAGAAAAAAATTATTTGCATGAATAATATTTGGATAAAGAGAAATTTATGCAGCTTTTCCTTCAAAATGTATGTCCTTTCTGCTGCTAGTGTGTTTCTGGTGAGCAAAGTGTGTTTAAATGCAAAGTGTGTTTAAGACTGCAGTACCACCTCCTGTCTCCGGGGGCAGAGCGGAGCAAAAATATAAACACACTTGATGAAACACAGGTCCCCACAAGCCAATTTGTTTTTTGAAAGCTGTAAAAATTGACATGGATGTTCCTGAAGTCCTTTTATATCATTTAGAAGACAGTGCCTTGTGGGGACCTGGGTTCAGGTCCCCACAGCGTGAGTGTGTTATCACACCCAAGTCCCCACAAGGATAGTGTCTGTCTGTGTGAGAGAGTGTCTGTCTGTCTGTGTGTGTCTCTCTCTCTCTCTCTCTCTCTCTCTCTCTCTCTCTCTCTCTCTCTCTCTCTCTCTCTCTCTCTCTCTCTCTCTCTCTCTCTCTCTCTCTCTCTCTCTCTCTCTCTCTCTCTCTCTCTCTCTCTCTCTCTCTCTCTCTCTCCCTCTCTCTCTCTCTCTCTGTCTCTCTCTCTCTCTCTCTCTCTCTCTCTCTCCCTCTCTCTCTCTCTCTCTCTCCCTCTCTCCCCCTCCCCCCCCCTCCCCTGTGGGGACTAACCTTTCCCAATGTTTTAAAAACATACCAATGACAGAAAAATAGTAAGAAAAAATTCATTATATAGGATCCTGCTTCAAATCTGCAAATATATTGCTATTTATTCGCGCGCACAGAACCATCTTTGTGGGGACTTGAACATGCGTTACCATCCTTGTGGGGACTTACTCAATTATCATTTCTGATTGAATACATTCACAAACAAATGGCTAAATGTTGTTTTTCTGTGCTTCATGATAGTGTCAGCATATATGAATGCCTCTGTGTCCTATGAGCATCCAGCAAATAGATTTTGATGATAATGCATTTCTCAGTAGAATAATATAGTATCTAAAGTCCACGGAAAGGGATTTACAGATATCTAGTCTTTAGCTGAGTTCTCACAAACATTAAGGGATAAGAAAACAATGACTAGTTAAATTCCTGTAAAGGCCAAAGAGCATGCAGTGTGGTCAGATGGGAAAACCAAGTTGAGATTACCTTTTTGTTGCATCAACTTCACCATTATCATGGAATAGCTGTACAATAATAGTCCCCAAAGATATGGTGTGCGAAATGTTCTAGAGCTGACAGAGGTAGTGTGCTGTGATAGTCATTTTCAAGCCCCCACAGAGATAGTGCATGATTATATTGATGCCCTGGTTCCCTGTCATTATAGTCATACTCAAATCATCCAAAAGATGGTGTCTGATTATTATAGTCATGCCCAGGTTCCTAGAGATATAGGGTTTGGTCATAGTCATGTTCAAGTACCCCTAGAGATAGTGCACGATGATTGTCATGCTGCAGTTCATGAAGAAACAGTGTGTTATTACAGTAATTCACAGGTCCCCACAGAGACAGTGTGTGATTAGTCATGTTCAAGTCCCCGCATAGATAGTGTGTGATTATAATCGTGTTTAAGTCCCCACATAGAGTGTTATGATAGTCATGTTCAAGTGCTCCATAGTGTACAATGATACTTATGCTTATATTCATGCATAAATAGTATGTCATTACAGTTGTGCCCAGGTCCCCACAGATTTAGTATTTAATTATAATCAGTCTCAAGTCCCCATAGAGAAAAAGAGTGTGATTATATTCATATTCTAGTTCCCCTCAGTGATAGTGTATAGTAGTAGTTATGTTCAAGTCCTCACAGAGACAGTGTGTGGTTACAATCCTATTCAAGTCCCCATATAAAAAGTGTTATGATAGTCATGTTCAACTCCCTATATAAAGAGGGTTATGATTAGGGCTCCCGGTTTTATGGTATTTATTTTTTTACCATTTCCGTCTGTATTTATCCATATTTATTTTTTGGTCATTTTATCTGTATTTATCCACATTTATTTTTGTCACAAGCAAATGAAGTTGCTGCAGCTAGTATTTTTTCACATTTATGCGAGAGGGGCTATGGAGAGATTGTAACGACTGCACGCACTTAGAAAGTTACCAAACAAAATTGAAAACACTGGAAAACAGAACATTCTGGGGCAGATTTACAAGCTCTTGCGCACTTTTGCGTCACTTTTCCCATGTTAAAAGTGACGCAAAAGTGGCGCAAGGGGCTTGTAAATCTGCCCCTCTATTTTTTTTAAAAAGTGTGCATTTATTGTACTGACATCTGAGGCAGATTAAGCAGGTATTCTTAAACAGCGCGTTCTAGGAGGAAGGGATGTTGGATACAGCCTCTGTTTTAGCAATGTTTGAAATAGTTGTTTTTGTGATGGCATCAAACACGCACTGTGGTACAAAATCTCTCCTGAAACTTACCTGCAACCTGTTCTAACCCTTTGTGATGCAGAGAGCAAGCGCAGCGTTAATGAGGAAGATTAGAAAAGGAATGAAGAAGGCATGAGAGCATAGGAAATTACTTTTGCAAAGGCAACAACAAAAAAGGAACGAGACTGCGATCCACATCTCTCGATGGAGATAGCTAATTGCACAGAAGCAGCTGGCATTCCACATGTAAACAGTTAAAAAAAAAAATTTAAAAAAATTGTGTTTTCTTTAAACGGGGTCTCCATAATGTTTGTACACTGGCAGTATGTTAATTTCTTAATTCCTCAAAGCCTGCCACCTGCTGTCGAGCACACCACTACCTGCTAACAGGCCTCTCTGCCTTGCCGCCACTGATTGTACTCACAGGCTACCTTATTAGCTCTGACCCCAGCAGGCCCCGCCAGATGATGCCTAAATTTCTATCAGTGAGCCGGCCTCCTAAGTGCTCGCCTATAAGGCATTGCTAGAATGGACACAGTGCTGCTTTAAAGGTCAAGTACTTGCATTTCTTACTGTGTCCCCCACCTCTTTAACATGCAACACCTACCACCACCTGCTGCTTTGTGCTTCTACCTTAGCAGTTCTCTTAAAGGGGCCTAAGTGGTGTCGATTAGTAAGAGGAGCATGGCGAGGTAACCCTGCGCAGGAGTGAGGCTGCGGCGCACAGTTTGTCAGTATTTTCCCGTTTATAAGTTATAAATACAGACAAAAGAAAAATACTTTTCCGTCTGTATTTATCTGTAACAATCCGTTTAAACGGAAAACCGGGAGCCTTAGTTATGATAGAAATATTCAGGTTCCTGGAGAAATTTTGTATTATATAAGTCATGCTCAGATTCCTGCAAAAATGGTCTGTGATTATAGTGATGCTGCGGTGGAGTCACAGATAGTGTGTGATTATAGTCATGCTTAAGTCCTGCAGAGGTATTGTGGGATTATAGTGAAGCACAGGTCCCCACAGAGATAGTGTGTGATAGCACTCATGTTTAATTCCCCACAAAGATAGTGTGCCATGGATTATATTGATGTCCAGGTCCTCACAGAGATAGTGTGTGATTATAACATTACCACTGTCCCGAAAGAGATAGTGTGTGATTATAGGGATGTCCAGGTCCCCACAGAGATAGTGTGTGATTATAGGGATGTCCAGGTCCCCACAGAGATAGTGTGTGATTACAGACATGCCCCGGTCCCCACAGAGATAGTGTGTGATTATACACATGCCCAGGTCCCCACAGAGATGGTGTGTGACTATACTATTATCATGGTCGTTAAAGAGAATGTGTGTGATTATAGACATGCCCAGGTTCTCGCAGAAATGGTGTGTGAATAAAGACATGCCCAGGTTTCCACAGAGATAGTGTGTGATTAAAGATATACCCAGGTCCTCACAAAGACAGTGTGTGATTATAGGGATGTCCAGGTCCCCACAGAGATAGTGTGCGATTATAGACATGCCCTGGTCCCCACAGAGATAGTGTGTGATTATAGATATGTCCATGTCCCCACAGAGATGATGTGTAACTATAGTATTACCATGGTCATCAAAGAGAAGGTGTGTGATTAAAGACATGCCGAGGTCCCCATGGAGATAGTGTGTGATTAAAGATATACCCAGGTCCTCACAGAGATAGTGTGTGGTTACAATCATATTCAAGTCCCCATATAAAAAGTGTTATGATAGTCATGTTCAACTCCCTATATAAAGTGGGTTATGATAGATATATTCAGGTTGCTGGAGAAATGGTGTATTATATATGTCATGGTCAGATCCCTGCAAAAATGGTCTGTTATTATAGTGATGCTGAGGTGGAGTCACAGATAGTGTGTGATTATAGTCATGCTCAAGTCCTGCAGAGGTATTGTGGGATTATATCGAAGCACAGGTCCCCACAGAGATAGTGTGTGATAGCACTCATGTTTAATTTCCCACAAAGACAGTGTGTAATGGATTATATTGATGTCCAGGTACCCACAGAGATAGTGTGTGATTATAGCATTACCACTGTCCCTAAAGAGATAGTGTGTGATTATTGACATGCCCAGGTCCCCACAGAGATAGTGTGTGATAATAGACATGCCCCGGTCCCCACAGAGATTGTGTGTGATTATAGAGATGTCCAGGTCCCCACAGAGATGGTGTGTGACTATAGTATTACCATGGTCGTCAAAGAGAATGTGTGTGATTATAGACAGTATATAGATAGTGTGTGATTATAGGGATGTCCAGGTCCCCACAGAGATAGTGTGTGATAATAGACATGCACCGGTGCCCACAGAGATAGTGTGTGATTATAGAGATGTCCAGGTCCCCACAGAGATGGTGTGTGACTATACTATTACCATTGTCGTCAAAGAGAATGTGTGTGAATATAGATATGCCCAGGTTCCCACAGAGATAGTGTGTGATTAAAGACATGCCCAGGTCCCCACGGAGATAGTGTGTGATTAAAGAAATACCCAGGTCCTCACAGAGATATCGTGTGATTATATTGATGTCCAGGTCCCCACAGAAATAGTGTGTGATTATAAACATGCCCCGGTCCCCACAGAGATAGTGTGTGATTATACACATGCCCAGGTTCCCACAGATATAGTGTGTGATTATAGGGATGTACAAGCCCCCACAGAGATAGAATGTAATTATAGACATGCCAAGGTCCCCACAGAGATAGTGTGTTGTTATGGACAATCCCAGGTCCCCACAGAGATAGTGTGTGATTATAGGTATGCACAGAGAGATTGCACAGAGATAGTGTGCGATTATAGTTATGCTCAAGTCTCCACAGTGATGTGTGTAATGATAGGGATTTTGAAGAACCCATATGGATCATATTAGTCTGGTGGCTTATTAAACTAATGAATCTTCCTGAGGGATATGTGTTTCACCTCTCTCTCACATGTTTGGATTCTCGTGTTTCCACTCAGCCTTTCATACTTGCAAGGTTCATACAATAAGTACCATTTACTTGGATAACAATAAACATATGGTAGTCACCACCAAGATACCCATAGATGTGAATGTGTACTTTATATATACACATGAGCTGATGTGATGTGATGTGATAATCGTGGTACTTAAGCCACCACCAGAGATAGACTGGAATTATCTCATATCTATCAATCCCAATTCAAGCACAGCATTTACTGATTTAAACTGTGTACCTCCAGGAAGGTCCACACTTCCTTAAAACTCAAACTATCTGAATTCTGATTCTCTTTTCTAGCTGCCATCTTATGAAATCTAGTCTCCATCAGGACGATAAAACTGTATTTCTGATTGCAATAAACTCCCCATGCTGATTCATTCTGACCCTTTAGGATTATTACAATTGAGAAATAGATTTAAGAACTGCCACATCTTTATCATTTCTGTCTCTATAGTTCGAGAATGTAATGGTCCTCTCCTCATAAAGCTCTTTTTTCTCTCAAAGTATTTCTTCTACCTGCTCTTGGGGCTCTTTCTAGCTACCCAGGCTCACACTCAATAAATACGTATATATGTTCACAAACCTTGTTTAACAAACTTAAAACATTTACTGTGTTTGGAAGCATGAATTCTGTAAGTGGGTTTCCAGAATGGGGCTAGCTGTCCTTTGTGCAAGAGTAGAGAAAAAACGTCACGTTGGCAGTGGTACATCCACCTTTTTATGGGAAAAGACACATTCTCAAAATGCGCCCAGGTGAAACATGGGAAACTTTCACAAAGTTGAAACATCCATTTGAGAACCAACCTTTAATATTTGGAGTGTAGAATAGAAATTCTTAAACCAGGCTTGCGTTTTTTGTACCAGAGTAGAGAAAGGTAGTTTGGCCGCGTGGTGCAACAGCCTTCTTCATGGAAAAAGGCACCTTCTCAGAAGTGCCCAGTCAACTACAAAAGACTTTCTCAGTGTTTAAGGTCTTATTTGAAGGCCAAATCATATACAAGAGTCTTACAAATTGTATTCCTGAATTGAACTTGTATGCTTCTTGTGTAAGTGTACAGAAAGTTACTTTGGCTGATGTACAGCTGTCTTTTTCATGGGAATATAAACCTCAGAATGCTCCTACCTTAATTACAGGAGTCTTTTGCAATGTTAACAAAAACATTTTTGAGGAGTGAGGCCAAGTGTTGTACATCGGTGTGTGTGGGGTATACAACTAGGCTTCCTAAAATGGGCTGGTGAATCCTTTGTTCAGGAATAGAGGAACATAATTTAATAGTCATGCACTAGCTGTTTTTGTGCGAAAAGAATCCTTAAAATGTGCCCATGTTAAAGATAGGAGTCCTTCACAAAGTTGAAAAACATGTTTTCAGGAGTGGGCATTTTGTACATAGAGTCTTAAACACACATTTTTCAGTTAGGTTTGTGATACCTTTTTACCGGAGTAGAGAAATACACTTATAGTTGTATAACTATACTTTTTATGTGAAAAGGGACATTTTCAAAATGGGCGCATGTTGAATATGGTCAATAAAACACATATTGATTCAAAAATATCATGTGACAAACATGTTGTCAAAAATATCACCTCTGCAAAAATATAGTGGGACAGAATATCAAAAGTAAGAATACAGGTTTTATCATACCATTATACAATACCGTTATGAAGAAAATTGTAATTAATATTCTGTACTTTAATATAGTTGTAATAAACACTGATTTATTTGAATATGTATATACTAATAATATTAGTATAATTGTCTTTTTTTGAATATAGTTTGTAATTTTCATTGTGTAATTTAATTTTTTTAATGTTATTAGTAGTTTGTAATTTAGTAGCAGTTATTTTGTTTGTAGGGGAATATGATGGTAAGTTAAATACATTTTAAATAATTGTTTTTTAATGTTAAGTGATATAAGGTAAATTAAATACTTAATTGTTTCTTATGTAAATGTTTACATTTTTTAATTGTTCTTTCATTTGGGTTTAATTTAGGATTTTTTATTTATATTTTGTATAGTATAATTAGTCATCTATAATTTAGTAGTGTGTTGTACGGTTTGTAGGGGAATAGAGTGAGATATTATTTAAATGAAAATAGTTTTCTTTGTTTTATGTTATATAAATATTTAATTTATAAATTATATAATTATTTCCTTGATTATTTAATATGTAAAATTGTTGTTTTACTTAGACTATGTAAGAAATAATTAATAATATTCATGAACAAGTCCATATTGTATTTATCATTTATTATTTTTATATGTTTCTTTTATGTTAATTGTATTCTTGCTTTATTTATATTTCAATTTATCTTTTTGGTGTTTGTGGTATTTGTTCAGTAGTAGCGAGAGAAGTGAATTCTATGTATGTTTATTTCAATATTTTATTTATTTATACATTTATTTTGTATATTTATAATACATTTTGCATCTTATTTAATTTATCAAATATATATTTTTTAGTTTAAATATGGTTAATCATATTATGTTTTTAGATATATATACATTTTGTACATAGAGTCTTAAACACACATTTTTCAGTTAGGTTTGTGATACCTTTTTACCGGAGTAGAGAAATACACTTATAGTTGTATAACTATACTTTTTATGTGAAAAGGGACATTTTCAAAATGGGCGCATGTTGAATATGGTCAATAAAACACATATTGATTCAAAAATATCATGTGACAAACATGTTGTCAAAAATATCACCTCTGCAAAAATATAGTGGGACAGAATATCAAAAGTAAGAATACAGGTTTTATCATACCATTATACAATATCGTTATGAAGAAAATTGTAATTAATATTCTGTACTTTAATATAGTTGTAATAAACACTGATTTATTTGAATATGTATATACTAATAATATTAGTATAATTGTCTTTTTTTGAATATAGTTTGTAATTTTCATTGTGTAATTTAATTTTTTTAATGTTATTAGTAGTTTGTAATTTAGTAGCAGTTATTTTGTTTGTAGGGGAATATGATGGTAAGTTAAATACATTTTAAATAATTGTTTTTTAATGTTAAGTGATATAAGGTAAATTAAATACTTAATTGTTTCTTATGTAAATGTTTACATTTTTTAATTGTTCTTTCATTTATTTGGGTTTAATTTAGGATTTTTTATTTATATTTTGTATAGTATAATTAGTCATCTATAATTTAGTAGTGTGTTGTACGGTTTGTAGGGGAATAGAGTGAGATATTATTTAAATGAAAATAGTTTTCTTTGTTTTATGTTATATAAATATTTAATTTATAAATTATATAATTATTTCCTTGATTATTTAATATGTAAAATTGTTGTTTTACTTAGACTATGTAAGAAATAATTAATAATATTCATGAACAAGTCCATATTGTATTTATCATTTATTATTTTTATATGTTTCTTTTATGTTAATTGTATTCTTGCTTTATTTATATTTCAATTTATCTTTTTGGTGTTTGTGGTATTTGTTCAGTAGTAGCGAGAGAAGTGAATTCTATGTATGTTTATTTCAATATTTTATTTATTTATACATTTATTTTGTATATTTATAATACATTTTGCATCTTATTTAATTTATCAAATATATATTTTTTAGTTTAAATATGGTTAATCATATTATGTTTTTAGATATATATATTTTTAAATGACTGTGTTGGAATGGTATATGTAACCTTTCTGAAGTCTAACACTTTCCCTACTGTTGCTTAGATTGGAGTGGGAATAGTAAATCTAGCCCAGCCAATTCTAATGCTTTCCTTATTGTTGCTTAATTGGAGTGGGGATGGTAAATCTAACCCTTTCAAAGTCCAACGCTTTCCATACTGTTGCTCAGGATGGAGTGAGAGTAGTAAATCTAACCCCTTTTAAGTCCAATGCTTTTCCTTCTGTTGTATATATTGGGGAGGGAATAGTAAATCTAATGCCTCCGAAGTCCAACACTTTCCAAGCTTTGCGTGCATTGCAGTGGGAACAGTAAAACTAACCTCTCTAAAATTCAACAGTTTTCCTGCTTTTGCTTCGGGTGGAATGGAACAGTAAATTTGACCGCTCAAAAGTGCAACACCTTCCCTACTGTTGCTTAGACTGGAGTGAAAATAGTCAATTGAACCCCTCTGAAGTCCAGCACTTTCCCCAGTGTTACTTAGATTGGAGTGGGAGTAGCAAATCTAACCTGTCAAGAGTCCAACACTTTTGTTACTATTGCTTAGACTGGAGTGAAAATAGTAACGCTAACCCCTCCCTAAATCCAAATTCTTCCCTACGTTTGCCTAGATCAGAGTGAGAATAGTAATTCCAAACATTCTGAAGTCCAATACTTTCCATAGTGTTGCTTAGATTGGAGTGAAATAGTAAATGTAGCCTCTCTGAAGTCCAACATTTTTTCTTGGGTTGCTTAAATAAGAGTGGGAATCGTAAATCTAACCTCTCCGAAATCCAAACATTTCTGTACTGTTGCTTAGATCGAAGGTTAAAGTCCAATATTTTCAATGAGTTTGTTTATGTTGAGTAGGAATAGTAAATGTAACACCTTTCAAGCGCAACACGTTTCATACTTTAATTTTAATTGGAATTGGCTAATTTATTTTTGCTGTTTCTTTTACTTGCTGTTATATGTTTTAAATTATATATATCTTTTTATGTTTATTATTGTTTATTTGAAATGTATATTTTTATATTATTTTTATTTATTTACCTAATTGTGTTATATGTTTTTAATGTTTTCTACAATTATTTTCATTAATGTTAATATTATTCATGTACCTACAAATTATTGCACTTCTTAAAAAAAAAGTTCAGTTCACCCTATACACCTATAAAATATATAGAAATGTCTAAATAAAAATCTCCATCTATTACCACTTAAATAAAGTGGTAATAGATAGTGAACATCAATAAAACCTAATACTTACCTATTAGTAACACCCTAACCCAGAATGCAGTGAAACACAGACCGCAGAAACCAGCAAAACTATGATAAAAATTACATGACTGCTTTTTACCTTTGGTAAACACAGCAATTAGCAAATCACATATTCACTTCAAAGCCCCATGTACTGTTGTATTCCGTGAACATACCACGGTATAACGCGGCACAATATATAAGTTAATTTTTTTAAGTTCTACTTTTAGCGCTACTTACACTATTTACAGATACTACACTATTCCACTTTAGGTCAGTCCATTATACACCACTACACTGTATGCTAATCCTCTATACACCACTCCACTGTACTCCACCCCACTCCACTCTAGGCCTCTAACAAAAATGAACATTTACACATCATGATGTATATTCCTGCCACGTGACATTTACATTCATTCACACACTTTCACGCTACGTCTGTTTCAATTAACACACTCCACTCTGACACCTCACACCACTCCATTCCACTCTACACCATTCCCCTTTATGGCAGTCCATTATACACCACTACACTGTACGCTAGTCCTCTGTATGCCACTCTTCTATACTCCACCTCACTCTACTCTAGGCCACTCCATGCTACTCTGCTCTTCTTTATGCTATTATACTATACACCCCACTATTCTATTATACTCCAGTCTATGCCACTTTACTATACGCCCCTCCACTTTATACCTCTCCATTGTCTGCTATTCCCCTGTATGCTACTCCACTCTGACACTACATTCTATGCTACTCTATGCCATTCCACTCCGTGCCACTTCATGGTACATCACTACACTCTACGCTATTCCACTAGATGCCACTCCACTCAACGGCACTCCACTATACTCAACAGCACTATACCCCACTCCACTATGCCACAATCAACTGTATACTACTACACTGTACAACACTACATTGTATGCCACCTCACTGTATGTCACTACACTCTACGCTTCTACAGTCTAAGCTATTCCACTGTATGACCCTGTACTCTATGCTATTCCACTATATGCCACTCCACTGTACATCACTGGACTTAATGCCTCTAAACAAAACACTACTCCACTGTACGGCACTCCACTCTATGCTACTTCACTATACTCAACTGTAGTCTATGCTACTCGACTTTATGCCACTACACTGTACCTCACCCCACTCTATGCAAGTCCACTCTACACTACTCGACTGTTCGCCTTGCCACTCTATGCCACTCCACTCTACGCTATTCCAGTCTACACCGCTGCACTGTATGCGGGTCTACTCGATCATACTTCAGTGTACGCTACTGCACTGTATGGCATCCCAGTATACGCTATTCCAATGTATGCCACTACACTGTACAACACTCCAATCTATGGCACTCCAATGTACGCAAACCCACTCTACACTATTCCACTGTATGCAACTCCACTGTACCACTCTCCACTGTATATCCCACCCTATACCACTCCACTCCGCTATATGCCACTCTACTATACGCTGTTTCTTTGTACATCAGTCCACTATATGCCACTCTGCTGTACGCCACTCTACTCTATCCCACTCCACTCTTTGCCACTCCAATCTATGCCACTACGCTCTATGCCACTCCGCTCTATGCCACTTTAGTGTGCCTCATTCCACTCTACTCCACTCTACTCTACGACACTATACTGTAGGACAGTATACTTTACAGCACTATCCTCCACTGTTCTGTACCACACTCCATTTAATGAAACAAAGGTTAAGGGTAAGATATAGTTAGGAAAACTTGATTTCTTTTTTGTACACAAACCAAACAAACTACACAAACATTAGAAATTTTAAAGTTAGAGTTATAACTTCAATTTGTAATTTGCGCACCACGTTCAAATTACTATAAGTCATAGTTATAACTCGCATTTATACTTATGCACCACCTTCAAATTTCTAGAAGTCGTGCCCTCTGTCTTGTCACCTCATTCAGACTCATACACACAAAAAGCCCTGAACACCACATGCATACTCAATGCCATTACCATGTACTGGACTTTACAATGGAACTTTACATATTAGGGATTAGTAAACTGAGCGCTCTCTGAAACAAAAAAAGGTCTGGATACACTATAGTCAAAAATATGGCATGTGCCACCACTGCTTTATGTGATGCACCCATGACAGGGACAGTAGTCCGCTGTTTATGAGGCCATGCGCCTCTTCAGAGGGCAAACTATGTTCCTCACATTATCAGGGACAGGCCTAAGCCTCTGCCATGACACCAGGACCAGAAGACCAGTCAGGATACCAGTTTCTTCTTCAACTGGGCACTCAGGCAGGAGATATCACCTGTGCACGATTCAAGGGGCCTTCTCGTCCCAGCACCCATACTCAGAACCACCTCACACTGGAACACCTGTCTATCTCAGTAGAAAGCCTAGAAGTGAATGAGAGACAACCTGATGTCACTGTCTCCTTCCAGACCAGGTTTTATGTGCAATGTTGGTAGTATAACACCCCAAGCCCTCCATCCCCTCCACCCTTAGGGCATTCATTGTGACTCCTTTGATTCCTTTCAACAACTTCGAATTGGTAAATGTGGTTAGAGCCATTCACTTTCACAGTGCATACTTTATACAAAATGCCATATCTCTTGTCATGTGTTATGATGCCGGCAGTAATGTAGCTAATGTGACATGGGCCTATTGCAAAGACTAAAATAGGTCCACAGGATGCTACTTGAATGATAAAATAGCACAAAAATCAAGGGTATCGATCTGACTGCTAGATTACAATACCGACGGTCGGAGCAGTTTGGGCGGGGAGAAAGTCCCCCACATCCGACATGCTGAAGGAGCACCTCGGGGCCACGGCGGTCAGATCCTAATCCTTACAATGAAGGCGTGCCTGCGGAGGCACCGCCGTAAGGATTAAAATGTCAGTTTCCGACAGCCTTTTCATGGACTTCCTACTGGCATAAAAAGGCTGTTGGAAATGGACTCTGGCGGCACCTAGCACAGCCTCCGTGTGCCTCCGCTATGTGGCCAGACTGGCACGTGATGCCCCCCGAAACATCCATGCACCGTGCATGGATGTTTAAAAACATGCCTTTTACTACTTTGGCTTGTGCTGCAGCCCTTTTCCGGGCCGCAGCACTAGTAAAAGTCATGTTTCTGACCGCCTACATGGTGGTCGTATCGTAATTGGGCTTTTGGAGCTGATGACTCCTTGTCGGAGGGTCTCTTGCCAGAAATGATGGCAGTCAAACGCTTGCCCGACCGCCATCGTAATGAGTCCCATAATTATTAATCAATTATATATTTATTTTACAGTAAAAAAATATTCAACATAAAGATTAAATTAATTATAATTTAACTAACAGCCCACTACCATAGTATTAATTACTAACATAAATGTAAAAATTAAAATATCCATTAAATTTAACAAATTAAACTTAAATAAAATAACAATTAAACCACATACATAATCAATAATGCATTAAATATTACATAAAAATTGAATTAAGATTAAAATTAAATTAATTACAAGTGAATTAACTTCTCACCCTATTTCTCTACAAACCCAAAACCCTGCTACTTCAATATAAATTACTAATTAAATAGTATAAAGAATCTCACAATTTAAACCCTAGATGGTCTGTACCAAGATATTTTTGCACATTATTTATGTTACATGATAATTTTAATCTGATGTTTGTATCATTTACACAGCAGAATTTAAGATACACTAGGACTACCGTGCTGAGAACGCCTTGAGCGATGTGAAGCCAGAGAGAAGCTACTAAATTAGCTTGGCATTGCATTTCAATGCTGTGATGTGGAGACATACACTAAAAAGAAACTCTAAACTGTGATGCATGGTACTTGGTAGGGCTAATTGTTTCATTTTTTAAATATTTTCTCTTAATAAAAAATATCATGTTAAAAAGGCAAACATGCAAAACTTTCTTAACTGCCTGGCTTTCGAGTTAACCTAGGTGGTCCTTCTTCAGAAAAACTCTTCCCAAAGGAAGATCTGAAAAACTGCAAAAATAAAAAAGAGAAAAGACTGCTCTGTGATTAACACACTCACATCAAAGACCATCTCTTCCTGCTAAAAAGAAATTAGTAAAATTGATCTCCATCTGGACTCTGAGAAGACTGTGCATACCATCGCTGAGCGCTCTTTTATAGACAGGGCGTCCTCGTACCTTTTCCATGTCAGGCCTTCAAATAAGCCCTCAGACTCTAGAAACATCCTTGCTCCAATGACCTACAGAGTAGAAGAAGAAGAAGAAACAGTACCGACCAGCAAGGCATCAAGCCACTGACTTAGATCAATGTCAGCCTGTGGCCCATCGGAATGAAGTTTTGTCTGCAGGACATACTAGAAGGAGGAGGGGGAATGGAAAGGAATACCATCCTGGCCAATCAACTCTGCTATAATTCCTGGCATCAGGTTATGAGGAAGAGGTGGTTAAGGCAGCAGAAAAAATTAGGAAAACATACAAAGTACAACAAGGTGCAAAAGAGGTTGCATGATTAAATCTATACATGTGAAGCTGTTCCTCAGTTTGAGATGCTGCATATTTTAAAATATGTGCTAGACCTGGGCGCAAACTACAAAATACAACTTGGTGATGGCTGGAATACCTGAATTGATCCCAACCAATAACACAGGGCTGTATTCTAGTCCATTGCTTTTACCCACCGTACCTTTCTAGACAGAGGCCCCCCTTATCCAAATCAGTACTGACCCTGCTCCACATGGGAACAGTATATTCCAAACTGCCAGGCAGGGTCCCCTCCAGAATGGAGCACAAGCAACCCCTACACTGGTTTCAGCCTATTTCAATAGGGTGCAGCTTGAGTCTCATGGCGCAGTGAGCATGGGATCCATGTCTGGGCATATCTGTCAAACTTGGGGTGTCAACTACAAAAAACAGTACAGTGATGACTGGAATGCCTGAATTTATTTCAGCCACTGGTGATCGCTCAGGGTAGCATTCTGGTCTATTAATCACCTGGGCATGAAGCATATGATAACACCACTGAAACCTGCAAGACTCTGCCTAGGCCTATGAGGCTGTATATGGCATATGATGGTGGCAGCTTTGCACATGACAATATATTAGCTTAGGCAAATGCATGTTTCTCAAGCCAATTTGCTGCATTCTCTCAAAAGAAAGCAGGCATGATCAATGCACAGTTGTCCGCTACCACTTTTTAAAGTCAGCCATAGCTATTCCATCTTTTTCTACTAACCACTGATCTGCCAAACCAAACTTACAAATTATGGGCCAAGTTGGGGTGAGATGCATCTAAAGGGACATTTTTTTCATTCCTCATTTATTTGTTCCCTATTGTTGCTGCAATAAGGCTAACACTTTCTGCTATCATTGCAGTCTTCAAGTACCCCTCATCTGTTCACATTTAGCTCTTTTGCAATGATTTGTATGCTCAACATACACTTCATAGATCAATGTAACAAGAGCTAACCTGCAGAGTCTTTTCCTTTCATCTTCCATCATATCTTTGTAAAATTGCACCTATAGGTGGAATTATACCAAAGCACTTCTATCAACCTAATGGATTGATGTACAAAGCTGTTTAGGGGTTGCAAACCTTGCAATTTGCATGGTCGGCAACCGCTAAGGGTTTTTTGAGAGGTTGAACTGAACCCTAAAAGGTATGATTATGGGTGTACCAAAACCCATGGGGAGTTAAGTGGGATGCCCTCCCGCCATGCCTTTTGTTTGCATACAGAGAGGAACTGCAGAAAGGGGTTGGCTTCAACCCCTTTGAACATCTGTATGGGCATACTGGGAGAGGGCTTCTCAGTTTGGTAAATGAGGGCTGGGACCAAGCTCCTGGGAGAGCCCCCCAGGATGTGGTCAGCTACATGCTGGCCCTTTGCAACCTAATAGACCGCTTCCGGAAACTTGCCCAGGAAAATCTGAAACTAGCCAGGAGACATGAAACACTGGTATGACCAGAATGGCACTCTGGTTGAGTTTCAGACTGGCCAAAAGTCTGGGTAATGGAGACTTTGGAGCCCTGTGCGCTGCAAGACCATTGGTCTGGGCCCTATGAGGTGAAGGAGCGCATCAGCGATGTCGCCTTTTAGGGTGACCTTAAAACTCCTAGGAACCCCTTGAGGTTCCTGAATGTTAATTGCCTCAAGCCCCACTTTGAGAGGTCTAAGACCACCATGCTCTTGGTAACTAATGATGGAGCAGGATGGGCCAGTGGAGGGTGTCAGCCTCTCCCCAACACTGACCCTAGATCAACAGGAAGACTGCTGCCAGTTCCTGGGGCAATTTGCCTCCTTTGTTCTCCCTTACCCCAAGACTCACTTCATGGCATATCCATGATATTGATCCTGGGTACAGCACACATGTACAGAACAAACTTTACAGGTTGTCTGATAAGGTGAGAGTGAGCATTAAGGAGGAAGTCACCAAGATGCTGGCAGAGGTAATTGAGCCCTCAAAGAGCCCATGGTCCAGCCCAGTGGTGTTGGTCCCCAAGGCTGCCCCTCCAGGTGTCACACCTGAACTTAGGTTCTGTGTGGACTACTGTGGGCTCAATGTGTTCACTAAGACTGATGCACTCCACATCCCCAGAGCTAATGAGCTCATAGATCGGCTTGGAGCTGCCAAGTTCCTCAGCACGTTTTATCTAAAATTGGGGTACTGGCAGATTGCCTTGACCAATGGGGCTAAAGAGAGATCTGCATTCTTTACACCAGAAGGGCTCTTCCAGTTCGGGGTCATGCCCCTCTGGTTGAAGAATGCCCCTGCCACCTTTCAGAGGTTGGTGAATCAGGTCCTGGCTGGTTTGGAGAACTTCTGTGCCGCTATCTAGATGACATTGCGGTCTTCAGCTGTAGCTGAGTGGACCACCTGTGCGACCTCAGAGAAGTGCTTCAGGCTCTGCAGAGTGCAGGCCTGACTATCAGGTCAGTTAGCGCTAGATTGGACAGGGTTCTATGGTCCACTTGGGTCACAAAGCGGGAGATGGCAAGATTGGGCCATTCTCGCCTGGGAACCGCACCAACACCCAGACAGAAGTGAGAGCCTTCTTAGGCCTCACTGGTTATTACAGGAGATTCGTCAAGGGGTATGGCACCATTGTAACCCCCCTTGACAGAGCTTACTTCTAGGAAGCAGCCACATCATGTGATCTGTAAAGAGGCATGCCAGAACACTTTTGACACCCTGAAGGAGGCCATGTGCATGGCACCTGTGCTCAAGGCTCCAGACTTCTCCAAAGAATTCCTTGTTAAGACAGACACCTCGGAGAATGGTGTAGGGGCCGTGCTCTCACAGCTAAATGAAGAGGACTGGAACAGCCTGTAGCCTTCATTAGTAGGAGGCTACCTCCCAGGGAACAGAGGTGGAGCGCAATAGAAAGGGAAGCCTTTGCTTTGGTTTGAACGCTAAAGAAATTAAGACCATACCTGTTTGACACCTACTTCTGGGTTCGGACAGACCACAGTCTCCTCAGAATGTTAGTGCAGTTGAGGGGTGAGAATCCCAACTATGGAGGTGGTCCATCTCCCTACAGGGAATGGACTTTACGGTGGAACTTCGTCCTGGGACAGACCACGCCCATGCTGATGGTCTCTCCAGGCTCTTCAGCCTTGGTGAAGAGAACTCCCAAGGGGTGAAGTAGCTCTCCCACATTCAGCTGGGGGAACACGTGTTAGACCTGGCATCCTTAGGAAAGGTTTCTTCAGACTTTTTTGCCTTCTGACCTCCTGTTTTACTAACTTCATTTTTGCTGGCCTTAGTGCACTCAGATTACAAAAAGAAATTATGACACAGAAAAAAGGTCACTCGGATTTTAACATAATACCTACCTTATCACATCTCTTTGAAAGGATTTACGGTTTCACTGTCATGGTGCCTCCTAGTGAAACATCTAAATATGTAATAGTAATATGTCTTAATGGAAACAGGTGCTTCCAACGGCAGTATAACATGAACACAGGATAAACTCAAGACACATTTTTAAACATAAATAAGCTCACATTTTATCACGGGTATGTATGTTCACGTAGGCATGGTTTCCATGTGCAACATAAATGTTTTACGGAAACTATTGTAATCTAAGAGGTAGAAAGAACTGCATTTATAAAATGGTGTGCATGTATAAAACGGTGTTCGTGTATCACATATAAGAAAACCCATTATTATGAACAGAATTTGCTGAGTATCCTGTGGATTTTCTATATACACTGTATTGTGAGTCACAATGTCAAAATTGCTAAATAATAAGGCAATCGAACGGGCTGCATAGTTTGCCTTGATTTGCATAAGATGCCTCATTTTTGTTGCTGCATTATTAGTCTTTTCATGGCGCAAAATTTGGTGAACCCTGACAGGAATCTTCCCTGCACACAATACCTTTCCTTCGGTGCCCTGTTCATATGCTCTTTACACTGTGTTCATTAATTCAGCATGCAGTTCTGTATAATGCTGCTCTGATAGATGAGCTCCTTATTGGACATGTGGAGCATCACATCAGGCCTTCTACACATCTTATTAATTGTAAAGCAGAATATATAATAAATCCTGACTGCCCCACATTTAGCAACTAGCTAATATTGTGTGATTGTACTGTAAATAAAGCACACAATACAAATTAAATGTTTTCTTCATTTTAATGAAAATGTTATTGGCTAGGCATTGGAAGAGGGGGACCTAAGTAGCAAAAGCACAAGAGAAGGCTACAACTAATCCGGCAAATATCCTGCAATTATTTTTGTGATAAGCAACAGAAAATGTTCCTTGCGGTAATTTCACATCACTTGATGCCCTGACCAATATTGGGTACGTTAGGACTTCTGGCTGTAAAATACTATGGACGTGTCCCAAGAGTTCTCCCAGTGATAAGATGGGTATGTAGCTCAGAAATGTGTCAATGTCTGCAGTAAAGAAATGCAAATGTTTAAGCATAGAGGCTTACAAGCTGTACAAATAAGAAGACATTCTGGTTTCTGAAGAATCTGAGGTAACAAGGGACTTCTTGACAAGAGCCACTGGGCTTGTGAGAAGCTGCACCAGGGATTAGAGAACCTGAGCTTAGGGGGACTGACAATCACCCAGAAGGGCGCTGAAAGTCTGAACAGACTGATGCTCTGGTTTGGCATCTGAAACCCTGCTCTCCCTGGAGCACGAGTTTGATTTCAGATTACCCAGAAGGACCTGTTCATTTTTACAATTCCAACACATTTGCAATAAGTCTACTGTGCCTTCCATCACACTCCTTTAATAGTCTTTTCCTCTCGCCTCAGCCCAACTATTGAATGAAAATTGTAATTGAAGTATGCATTGGTTATGGGTTTCTTAGTCTATTATTGAGTGGTGCATCTTCTTTTTTCTGCTGGTGGGGAAATGCAAAGTTAACAACATAACAACTTTGCAAAGTTTTCTGACTTCAACAGCTTTAGGAAAAAGGCGAATATTTCCTCAAAACATTTGTAGAGACATATTTATCTTGGGATCATTTTTCCCCATGAGAAGGCTTACATAAAAACAATTTTGGCATCAACGTCTCCAGCTAAAGTAGGTTTCTAATAGATACTGCTCAGTAGATTCCTTAAGTGAACTCTCCCAGACACCAGAGTGGATTTCAAATTATTTTTGTAGCGGTTCAGAGACACCAATATCAGTTGGGGCACTCGGCGTTCCAAACAAAGTCTTGTGACTCAATGGAAAGTGACATATATTAGGTATGAAAGGCACTCGCCGTTGGTGACAATAGGCCTTTTTTCCATGTCTCCATTGACTGAGGTTCCAAAGGAACCAATATTTCTTCAGTCCTATTTTTTGTCTTTACTTCAAATTTGGGGACATGTCCAATTTGATGTCTTTGTACTTCAAGGTCTGTCCCACCGCTCCTCATTTATGGATCCGCAGTAGGGGTGAGATTTATCATTTTTTCATTAAACACTACGGAGCAAGACACCTTGCTGCACTGTGTGAAAGGGAGAAGGCAGGAATGTGCCATATCTATCAAGATATGGTGCATTCCTGTCCTCTTCTTGCACTGGTGCGCTCAGTGGTGCCTATCACCAAAGTAGGCACCCTTGCACCATAGTGCAAGGGTTCCTGCTTTACGGGCAGGGTTGTTTTTGTGCAGGAAAGGACACCTTCCTGCACAAAAAACAATCCTTAGAGGCAATTTCCTCTTTCTAAGTGTGCTGCAGAACACTTAGAGAGATGAAACAATGAGGAGAAAGAATGCTATTTCTCCTTGTTATGCCTCTGGTGGGAAGGCGTACAATTCTGATGCATACCTAGGTCTGCCAGTGTTGGCAAATCTGAGAATTCGTCAGCATGAATCGGTAGATGCGTGGGAATACCCACGCCCCACTCATGTAATGCCTCCACTACACAGTGTAAAATAAGGCAGGGTGGCCTTGCATGGCTTTGAATCTAGGTTTTGCGTTGCCCTGCGTCACCACGCTAGGGCAAAGCAAAACATTTATAAATCTGCATCAAAGAGTGGGTTCGACATCTTGAGTACTGTTATATTGCCTCAACTGTTCTTTCAGATCAGATCAAATTTAACTTTATTTATTTTGGGTTGCAACCCAAGCCTAGCAACAATATATATTCATTATAAAATCAATTTCAATCAAAATGGAAATAAAAGCAGTTGTTTACATGACATTGTGATAGGCTTTGATTTCAGAAGTGAAAAAGATTATTAATCACCATCAGCCATTGATAATTAAAAATATACAAAATGCATTAATAATTTAAAAGCAAAAATATTTTTTTCTGCCAGCCATGCTAGTAAAATATGACATACATAGGGGTGGGCATAACTGGCATAACCCAGCATAATTACTCGTAATTACCACGAAATTACTCATAATTATGAGTAATTATGCAAGAAGCATAATCCAGCACTAAATGCTACTTGACACAAACAGCAGTAGCCGCTCGCTCTGTCTTAGTTCGCTGTTCCTGTGCTCCTGGGGGTAGACGTTTTGCCCAAAATTACTCAAGCTGGCATAATGGCGTAATTTTGCATCACAAGAATAATGCATGATTACTGAAATAACTCTGTCGGAATTAAAATTTTGCCCAGGCCTAATTTGAAACAGAAACCTTTATACAGAACAATCCCTTTCTTTCCTTTTTAACTGCTAAATTCATACATTGCAGAATATATGTTAGTATCCGTGGATGTAGGAATAGAAAAAGTGCATACAGTGGGAAGGAAAACCAATAAAACATGTGACCGACCAAAAGACTTTGTGACAAAGCTCTCCTACTAAATGAAGAAAAATATTCTTAAAGCTGGCAGAACACAGACACACATACAATTTGGGGTTAGCTAGGTTACACTCTTCCAGGTTCTATGGCCACAACCTTGGTGAAGAGAAGGCTGTACCAATAGTTATTGGCATTACGTAACGTCTAGCGGATTCGCTTTTGCTTGATATTCCCCAGAGGCCTCTGACTTACTTTAAAGGACATAGAACCAAAGTCTGCTTCTTGTGTGAGTCAAAGCAGGTACTGAACCTCCCAAATGGAAGAGGACAGAAGCAAGCCTAATTCTAGGAGGAATCAAAGGGACCAATGACTTGAAATGGGGAACAATCCAAAGTGTAAAACATTGGGTTATTTAGTTTTTGCTTTTGCAATTTTTCTTGCCATGAAGACTTTGGCAATATTTCATTTGGTAGGGAGTGTACGGGACCAAAAACATAAGGAAGATCACTATGTTTGTGACACTTAGAGGTAGGCAGTGGCAAATGACTGAATATGATCAGGGGCTCAACTCACTAACCACACACCAAAACGTTTGGCACTAATTAAGAAACAATATAGACATAAAATTCCTAGAAGAAACCCATTTGGGGGACACAACATGGATGCCCCGTCTCCATTCTTTTTTTGTTTTATAAATAGAGCCTCTAGCATCTACGATAAAACAGAATGCAGATATAGTAGGCATTCCTTTCAAGTGTGAACATAAGATTAGCTTATTTTCTGATGACATGCTTTTCAAATTAACTCTGAGGCAGACCAAAAGAGGATGAAGTACAGAGACTGTCCTTCTCAATTCTATTCCTCGAATGCATCCAAGACAACAAACGTAGCAATAATGGCCAAACCTACCTTTTTTTTACAGCAGGCACCTGGAAGGTAAGCAAACACTCAGCATATATGCTGATAATATAGGACAGAACCCATACATAAATCATCCCCCCACTATCCCACTTGTTCCACTGTGTTGCTTTGCCGTTCCCCCACCCTCCCCAATGTTGCTTCTGTTCATCCTGCCCGCCTGCTTTAAAAAAAAATACTTTTACGTGTTTTATTGTCTATACAGTTACCAAACCAACTTGGATTGTTAAGTAAAAAGACACAAAATTGTCCGAATCATTTTATAGGCTAGTGCATGCATAGTGCATCGCACATTATATGCAGTGCAGCTAAAAACCACTGGAAAAGTCAATAGGTTACAAATGTGAGACCTATTGACTTTGCCAATGCTTGTTATATAGTGCCACCATACCACCTTACAGAACACTCAGAGGACCTAGATACGTCTGTTTACAGGATGCGGTCAGTCCAATGTTATATGGAGCACTTACACTCCCTTGAAAACACACCATGCCCAGTGTCGGGACATGACTCACTTTAAAAAATACCAATGATGCTTAAAAGTTTGATTGCAATAGAAATTCTATCTGCGTTGAAGAAAACTACAAGCCTGCATTTTAAAAGAAAGTGCCTCTATTGCTTCAAACCGAAGCACTAAGAACAAAATGGGCCACTTAAACTGTTATCATTGGTGTGGAACTTTATTCGCTGATTGTGTCAGGAGTTACTGGAATAGGAATGTTTTGGATATAATAGCTCAAAATTAGCTTCCGACGGGCTCAGAGAGACATCGGAAGACATCAGACGTATGTATCCTCGCTGATTGCAACCTCCTGATATGGATGCAGCTGGTACAGGACACATTCTTTAATTCCAAAATAACTTCTGCTACAGCAATAACGTCTTCAGAACCGTTTGCTACTTGCACTTCTAAACAGATATATTGTTTTCAAAGGAAAATAACTCTGACCAGAAGCCTTGGATCAGAGAATGCCCCTGTTTGGATGCCTCAGCCGACTCAGGCTGCTCCTCTGCAGAAAGGTGTGCTCTTTGAGGAGGGGCCCATCCCCCAGTTTGGAAGAGGAATGAACTTCAGATGCCGTCAGCGCACAGGTCTCTTGTCCTGCTAATGAGCCTTTTGTTATGCGCAATTGCGCATTTGCAAGTCTGTGACGGCCCATCCTGAAGCCTTGCCTTGAGTTTGTTTGCAGGCAAGCAAGTATACTTATCCCCTCTCCAGACACAGAGGAAAGGGCGAGGTAAAAAGAGACGATTCCTTTCCTGTCATGGAATTGTTTTTTCGTTTTTGCAGAGTCGTGTTTACACTTACACCACCTGCATTGTTCTCAAAGGAGTAGCTATTTAACAGGCCCGATTTTCAAACCAACGATTTCAAGTTTGAAAGAATCCTGAACATCATGCATCTCTTGTTAATGACCGGTGTGAATGTTAAAATGTTTTTTAATGAGACTCGCATAGATATCACACGCGCATAGATGTAAAGTGTGCAATAAGGTTCTGCAGGGTTGTTTAGAAAAGATGGAGGTGCTTCCAGAGGCCCTCCAGTATAGACACTCGGAAACCCATACACTGATTGATATTGATGGCAAGGGTGCATAACTAGGATGCGCATGTACTGTATTGTATTGTAACTGCATTTATGTGGCGCTTACTACCCCTGACGAGGCGTCGAAGCGCTGTGTGCATTTACAATCATGTTGGTTACTTTCTTTTTAATTCAGCATAGATTACAGTAGATTCACACAAGATTGGTTAAGGTGCATTTAAAAAAAATAAAAATAAAAACACATGGGAGAGTTATATCACAGATGTTTATTGAGAGTGCGTGCATTTGTCAATCCTAGCAGAAACATAGCACAAAACTACAAACCCACCACTGTAAAAATGTAATGTTATAGTGTTTGCTTGAAAAGACGTTTGCTATTCTAAAATACCTATATTTACATATGTCTAAAAAGGACAGCACTTATTTATTTGCTTTGTTTTCAGCTCATGGCCTACTCTCTAAATATAAAAACAAATGGTAGTCCAGTGCACTTTTAGCAGGCTCATTCTTATAGAATTTTGATGGGGTATTAATTTATTTATTTGCTATGGCGTAGCAAAGTTGTCATGAGCCCTGATGCAGGCAAGAAAAACATACTCCACTTATCAATGGTTGGGTAGGAAAACAGATATAATCAGAGCCGCTGGAATTATGTGGCAGGGAGCACCAAATTATGCAGCAGGGTTGGTTAAATTATGCTGCCAGAATAGGCAAAGTATGTGGTAAAGTGCCACATTTTTTATAGCACTACTTCATTATTTTGTAATTTTTACACATGGTAATGCTGTTTCGGCAAAGATTTCACCACATTAGTACCAGTTTAACAACCAAATACATTAATAAGAAACTGAAAGATGACCAATTAACCTTTGTGAAGGGTTTTGCAAGATGTGCAGATAGTAACTTTTGATCCGTCTGAGCTAGAAACAAATTGGTTTGTTAAAATCTGCACAATATGCAGCTAATGATGAATTGTGTGGCAAATGCAGCAAATCCTTAATTATGCGTAAAAAAAGCCACAGCTGAGGAGTTGCATCATTTTAGTGGCCCTTGCCATAGTTGACAAACAGTGAATATTTCCCACCACCAGTCCCTGGTACCATAACATGTGCTGCACTGATAGTAGCTCCGCCCTTGTTTATTTGGCTATGTGGATTATGTTAAAAATTTCTGGCACGTCCAGTTTATTGAATATGTTGCTTTCATATTTGCCTCTATAAATGTACCATACTTTAATTTCACAAGATGGTCTCTGGCAATGTTAAGTCTTGAACCCCTGCTTACACAGAAGCCGTGTTACCTTCAGCCTGTGCAGTGATTTGCATCATGAGCCGATGCCACTCGGAGCACCCTTCAGGCATCACTGCTCATTGCTGCCTCCTCCTGGAGTCATTTGGTAGAGTGCGGATGGTCACAGGTGAGCCAGTTAGCCACTGCAGGTTTTAACCTCACAGGTCCAGCAAACATACTGCCCAAATGAAGAGTCAAGCCCCCACTCACATGTTCTTGCAGCCGTTAACAGAAATCTATTTTAAGATTAACATTGGTTTTAGAACTTGGGCTTGAGTATCCACGGCAAACACAACAGTGAGGGTCAGATATGACAGGTGCAAGTGCAAAGTGCAGTTCAGTCCCAGAATAGAACTGCAGGATGTGGGTCAGTGTTTCTTGGTGCAGCAATCCTTAGGGCTCAGATAGGACCTGCAACAGGTGAAGTACAAATCATACATTCTAGGTCCAGTGCAGTTCCTGCAAGCATCCCCACAGATCACTCCTATGTCAAGAAGGGGACAGAGGATCACCTAAAAGCTCAGGGGAGACAACCAGGCATGCACACTTATAGACAGAGGCACAGGGTTAAGCCCAGAGTCCTGCAGGCCTGCTCCTTCCAAAGACGTCGCTGAGCAATCATAGGTGGTAGGCTAACTTAGTCCATTTCCTGCTGGGCAGCAACTCCACAGGGCTAGAGTCAGATTCTCCTCTGGGCAGACTCCTCTGGCAAGGACACCTTCAATGTGTCTCTCATCCAACAGGGTGACTCCCCATCCAAGTAGGTCCTCAGTTTCTGCAGATGCAGATCTCAGGATGTCACCTTATATGACGGGGAAGCTGGTTAACAGTGTCACCAGCTGTGGTCTTCAAGAATTCCTCCAGTGTTTTGTGGGGAAACGCTTCCACTTGTCAGCAAGATGTCCTGGAATGCATGCTTCAGTTCTCTTCTTACACTCATACCCCAGATGGATATTTTTCAAGGGCGGGCAAGAAAAGTAAGAGAACAAGGGCATACAAGAGAAGGAAGAATGCAAGGGCATGCGAGAGAAGGAAGAGTGCAAGGGCAGGCAAGAGAAGGAAGACTGCAAGGTCAGGCAAGAGAAGGAAGATTGCAAGGTCAGGCAAGAGAAGGAAGAGTGCAAGGGCAGGCGAGAGAAGGAAGAGTGCAAGGGCCGGCAAGAGAAGGAAGCGTGCAAGGGCGTGGGAAAGGAGGAATAGTGCAAAAGTGAAGTAAAGAAGGAAGTGTGTAAGGATGGAGACTAGGTAGAAAGCAAGGGTGGGGGAGAAGACGATAGCAATCGGGAAGTAGTACGAGTTCGAGGGAGGGGGAAAGAAGACCGAGATGGTAAAAGAATAAAATAGGTGTGGTAAAAGATTGAAGGCATGGGGCAATATGCAAGAAGTAGGGCAGTGGGAAGGTGTAGAATAGGATGAACCTTAAGGGACAAAGAGGGCCAGCAGCACTAGAAGAATGTATAAATAGCATGATCTTAGATTAGATACACCAATATTAGAGCTGCCCTCACCTCATCTTAGGAAAGTCCATATACCAGTTCCACGAAGGTCGCCATGGTGCTTAATCAAGAGTGGATTCTGAAGCATTCCCAGATTCACCAATACTGGTAGACCTGAGAATGCATCAGAATGGTACACCTTCCCAAGAAATATCTTTGTTTCTCCTCACTACTTCCTCTTTCTATGTGTGTTGCATTCTCCAGCACACACAGACAGAGGAATACGCCTCAGGGAATTGTTTTTGTGCAGGAAGGTGTCCCAATCCTTAATATAGAGCAGGCACTCTTGCACCATGGTGCAAAGGTGACTGTGTTGGTGCTAGGCAGCCCATTGTGCGCCAGCGCTAAGAAAAGAAAGGAATACGCAGTATTATGTTTAATAAGGTGCATTCCTGCCCTGCCACGCAGCGCAGCATGGTGACTTGCTGTGTTGCGTGACTTTTTGGTAAATATGCCCCTATATCTGTACGTTAGGGGCAATAGGTTCAATGCTATAATAAAACCTAGAAAGTAAAACTGGGGATTGCATGCGACCTATGCTTTTATAGGTTGTGCATGTTTTCTTTCTTTTTCCTCTCAATGTTGCTGGCATTTTCATTCAAGGAGAATGTGCGTAATTATAAAGATTATGAATATTTTCATTATTTAAACAGTTTAGGGATTAGGCTTAGATTTTAATTAAAACCGAAGTAGCTTTTGTGTATTACAATCATTTGAAACGCTGTGGACTGCAATATATATGCTTAGCTGGCATGTTAACGTCTTTCTGATTGCACCATCAATTAAACAAATATTTGTCTACAGTTACAAAATCATTGCGACTTTTTTCAGAGCAGTAATAGGAGTTGAAGCATATTGTCTATAGTTATTACATACTGAAGAGGTCACTGTTTTAAAATGAAATTTTCGTCACACTGCAGTAGCAAAATGCATTTTTAACTGTTTGTTAGGCTAAAAAACAAATAGTAATGTTTGCAAACAGCCCCCATTTCCGACAGGATATATACACCTGCCAGACTTCTCTGTGGAGCTCGCTTTACACCGCTCCAGAGAGGCCAAAGCCACAGTGCATCTTCCTGTCAATGATTGGAGATTCAGGTGGGGCCTGGGGGATGGGAGCAGTTGCTCGGCAACTATAGATATGTTAATTAAATCAATTATCCTTTGTTTTGTGCTACTGCTGAAGGAAGGGTGTGCCTAGCAGCTCAGGACAGGTGAAGGAATGTACCAGTTGCTGCTTTGTTGAGTGTAGCTGCCTTGTGCTGTGACTGGGGCGCTCAGTCATAATGGGGTCACTTTCAAACCAATTGCAATTTCAAGGAATCCGAGCATTTTAAAAGTCGCATACTCCAAGAAAGGCCAGCCCCATTCAGGAACATACCTGGTACATGTAAAATAAGTTAACCATATTTCTTTCTGCAGTATATTTCCTTTAAGGGATTAGAGATTCTCAACAGCTAATGATGAAAATAATTCCGGTTTATTTACATAATATGTGTAAACACTTGCAGAACGTTTAAGGAGGATTGTAAAATTGTATATGCTGGCTTCCTACATGCAAAAAAACCCGCCATTATAAAGTGGGGAGTACCCAGATGAAGGGAGATAGCATAATTATATACCAATTCATTAAAAAAAATGACAGATCATTAAAAAAGTCAGCCCATTTTTACCAGTTAAAAATAGTGTGTACAGTACCCTGTTGCACTCGTATGGGTTTATGGACACCCACTGAACTGCTGCAGAGAACATTTGATTTGATTTCATTTGTGTCTTGCAACTGATTGACATCTAAACCCGTCTATTTTATAAACTGATAATCTAGCTAAACTAAGCTTTATTTATTTTTTACAAAAGCAATAAGCTGTATTTGGTTCCCTGGTTTGCTGCTCTCTTTTGGGCTGACGTTGATGTGTCCATTGAATGTGAAGCAAGCTGATGAAGATGGCGACATTGTTGATCCAGTTCAGTGGTATAAGTTAGTTTGTACTGAATTGTCGGCGATGTTGAGAGGGCAACATTGAAGGATGAGGCCTTTGGAATGGCTTTGTTCAGTGAAAAACTGAATAACCATGGATTTCCCAAAGGAGTTCACGAGGGTGTCAAATGCTTTCTATTTGCTTTGTCCGGGAGTTTGAAGTCACTGAAGAGGATGGCATGGTGTGTTGACTGGATGAGGTAGTGAGAAGGTCAGGTTTTTTTCCTTTATCTGAGAGATCTGTAGGTGAGATAAAAGGTGCTGGATTGGGTGGTGTACACTGGGAAGTGGTGTATTAAGTATTTCATTTTTGTTTTTTTACCAAGGTTGCGGGGCCAGGCAGGGTTTGTTGACGTCCTCAAGGCCTCCTTCTTTGTAATGTGCATGATGGGTATGTTGAATATTTTAACCTCTAAGTAAGAGGTGGCCTAGGATGTGTGAGAATGGGGCCAGGTTTCAAGGATGAAGAATGCACTGAAAATGTGGCCTGTGATAAGGTCTGCAATGTTTGGAGCTTGGTGGGCAACACAATGTGCTTTAATGAGCATGAGTTGAGATGGGTGTTTGGTAGTTTGTGGGTCCATGGTGTATAGTAAGATGTATATGTGGTTGGAATTGTGTGCTGTGTGGGTGTCGCATGTCTATGATGTCTTGATCTGGATGTGATAGAGGGGATGAGTAGTGTGAGTGCTGGGTGAGGCACATCAGGTAGGCGCTTGGCGCTGTTGAGTTTGGGGCAGTGACTCTGGCCCTAGGGCACACCAGGATGCCTGGTTGAAGGCAGACTGGGAAGTGTTTATGGTTTCAGTGTACCTATGAATGGCATTCTAATGCCAAACATATGACACATTGAATGATAACACTTTCTAGTGAGTAAAACCAAACAATGAAGTGCATGTAAAGAGATACATATCAGAAATGAACCACTTTTGAGCATTGAAAAGCTCTAAAAGGACGTTGCAATTACTGAACCTCCCTCAAAAACAGGTCCTTAACCCACTTCCCCTTTCTAAGATGATCATACTGAAAACAATTTGCCATGTTGCCAACAAACACTGAGAATTTTACACAAATTCTTTCTCACCTACAACTTTTGACCTTGCAGAATGGTAAAACTTGATACAAATGTCCGCTATTTTCTCTGCTAAACCTGGGTGGCAGTGAACCCTAGTGTTGACCACTGGTGTATTTCAACATTTCACAAGTCAGTGACAGGGCCCTAGCTGGGTTCACTAAAAAAACTTTACTTCTTGTCTTTTCTATAAAATCTGTGCATGATTCAGTTAGCTGCGAGTATGAGACCACCTCGGTACATGGGTCTCAGGGGGATATAGCTGGATGTCAGTGTCCTTACTGCTAAAGTTGACCGCCTCTGCCATCTCTAGCGATACTGTGTGTACTTGTAAGTGTCGGGCTTGCCTGGTGGTGCTGATGTTAATCGAACTGGCCTCTGCAGGTCATGAAAGTCGCTGTCTTGAGTGCTGCTGAAATTGCTGTTCAGAAGTTGTTCAGGCTGCAGCTTTATAAAACCACAGCTGGCCTTGCCAGCCCTAGGCCTAAGTGTAAATGTGCTGGTCATAGTAACTGGGAAAGACTCTTACCTGTCTGGATGAAGGCCACACACAATCTCACTGTCACAATCTCACTGTCAGGCCACCAGTAAGAAATCTGTAACACAAATATCCTGCACGTTGTGACGGCCCTGACTGCATGATCAAGTGTTCTGCAGCAGGGGGATATGGCTGTCTGTATGGAATTACTGCCACAATGTTTGTTATTATGATCCAATGGCTGTGTCGCAACATCCTACGGGTGGCAAAAATGCTGTACTGCGCTGCGTTGCATGACACGAAAGGAGCAGGAGAGCACCATATCTACAGAGATATGGCTCTCTTCTCGACTCTACCTAGCGCCGGCACAGAATTTTGCTGTTGTGCGCCACCTTTGCACCAAAATGCAAGGGTGCATTGAGAGTCTAGCATAAGCTTTGTACTGTAAGGGTTCCCTTCCAGTACAAAATACTATACTCACACCAGTTTTAAAACGTTTCCTTCCTTGTATGTGCACTGTACAGTGCAGCACACATGAAAAGTCGGAAAAGAGATTAGAAAGGAAAATATTTCTCCTTTTAACACCTGCTTTCAAATACTGTTAATTTTTGATGCACAACCCTGTCTCACATTTTTGGTGGATAGGGTTCTTGTCAAAAAGCATGGCTGGTAGCATGGGAGCGTCCATGTAATACCCCCTTTACGCTAAGTAATGCAATGCAGTGCTTCACATTACTTTTAGGCAATTTCGAGCACAAAACTTGACAGTAAATAATAATAAAAACATTGTGCTGGTTTGCGTCACATTTGTGATGAAAACACATTGCAAAATGTTGGTAACTCTGCTCCTAAGTGTGCACAGTAGCAAGTGCAAGACATTAAGGCCCTCATTTCTGGGGATTTGGTGTAGGGCAGCGAAGCAAGTCAGCTTGCTGCACTGCTCTACGCCAAAGTGAAAGGGCAGGAATGTACCGTATGTATGCAATACAGTGTATTCCTGTCCTTCCCACCTGCAGTGGCACAGTTTCGGCAGTCTATCTCCAATGTATGCACCCTTGCACCATGGTGCAAGGATGCTTGTGTTGTCAGCAGGATTGTTTTTCTGCAGGAAGGGGCACAATTCTGCACAGAAATAATCCTAAGTGGTGTTTTCCTATTTCTATGTGTGCTGCAGAATGCAGCTAACCTCAACCTGTTGTACTAACCTCAACCGAGACGAAATTGCTATCTCTTTGGGAGATGCGAGGGCATCCTGCCAATCGTCATCCTCCAGCTCCACCACATCTTTCTCCCAGTGACTACGGAGCTGTAGGAGGGGGTCAGGCATGTTATTGACTAATTTTCAATATGTCATTGAAATCGCTTTTTTGGGCATGTATTCGTCCAGGATCCCATCTTCAAGTGGGGAGGACTCAGGGAGTGACTGACCTTTTGGAATGGCCGCTTGTAGTGCATGTTTGACCTGCAAGTAACAAAATGTTTCTCTCTCAGCCATTTCATACTCTTTTTGTAACTGTGCAAAGGGGACCACCCCACCTTTTTTCCATAAATCACCCTCTCGGGAGATCCCATTCAAGTCCCAGCCCTCAAAGCCCTTTGATTTTCTCAACGTGCCTAATTTCTCTGCGTCCCACAGGGGTGTAGCTTGCGTTATCTTCCCTGCCCATCCCATGCTTTTATTCAACCATGTTGTTTTTACATACACTTCGGCTGTTCTGGGTTAGGGCCTTAGATATAGGTAAGTATTAGGTTTTATATATTTTCCCTACCTATTACCACTTTAACAAATATTGAGAAATAAGTTTCTCAATATTTAAAAAAATATCAGAGTACAGCAATCCTACCTAGGCATACCTGCAGTAATGAATTCTTTTTAATTAAATATGTAACAAACTTAACAATACACTGTAGTACACTATATTTTGCAAATATAGTGTACTACAGTGTATTTTAACACGCTACTTAAAAATAAAAAAAATTGTAAAAAATTATAAACACACTGTACTACATTATATTTCACTAATATAGTGTACTACATTGTATTTTTTTTCAATGTTGTAATTTGTTTCCTGAACTACCGTGGTACTTTGTAGGTTCTAGCGCAGTTCTCTGTAAACTGTTTTAAAAATATAGCAAAAAATATAAATTCATTTTCACTACCTTTTACATCTCTAATACATTTGTAATAGGTAGGGTACAACAATAAAAAACACTACTTACCTATATCTAAGGCCCTAACCCCGAATGGAACAAAAGTGGGCTAAAAACGACATAGCTGCCTATTATGTTTTGTAAACACAGCTGTTAGCCAGTCATATGCTACCTTGTTATCGGTATTTACCACATTATACCGCAATGTTACCATAGTATACCAAGGCACAATATATAAGTATTGTCAGATCTATACCTTTAACACTACTTAAGCTATTTACATCTACTACCAAAAATTACCATCTACACTCCACAATCTACATTCCTGCCACATTACATCTACATCCATTCACACACTTTCACGCTACGTTTAAAGTAACGTGCTCCACTCTGTGCCACTCCACTGTATGCTATTACACTCTACTCTAATGCACTGTACACCAGTCCACTCTACCCCATTTCACTGTACTCCACTCCACACCACTCCACTGCACGCTATTACAATCTAAGTCATTCCATTCTACGACACTCTAGTATATGCCACTCCGTTGTACCCCCTCCACTCTACTCTACGCAATTACACTTTACCCAATTTCACTGCATGCCACTCCACGCCACTTCAGTCTATGCCATCCCACTCTACACTATTCCACTGCACGCTAGTCCACTGTATGCTAGTACAGTGTATGCCACTCCACTGTACGCCACTACACTGTATGTCACTACACTATATGCTATACCTCTCTAAGCCATTCCAGTCTATGCTACTCCACAGCACTCCACTCTATGCTATTATACTCTACGCATTCCATTCCACGTCACTCCACTATATGATACTCCACTCTACGCTAATCCACTGTATGCTATTACACTCTTTTCTATGACACTCCACTGTATGCCAGTCCACTCTATACTCCTCCACTCTACGCCTCTCCACTCTACGCTATTACACTGTGAGCAGCTCCACTCTACAGCACTCAACTCTGCGATATTCCACTCTGTCGCTACACTCTATGCCACTGTACTCTACGCCACTCCAGTTTATGCCACTCCACTGTACGGTATTCCACAGTATGCCACTCAACTATAAGCCACACCACTGTACGCCACTCCACTGTACCATAAACATACGTACATTCATACATTTATTTGAGAAGACTGCACAAGTTGAAAATCGGTCATCAGAATTACATCTGTCGTGCTATACCTATGATGATGAAAACTCTCTACAGTCAAAGAATGCTCTAATGAAGAGCATATCACTTGCACCACAACGTGTAGGATTTTCCATTACTGCCCAGCTTTAAAATCTACTTATCTCTTCAGGACATTAAAAGTAGTAGAACATTGAAAATAAAGGTTTGATTTAGAGTTGGGTCATAATGGGAAATGTTCCAATGTTTGGAGGAGGCGCTGAACCTGGATGAGAATCTACTGTTGAATGCTATCCACTAAATCGTATATATGTTTGAGGATCTACCAATGGTGAAGTCTCCTCTACATTTAGTGCTTTCTCTAATGCAAGGGCTCTTTGTTATTATCCAACTCTAACCAGGTAGTAAGGTCGCTACAGTAGTGATAATTTAGAGATAGACTCTTCATTGGCAGAAAATCCACCAAAAGGAAGACTTGCCCTTTTACTGTAACACCCATCGTTAAATCAGCTTGCACCAAAATCTCACAATGGCCAATACATCTGCTTAACCACACCAATCCAGGAGAGTGAATACTGCTACCAGGAAACCAAATATTATCCCAGAAAAACAAACTTCTGTTCAATCTTAGAACCAATAATCTGAAATAAACAATTTGCTGGAAAATGAGAAAGCACTGTGAGACATCCTCGCATTATCTATGATAGTGTCAACTAGATTATCCACAGCCAACCATTAATTCCAGTGCAGGAGATCTCTTGCCACCACAGTCAGCTACATCAAGAAGACAACCCAATTCCAATTAGCTGACTCTGAACCCAGACATCCTGATGGTATAGGACCAAAATTCCCTCAAACATACAACTCAATTCAACACATTTCACTTTTGCTGGAACCCTCGGTATCCTTACTTGGAGCCATAGTATACACATGGCACAGTGTCCCACTCTTCATAATGGTGCACATTTAACAGACCAGAAAGCATTAGAGCCAGTGAAGTGTTCAGAGTGCAGCCACAAATGCACTGTGAACAGCGCATTAGTGAAAGTCAGGCCAACTGTTTGAAGCCACTACTTTGCCATCCTCTGCAGGCAGAGATCTGGCCTTAGTTTGAAAGGGGGGCAAGGATTTTCCCTGTTGGAGAAAGCAGTGCCTGACTGCACCCACCTACAGGGTTTATGCCTTGAGGTTCCCTAGCACCTCCATACCTCATTACAAAGGGCATCATCAGGGTGCACTGTACACCACATCTATGTACAAATCCTAAGCTAGACAGACACCTTTGCATTATGATGTGTGTGGCTCTAGGTAGCCTGATTGTGCATCTGTGCCAGGGAGAAAGCTGGAGAGTGCCATGTCTTAGTAGGTATGGCGACTTCTTGCTTTCTTCCTCTCATGCAATGCAGTGCAATGCCGCAAATTTGGTTGCTGTGCTGCTTTGCATGACATCTTCGCAAATCTGGGCCCAAGTCTGCCATCCTTACTACTTCAGTAAATTGAGTACCATAAACTGGGTAATAAATATCAACAGCTTTTATTTCTGCCTTTACATGTGTTATGAAGTGCTTTCTAAAAGCCTTTTATTGCCACTAGCTAATACAAATTGATTACAGTAACGTGCAATTATGGGAAATACAATGATTTCTGAATGTGATTACAGTATCAGGGATACTGACTTTGATTTTTGCACTCACCAGTAGAGCATTTTATTTTGCTTGAATGTTTTGTTTCTAACAAGAGGAATGCCAATTTAGTTACTAACTTAGGGCCTGATTTAGATCTTGGCAGATGGGTTACTCCGTCACAACGGTAACGGACGTACCGTCCGCCGAAAAATAAATCACATTATATCCTATGGGATTTATATTTCGGCCATCGTGATATCCGTCACCATTGTGATAGAGTAACCCATCTGCCAAGAACTAAATAAGGCCCTTAGTTAAATAATTGACAGTTTCAATACAGGGTGAAACTTGAAGGTGCATCATAGGAAGCTGAATTTCTCTACGACTTGCCTTCTGTGTATGAATATGTCACCAAGACAAAGCACTGTTAATTTTTAGTCTGCCTGAACATAGATATGGTTTTCTTATATTTTAGCGCTATAAAGATTTTGCACACACACAGTCAACCAACTTATAATAACCTGACTTTAAGTGCATGCAATCTAACCGGTTCCTACATAAGAAACCCATAATTTTCACAATGCTAAAATCTAAATGGAAAGGCAGGAATTCAAGCATTCTGTTTAACTCAAAAGACATATAAGGAAAAATGTTCATTGTGCTGACCTACTACAAAAGGTATGCTGCAGTTAAAGAGCAACTTGAAATTGTGTACTGATTTTGAACTGAAAGTAATAAATCTGTCATGCACTGATGTCAAACCACATATTGTTCTGCCCTTGAAATCACTCAAAATAAATAATATGATATTTGAATATATCTACTAAGAAGTCCACTAATTTTATAAGAACATGCCTTTTCTGTAAAAAATATTTTGTAGGCATGACTTTGCTTCAGTGCACTGTCTGTGAGAAAGTAGCCCTTAGCGCAATGCAAAGCTAGTCCATGGCTTCTCTAGATATCATCAAAAATAACATATTCCATAGTGAATATTAATATGTGAACAAAGAAAAAGCAACATTAAGACTCTGAATTTCTAGTACAAGTGTTACGTGCAACAATATTCACTGATGCCTCTAAGTTATTTGCGAAAAAAGGTCAGATCACTTCATATCGTATTGCAGTACAGTGCATCATCATTTTTTAATTACAGATAAACATCAAAAGATAAAGGTGAAGCATTCTGGGATTTAAAACTGACCCTAATTCATTTTAGAAATGTTTACAAAACAACTAACAATTTTCAGACTCAAAAACTCTAAAATAAATAGCTTCATGTAAATACAGTATTATTCAAATACATAGAGAAAAGGTTAATTTGCTTGAAAAATATTTGGATAAATACTGTATTATGCAGCTTTCCCTTTGAAATGTCTGTCCTTTCTGCTGCTAGTGTGTGTTTCAGGTAAGCAAAGTGTGTTTAAATGCAAAGTGTGTTTAAGACTGCAGTACCGCCTCCTGTCTCCAGGGGCAGAGCGGAGCAGAAATATAAACACACTTGGTGAAACACAGGTCCCCACAAGGCAATTTTTTAAAAAGTTGTAAAAATTGACACAGATGTTCCTGAAGTCATTTTATATAATTTAGAAGACATTGCCTTGTGGGGACTTGGGTTCAGGTCCCCACAGTGCAATCAAGTCCCCACAGCGTGAGTGTGTTATCATACCCAAGTCCCCACAAGGATAGTAACACACACACTAACACACACACACACTAACACACACACACTAACACACACACACAAACACACACTAACACACACACACTAACACACAAACACACACACACACACACCTTTCCTGTTTAGCAAGTCCTACAAGAAAAGGGAATTTCAGAGTGTATAGGGTCACATACCCAATTACAAAGTGATAATAAATATCTGCAGAATAAATATATGCATCTTGAACCAACAATGTCTTATGATGGGAGGCCGTTGGAGCAGAAATATCAGGAAACCAGGATAAAACAATGCCATTTACTTAAAATAATGTCAGATCACCTCCAAGAAAATTACTTTGTCTTACGCTCCTTCAATCGAGGGCATTTAGAAAAAAAAGGTAACAAAATACACCTGTAATAAATAATATAATACAGAGAAAACTAGGTTGTAAACAATTGCATGCAGTAAAAACAATATCTGAAGGTATGCCTACACAGAGGGCGTTTAACAGCCTTGCCCTGGAGGGGTTTGGTTTCATGAGACACACCCATCTACAGTGGAGAGAGAAAAGGACATTGAAGTTAACAAAAGAAAGTAGCACTTTCCCACTCCAACCACTAGATTTATAGGACATGTGAAATTATCAAGTATCAAAACATTTTATATTCTGTTTGGTTGGCTCAGAGAGGGAGGTACACGTGTTTTTTAATGGCTGCTAGATTGCTTGGCAGAGCTGTTTGGGGCATCTGTGTGAGGTGGTTGGTGCTCGGTGCAGGAGGGAATCTTTTCCTGTGCAGTTGAAGGAGGGTCAGACTGTCATAGCGCAGGTTAGTTATGGACCTCTGGAGGTCACTTCAGTTATTGTATACTGATCCCGATAACCATGTGTGATGGCGAGCAGCTGGAAGACCATTCCTGTCTGGAGAGGGGATTGGTGAAGGCATTGCAGAAGAGGGAGGAGGATATTAGCTCTTCTCTGTGGGTAAGGACCCTGGGCATACCTTTTTGGATTTTTGCCGTCCGATTCTCCCAAACTTTGTAGAAGTCACTGTTGAATCAGATTATCACCTGGTCCCATGTGGGCAAATGAGTTGAATGTTTTGGGGCATTTTAGTTGCTTAACGTGGTGATGGACAAAAAAAAGGTATTAAGCAGAGGACACGTAAAAATCGGAAATACAATTACTGTGGATCTTAAGGAATGGTAAAATATTTTCGATCTGACGTACAGTGAGCACAAATACTGGCCCTCCATCCCTTCTAAAATTACAAAATGTGTTATTTGCCATGGAGGTTCAAGATCGGGAACATGCGCCTTGCTGCACTGATGGATCTGATGTAAGATAGAATAAACAGCCTCAATAAGGAAAAGTTACTTACCTGTAATAGTACTTTTGCTGCTTAACCTCCGTTATAGATTTACACTCTTTATCTACTCCTGCCATAGGTCCTAATGGATGAAAATGTGTTGATTAAAACCCTAGTATGAGTTGATTCGGGGGGCGTGTGTAACTCAACTGCATGTTTTATGGACCATAACTCAGAAATAACCTCAGTTGCAAAGCCTTTTTTGTCCTGTCGCGCTGTTGCACAGGGTTGGTTCGCCAGGTCAGATTACTCACAATTGGTGGCCTTCAAAGTCCATGCTTTCTCCTGAGACTTCCTCAGTGCTAGTGGGACATTTCTGCCTGTACAGGATGGGGAAGGCCTCTGTTCTCTATATATCAGTCTTCCAGCTGGCTTTCAAGATGCTGGTACTTTTGCAAATTCACCTAGGGTTATAGACCAAGGACATCAAAAAGAATGCCCTGAGGAAGGCATCGAGAGTACAGACTCAAAGTACTAGAGCCACTCGAGTAACTTGTACTTATGGTGCATCACAACTGCCTTCCTCCAAACGTAAAGGAAGGATGACAGGAATCCCTAACTAGATAGACAGAGGCATCAAACATTAGCAGATCATAGTTATCAGCAATAATGAACAAAGATTGTCGAAACAGAAAGTCCTGTCTTTTTAACGTGTGCCAAAAGGTGGTGCCTACAAAGAGCCTGTGCGGTCCCTGAGATGACCGGTTTAGAGCTAGCATCGAGAGGAACATGACACTGATTGAGTATTGATGTAGATTACTCCCGTAGTGCCCACCAACCTGGACAGCAACACAACATTGAAATACTACCGATGCTGACTGTGTCGGCCCTGATTGCATGCATGTGTGCCTTTTTTGAGGCCTGGTGAAAGGCCACTGAAACATGACAAATGCATGAGGAATGGGTTGATCTTGTACACTCAAGAATGTCAAGGTTATTGGGTGTTCCCTTGGCATCAGGTGAAGTAGCAAGGACTAGATTCAATCAGTCTGGTATCCCTTCGGGTCTCTAAACAGGCGTGTACAAGTGGGCCACAATGTGAAACCTGCAAATACTATGAGAAAAACCTAAAGCTAGAAACCGTGTTAAAGCATTCATTGCCAAATGAGACCCGCCAGAAAACTCCATGGATGCTGAACCCGATCAGTTTTGAAACCAATAAATGCATAGCATTTTAGAAATAAAATAAGATAATTGATTCACTTATCTTTTAAGAGCTCAATGCAACAACTTAAAATTGCTCCTTCCACTCTTCTGGGTAGTGGGTTTCCAGAACTTTGCGGTTAACGGTTATGGATAAACCACGGTTGTTTCAGGATCTGCAAGAAAAACGGCTCCTTGATGGCTTGCAAATGTAGATGCGTGCAGCTGAAGCACTACCTAAGAACACAAGTAGGATATCTGGTGGAAAATAACGACACCTCAATCATACACGCCTTTTAGCACAATATGGAATGCCTCAGAGGGTTGTTTTTGGGCCTTTAGGGCGGGCTTCTTAAACAGACCTCTTGACCTGTGTGACTCATGGCAAGATAAGTGTGGCCTTGATCTCGCCACTTAAAATGGAACCTTAATCTATTTAAAAGTGACCAGTGCTAGATAGAAGCAAGGTTGGAGTTTAGCGAGTTACAAAGTTCGATGCAGCTGTCACCAGGCCCCTCAAAGACAGTCTTGATGCTGGAGATACCACCATGTACTGTGATATTACCCAACCTAGTAATTCTTATTGTTAAAGTTCGGGGCAAAATGGATGCGGTCTCTGGATAAACGTACTGAATCGCTGACCTTATAAAAGGAAACAACTGTTGAAACAGCAAAGACTTCACGCAAGCGGAACAGTGTGAGATATTGAAAGGTGGTCGGTGAGGAACAGGAACCCAGGAATCAGAAATTTAAAATGAGAAATAGCTGCATTATGCGGAGGTGCTTTGCGCCTCCACGTTGTTATTGACTTGATTGTCCCACTAGAGTGGAGCAGAGAGGCCTTGGTGTAGGAGTCCTTTGCCTGCCGACATTTTCTGATGGGAAAGTTTGCTGGGTCACCTGCAAGTCTAAAACGGACATCAAGTTGCAAAACTGTTGTTGCAACTAAATAACCTCCTTTTGCATCAGAAACCTCGTGACTTTTTCTTGTACTTGATATGTGCATTACTGCAGCCCATGTTGCATTCAGATTGCACCTGCATACGTCAAGATGTAGTACAACGCATTAGCATTATATCAAATGGTTCTGTATTAATCTCTTAAACTTGGGACTGTCCAGCAAAATCTGAGTGACCTCTGCATCCATTATAGCTGTCCTCTGTCTGCAAAATGTGGTGAGCAGCATATCACTCAGGCGCCGGACCACGTTTAAAGCATATACCTTAAATGCGGTGTCACCAATTTAAGAATTTTGTCTTGCGTCAGAAGCAGATGTCTAGTTCACAAAGCTACGAAAAGATTGCCATGGTGTTTGTTTGCATATTTCCTTCTGTTGGAACTTGTCTTAGTAACGCAGCTATAGCTACATTATCTTTTATTGATTGCACCTGGGACCTACTTTCCACTCATGTGCTCACTAACGTATAGTGAGCGTAAGCGAGTGCAACAAGGAACCGTCTTGAACAGCTTGCTTTTCACTGTGCATTCCACCTTACTGACTGCATTCCAAAGCGTCAGATAATTGCTAGACACTCCTAAGCTCCGAGCCATAACAATATCACATCCTAAAAACATGTCTGGCTTCTAGTGTGAGAAGGCTTCTGCCTGCAGGGGAGGCGGTCTTCTGTAATATTGCATTGCCAGTAGATTATTGGTTTCTTGTGAGAGGTGGAAAGGCCTCAGGCTGAAACGCTTGTTAAAGCTGGCTCTGCTCACAAGGCTGTTATTTGCGTTACTGATAGAGTAACTGCCACCTCACGTGAAAAGATCTTACATGAATGCTCAGGGGCGTAGCTTCGGGGGGGGGGGCGTTTGGGGTGTTACACCCCCCTGGTAAATGTATTTTGTGGTAAATAGTTGGGTCCAGGTGCTTTCAGTCGGGTATGGTGAGGTGTCTGTCGGATTTCACCAGGAATTGTTCCACAGACACAGATAAAAAAAGCACACATACACTCTCCCTCTGTTTTGAAAGTCTTCAAAAATGTTGGTTATTTTACAAAATATTGTGTTTTCTCTCACACGCACCAATTGTCATTCGCCTCCCTTTCCACTTGCCCTCTAGCCCCTCTTGCGCACCTTGCTTGTTGTATTTTGTATTTTAATATTATATTCCAGTGTGATTGTTGGGAAATACTAACCTTACCCTCCCCTCCCACCCCTCTTACTGACCAAGCTACACCCCTGTGAACGCTCTGTACTAAACTTGGAGGCCGCAACCAGGTATTTGATGCCAGAAGTCTGCAGGTACTCAGATCGTAAGCACAAAGCCGCAGTGCTTGAAATGTAAAAATAGAAGTGCAGGTACCCTGTATCAGAGTACCTGCTTGTTTCTGAGAAGTGTCGGTACTCTCCAATTAAAAGTATTACATCACCAGGGGCGCAACTAGACCCGAACTTCGGGGGGGGCTAATGCTCCCAGCCAGGGCTGGCCCTAGCACTAGTTGCACACGGCGCAACAGTCTTTTTTGGCGCCCCTCCCCCATTTCCTCCTTCTCCATGAATTCCCTCACTACCACTCACCAACAATGCACCTCATCTCTCTATAGCACCTTTCTGACAAACTTTTCAGTTTTTTTACAGTGCTACTCATAGTTTACTCACACTCAGTTCTGTGATCTGCATGGTACAAGTTCTGGCAGGAACATGGCAGGAGTGCCCATGTGAGTGCACGGTGAGTGATGCAACAGTGTGAGAGTAGGGTAAGAGGAGTGACTGCAGGGTGAGTGAGGTGACCATATGAATTTGGGTGCGGATGTAAGTGCAGAGCGGGACGAATGAATGCATGGTTAGTGATGGGATTGTTTGAGTGAGATTGCAGATTGAGCAGTGAGGGGGACAGGTGAGTGAAGTGTCACATGAGTGCAGGGTGAGTAGTGTGCTCGTAACTGCAGGGTCCGGTACAGGGAGAACAGCGCAAGTGTATTGTGAGTGCAGGGTGAGCGGGTGAATTGTGTGAGTGCATGGTGATCCGTGTGAGTGCATTGTGATTGCTGAGAGTGCATTGTGAGCGTTAAAGTGGAGGGCGAGAATGAGGAGTGAGTTGTCTGAATGCAGGGTGCATTCCCAGACACTTGAAGTAACTCAGCTTGTTATTGACGGCGGCGTAGGGTTTCAGATATAAGGTAAACTATTGCTATTATGGCATTAATCAGGGATCGAGGGTGGAGGAAATAAATAATGTGATGATCCTGTAACAAACTTCCAGTCTTATGATTAAGGCTCCCTGTTTTCCGTTATTACGGATTTTTACAGTTAAATACAGACAGAGAACAATGTGTTTTCTGTCTGCATTTATATTTAAAAGTGGATAAATACAGAAAATTATGCGGCTTTTAAGTGACTCTCCGTGCTGACTTTCATGAATTATAGCCCAACAGCTGAGCAGATGGACAGCATGGGAAATTAAAAAACAGGATGAAATTTCTTTAAATAACGGCATGTGTCAATATACATTTGTGGTATAGTGCTAGTATTTACCAGTGGATGTATTGTTATATAATATTTGGCAGCTTAAATAGCTAAAACACAACAGACATCAAAGTATGAGTGCGCGTCTATCAGTTAAATAAATATGGAAATATGCAGTTTTACACCTTCATTTATACTCAAAACACAAAATAAATATGGATAAAGACAGATAAAATGGCCCAAAAATAAATATGGAAAAATACAGACGGAAATGTTAAAAAATAAATACCATAAAACCGGGAGCCCTATTTATGATTAAGGTTGCCAGCTCATTATTTTGATGTCCCAGGCGGTAAAAAAAATAAGCAGTCACCTAAAGCCGTATTTTCAGCACTTATCTGTGCATACTTCAAACAGCAAATATAAATAGAAAGCACTTTTAATTGTGTTCTAGGGCTGCCTGAATGATCCATGACTGATAATTAAAGGGAGCAAAGACAGGAAAGTCACATTACAAATGAATACATACTTTTTTATTTATAACCCTATTTAGTGTCAAGATGAGGTCTTTGCAGGCTCAACACATGGCCGGCATTTTTCTTTTGGCAACCCTACTTTATATTCCTTTTCATGAAATGCATTCTCACACTACGGCAGTAAATGTAAAATACAATGTAAGGGATAGGCAAAGTGGGGGCCCAGCGGGGACTGGAACCAGAAAATAAAACTAAGCCTCGGAAACCAGTTTACAAAGGTATGTAAATATGCAAATGGTCATTAAAGACCTGTGAAAAACTTGGGCATGCCGGAGATCAGACTCCAGACATTGCCCAGCCGAGCCCACAGCGGCTCGAGCTGCAGCAGTCTGGGCTGAGACACACGTCGGGGGGCTGAAGCCCTTTCAGCGCTATGGGCGTTGCGCGCCTGTATGTCATTCTTGAGAAGTGGAGGTAGGCTCCCTCTCAAAATAAAAAAGTCACGGTGTTCAGTACCGGACAGTAATGGCCCATTTAAAGCACTGCAAAGCGGTGTTGATAACATTACATTAAACTCCCAGGAGGGGGATGGTAGTCTCTCTGGAGAAGATGTTCTTTTTAATCCTCAAAGGAAATCATGGATTAGTAGCTCTCCGAACAAAGGCGACTATTGCAGGCTGTCAGTGCTGGCACGTGCGTTCTAAATCGGGCGCACAAACCCTCCGTGCTGTAAGAGAACAGAATCAAATACAGGCATATAGTAACATACAAAAGGAGACATGTTCTTGTCGTGTGCCACAGTGCTCATCAGGTGATTCCCTCTAAGATGGCCTGAGCACCAGCGTAGAACTTTGAGTGGACTAGGTACAGGCGAAATTTCGTTTCACGCTTGTTACTCGAAATTCCTGAAAATTAGGCTATTATACAATGTTGTGTAATTATACGCTGCTGGCAGTAAAAAGTAGTGCACAGGAACAATGCTGATGACAAGAACACGAGCAGCTGCAGTTTGTGGCGCTTGTTTTTTGCGCTAGTTTTAGTGTAGCACCAAATACTGTTTTTACATTTCAAGTAATTTTGTGCAATTACGCAAATGCCTCTTATGTGAATTTTGCACACCCCTAACTGTATCCTGTATGTACCTCTTGTCCGAAGCTTTTTCCTCCTGCGCCACCCTACAGGAATAGACACTGAAAAGACACGGGCAGAGACATTTAACAAATAGAAAAAAATGACGTGAGAAACTGGGGCACCAATGTGCACGTAAAAAATAAAAAGCAGTGTAATATTGGCACTGCCACACCCTTGAAAAGAAGCATGCCACCATAGGGAAGTGGTTGCAGCCTGCACCCTCCATCAGTTCCAGGATACCACGCCACTCTCCTGGAAAGAAAGAAAAAAAAAAAAGAGTTTAAAGGAAGAACTGCAGACAAAACGGGCATTGACAAAGAGCATAGGTGTCGCCTATGCAAGAGCCATGGCTTTGCCAATGTATTTTAGCCTTGTTGTACACCAGCACGGTTGCTGTTCAGCATGGCTAAAAGTTTGTGGCATAGAGGAGAGTGGCGTGGAGTAGCATAGAATGGAGTGTCGCTGTGTCGTAGAATGCAATCGCATAGAGTAGTGTACAATAGAGTGGCATAGAGTGCAGTGGCAGACTGTAGTGGCGTAGAGTGGTGAAAAGCAGAGTGCAGTGGAGTACTGCAGAGTGCAGTGCTGCTGAGTGGTGTGGAGTGCTGCTGAGTGGTGTGGAGTGGCGCAGAGTAGAGTGGTGTAGAATGCAGTTGTTTAGAGTAGAGTGGCATAGAGTAGAGTTGTGTTCGGTAGAAAGGCATAGAGTGGATTGTTTCAGAGTAGGGTGGAGTGGTGCAGGGTAGAGTGCAGTGGCGTAGACTGCAGTGGTGCAGAGTAGATTAAAGTGGCATAGAGTGGACTGGAGTAGAGTGCAGTGGCATAGAGTGGATTGGTTCAGAGTAAAGTGTATTGGCATAGAGTGCAGTATAGTGTAGAGTACAGTGGAGTGGCATCAATGACATAGGTGCGCATTTCATTGCAGGACTGGCACAAAGCGTACACTAGTGACTGTCCAGCTTTAAAAAGTTCTAGAAGACAGAGTACAAGCATGAGGTGCTACTAGCACAAAGGAGTCACTTACCATCGCCGACCGACTCTGCACAACCATGTACTAGCAGCAGGAGCACACAAGCCATACTATACAAAATTCTGGAATAAATAGAAAAATATGTTCCCTTTTAAGGATTTCATTGTTTCTAGTTTAAAGCCTTAGGAGCCAAGCGGACAACTGTAGTGTCTCTGGAACTGGGGTAAAATCCTGAAGTTACTCCTGAAAAAAGGATACTGGGTTGGGTGTAAATATATATAAACTTTTAGCATGAAGTCTGAAAACATCTTACCACATAGTAGCAATGAGGATAATGTTAGTGAGAACAACTTGTGAATTGGCGATTGAGGGGCTGAGCATATGCAATGGTCATTAACTAATTAATCAAATTTCTCAAATGACTGCTTTTACAAGAACCTATATCCAAGTGATAGTGCTTGCTGTGAACATCACATTGATTGCATTTCTAGTGACTGCAACTTGCATGTTCTGCTGTTTCTCTCTGGATGGTCGCTTAGAACAGTAGTTATGCTCTTTGATTTCTCCCATAACACAATACTCAGGCATTTATTTTTTTCTATTTCTGCAGTAATTACATAGCACTTTAAACCAAAAACGGAGACCCTTAATAGCCAATGTGATCTCCTTGCTGCTTTTAGCACATTGCAGTGGTGTTGTCCATCCGTAGCAGTCTTAAGACGCAGTGGTGTTGTCCATCTGTAGTAGTCAAGACGTTCCCTGACTCTTGTGTTACTGTCATGGCTTGGAAACCCAGGTACATAACATGCGATGCAGCTTGAACTGTGATCCACTCCGTTGCGAGGTTACGTGACTCAGAGGTGCTCCCCGCCCCCTTAGGGATGTGCTGGTAAGAATGGAAACTTGGAGAAAGCTCACCAGCAGAAACATCTCTAGATGCTATGATAGCACCTTGATTTCCCTAATCTTTTTACTGACCATTCGGACTCTCTTAGATGTGCCACATTCTCAGCATTAGTCGGTGAACGGGAAACGGCCACTACAACGCGGCCGTTTCCATGCATAACCATAACCACGCATGCATTACAACGCATGCGTGGTTACCACGAATAGCCTTTACCACGCATACCTTTACTACGAGATACGTAGTAAAGGCATGTGTGAAAAAGGTTAAAAAAAAAAATTTAAAAGGGGGTGCTTGGGGGGGGGTCCCGTCCCCCCCAAAAAAGAAGAAAAAAACGCACCTGTTTCCGTCGTTTTCAGTTAAAGAAGAAAAAAGATGGAGGCAATCGGCGTCGTTAGAGGAAACGGAAAGACACTTCCGCTTCCTCTTAAGGACGTATAACGCAAATCGGAAGTGGTTGGAGTGGAGAGGTAAGGGGGAATGAGGGGGTGGTGTCGCGCAGGGGTAAATTTTAAGGGTACATTTTTAGGGTTAATTTGTAGGGATCTGAGATATCCTTTAACATGAAAATGCCATTAACATGCATAGTTTAACAACGAAAATCGTTGTAAAAGTATGCGTGTTAAAGGCATTTTCGTGGTAAAGGATATGCGTGGTGATGGCATTCGCGTTGTAACGCATGCGTGGTAAAGGCATGCGTTGCAACGGAATGCGTTGTAACGTCATACAACCTCGGTGAACTGGCGGAACGCAGGATGCCAGCCGTGGCTGCAGCGCCAAAGCTGATCGAGGCTGTTGGGACAAAAGTCATCTGCATGTTTTTGGGAAACTCTACACTCGTATGTTTTCAGACAGCTCTGATATATTTCTCCCAATGAGCCCGACAATTATATGATGAACCTATTAGAAAGTCTCCCTTTTGTTAACATCAGATGGGATTGGATGCCGTGGGGGGGTTTACCCAAAGTGTACCCCCATTTCTGAGAGTGCTATGACCCTCTCTATTTGGACTATGTGAAGACTGGTAGCATTGGCAGAGCACTTCTACTCCGGCACAGACTTTTTACATTCTACCTCAGCAGGAGACAACCTGCTGGGTACGCTTGTAATAAGTCTGTTCGTTTAATACCCTATAGCAGCTGTCCTTAACCTTCTGGATGCGGCTCTCTAGTTACTTCGCTTCTGAAGATCTGTCCTTAGAGGGTCACTATTAGACACATCCTAAAGAATCCCCCAGAGCACCTAAAGCTTTTGTTTTGAAGGATGAGATCTTGCTTGGTTTTGGTCGTGGGTTGTGACATGTGCTTCCCCTTAGCTATTATCTCTGCCATTGAGTTAGAGGGCCAGACATATCATCAGTAGTGAGTACAGAGCATTGTCCGTCTGACATCTCTGATCCATTGATCGAGGCCAAAACCTAAATGCTTCTAAGTTTGCCCTATTAGGCCCGAAGCAGCCTCCACAAGTTCATATTGTCCTCCCTACTCCATGTTAATGAAATCTTAGTGCCTAGCCCAAGGCAGCTATGAAGGCTTCTTGAGAGGTAACTTGGGCCCGAAGATGCTAGGACCTTCTTGTTTTCTTTGTATATGCTTTTTTTTTGTGTCCTCTTTTTATGTTCTTCACTACCTGCTGTTAATATCCGTTTCCTCTTAAAAGTACTGACTGGATGTTCTATAAATTGTCACACCGCACTTTGAGTTTCAAAGCATCTTCATGAGTGAACTTTGACTGCTCCACTCCATTACCCAGACAGAGCCAAATGCTAACAGGGAGTACTTGGGCATTCAATCAGAATGCAGTGGTATTCAGCTCCTAGGACATCAGAGGTAAATGTCTTTATCCACCCAGGGTAATGGCCGCTCAGCCGGACTACCCCAGTCATTAGGAAAAGGCCTCACAGAGACACTAACATCTGACACCGTGGTGTGAACCCAATGAACGGCAGAATCACCTTAGGAAGTAGAACAAGGTCCCACAGCTGATTGCTTAGTGTTCATCTGTCCCTATCAATTAAGTGTACTTTGGGAGGGCATTTGACATGACTGTCACTTCCCCTTTGTACAGAAGCTCTGGTGTGATCTAAGTATGATGCCCACGTCTCGTTGTGCCAGTTTCCTATAGATTAGGGTATACACCAGTTCCTTGCCACCGAGATGTGCAGCAACTTTTGAGAGGCATTGGGGCCAAACTCCAGGTTGTTGCTGCATCACCTATATTTGGTAGAGTTTTTCCCAGGATGAGAAACCTAAGCTATTACCTAAATTAAGAGCGAGTGAAATATGCATGCTTTCCGCAATGGTAGTCACCGTCCTGCAATGTACTATTTTTATTTATTTTTAAAGCACGGACCTAGCCACGAAGGCATAGGACAAGAAACAGATCATAAAATATAAAAAAAAAAACACTTTAGGACAGATAGCAGAGACCACGCTGTAGGAATTATTGTAGGTGTTTAAAAGAGGAGTGGTTCTTAATCATCTGGCACAACTCGGTAGTTTCAAGTCATTCATAGTCCTATTTAGTGGGGAGTGGTAACAACCCATGCTTATTTTAAACGGGATTTGGTGAATAACCTGCAGTTATTAAGTGAACCTGAATCTGGGTGTCCCCACCACGCCAGCGATCCAGGCATTCAGACTTGCTTTATATTGCGTCCTAATACCACTTGCTGTACTTCCAGCTTGATGCCATCATGTGACATTTCAGAGTGGAATCAAACAGATGAAGCTGTCAATAAACTAAGCTGTAAGTGTTTGATGTGTAACCCTCATATCTGAAGAAAACTAAATCTACATTTTGCAGTGTTTACTGTGACCCATGATGTGATCTCGCTAACCTAATATCTTTGGGGCAGAACAAGACCAATTGTTTCTTCTAGTAGTCCTTTGTAAGCAGAAATTAATTGCCAAGCAAATCCTAAAAATTCACTGCTCCTCTTCCACCTGCCATAGATGTTAAAATAAGCCTAATAGCAACTGGAAATCTTGCCACAAACCGCCCTGGACCTTATTTTTCCACGGAGACCCGCATGAAACACTGAAATTCACCAGTTTTTCCAGTTCACCTGCAGAGCTAATTTTGTCCATTTTTTTTAGCTTAATTTCGCTTTGTAAATAGGTTTTTTGTTTTTTAAGTGTGGATTTCACCCTTTTCGCAATTACGGATTTTTTTTTTTTTTTTGCCTGCTGCTTTTCGAGAGCAGGCCTGTACTCCCATAAACTCATGCAGTCCACTTAGTGCTTTCTGGGCAAAGCTCTAGCTGTACAGCAGACTGACAATGTAATTCTCAGCTTGACTTTCTGTCTCCCAGGGTACCTTCACCAAGCAGTGCCTAGAAAGACGAATCTAAGCTAGTCGCTGGCCCCAGGCTGCAGAGAGACCATTACTTAGTTAGAGCCAGGTGCACTGTGCGGTCTCTTTCACAGATAGAACAAGCTTGGGTTATGATTACCACATTGTAGATGAACGAGTGCATCAGTAAGGGGGTGTTCAACCTGTTTCCGAACGTGATCAGAAATCACGCCTTCCACATACATTGGTTTTCCTGGACCTTGGCTAAAAACCAGCATAAAACAGGTAAGAACTCACCGGGTGTTAGTTTCCGAAACACAAAATGTATTCTCAATGACACAAGGATAAATAATGATTAGAAACAAAAAATGTAATTTTTTTTATTAATGTTTGGTTACTTTCTTTTTTTTAAAGGAATCTGTCTCAAATATGGTTACTAGAAAACATTACGTCATTGTGGTGCCCAGAAAATTGCCAAGCCCGACTCCTTCAGGCTATAGTAAAGAACAAACAATGCCGAATAGACAAGCATTGGGAAAGCCAATAGGTCAGGAGTTGGCCACATCACTTTTGCCTTCGATTGTTTTGCAAAGCTTGCTGAGGAAGCTGCTGGGTTTTCAGTCTACAAATATTGGCTGAAAGCAAAAATATTTAGTCTCCAAAAAGCACACATTGCCAAAGTTGTCCCTGGCACTTGAGGGAAACAGTGCGTGTGTATGTACCACTTGTGAAAAGGTAGAATGCCGTCACTCACAGTGCATGAGAGCCAATGACTGACGTGGGCTGACGTATTGCCCCATGCTGTAGTGCACTGACGAAAAATGAGAATGACACAATAATAGACCAATGAATAAAGAGGGGCTGACTGTAAACTGCTGTAAGTATATTATACATATGATTTTAGTAAAATCAAAAGGTCCTGGTTAATATCAGAAATCAGTCCCTGTATCCTGACTGGCAGATGGAAAAACAGGTAGGGTCATTCAGGGTCTGGTGCATTGGTAGTGGCGATACTCACACAAACAGAAGGGTGCCTTACTCACGGCTAGCTTCACTCTAAAAAGGTAATGAGACAGCAGTTAAAAAAAAAAAAAAAAAAAAGATTTCTGCTATTCTTGACCAGTTGTGAACGAGGGAGAGCAGGACAACAGAGTAGTTCCACCCAGGCATAGTTTGAAGAGTCTCCTTTTTGGTTTCCAATCGTTTACTCCTATAGAGCGACCCAGTGAACGCCTCACGATTTTTCAGGGGATTATTGCGATAAAATGTGGAAGCGTTGTTGGATTTTCAGGGGGGGTGGGGGACGTATATCGACACCTCCTGTCCTGACCATCTTCTTCTCTTTCACCTGAATTGCTTACTGCTTTCGCATTGTAAACATTTAATGAGTATATGAAAACCTTACTTAAAAACCAGCCGGATCACAGGAAACTGTTCCCTGTTGGTTGGAGAAATGGTAGTCAACATGCGCCTCCCCCACCCCATTACCCCATTGAAAAGTATTTCATTTCGTTTAGGTACACAGGACACAAGAACCGTGACTACAAGTTGGACTGCTGCCTGACGGAGAAGGACACCCACGTGGTGGCCTGCTCAGAGGACGGCAAGGTGTACTTCTGGGACCTGGTAGAGGTGAGAAAACTCGAGATCCACATCGTCTCTGGATTATTTATGACTTTTGTAAGGGACTGAAGGTGAATGTATATTGTGAAAAAATGGGGGCAGAAAAGACTTCCTGCATGCAAAGCAATACCTCTCAATAAAAAGATCTGGAATTGCTGGCAGATGGTGGGGAATGGGAATGGGAATGGAGGCGGTCCAGGAAACACGGAAAATTGAAAGATTGGGGGCAGCAAGACCAGGGACTGCTGAAAGGGAGACTTGGGAGAACAGAAACAGCAGCAGAATAGAACCGGGAAGAGGCTGCAAAATCAGAAAATTGCTCTAGACTGTGTGGGGGATATGAATGTTAACATGTAGTCAGGTGAGCAGGAGCTGTAAATGGAGTTAGCAGATGGAGCAGAACCGGCCGGGTAAGCACAGTGGGAGAATTGCCGAGTGAAGATAGGACAGGTTAAGGCAGAAATTGAGAAAAAGAGACAGCCAAAGAGCAGGGTGCATGGGAATAGCAAAGAGCACAAACAAAAAGAGGGGTTCACAGGAAAGCAAGGGGAGCAGGAACTGCTGAGCACATTCAATAGGTTCGAAAAGTAGGGGGGAACAAAAACTGCTGATGACATCTGATGGGCAAATTGGAAAAGCAGGAATTGCTAAGGAGGCATGGTAGGTGGAAAAAGGCTGGAGGTTATTGACAAAGCAGGTAGAGTATGAACTTCTGAGAAAGGGGCAGGCCAGAGAAGGAGGAGTGGGAACTTCTGAACAGTGGCATCATCCCGGGCAGGGGTCCCCTAAAACCTACCCGAACACTGTGAACATGAGCTATGTACTGTTACTTGAGAGTGGCCAGCAATTGTTGGCATGAGATAACAGGAGGTTGTTAATGCAGCACAGAAGGAAACAGAGTAGAACACAGCTTTAGAAGCATAATAATATTTATTCATGCCAACAAGGAGGGATTGTATCGGAGGCAGCAAGGAGAACCAACCACAAAGCCCTTTGTGGAGTCAGCACTCCAGCCATTGGTCTAGGTTAATGGCCAGTTGACTCTACCTGAGGAAAGGGCCACAATAGAAAAGCAGAGAGAACCTGAGCAATCACAGAGAGAGGATCATTGGTGGAGTTGAAGGGGAAGAAGAACTGGATGCTAAGATGGCAGAGGGCCAATGAAACGCATACAAGGAGAGTTAACCTTCCACACATTGTTTCCTTTCTCCCTCAGGGGTCTCTGACACTGAGCCTTGCGGTGGGGAAAGGCGTGGTGCAGTCTCTGTCGTACCACCCCACAGAGACCTGTATGCTCACTGCCACAGAGGGCAGCTTCCAGCTCTGGAGAGAAGCCTCCTACTCAGAGGAGACTTGAGGACAACCGACTAGGTCCGACCTTTAAGAAGGCAACCATGGCAGGCCATTTACAGCACGAGTGGAATGGAGGCCCACCAGGCTGGCACAGAAGAATGAAAGAGGACTTCATCTTAAGGCCCTGTGCACGGAAGCCTGTTCTTTGGATGATTATCATGCTCTTGAACTAAGTACAAACTGTACTACTCAGTATATTTACACCTTTGGCACATGTATAATAAAGAATGTTTTATAAAAATTAGCGAGTTATTTAAGACAAATATTACATCGACCTCGCCTCCACCCTAAGGCTCTATAAGACAAATCCGGCAGCATACTTTTGAACAAGCTTAGCTGGTCAGGTGTTTAATAATCTGAAATCTAGTTATTCTGTTCGTTAATCTATTCCTTGTATTTTGTTTAACATTGGCCACCCTTCCCTGGACTAGCAGCTGAAAGGAAATGAAAAAATAACCTTCCTTTCGACTCCTGTCCCAACAAAACTTTACATTTGAAGAGTTTCCAACTGCTTTAAAGCCAGATACAGACATTTTAGAAAAAACATCACTGAAATTGTTTTGGCCACCATTAACTTGTGTCATGGAACGAATGATCCATGGGATCCTCTAGACAGAAGGGATACGATGTAGTCTCTTAGTAGCTACAACCCAGCCACACAGATTCTGCCGAACTCTGTGGCTTGGTACTCAAGGTCCTGGTATCTTCACGGGTGGATTGAGGTCGTGTGGATGTTGAGTCACAGACGAGGCCCATAACTGTAGAGGAGATGGCCTGTGCGCCAGGACTGAATAACTTCCAAGACCTAAAGGCTATCTTCATGTTAGAGAAACTGTTCTCAATTCCTAGCACACCCTGTAGTTTAAAACCTCAGGGAGCAGTGAAGTACTCTGCATAAAAGGGAACAGATGCAAATAATTTTTGGAAGAGCAAGCATTACATGATTGAAAAGTGCAGGATAAAAAGCAAATCAGGGCAAGAAAATTGAGAACTAGATTGCAGAGACTCACGACTACAGGGAGAGCAGCTTTAGAGCTTGTCGGGTGAATTCGACTGCTTTATATACCTTATGCATTCTGCTGTTGATATGACCTTGCAACGATTCACTACCTTCTCACCCTGCTATTGAGGATTCAACCACAAACTGAATTCTATTTCTATTTGTGTGGTGAATCTGCAGGCCGCAGTGTGAACATAATTGCGGTTTTGTTTTTAATTTGCCTGTTGTGGCCTAAGGTCTAGGCCAAGCTGCTTTTGTGCCACCTGTTGTTTGGCTTGTGCATTGCCTAACAGGTATGCTTTTGTGAGCTGTAGGTAGTGAGGGGTGTTGGTGAGCCCTAAGATCCATCTGCTGGCTTATCCGGACTCTTTAGTACTGTTCTATTGCATGGTGATTGTTCAGGCGAGTGCGTGAGGTGTTTTGTTTGATTTTGTATGTATTGTTATATAGTAATAAGCTCTTTTGTGAACACGTTGACACCAAATTGCACTGTTTTCTATCGTAGAGTTTTGACTGTTTTGTAAGATGTTGCATTGGTGTGGACTACAGTACTGTTGGGGGTCACGTGCTAGTCCCCGAAAAGGACGTTTGTATTAGGTGGGTGTGACAAGTTATATGTTTGTGTACTGCTGGGCTTTGCTGTTAATTACCACAAAGAAACACCCTACTAGTATTAACAACAAAAGAGTCATTTCAATTATGTGGCAGCACTGATTGAGGTAACAAGTTTTTTATTGACCCTTTTGCATGAGGAAAACTTTTTCTCTGCAGAGAAACCAGCAAGGTCTGGAACAGGAACTGTAATTACAATCATCATTTTGTCTCTGTGTTAAACAGAAGGCTGCTCGACCACACTATCCCCTAATTGAGCACTTTGGATAGCAAGCCCCTGTCTACTCATATGGGAACCCCTGGACAGTATATCAGATTGTTGATGTATCACATAAAGAGCTAGCTTCCTACACAGAGACATCTTGGGGACATTCTAAAAGCTTTCCTGGGAATGCATTCCACCCATTGCTTATCATTGACTTTGTAACTCGCATTTGCCTGCTTTCTATTTGCTGGCTTTATTTGTTTTAGGCTGTCCAGCATGTCTGTGTCCCTTCCGTGGAGCATAGCCTGTTTAGCACCTCTCTGACTCGCTCTTTGTATTCTTCCAAAAGTGCTTGCTTTTTGTAAACAGGCCTTTAAATTTTGTTCTTATCTTGCCACATTTGCTATGCATTCAAAGACTGAAGTCAAATGTCAGGCTTCATTTTCTGAAGGAGCTTGGTGTTTACCTTTCTTTCTCTGATTTGTGAGGGGATTTATGCGACACTCCACACCACTCCACTTTCTGACAATACTCCACTCCACTTTACTCCACGCGAGTAACTTTTAGCCATGCTGAACATCAGCTATGCTGATGTACAACATGGCTAAGACATATTGGCTTTACCAATGCTTATTTTTCACTGCAGGAAGAACAGCACCATCCCAGGAGAGATGAACTTGACTAACTGGTTCTCCAGGTAATGTTAGATGCTGCTGGGCAACTAAGATTGCCTTCACAGTGGTAAAAACACAATAAGCAGGGCTCTCCCCCAAATGAGGCTCTTTGCACTAATCCAGCCTCCTCCACCCCAACACAAACTAGCAGGGGGCACAGACAAAAATTGGAAAAAGAAATACAAGAAGTTATTTAAGACATCTTGGCAAGATTTACTAAGGGTTTGTGTCACACAACACTGCAAACAGCAACTACAGATCAACTTTTATGCCCAAAAGCTTCTTTATGCTGTAAGTTGACCCTCCTGCTGCACCGAAACCCCTTTACACCATCCCTAAGCTAATGTGCACAAAGAGGGCATGTCTGCATGGAAACCTTAGGTTTTGGTGCAAAGCTAGATTCACTAAAGTAGCATGATCTGGCCTTGCCTCAAATCCTAACACCAAAGAAAAGCAGGCACAAGTATATCACCCGATATGCCTACATGGAACATGTGTTTTACCTTGACACACATATCTTACATGTCTGATATCTGTGCTGGTGCCTTCACATAGGCGTTTGCATTGGAGTGTTTGTGCTTCTATGTCAAAGCCTACTCTAGGAAGTGCAGACTTGCCTTTACGCTACAGTGTGAGCTCTGCATGACAGGCAGATTTAACATGATCACCACCAATAACAACAGCAAGCAACTCTTACTAAATCTGGTGCTGCACTTTTTAATGTTTTTTTTCCTGCAGTTCTGTATAGTGCGAACTTGACCCGAAGGTATTGGAGCGCTTTACAGGAGCACCAGTTACATTACACAAGGACACATTCATTTTTGGTAGGCACGGGGAGATTAGGTGATTTGCCCAGAATCACAGGATGTTGAGCCGACTCCAGACTCGAACCTGGATCCCCAGGTCCAAAGTGGGCAGCTCTGGCCGTTACGCCACATCTTCTCCATACAATGTCCTTCGCGCAACGCAGCACTCCCTTCCGTGAAGCACATTTAATCAAGGCTCTTTTCTTGAACCACCTAAAAATAGTTGTTGCCAAGGTGCAGCCAATGCCGTCTAATATCTTCAAAAGTCTGAAGCCCGACAGGAGTAAGTGGACTGTAATCTTGGAATTACAATCAAAAGTGTATTGCGCTATAAATGAGGAAGTCACATTATCTTAAACTCTCCCTTCAGCAATAATGATTAGTTTAAGAATGAATGAGTAGTAGGTCTTGGTTAGGATATTTTTATTAATCTTTGAAAAGGTATATTTTTTATATAGAAGTGTTCATGTAATTGTGATGGTAATATGAGAATGAAATGACGGTAACGTATTGGGCACGCAGTATGCCAATAATATATTAGATACAAGTTATTCTTCATTTTGTGATAGAGATTAAATCATTGATTGAATTAGTGTAATTGGTGAGGTATGAGTACTTAGAAATAACGAATTGCCTAGATACCATCAGAATTTAAAAACCTACCCTTTTGAAAGAAGTTTAGGCCACAGTACAGGGTCTGGAGAATCGGGGGGGAGTACAAAGCTTGCTCCAGTGTTCGGCCTTTGATGTACCTTGTGGGTTTGCTTGACATTGCCGGTCCCAAGTGACTTGCAGCCTTTGAGCTTTGTTTCTAATAGACTGGAGGGCAATCTCTGGGAAAACAAGTCTAAGAGTTGAGGAGGAGTGGGTGAGGGCCATAGAAATAAAGAACCACTCACCCAGACAGTTGGGATCCCTCTGCTGCCCAGGAACACTCTCCTGAGTAGTCGGATGTTCATCAAATGGATGGCCAACAGAAAAGCTCATTTAAAAGCACTATATAGAGAGTCACAGTGTTCTTTAAATTTGAATATCAATGGTAGAAGCTGGAGCAGCAAAGAAGTGTTCCTTGGAAAGAGACTGCATTTGGCCGTTGGAGACTCACTGACCCCATGATGTGTCAAGAACCAATAGTATTACCTTACCACACATCTTTGGCATTTTTTTGTAAGTTCACTTGGCCTCAGCCTTCCCATCACTCATGTTTGGAAGGATGGAAGGGGAAATAGCTAATTTACGTTTTTAGGTAGATAACGAGTTTGTCTCCAACTTACAGTTTCAAAATCTGGACTAATCACACAGAAAAGAGACACGAGTGCTGTCACTATATCAGTCAACGACAACGGCATTCGTCGGTTTCAAAGCAGTCTTGCAAAGTCCACAGCCCAATTTTACAGAGGGGGAACAAAATGTATAAAAACGCTGAGAGGTAAAAATTTAAATGTAAAATAAAGTCATCAAAACCAATTAAAAAAAAATACACTGCTGTGAGAAAGAACCAACAAAGGAGAAATAAATTCACAATCACAAGTTAGGTGTCATACTGTGAAAATAATTTAAAAAAAATAATATTACACGCAGGAAGACTGTTTATGTATCCAGGGATATCTTTCAGCAAGGGCTAGACGATGTAGTAGAGAAATAAAATCAACAGAGGAACATACTGACTTGGATATCAAAAGTCAGTAAGGTGTTAATGAGATCGGTCTGTATTGGCTGGGGGTTGAGGGATAAAAATCGCAATTCTAAACGCGAAACGTTTTGTGGATAAATAAAATGTAGCTGTTCCATACTGATGAAGAACATTTATAACTTATGTTAAGTGTGTTCTGTCTCATTCTATCGCACTATACTGTGGAACTAAAATGGTGAAGATAGATGCGGTTTTAATACTCTGCAACTCATTTGCCTTCTGGGTAATCTACGTTTTTTAAATTTACCTTCGCACCAGAGGAGTAGTTTTTGTGATCCAGTCCATAAAACTGCAAGTGTAAGTCAGCAGACTGCTATATAACTAAAGTGTATCACATCATTTTATTGACGTGTGTGGTAGAGTTCTGTTGGCCCCAAAGTATGATACAAGCTTATGCCAAATTCCACCAATGGGAGAAGCTACCCACTCCAAACAAGATCACACACAGAGTGTTAAGCTGGGCATCACAAGCACCTTTATTGCATTCCGGAGGCGGTAGGATACAGTCAGGTAACACTGCAGTTTTTTCCATAAACTCAAGAAAAAGGCAACTTTTGGGCAAGTTACCGGCACCTAGTGTCATTCAGGTAATTGCATGGTCCAGACCGGAGAAGCACCAGTTTATATGGCGAGATGTAACCAGACTAAAGATCATTATCCAGTTCTGAGATGAGGCAGATACTTCACTGCTTACAAAACAGCTCTGCCATAGATTAACTTTTTGGCCCAAATTGTCCATCCCATCAATGAAAAGCATGCAACCATTTTTGTTCTCCTCCTCACCCTCAACCAAAAAACATCACCCCACTTGATTAAAAAAAAATATATACTCTGTTGACAACAGTAAATGTTCCCAGTTGCACTCTCACTCATTCAACACTCCCACCCCCGGAACACATTTAAATATACATCTATGTAAACAGTGACTAACCCAAAAATATTTATAAAACAAACTAAGAGAAGGCGTAAATATCAGTGTGTGAATCTCCCAGGGATTCCGGCCTAAACATCAGGTTTTCAGGACTAGTAACAAACTTGAAACCTCCCCAGCCTCATTGGTCGAGGGTGGGAATGAGCAAGAGTGATAAGTTCTGAAAGCTCCCTTCTGTGTGAAACATCTGCTGCCAATCCGGGCAGCAGAGGGCTATTCCTACAAATGAATAGTTGGCATCACCAAAAGTAGCTAAAACTCCGTCAAACTGTTTAAAAAAAATAATAATACTATGCTACCTTTGCCACTGTACATCCTGACAGTAAACAGTCAATAAGTGACTTCTACAGAACTAATATAAAAGATATTGTGTCCAGCTACTCTCATTCACTTACGCGACCTGTGTTCATTCTAAGACAGCAACAGTAAGCAAATATTCCTTGTACATTCTAAATGCTGCTCTTGGGGGGGGGACAACTGGAAGATCATTAGGGGTAGAGCAGAACAGATCAATAATTGGAACTACCCTGAGATGCAGATAATAAATGTAGTAAAAATGGTTCAGAGCCTTAGTCAAGCTCAGAAACACGTCGCAAGTGCATCTGTTGAATGAAGATGATGACTGAGTTGCCATTCTGTTATAGTGGTTTCCACTCCTCAGTGTCCTTGTGATGAAACTGGGCTTGCAGCCAAGAAGGAGCCTAAAAAAAGGATCCAATTAGAGATCCTCTGGGGCGGCAATTGAGGAGTGGTGTCTGAGGCAGAGCTAAGACTCAATGTGGGGACGGCTCTGTGTTACATTTACAATGTGAACATAAGATGACGACCTACAACTTAAAAACGCTGTGCTCTTGTCCAAAAATCAAACACACATCCAAAAATCCGAAATCTTGCTCTTAAAATAAAATACTGTGGTCTTAAAAAATGAACCAGCTTCACATCGGACATCTCTAATTGTTCGGTCGTATACCAAACACAAAAAACTTCTAATAGCAAAAAAGTTCTCAAATGGCATAAATTCCACACTGGCTTCTTATTTGCCGCCAAAGATCATATAGATGTCTCTTCTGGAGTATTTATTACATAGAAATTGTCTTTCTCCAGCTTTGGCAGCAAAATGTCAAGAGAATGTACCAATGAAGAGAGGGGACATGCATGCTCACTTGAGCATCCACCGTAAAGGCTAAGGGATACACGATTAATATTTACCCATATAGCAAGAGGTTTGTGCCTTATTAAACATTCAACATGGTCAGATTAATACCTCTTTGGATGTCAAGGAAGCTTGGATTAACACTTCTTCAAATGGACAGGTTTACGATGATTTCATCCTATCGGACATATGTTCTTAGACTGATCTCTGCATCTTCAAATACCTCGGTGCGCTCTGGGGGAATAAATGAAGTTCAAAGTCATGCCTAGTGCGAGGGGTTAGGTGGAGTCGGTGGCTTATTGGGACACCCAACTTCCTGTTGGACTAGGATACTGCCTGCCAAGGTAAGCTGCCAATACGCACCAGCTAGGGGAGGCAGCTTACTGAGATGGGCAGTGCCTGTTCCCAGGTACCATAGAAGAGGTAGTCCTTATTTCAGCATCAACAACTCTGAAATAGAGCTGGTGTAGTTATTTCCACCTTTAAACTTCTGGATTTTGCTATGGGCAAATAATTTAGGGCCAGCCCTCCAAGAATACAGATCGACGGCGCAGCAAAATAACAAAAACAGTGCCTCAATATCGGGCACCCCAGCACTTGCACAACCACCTACCTCTGCACTGTTTGAGGGACAGCTGAGCGTGCAATCATGCTCTTTGTCGTATCTTACTTAAGACACTTTTTTAGTGCTTCCTGGGCTCAAAACAATCATGGTCAAAGGAAATTGTATGAAACCCAATCATTTCACTTCAGAAACAGCCAGGATCTTTTAAAGCAATCCTGCCATCCTCGTCCAGACAACGCTTGAAGATGGAACATGACAGTCAGTACAGAATACACATGGATTTACGGGCGCCATATGCAAGTATAGCCGGTGGTATAAGGGGAGAATGGGGTGAAGAAGACATGACAGGGAATGATAACAGCCTATCCAAATGTGGAACCTCCGCCGCAAAAACCTAGGTATTGAACAAAGACCTTTTAGTGCACGTATGGGAGGGATAGAGGTCTTTGGCTTCACCACTGCTTGCAGACAGACAAAAGAGGTGTTATGCTTTGCTAATGAATGCATGTTAGGATCAAAGGCATGCAGATTATTTAGAAGAGCCTTTACTCACAGGTCAAACGCCTTTTGCTTCACTGTCGTGTATGGACTGAGAACACAGATTGTGGTGCATAAGTGCATATTCAAAAGGGACAAAAGTCCACCATTTCGTCAGTATACAGGCAAGACGATGAGACCTATTGCATCATCACCACACACAGGCACATGCCTTCAGTTTCACAATTATATATGGTCTAACAAAAAGCATTCTGCTTCAACAATGCCTGCAAGAGCAGAACAGGTGACTTGTGGATGCAGGAGTAGAACAAAGGCCTTGTACTACTACAGTGAGTGAAGAAGCAGAACAAATATGCTTCACCAGAACATGTGGAAGCAGAACAATGGCCTTCTGCAGCACCAGCACATGCTGAATTGGACCAGTGTCCTTCACCTCCACCAGTGCTACTGGGAGGGCAACAAAGGCCACCTGCTCAACCAGTGCTTGCAGGAGAAATACAAAAGCCTTAGGTTTCAACAGTACATTTTAGAGTCAGAAAAGAAATCTTCACCTGTGCATTCTGGAGCACAGCAAAGGCCTTCTGCTTCACCAGTACATGCAGGAGGAAAATAGCTTTCTTCACGAGTAAATATTAGAGGCTTTCTTCTCTACTAGTGCATGCAGATGTCGAACTAAGGCCTTCTACTTCGCCAGAGCACGCAGTAGCACAATAAATGCCTTCCAATACACCAAAGCATGGAGGATTGGAACAAAGGCCTTCTTTTTCACCAGTACGTGCAGGAGAAAAATAACCTTCTGTACAAGTAAATAGAGGCTTTCTTCTCCACTAGTGCATGCAGAAGTTGAATCAAGGTATTGTGCGTTGCCAGAGCATGCAATAGCACAGTAAGTGCCTTCTAATACACCAGGGCACAGAGGATTGGAACAAAAGCCTTTTGCTTCACCAGTAAATGCTAGAGAGAAACAATAGCCTTCTTCGCACGTGCATAGAGGAGCATATTAGAGGCTTTCTTCTCCGCTAATGCATGCAGACGTAGAAGCAAGGCCTTATGTTTAGCCAGTGCAAGCGGTATCCTAATAAGTGCCTTTTAATACACCAGAGCATGGGGGATTGGAACAAACAATTTTTGCTACAGCAGTGCGTGCACAAGTGGAGCAAAGACCTTCTGCTTGACAAGTGCATGCACCACCAGAACAAAGGCCATCTGCTGCAACATGGCTTGTCTGTGAGGGACAAATGTCTTCTGTTTCACCACAGTATGTGGGTTGAGAACTAAAGCGTTTACTTCTCTGGTGTATGCAGGAGGGGAACAAATGCTGTATGAAGTAGAGAAGCAAAAACCCTTTGCTCCCTAGTGCTCAAGGGCGCATTCTGCTTCAATAGTAAGCAAATGAGCAGAGCTGCAGCCTTCGGTTCAAAAACCTTTTGCTTCACTAATGCTTGTAAACACTAAGAGGAGAGCACCCCGAGCCAATCGTAACTCATCAAACCAGACATAATTCACCAGAGCTCCAAAGTTTGAACGTCAGCTGGAAGGTGGTTTTACATTGAAGAGAATACGCATGACCTGAGCGGCAAGAAATGGGTCCAAGGTGAGCGAGTGCAGGCAAGATGCCCCAGTGTCCATACTGCTCCTTCAGATTCGTGTAGCGGCAAGCAGCCTAGAGGTAGACCATAGAGGCAGTTCTGGAGGCAAGAAGACTAGCATAGGTATGCCAGGCTGTCTATAGTTCACAGCCTATGGCCCAGGCTTGGATACCCAGCAGATATGGTTAGCGCTTAGTCCTGCTCCTTCTTGCAGGTGAAATCGTTGAACCTCTGTGCAAACGTCTCCGCAACCAGGAGGGGGAACACAAGGCTGGCATCAGCATGTACCTGTCATTGGAGAAAACGGGAGAGGGTTAGGGATGAGAAACTGGAATTAAAAGCGGGTCATAGGTCAACACAAAATTACATGCAGTAAGCAAGGAAACTGCAGAACAGAAATGTGCTGTGGCTTCATAGCATACTAAGACTCTAAAAACCCTTTCAGAGAGCAGGACTGTATGAACTAAGGCAGCTGTACTCCCTTCACAAGTATGTGAAGATAATAACAGAACCTTTTCAGGCTAGAGATTGGGGCATGTATAAGTGGCATGACAGACACCATACAGGCTGGTCATTAAAGCAGACTTGTCTGACAAAGCATATTAACCATTCCTAACTTCACAGGTTGAAGGCTGAAGCAGGGATGGCCGATCATTTACACACCCCTGTGTGGACTAGAAATCTAAGCAGGCATGTTTGATCTAACACACACCATTCACCCATCCACAAGCTAGAAATCGAGGCAGTAAAGTCTGGCCAGACACACAAAATAATACCCGTCCCAGTCTAGTGATCAAAGAGTCATGTCTAATCCGACATGCACGCACTACACTCTTCACAGGCTACAAACAGCATGCTTGACCTGCCCCACAATACCCCATTTACATGTTAGAGATCAAAGGAGGCATGTCAGACCTGGCACGCACCACATGTCGTCACATGCTAGTCATCAAAGTGGGCATGAGTTGGTATGGAAAAAGGTTCACCTGCATAACTCTGGAGTGTGTGTACCCCTGCTTCAAGTTCTCCCAAGCAAGATGTAGTGTTTGGACCCACCACCTGGCGATCATGTGCACGCTGTGGACTTTTCTGGACATAAGTAAGACCAAGAGAGAGGCTCTGTGGTCAGATATGCACCCTCCCTAGTACAAGTCTGACTATTGTCATCTCGCTATGCTGTAGAATGCGGACAGTGATACAGGTTTCATTGAGCAGGTGAGGACTTTCTACTTGTCATATGCTAGAGAGAGAGGGCCTACTGGCATCTCCCATGCTCTTCAATGTGCCTGCCAGACCCCTGCAACCAGGGCCTTCAGCCCTCCATGTGGAATATAGAAGGTGCATATTTAAACATTTATATGGGTAGCAGGAGTGCATGGAGTACGTGTGGCCCTACTTTCTTGCATTTTGTGGGTTACTAAATCCAGTGCTACATAAGATGGAGGAATAGAGAGCCCAGATAGGGGATTTGAATTGGAGGACTATTTCAAACATTACAGCGATCTTTGCAGTAGGCCAGATTGGAGATTGTTTAGTAGAGGCGACAGTGGGTCTGGTTGAAGTTGGGGAATATTCCAGCCCCCCCCATTTCCTAGCCCCTTTTGGCTGGGAGGGCGCTGCACCACAGGTCAAGAAGTAGCTGAGTGGGTTAGCCAGGTAGCTTTTGTACCCTTGTTTGGGGTTTCTCATGAAAGGAGACTCCCAGCTCTAGTCTCGCCCTTTAAAAGAAAAAGCCATGCAACAGGACTTCATTTCCCATCGCCCATCAGCACAGGAAGTGACATCACTGGATCTCCCATCATCCACCTGCACAGAAAGTGACATCACTGGTTTCCCTGACAAAATAGTATTTAAAACAATAAGCCAATCAAGAAGACTTCAGTTCCCATCAGCACACGAAATGACATCATGGCACACGAAATGACATCATGGCACACTGGACTCCTCCCCCAACCAACTTAATGACAGCTGCATCATGGACAAACAGCGGGTGCACCGCTGCTCGTCTGCGGTCAGCGCCAGAAACCTTGCTCCAATCACCGCCCTGCGATACTCTGCAGGACTCCTTAGTTCATTAGACCCCGGACGCCATTCCTCCAACTGCTGCAGCGCCGCTCCTCACACCAGGGTAGGAGCTTTCACCTGTGCTCACTGCCGGTTTTCCAGCAGCCATCCACCTACACCCCCCCCCCCCACACAAATACTAACAGCCCCCTCAACACTCCCTCCCAACACACACACCACACAAGGTCAAACGTCTACACTCCCACCCTACACCACACACCATAGCAAATCCACACGTCAACTCCCACTCACATGCATGCTTCTCAACACACTATCACTCAGCAAACACACAACCGAAATATGCGACCTTCTGAGCAGCGACGCACCTGACATCCTCTTCATCACAGACCTGGCTCATTCCCTCATCTGCTTCAGACATCGCTACAGCAATCCCATCGGGTCACCAGATTGCTCGACAGGACCGCCTTCACAACCCAGGAGGAGGACTCGCTATCATCTACAAGGAATCCATCAAATGCACAATATCCACAGAGAAAGCCACCCCATTCTTGGAACACCTGCACTTCAAGCTGCAAATCTCTGAAAAATTCACCTTGAACGAAACCATCGCCTACAGACCACCTGGACCCCGAGCCACCTTTACCAACTTCTTTACCGACTTTGTCGCTCCGCTCATCATCGACTTCAAAGCCTACTCTCTCCTTGGTGACCTCAATTTTCACCTGGAAAACTGAAATGACCCCTGTTCCACTGCACTCCTTGAGAGCTTGAGCAACATCAGACAAACCCAGCTAGTCACAGAACCAACAAACACCGCAAGACACACACTGAGCCCCTGTCGTGTAGTTCCTACAAATCTATAGAGGATCTGCGCTTTTAGAGAACATAAACTAAGGGATTGGTGTCCAGACTGATTCTAGACACCCCCGGAGGATATGTTAGTCTGTAGACCAGCTAGCTCACAGTGCCACTATGAGCCCCTCTTACCAAGGAGCGAGTAGCTTCTGGTAACTATGACAACTCTGACCCCCTCAGGGATCGTGGAAACAGTACATTGCTTTTCGCTCAGTCACTGGTGCTTACTTTGTATCAGAGAGATATACAGAATAAACGGTGGGGATGTTTTTAATAAGCATTTATTGAACCAGCGTCATTCTAGTATAAAATACGTGTGCTGCAACAACCATGAGACAGAAACAGATATGTATGGTTATAAGCACTAACAGAGTAAAGAAAAGGTAGAATTCTACCATAGTGCTAAAACAATTAATATATGCAGGCATATAGATACACGACAGTAATAATGTGTACACCTACTATGCAAACCCTAACTAGATGTACCTAAGTGGGGGGGGGAGGAGAGAGAGAGAGAGAGATATATATATATATATATATATATATATATATATATATATATATATATATATCCAAGAATCCCCTTAGGGTAGAGCCAACCCCTTTACCTGATGTGGGAGAGTGAAGGACCCCGTCTTGGTCTCGAGATGGACACCCCGCGAGGAATGTCAGACCACTGCGTGCTGGAATGTCTGCGTGCAGGGACCTCAGCGTCTCGCGTCAGCATGGAAGTCTTTCTCTTCTGGTTTGCACAGCGAAGATGTGGTGCTTATATACCCAAAGGGTACCCTCAGGGTTTCAACCTAGATGTGTACTATGGGCATGTCGGCCAAGGATGACGATAGGGGTGACCCTTATACATAGTTATTATGCAGAAGATGGTAATCCTGCTGTGATGCTGAGAATCCTCATGCATAATAAACGAGGCTAGATTTCGGAGAAAACCACACAACATTTATTCAGCACCTAACTAGGTAAAAGGTCAGTGACAGACCTGTTATGTAGAACAATGGTAGGACAAATGTAGGTAAAGGGTTGTGCAACTACCTAGGCCTATATTGGGGTTTATAACACAAGTGAGCATCAAATACAGCTCCAACACACAGCTCACATGGACCGACCACCCCATCACCCTCTTCCACTCAACACACCAAGTCAACACCCCTACCAGGTTCAGCACTCCAAGCCGCAGCGCTGGAGCAAACTCACAGAAGTAGACTGGCTCAGCGTCCTCCGCACTGAACAGCTGAGCCCCACAGACAGCCTTGACAAGGACATCGGCATCTTCAACAACTGGACCAAGAACTGCGCACACACCTTCGCTCCCATCAAACCCAACAAGCATATTCGATAAACAAGCAGGCCAGCTGGTACACAAAAGACCTCTGAGACACCAAATGACACTGTAAACAGCTACAAAGGACATGGAGAGCCAGCCACAACACCATCGACAAAACTACCTACAAGGCTGCACTCAGACGCTATCACCAGCAATTTACAGACACCAAGTAAACAGCACTAGTGGACAGCATCGAAGGAAGCTTTAACAGCTGCAAGGAGATCTACTTGATTGTTAAGGATTTCACCACACCCTCAGCCACTGTCAACATTGCTGCCTCCCAACACCTCTACGACTACCTATCCAACTTCTTCCGCAGCAAAATCACAAACATCTACAGCCACTTCGCACACCAACCCAACCCCAGAGAACTTGTTGCTAACCTACTCACCACCAACCAAGACGGCCATCAACCCTCACCAGAAACAACACAGAGGCAATCATGCGGGCCATCCACTTAGTGGCCAGAACGGACCTATGCCCCAGGCACATCCATCATATCCATCAATTTCCCAGATGAATGGAAACTAGCAGAAATCGACGCTCTCCTCAAGAAGCCCACAGCTGACCCAAATCAACTGAGCAATGTCCGACCCACCTCCCTGCTCCCCTATCCATTCAAAGTGATTGAGAAGGCCATTAACAAGCAACTCACAACCAACACAAACTTCACCATCTTTTAGACAACATCCAATCAGGATTCTGAAAAAAACACCACTCATTGCAGCCACAGACTGCATTCAAAATATCCTGGACCGAGGAAAAACAGCAGCCTTCATCCTGCTCAACCTCTCTGCAGCCTTCGACACCGACTCTCAGAACACCCTCATCAGAAGACTCTAAGAGATTGGCAAACAAGGATTCGCTCTCAAATGGATTTTACTTCCTCACATGAAGAACCCAAGAAACTGATATGCAGTGTCCAACAGTGATCGTCCTTCAGCCACACTCTTTTCAACATATACATGACACCGCTCGCCATCATCATCTGATCACAAGACATTACCGTCATTACCTACACTGATGACACCCAACTGATCCTCTCCCTGAGGAACAAGACAAACACCACTAGAACTAACTTCACTAACTGCATGACCATGGTAGCACACTGGATGCGAACCAACTGCCTGAGGCTCAACTCAGACAAGACGGAAGTACTGGTCTTCAGGAACAAGACCTCCCAATGGGATTACACCTGGTGGCCGTCGGAGCTAGGACCAACACCCACAGCCCACACAAGAAATCCAAGAATCATCCTAGATGACAAGCTCAACATGAAGGCTCAAGTCAACGCAGTGTGCACCTCCTCCTTTTACATCCTATGCATGCTGCAAAAGACCTTCAAATGGTTGCTTCAGAACACCAGGTGGACCATCACACAAGCACTCATCACCAGCAGGCTGGACTACGGAAACACACTACACTGGAATCTCCAAAACAACTTCTACACGGACTCCAGACCATCCAGAACGCAGCCACAAGACTCATACTCTACCTCCTACACCGCACCACAGGAAGCTTCACTGGCTACCCATTCACAAATGCAGCCAATTCAAACTTCTCACGCACACATACAAAGCCCTACACATCACAGGACCAGAAAACCTGAACAGCCTCATACACTTTCACCAACCCACCAGACACCTACACTCTGCCTCACTTTCACTCGCATACACTGCCCCGCATCCACAAAAGCAAAACTGAAGGTTGCTCATTCTCCTACATCGCACCCAAGACATGGAACGACTTCCCTCAATACATCAGAGTGTCCTCCTCACTTACTGAGTTCCGCAAGAAGCTGAAGACCTGGCTCTTCATATAAGCACCTTGGGACCACACACCTGGCCCAAGCGCCTGGCTACCCTCTTGGGTGATTAGTGCAGTATACAAATCAATATAACAAAACTCTCTGAACTAAGAACCTGGCTGAACAGTAAGCATGAAAGTAACAAAAAATGTTAAACTGTCCAAATCTGCTGGAACACACAAAGTTTGCCAGCATTTTGGGTATAAAGATGGGACAGAAACTTTCATTTGAGATGCTAAGATTTCCTAACCAGAATTCTGGGGTCCTATACTAGTGGAGACTGGGAAAATTCTTTGTGTGCCAGCACAGGGTTAACTGTCTTTGTCAGGTTCAGGAGAAGTAACTTGGGAAAACTCTACAAGGAGAGGCTGCTTGGAACCTGCTTTAAGAACTGAACAGACCAACTGCTTAGGGTAGGGCTGGCGGTACCCTTGCACAAGGAAGACAGTGTTTTGAAGGAGCATGACTCCACGCTGCTGCAGTGATGGTGCATGGCTAGATGACTCAATGTCACTGTTGTTGTTTTGTGAGAGACCAGCACTGCAGTGTCATGGGTGGGGCTCAGTGTCCTGGACACCGCCTCAGTGCTGGTGACTGTAACTCCGCCTGAACTAGTATCTGTAAGAATTTTTCTCCATCAATTATTTCCAGTGTTTTCATAGTTGTGTGAATAGTAATACAGTGCATTTTGCAGTATGTGCTGCAGTACATCACATATCTTGCACAGTTCTGACATCTAGGGCGGTGTGCAGATATTAAAAGTTGTTTTTCTTTGAAGTAGACATTTTCGTCTCAAGGTGACTAGTTATAACCCCCTAGAATCCAACAATACACTAAGATAGATTTCACCTCAGACTGTTCAACCCCCACCCCCCCTCATCTTGGATGCATCTTTCAGAGCTCAGAGACACCAGGGCCTGCAGTGATGGGATGTCCCTTTGCATGATTATATTTATCCACAAGATGACCAGTTTTAGAAACCTCATCTTGTCAAGTTATCTCCACCTGACACCACCGCCTCATCATCATCATCATCATCATGCAGTCATCCAGAGTGCAGCCAACCGTCACAAGGTTAACCTTCATGTGGTGGAGGAAAATGACTTCCTCACTGAAAAGCTATCAAAAACATACACAAAGCAACAACAGATGCCCATATATCTCAGAGGCCATGTAACATCAGAGTCACTTGTTTTGCATACTCCGCGAAAGAGTGATGCAGATTAATTCTGCTGTCTGCCAACTCACTGGATTACTGTCAAAGTATGACAGCTCCCACTGGGGAGGGGGGTGGAGAAGTTAGTGAAACACCTTCCAGAGGCTTACAAGGAGCATTGAATGGAGCAGGTTCAGGAGGGATAAATCATCATTAGATGCACCCTAGGTGTGGTCCAGGAGTGTTCTGAAATGGGTGCCTGAAGATGCCAATTTATGCATGACACGAGCTAGTGGGTGGTAATGACTCTTGAGCACGCCTGAACCAATGGGGTAAAAGTTCCAGGGCCGACCCTACTTACAATGGGCATTTTCAAGATAACAAAAGTCTTTGGCCACACTAAACTTAGGATCTGAGGGCTGGTGGTGTGTGCGGGTGAGTGTACTATGGTAATCCTAATATCCTAAACAAAAGTAATTCAGAATAAATATAAAACAAATAACAGAGTTCGGATTTCAGTTTTTTGATATATTAAGGAAAATTTTTGAGCCCACAGCCCATTTCATCTGTGACTCTTGGGACTGGCCAGTGGGTTCTGCCAGCAAGTTTCTCATTTACTTTGCGTGTTCAATGGGACAGTGCACACACCAAGATAGCACATAAATAGTCATATGCTTTGATTACACTCCAGAACAGGACATTCACATTTTCTTTGATTTACATATGTCCATCATTCCGAATGCACCACACGCTAAAATGTCGTTCGAAGATATATTTGGCACACTCCTCTAAAGAAGCCAAGGAAATATATGGATTGATTCACAAAACCAGGCAATATAGCACTGAAGTGGGAACCATCACACAACAAATTAAACAACTTAATTATCTATTACGAAAGGAAATTAATAAATGTTTACATGCTACAACTTTAATTTAATACCACAAAGTTAAAAGAAAACCATGTGGTTTACAGGTAGCACTGAAACCAATGTTATGCAAAACCAATAAAGGTTTTATAGAACGCTGCTATGCCATCCTCAATAGGAGTTTGCTGAACTAATTATCAACAAGTTATCCAATGTATTGAAAACTCTAGAGAAAGAAATACGCACCATTAAATCTGAAATTAGACAATGATCAAAGGAAAATCACTCTGGGTGAAATCACTAATAAACTTGACATGTATGCTAAGGAGATTCATGACACAGGAAACTAAAGAAATTTAAGTGAGACCCCATTGATTACAAACTAGATAAAGTTTACACTTGGGCTGAGGATTACTCTCAAAACGTAAAAAAAAAAAAAAAGTATCTTCTGAAGAGAGCTTAGTAACGGAGGGAGATGTCTCTTCCAACTGTCAACCAATTGACATGTCTATCACACGCATTGACAAACCATCCACTACTGGGACAACTAAAACTCAAACCAAAACTACCTTTTTATCCACAAGCTCAGCATCCAACAACAGACCCGAACCAAGAACAGAAAACCAAGAAGTCAAAGAAAAAAAGACAAAAGGAATCTTCGCTTTCACTCGAAAAACTAATGATCAATATCTCTTCAGTCAATTTAACCCTCCAACAAAAAGCTGTTTTAAATAAAGGACCATCCTATGTACCCACATATCAAACCAACATTGTCGAGAGCAAAATCGCTTTCAAATTAATGAGGAATTTACGTTTAAAATATTTCTTCAGCATTCTAGAAACACCAGTTAAACAGTCCTTAAATATATATATATGCTACCAAACCTTCATAGGCATTCCACTGATCCTCCTTTCAGACCCATTGTTTCAGCCTGTGGATCATTACATGAACCCGTTGGATAATATTCAGATACTTTTTTATAATCATTAGTCCAGGAATGGAAATCTTACATTAAAGACAATACTGCTTTTCTCAACAAGTTGGCTCAGATGCCTCTGGATCATACACAAGATTGGTGGCTTTATACCATCAACGTGAACACCCTATATACTTCCATTCCTGAGAACGTGGGCATTGAGAAGCTGGGGAATGGGTTTTCCAGAAGGATGAGATCGGTGCTAATAAAGTTTTACTTTAGGAATTATTACATTTTTCTTTGTACCACAGTTATTTTCAATTGCGAGGTAAATTCTTTCTTCAAAAAGAATGGGACATCAATGGGCTTTCTGGGGCACCTAGGATATGGCAATATATTTATGGCTAAATTTGAGAATGAATTCATTTTTGAGGATGAGAGATGGCAGCAAAATCTATTGTTACATTTACAATCTATAGAGGACATTCTTTTGATTTGGGATGGAACAAAAGAGGTTTTAGAAAACAACATACTCTAAACACCAGAAATTCCCACATCAAATTCACTCATCATATCAGTCAAGTGGAGATTCTATGTCTGGACGTACTAGTGAGACTCCTGCCTTCAGGCATTCAAACGAAAATATACAAGAAATCCACAGACTGAAACTGCACTTCGAGTTTCCAGCCCCAAACTTTAGCACGCTTACAATTCACGCAATGGAAACGAATTACTTCTAATCCGGAAGATTTGAAAACAACTTTTGATTCATAAACAACTAGGTTTTTAAACTCAGGCAATATTGGATAACTCTAGTTAACATGCAAATGGCTATGGATAGGGAAACTTTGTATCTGAAAGAGACACGTTAGTGATAGATTCCTTACCTTAGAATATCCCCAGGCGTCAGACTGGATCCGGAAAGTTTTTCGTCAGCAGTACCCCTGCGCGTCGGTAGGTGGCGTCGGGCGGCTCCGCGTTCGTCGCTGGCGTCGTAAGTGCTGAGATGACGTCACGGAGACTACGTAGGCGCCACCCATGCGCGCTGACGTCAGTTCTTTCTTTTTCCGCGCCAGCAAGCGCAGATCCGGTTAGAGCACATACCTTAGTCACTTTTTGACTAGTTGTTTCTGGGACTTTTGTCTCTACTTTTTAAAATCTTGACTCCTGGTGCCACGTAGGGATGCCTGGGTTTAAATCCTGCGGGGCCTGCCGCCGTACGATGTCGGTGGCCGACCCCCATGGCGTGTCTCTGTCTGGAGCGCGACCATGACTCCCGGTCATGTTCCGACTGTCTGGCCATGGCTCCGAAGGCTTTGTGGGAGCGGTCCCGAAAGCTGCTGGAGGCCCGACAGTTGTCTCCGCGCCGTTCCAGGTCCAGGGGTCGCTCGGTGGGACCGGCCGCGGAGTCGTCATCATCGCTCCTCGGGGTCCAAGTCTTCACCCTCGGATTCGGGTAAGCGACGTCACAAAAAGAAGTCGAAGAAGCGTGTACGCTCTCCGACCTCCCCCCGTCGGTCTTCGGACGCAGACGAGGGGGCCCGGGGTCTTTCCCCCGCGGCTCCGTTGGAGCCTGTCAGTCCCGCGGCCTACCCGCCATACCCGGGTCCGTCGGCGACTCCAGCCCAGGTGCAAGAGTTTCCTGCTGCCATGGACCGCCTTTTCAGGCCTAGGGCTCCCGCCGGTGCGCCTTCGGGCCCCACGGTCCCTCTTGAGGGCCCTTGGTTGCCGCCGGCTCCGGCGCCTCAAGGTCCTCTGCCGGCGGCTCCGGCGCCGCAAGGTCCTCCGCCGGCGGCTCCGGCCCCGGCGCTGCAGGGTCCTCCGCCGGCAGCTCCGGCGCCCCCTGCGGCTCCCTTCCCGGCGCCGCCCTGGGTGCAGTTCGTCCCACCTCCGCCCTTGCCCGCGTTTCCAGTTTGGAACCCTGATTGGGCCTTAGAGCCGGAGCGGCGTCGACCGGCGCCGTTCTTGGCGCCGGTGGAACATTTGTTTTCCCCTGTGCCTCCCTCGCTGCTGCAGCCTGTGCCTAGGGCTGTTGTGGAAGGGGAGGACTGGGAGGGGTCGGAGGACCCTCTTGCACGGCAGTGTGAGTCCGAACAGGAGTGGGCAGAAGACTCAGAGGATGCAAGTGGCCTTGACCTCTCCTCTGAGCCTGGGTTTGTGTCTCCTCCCATTGTCATGGAGGAAGGCGCAACAAACACTGTGGTGCTCCGTAGAGCAGCTGAGGCTCTTGGCCTTGAATTGCCTACTGTTGCCCTCCAAACTAACCTCCTTACTGAGGTGCTTCAGCCTACAGCAGGTTCTGTGGACCCTCTGCTTCCGTTCAATGAGGCCTTGACGGGTGTTTTGATGGGTACCTGGTCTAGGCCAGCCACAGGGCTTCCTGTGGATAAAAATGTGGCCAGGCGTCACCGCCCGGCACCGGGTGACCCTGCCTTTTTGACGACTCATCCGACACCGGAGAGCCTGGTCATTCAGGCTTCCAATTCCCAAACAGCATTCCCTACCGCTCCGCCGGATAAGGAATCAAAAAAGCTGGAGCAGCTTGGCAAAAGGTTGTTTTCCTCTGCCAGCCTGGGGCTGCGGTCGGTGAACACCGCATGCCTCTTGGGCCGCTATTCTCACGCTGTGTGGGACACGGTGGCGCAAACTCTGCCCCAGTGCCCGGAAGAGGTTCGGGCTGTGCTTTCCCAAGCTGTTGCAGAGGGGAAGGATGCCGCGAAGTTCGCCATTCGGTGTGGGTTGGACACCACGGACTCTTGGGGAAGAGCCATCTCCACAACAGTGGCCTTGCGGCGACATGCCTGGCTGCGGTCCACGGGGTTTTCGGGGGATGTCCAGAGTTCCCTCATGGACATGCCTTTTGATGGTACTCGCCTATTTGGCGATAAGGCAGACAGTGCGCTGGAGCGTTTTAAGGACTCTCGGGCTACAGCCAAGTCCTTGGGTCTCTCCACCACCCGCCCGGTCACGTCTACCTTTCGTTCCTTTCGTGGCCGCGGCAGGGGCGCCCCTACACATCCGTTCAGCAAAAAAGGCCTGCGCAGAACCAGCCTCAGGGCGGCCGCGGGCGTGGTGGCTGCCGTGGCGGCACAGGGGGCCAGCGTGCGGGTCAGCCCACCTCCACTCCCGCAGCATCCGCCTCAAAGCCTTCCTAGTCCGCGCTTTGGGGTGCACCCCACGCCGGTGGGCGGCAGGATTCAACATCACCTCCCCTACTGGCACTCTGTCACTTCGGACAGCTGGGTGCTACAATTCGTCCGAAGGGGCTACTCCCTCCCCTTCGAGTCTGCCCCCCCCCCCCGTCCTCAGTTCCACCGCATTTCGGGGGATCACTTAGCGCTTCTCCAACAGGAAGTCACGGCCCTCTTGGCCAAGGGGGCCATCGAGCGCGTTCCTGGGCCAGAAGTAGGACATGGTTGTTATTCCCACTACTTTCTGGTCCCCAAGAAGGACAAAGGGGGCTTGCGCCCCATCTTGGACCTCCGGAACGTCAATCGCTTCCTCCGGAAGGAGAAGTTGAAGATGTTGACTCTGGCTCAGGTCTTGGCTGCCCTCGACCCTGGAGTCTGGATGGTAGCGTTGGACTTGCAGGACGCATATTTTCACATTCCCGTCCTGCCGGCCCACCGGCGTTACCTGCGGTTCACGGTAGGCCAGGAGCATTTTCAGTTTACCATGCTCCCTTTCGGCCTTACAAGCGCCCCTCGGGTGTTCACAAAAGTGATGGCGGTGGTCGCAGCTCATCTGCGCAGGTCAGGGGTGTCAGTCTTCCCCTACCTCGACGACTGGTTGTTGAAGGCGGGCTCGCCCCAGGCAGTCGTCACCCACCTTCAGACTACGGCCGACCTCCTGCATTTGCTGGGGTTCTCCATCAACGTGCCGAAGTCGCGCCTGAGTCCCTCTCAGAAGCTCTCCTTCATCGGAGCGGTTCTGGATTCGACGCGGTTTCGGGTTTATCCTCCCGAGCAGCGAGTCCAGGATATTCAGGCTATGATTCCGATCTTTCAGCCTCTATCCTGGGTTTCGGTCAGGATGACCCTCCGGCTCCAGGGCCTGATGGCCTCCTGCATTCTGCTGGTGCAACATGCCAGGTGGCATATGCGGGCTCTGCAGTGGGACCTAAAGTTCCAGTGGGCGCAGCATCAGGGCAACCTGTCCGATCATGTCCAGATCTCGGAGGGCACTGCACGACAATTGCGGTGGTGGCTCACGAATCGCGATTGGGTCAATGGCAGATCCCTCTCCCTCCCCCAACCGGAGCACACAGTGGTGACGGATGCGTCCCTCCAGGGCTGGGGTGGCCACTTGGGAGAGGCGGAGATCAGAGGCCTCTGGTCTCCGGCGGAGTCCCGGCTCCATATCAATCTTTTGGAGCTTCGGGTGATCCGACTTGCACTGAAGGCATTCCTTCCCTCTGTCCGGGGCAGTGTAGTGCAGGTGTTCACGGACAACACCACCGCCATGTGGTATTGCAACAAACAGGGCGGGGTGGGGTCGTGGACCCTATGTCAGGAGGCTCTGCGCCTCTGGACATGGCTGGAACGTCAAGGCATTACCTTCGTGGTTCAACACCTGGCAGGTTCTCTGAACGCCAGGGCGGACGAACTCAGCCGCCGGTGCTTGATGGATCACGAATGGCGTCTGAACTCGGACGTGGCGCAAGGTCTCTTTCTGCAGTGGGGAGAGCCTTGGTTCGATCTATTCGCCACCGAAGAGAACGCGCAATGTCATCAGTTCTGCGCGTTGGAATTTCCAAGGCGGCACTCGCTCGGCGACGCTTTTCGTCGCGAGTGGAGTTGCGGTCTGTTGTACGCCTTTCCGCCTTTACCACTTCTGCCCAGAGTGCTGAAGAAGATTCGGCGCGACCGGGCCCAAGTCATCCTTGTGGCTCCGGATTGGGCACGAAGATACTGGTATCCCGAGCTACTCAACATGGCGATTGATCCCCCGATCCGACTGCCTCTTTGGGAGGATCTTCTGTTGCAGCAGCAGGGGACGGTCCTCCACCCGAACCTGTCCAGCCTCCACCTCCATGCGTGGAGATTGAGCGGCGACAGTTGACAGCTTTCGATCTTCCTCCCGAAGTCTGTGATGTCATTCTGGCAGCAAGGCGTCCCTCCACTAAGATGGTATACGCCTGCAGGTGGAACATGTTTGTGGCATGGTGCACAGCGAAGTCTGTGGTTCCCCTTTCTGAGGTCCTTCTGTTCCTACTATCCTTGGCCCAGCAGGGCTCTGCTCTGGGCACTATCAAAGGTTATCTTTCGGCCATCTCCACCTTTCTCCGGCTTCCAGATCAGCCTTCTCTCTTTAAGTCCCCGGTAGTTAACCGTTTCCTGAAAGGCATTACACACACTTTTCCTCCCGTGCCTTTCATAATGCCTCAATGGGACTTAAATCTTGTCTTGACCTATCTGATGTGCGCTCCTTTTGAGCCCCTTCATAACTGTACTTACGTCTTCTTACTCTAAAGACGGCTTTCCTGGTAGCTATCACCTCTGCCAGAAGAGTGAGTGAGCTCCAGGCTCTTTCTCCTAAACCTCATTTCCTTTCTGTTCATCCGGACAAGGTGGTTTTAAGGACCCGAACTTCTTTCTTGCCAAAGGCTGTCACGCCCTTCCACATCGGGCAGACCATAACTTTGCCCACCTTCTTTCCGCCTCCGCATCCTTCAAAAGAGGAAGAGAGGCTCCATCGTCTGGACCCAAAACGTGCGCTCTCGTTCTATCTGAAGCGCACACAACAGTTCCGGGTGGATGACCAGCTCTTTGTTGGCTACGTGGGCGCCAAAAAAGGTCGGGCCGTGCACAAACGCACCATCTCTCGGTGGGTCGTTTTGTGCATCAAAGCGTGTTACTCCTTGGCTAAAAAGGAGCCTCCTGTAGGGCTGCGTGCCCATTCTACCAGGGCGACAGCAGCCACTACTGCCTTGGGACGCGGCGTTCCCTTGCAGGATATTTGTCAGGCAGTCACGTGGGCCTCGCTGCACACATTTACCAAGCATTTCTGCCTTGACAGTAAAGTCCGGAGAGACGGCTTCTTTGGCCGTTCTGTTCTCCGTGACTTTCTGGTGTAATCTATTTGCAGACCCACCACCGGGGTTGGTATTGCTGGGGTATCTATTCTAAGGTAAGGACTCTATCACTAACGGGTCTCTTTCAGATGCACAAGTTACTACTTGTGTAACGATATATCTGTAAGAGACATTAGTTAGTGATAGATTCCTTACCGCCCCACCTATCCTCCCCGTTCTGCGAACTGATTCTAGGGTTAAGGTCGTCCCTTTCAGGGCCCTAGTTTCATGGCACCAGTGGTCAGTTTCCTGCATGGCTCTGCGTTCCTGGCGCGGAAAGTCGTGTACAGAACTGACGTCAGCGCGCATGGGTGGCGCCTAAGTAGTCTCCGTGACGTCATCTCGGCACTTACGACGCCAGCGACGAACGCGGAGCCGCACGACGCCACCTACCAACGCGCAGGGGTACTGCTGACGAAAAACTTTCCGGATCCAGTCTGACGCCTGGGGATATTCTAAGGTAAGGAATCTATCACTAACTAATGTCTCTTACAGATATATCGTTACACAAGTAGTAACTTGTGCTTTAGAAAACATACATACCTGACTCCAAGAGGATGGTTTTTGTGTCTAAATTTTCTACTAAATCTCAAGCCATCAAAACAATTATCATTAAACGTTGGGAAATCTTGAAGGCAGAACCAGATTCTCTATGTAGTGATAAACTATTATGTTCGAGACATGTGAGCTGTAGATCACATGCTTTGCATACTCCTGCCATCTAGTGTTGGGTCCGGATGTTTGCAAGTTGTTTTTCTCCGATGAAGTCTTTCCAGTCACGAGGTAGGTGACTCCTCCTTTCGGTGATAGTGCGCATGGGCATCGACTCCATTGTTAGATTGTTTTTTCCGCCATCGGATTCGGACGTGTATTGCTGCGCTCCGCTTAGAAACCGTTTCTTCGGGTTCCCCTCGGTGCGCAATCCACTCTACCCGCGTCGGTATTGTTTCGAACGCCTATCCCACTTCTCCGCTTATCGTATCCGTCGAGAAAAACCTTTATTTCGATCGAAGTTCTTCGGGAAAGCCGTCCGGCCTAACCGCGTTGGTCCACTTCGCAGTCGATGGAATGGACTCCATTCAAATTCTGCCCTCGGTGCCACGCCAAGTATCCGAGCACCGACTTGCACAAAGTGTGCAACTTGTGCTCGTCTCCGGAGCACAATGAAGACGGCTGCGACGCGTGCCAATCGTTCCGATCGAAGAAAACGCTCCGTGATCGTCGGGCTCGACGTGGCGTGATGCAGAGTCAAAACGTCTAATAAACGCCACACATCTTCTGTGAAGAATCCGAGCAAGAACTCGGCGCACATGGGGCCGAGGAAGAACAAGAGGAACTTGCTTCCATCCCAGAATCGGACTTCGAGTCGGAAGAAGAGTTGCCACAAGGTCAACGTACCCGGAGTACCGAACGCCCCTTAACCCAAAATCCAATTCAGCTGAAACAGAAGGCTTCGGTCTCACCCCCGCCTTCGGGCCACGGTTGGCACGGTCAAGATGATTCTGACGCCCCGCCCTCCAGCTCGGCACCGAAACACGTCTCTAAGCCTTCCGGCTCGGGATCGAGTCGGCCAAAGACTGGCACCGAGCCGAAACCTTCAGGCTCGAAGCCGAAAACCGCTTCGGAGCCGAAATCCAAGCCTCCTTCGGGATCGAAACCTTCGGCACCAAAAAGTAATTCCAGCCCGGCACCGAAACCTAAGTCTGTGCCTCCGAAGCGGCATGATCCGATTTTCGACGGCCCAACACCCAAATCGGACCCAAAACAGAACGAACTCTACATAAATCCTAATACAGGTCATGTTCTTACTAAGTGACCTCAAAAACGCAAACCTGAGTTAGAAGAAGAACCTTTTTTACCACAAACACCTACACTAACCTCTCCACCTTTGTGTCATTTACTAATTACACCAACTAACTCTCCACCGCCTGATGATGATGGGGACGGGGGGGGGCGACAATATTGTGCCAATAGATCCCTGGAAGGATTATCACACAGATTCACCTACAGATAACAACCCAGATCTTTACCCTACAAAGCCATCTCCTGACGAGAATATAGGGCACACAGAATTACTTGCAAGAGCTGCAGAATATCATGGGGTGCAGAATCTTTGGAGAAGATTCCCTATTTGAAACCCTCAGTACCACACGTAGGGCTACTCACACTCTGCCTATGCTTAAAGGCATGATGAGACATGCTGATGACCTCTTTAAAGATCCAGTGCGGGCTCGCATTCTCACCCCCAGAATTGATAAAAAATATAAGGCTGCTCCCTTAGATCCAGTCTTTATTAAAGGTCAACTACCACTAGACTCTTTAGTAGTCTCTAATGCGTAAATGGGCCAATTCACAGACTACAGGTGATGCTCCCCCTCCAGACAAAGAGTCAAAACTATTAGACGCTTCTGGTAAACGAAAAGCCGCCAAACAGCAAATCATTGGCGCATTGCCAACACTCAGGCCCTGCTACCTAGATATATTAGGGCACACTGGGACGAAATGGAGCAGTTGCTACAACACCTCCCAGATGAAAAACAAAGCAAAAGCCCAAGATTTAGTCCAGGAAGGGAAGCTCATTTCCAGCTCCTCAATAAGATGCGCTTTAGATGCTGCAGACACAGCAGCTAGAGAAATCAACACTAGTGTGTTATTAATAAGACATGCATGGTTGAGGATTTCTGGTTTCAAACCAGAAGTACAACAGTCTATTTTAAATACTCCTTTTGACAAGGAACATCTCTTCGGGCCCAAAGTAGATAAATCATTAATAAAAAAATGAATAAAGACACAGAGGTAGCCAAGTCTATGGGAGCTCTGCAGTCTCCCTCTAATCGGGGCTCCTTTCACTGCTCCTTCTACCGTGGGGGGTCCAAAACCATGTCCTCAGACACTACTGCCACCTCTTAACAAAGGCAACAATAAATCTTCCTCTACAAGGGGTTTCTTTAGGGGACGATATAGAGGTAACAAGGGTCGAGGCAAGGGTTCCGCACCGCGTAATTCCTCCCCCTCCCCCCCAATAAGCAGTGACTTGCCCACGCTTCACGCGATCATCTAAAACCTGTCGGGGGACGTCTTCTACAATTCCTCCCCATTTGGCAATCTATCACCACAGACAAATGGGTGTTAGGAATTATCCAACATGGTTATTGCCTGGAGCTTACCAACAATCCTCCAAACATACAACCACGTTCTCACAAAATGTCACCAGAACATTTACATCTACTTCAGCAAGAAGTACAGTATCTCCTCCCCAAAGGAGCCATAAAGCCTGTGCCGTTACAACATCAAGGGACAGGGGTGTACCCCCTGTACTTTATCATCCCCAAAAAGAACGGCTCCTTGAGACCTATTCTAGATCTCAGAGAACTAAACCTCTACATACTGTCAGAGCATTTCCACATGGTAACACTTCAACAAGTGCTCCCGCTTCTACAGCAGGGCAATTTTATGTCTACTCTAGACTTAAAAGACGCATATTTCCACATTCCAATCCATCCCGCTCATCACAAATACCTCAGATTCAGGATAGCGGGTCACCATTACCAATTCAAAGTGCTACCGTTTGGAGTCACCACTGCTCCCAGGGTATTTACCAAATGCCTGGCAATAGTCACAGCACATCTGAGAAGACAACAAATCCATGTCTTCTCATACCTGGACCACTGGCTCATCAAAGCCAGCACTTACCAAATGTGTCTCCAACACACAAACCACTATTCACTTATTTCACCAACTAGGGTTTACAGTGAATGCGTTGAAGTCTCATTTATAGCCTTCCAACACGCAAACGTATCTGGGAGCCACGATAGACGCTCACAAAGCTCTAGCCTCTCCCAATACAGCCAGGATTCACAGTATTCAGTCCCTTCTCACTCAATTTCAGCCCAACCAATAATTGCCAGTAAGAGTCTTCATACAACTGCTAGGTATGATGGCGTCTTGCATTACAATTGTTCCCCACGCAAGACTTCACATGCGTCCCCTTCAAGACTGCTTAGCAAGTCAGTGGAACCAATCACAGGGTCAGTTATCCGATCTAGTGTTGGTAGACGGCCGCACCCACCGCTCTCTGCAGTGGTGGAACCCACAAAATGTATCCAAAGGGCGGCCCTTTCTCGACCCTGCTCCACAGACAGTGCTAACAGCAGATGCATCGCTCACTGGTTGGGGCGCTCACCTGCAAAGTCGCACAATCCAAGGATTATGGACTCTAAAGTACAGGAGCCTTAATATTAATCACCTAGAGCTACTAGCAGTGTTTCTAGCGCTCGAAGCCTTTGAAACTCACCTAATATGCAAAACTGAACTAGTCCGCACAGACATGACAGCTATGAATTACATACCAAAACAGGGGGGGACACACTCTCTCCAACTGTCACGCCTAGCACAAGCCATTTGGTAATGGGCCATTCATCACAAAATGTATATCCTAGCAGAACACCTTCCAGGAGTAAACAATCAAATTGCAGACCTTCTCAGCAGACAGAGACAACAAATCCACGAGTGGGAACTTCATCCCCAAATACTTCTTCCCTACTTTCAGGAATGCGAGTTTCCTCACATAGACCTGCTCGCCACAGATCAAAACGCAAAATGCCCAAGCTTCGCCTCCAGGTTCCCACACCCGCTCTCCAAAGGCAATGCCCTATGGATGAACTAGTCAGGGATATTTGCCTACGCTTTTCTGTCTCTCCCACTCATTCAGCTGGTAGTTCAGAAGCTCAGGCAATCATCCCTCAAACTCATTCTCATAGCTCCCACATGGGCATGTCAACCTTGGTTCACCACCCTGTTAGAGCTCTCAGTTCCACACCAAAAGCTGGATCTCAACTCCAGTCTCCTCACTCAGAGCAATGGAGAAATCAGGCATCCAAATGCCAAGGAACTCAACCTAGCGATTTGGCTCCTGAAGTTATAGAGTTTGGTTATTTACATTTACCACCAGACTGTATGAATATCCTAAAGGAGGCTAGGAGACCTACTACTAGGGCTTGTTATGCAGCAAAGTGGAAACGTTTTGTTATATACTGTAACAATAACAATATCAATCCCCTTGATGCTTTAGTACAAAACATCATATGTTATCTTTTACACTTGCAGCAATCTGGATTAGCTTATACATCCATTCGATTGCATTTAGCAGCAGTAGCGGCATACTTCCAAAACAGACAACACATATCTATTCAGAGTACCAATGATTAAAGCCTTTATGGAAGGACTAAAGAGAGTAATACCACCAAGAGTTCCACCTGCACCAGTATGAACTTAAACATAGTCCTTACAAGGCTAATGGGTCCACCTTTTGAACCATTACACATGTGTAAATTACAATTCCTCTCATGAAAGGTTGCTTTTCTTATTGCAATCACCTCCCTAAGGGGAGTTGGGGAACTCTAGGCACTAACTATCCAAGAGCCTTTTGTTCAACTTCACAAAGACAAGGTGGTTCTTCGAACCAATCCCAAATTTCAACCTAAAGTGGTTTCTGCTTTTCCCATAAGTCAATCTGTTCAGTTACCTGTGTTCTTTCCTCAACCCGATTCTGTAGCAGAATGAGCTTTACACACACTAGATGTTAGAAGAGCTCTACTATATTATGTAGAAAGAACAAAAGACTTTCGTAAAATAAAACAGCTTTTTGTTGCTTTTTCGCCATCACACAAAGGCAATCCCATTTCTAAGTCAGGCATTGCAATATGGATCATGAAATGTATCCAAACATGTTATGTGAAAGCATAAAGAACCTTGACAATACCCCCTAGAGCGCATTCCACACGCAAAATAGGGGCTACTATGGCCTTCATAGGGAATATTCCCTTAGCTGACATCTGTAAGGCAGCAACATGGTCTACACCGCACACATTCACCAAACACTATTGTGTAGATGTGTTAGCGAGGCAACAAGCTAATGTAGGCCAGGCAGTACTTAAAACACTTTTTCAAACAACTGCAACAGCTACAGGTTAGCAACCGCTTTGGGAGGATACTGCTGTATAGTCTATGCAAAGCATGTAATCTACAGCTCACATGCCTCGAATGGAAAATGTTACTTACCCAGTAAGCATCTGTTCTTGGCATGTAGAGGTGTAGATTCACATGCGCCCACCTGCCTCCCCAGGTACCTATACCTGTTGCAGTTCTTTCTTATCTTATATAAATACGCTTGGATAACTCTATTCTACCTTTACTAACTCCATTCTCACCCTCTGCGGGAAAACAATCTAACAATGGAGTCGATGCTCATGCGCACTATCGCCGAAAGGAGGAGTCACCTACCTTGTGACTGGAAAGACTTCTTCGAAGAAAAACAACTTGCAAACATCCGGACCCAACTAGATGGCAGGAGTATGCAAAGCATGTGAATCTACAGCTCTACATGCCAAGAACAGATGCTTACTGGGTAAGTAACATTTTCCTTGCGTACAGCCGTTCAAAAAAATATCAAGGACATTATTGCTACCAACAAATCTACCTACAAGGAGAATTTGAGGCACGCAAAAATGTCACAATTGCATTCACTGCAACAATGTAATATTGGAAAACACTGTTTCTCACTCTAAAAAAGGTCACACTATTTTGCTTAAACATTCAGCTGATTGCAACGCAAAAAATGTTGTGTATCGTTTAAAGTACCCTTGCGGTATGCTATATGTTGTCAAAATGGAAAGAAAAATTAAAACTTGAATCGCAGAACACAAAAGCAACATTAAGAACAACAATATGAATTCCAGTGAGGCATCCCTTTCGGTGGAACAAGGGCACCATATTACCCAAGTACACTTTCAGATTTTGGAAGTGGTGACACCACAGTTAGAGAGAAACAACCATAAAAGACTTTTGCAAAAGAAAGGTTTTTCAGATTTAAAAAAATTGGACACTCTACAGGCGAACGGCATGAACTACACATTGGAAAGAGCATGTCTTTTGTAAGGTTTAATTGGTATAACTGTGGTTTTTTTTGGGGGGGGGATTTTTTAATTGCTATTCATATGTTATCTAGTGATTAAGCTCCATTGATGATATTTATAACGGAGTGTATGGCATTTCGTATATTTTTATGTTGTTGTATATTTCATATTAATTTCACATTTATTTTATGTAGTGATGTCACGTGTAACTGGTCACTTTGTGAAATATTTAACATGTTTGTTCATTTACAGATCGCATTTTGATGCGATTTCACACACAATTTTATTTCCCATTTTTTCATCTCTTATCGCCTTCGTTGTTATGGTTTCATTTTATTTTGATTAATTTAGCTATCGTATTCACTCTACTTCATTGTCCTATTGCATTGTTTCATTGACTCATTTTCCATACACAGTTGGTGGCACACATCTGGAAATAGAGGGCATGTTTTAGTCCCGTATTCATTTAATCAGTGGTGTAGTGTTCTACTTCCAAGCAAATGTGATCACTTCTAGGTGCCCGTGCGCACATATTATGGTTCATGAGCACATGCCAGCTTGCCCGTGGCATTTTCAGTTCACTCAGAGTTATATATTTGCAGGTAACGGTCGGGTTAATATCACTGGCTTTCAATTTCAACACAGCACATTTTTGTTTTTGCTCGTATGCTGGTTATACGACTTTTCACATTGCTAGCGGTTGATTATCACTATTTGTTTTGGTGTAATAAAAATAGAGGTGTGGATAGCTGCGCAGAACAAAAGAACTACACGACGACCATACTTAAAGATAAAGCATGGCATGACGCGCTGATCAGGCACCAGTCTAAGTTGCAACCACAGCTAAATAAATTTAAAAAAAAAAAAGAGTGCGCCGAAACTAAACATGTGGCTGATAGTGAAAGGACTGATGTAGCAGAGGCAGTCTCCAGGCGGCGTGAGACATAAGGAAGGAGAGTGAGGAGGAGAAGAGCAGCGTGAGGCACAAGGCCGGAGAGGGAGGAGAAGAGCAGCGTGAGGCACAAGGACGGAGAGTGAGGAGAAGAACAGCGTGAGGCACAAGGACGGAGAGTGAGGAGAAGAGCTGTGTGAGGCACAAGGAAGCAGAGGGAGAAGAGCAGTATGAGGCACAAGGAAGGAGAGTGGAGAAGAGCAGCGCAAGATACAAGGAAGGAACATGAGGATGAGAAAAGCAGCATGAAGCCCAAGAAAGGAGAGTGAGAAGAGTAGCATGAGGCACAAGGACGGCGATTGAGGAGAAAAGCAGAGTGAGGCGCAAAGACGGAGAGTGAGGAGAAGGACAGCGTGAGGCACAAGGACGGAGAGTGAGGATGAGAAGAGCAACGTGAGGCACAAGGAAGGAAAGTGAGGATGAAGCAGCATGAGGCACAAGGAAGGAGAGTAAGGAGAAGAGCAGCATGAGGCACAAGGAAGGAGAAGAGCAGCGTGAGGCACAAGCAAGGAGAGTGAGGAAAAGCATGAGGCACAAGGAAGGAGAGTGACGAGAAGAGCAGCATGAGGCACAAGGAAGGAGAGTGAAGAGAAGAGCAGCGTGAGGCACAAGGACGGAGAGTGAGGAGGAGAAGAGCTGCAGGAGGTGCATGGAAGTTGAGCGATGAGAGAACTGCGGCAGTATACACAAGAAGCAGATTAGGAAGAGAGCAGTATTAGCTTAAGAAAGAACAGTGAACAGCCAAAGATGAACAGACCATATACTCTAGAAGGGGATGGAAGGAGTAACCACACAAGCACGGTGTATTGTACCAGATAAGAACAAGAAAGCCTCACTAATCATGCAGCAGCACTATTCCAGAGATACAGTATTACCATATTTAATCTGCACTCTGAATTTCTAAATAGGAGAGCTAGGTCTGCTATAATGAAAAATAGCTTCTGGGCATTAATCACTGTAAGGACATTAATATTACATTTCTACATGGACTACTTTTAAATACTATGCACCCTGCCTTGTGGACTACATGGCATGCATAGGGGTGACTTATTAATAGAAGGCATTGACCTGTTAAATGGGTTTATTTTTAAAGGTCGAATTGCAGTTTTTACACCACTACAGTCAGGCTACAAAGAGTAGGCATGAAGTCATGTTGTAGACTGTCATTGTAGTGGATGGCAAAATAGGTGCTGCAGTAATGTTAGGCTATTAGTGGCATTTAACTTACAGGCCCTGGTTACATTCTGTACAATATACTAGGGAGTTGTAGGTGAGTTAAATATCCTAATTAAAAACATGCCAATTTAACCAGGTTTAAAGGGGAGCACAGGCACTTTACTACTGGTTAGCAGGGTTAAAGTGCAAAGAGTTCTAAAGCCAGCAAAAATATAGGGTCCAGCAAAAGGCAAAAAATCTGGGGTGACCACGCTGAAAAGGCAGATGTCCTACAGACGTGTTCTTCCAGATCCCCCTGCACCCCAACAGTACCTTAGATTTATTGTAAGCGAGATGCACTATAAGTTCAAAGTATTACCCTTCGGGGGGCATCCCCCCAGGTGTTCACAAAATGCCTTGCAGCAATTGCAGCGCATCTTCGGTGCAATACCATTCATGTGATTGTATACCCAGATGACTGGCAGGTACAGAACAGCAGGCAAGAGCAATGCTTTAATCACACTTAACAAGCAGTCTCTAACCTACTTACACTGAGGTTCACAGTCCATGACAAAAATCTAATTTCTGACCCCAGCAAACACAGCTGTTCTTAGTAGCCATACTCTGTGCAGTCACAAGCAATGCCTACACTAACAACGAAAGTGTTAGTATTTCAGAAGCTACTTCCAATTTACCAGACATAGTGTCTTTTTAAAGTTAGAATGATGATAAAAATGCTTGGAATTATAGCGTTTTGTATTTCAATAGTACCAAACGATCAACTGCACATGCACCTTTTAGAAGAGTGCATTGTGAAACAGTGGGCATAAGAAACTGAATAATAGGACGATCTAATGTCGATAGAAGCCACAGTTTAGCACAAATGGCTAGGGTGGAACAAGAACTTGTTTTGAGGCAGATCGTTCCTTGATACCCAGCTGCAAGCGACCTCGCATGGTGGGAGTACAGGCCAACAGACTTAACAGAGTCTACATATGCATGCATTTAAAAGGTGGCAGCTCAGTTAGCATTGGGCGTGTTTTAGAAGCTCATTTTCAACAGAATAGTGCTCATTTGCATAGACATGACCACAAGATCAGGGGGCGCGCACTCACTATTGTCCAGGCTAACTCAGTCTGACACTGGGGTATTCATCATCAAGCCCTTCTCTTGGCAGGAGTGGATAACTTTGCATACTTGCTCAGCAGGACACAGCAAATACAGTAATAAGAGCTCAACATACAGATAATCCAACAATACTTCCACCATTAGGGGATCCATTTGGTTGACCTTTGGAATGCTCGAGCACTCAAAACGCCAAAGTATTGCCTCCAGGAACCCACAGTCCATTGGCAATGCTCTTTAAACAAACTGGTCAGGGGCATTTGCAAATGCTTTCCAACCACTCTCGCTCATTCCATATTTAGTGAGGAAAAAGCACCAAGGAGCTCAACCTCATTGCAATACTTTTCAAAGTGTCAATAAACCTCCACAAAAATCTACCTCTATGCCCAGACCCAGAACCAGGACCAGTTGAACGAAGTCCATCAAACATAAGACAGCAGCTACGGGATCAGCCATAGCCTAAACTTTGGGCACACCAGTAACAATGACTTTCCCTGTGCCCGCCCGGGACCAAACAAGTACTGAACAAACTGACCAGCACTGGGCATTGATTCACTTCAAATGCATGGTACCCTCTTCCACCTAGGTGAAACCCTCACCTAGGAGGACACAAGCCCTGAGTAGCAGGTGGATGACACAAGCCTCACTTAAATTGAACAGATGGCAATACCACCTGCAATATGCGATCATCCATGAAGTAGTATCTGACAAACTCAATACATGTCCCCAACATCATAAATCCCTGAGGAAGACCTTCAAGCACAAGGCCCATCAGGTTGAAACTCGTTAGCGTAGATAAGGATCAGAGGGCACATGATGTCCCTATGAGGTTAATAAATTACCACGGATCTGATTGAGAGGATTTAGACCCCCTCGACCCTATGAACACGTAAAGTAGTTTGTGCCCCAATCCCCTAGGGCCACCCTGGTATCTGAAGGACCACACATTAAGGATAGCAATATAGACCCCACATGAAAGGAATACAGTAGTGTGATAATAAACGCCACTACATACGAGACACTTGGAATTCGTAGTTTTTTCCTTCAAATATTAAGAAATGTAAATGTTGGACACTTATGTATGTTTCTTTTCCTGTTTTTGTAAAACAATGTAAGAAAAAGCACTTGTATTTATATATGTATAGAATAGTTATGTAATTTATGTGAGAGTTTAAGTTAATTTATGTGGTCTTAAGTTACTATTTACATTTGTCATTTATGTGCTTTTTTGTTGTGTTGAATAATAAAAGACTTGGGATGGAGAAGTCCACAAAGAAAAGTATCTGTGTTCTTGAGTGTACAGTTTCACTTAAGGTGAGAATTTAATGCCTTCTCCTGAATGTGGACATTTTTGTGGGCATTTATATGCTATGTTAACGTCTGTGGTATAACAGTGAGAGGATATATATGAATGGTGAGCGAAATAAGATTTCCAATATATGTTGGTATTGGAAAGCACGAAATAAGCACGCAGCTTTTGGAATTTGTTGATGAATCTATCGTGTTAGGGGTCTTCTGTGCATAGTTATTGTTTGATTGATCACGCCCCTTACTACCTCAATAGGATCACTTCCCTTTATGATTCAGACCTCTTCATGCAGCATCAGATTCAGCTGCTACATCCCAACCTCAGGGCGCTCAATCTTGTTATCTAACATATGACCCATTAAGAGTTTGGGTATCTTTAGCTTATAGAGCAATGCATTAAAATGTTTAAGGAGCCAACAGATGCACTAAACGGACTTGCCATGAGGCCAAATAGAAAAGATTTGCCCTCAAGACTCTCCACAAGCAGCCCTTGGAAGCCTCGGTGCGAGATACCACGTGTTACTTGCTGTACCTACTATAGGATTCTTTAATAAAGGTACACAGTGCTGTCGTGGCGGCATTCCTAAATAGGAAACCTCAGCCAATCTTCAAAATGCCTGTTAGAGCCTTTTCAGAAGGCCTTAAAAGAGTGGTTCCTCCAAGAACGCCTCTAGTCCCTTCATGGGACCTCAACATTGTTCTTACCCGGCTAATGCATCTGCCATTTGAGCTTTCAAAGTCTTTTCCATTGCAGTTGTTTTCATATGAGGAAGGCTTCCAATTACTTCCCTTTATAGAGTCAGTGAACTGCCAGGACCAACAGTTGGAAGAGCCACTTATTCAGGAGCGCAAAGATCAGGTCGTCCTTCGAACTAACTTTGTTGTCTCCTTTCCCTATCAAACTACTGATTTGCCCATTTTTCTCCTACAACCGCAGTCAGTTTCGGAAAGTGCTTTACAAGCTTCAGATGTGAAGAGACCTCATGTATTGACCATACCAAATCTATTAGAAAGACAAAGCAGCTCTTTATAACTTATGGCCAGCCACACTTAGGTAAACCCATTTCCAGAGTAGGCCTTGCTAAATTAATTGCAAAATGTATTCAGGTTTGCTACGCCAAAGCCAAACACACTCTGCACTCTGTCTAGAGCACATTGTACCCAAAAAAAGGTAACCACAATGACCTTCCTTCAAAACATGTTATTGGAAGCTCCAACATGCAAGTGGGATGTTTTGTAGGAAGCTCCAACATGGTCTAATATCTATACTTTTATGAAGCACTTAATAGAGATTCATTCCAGACAAGATGAACAGATTGGGTAAACTGTCCTCAAAACTCAATTCCAGGCGTCTACTGCTCGCAAGCTACCACTTTTGGGTCAAGGACAGTGCTTTTCAGTCTATGGCTACCGACCTCCAGGTCCTCGCACCACCTCCAGTAACCTCCTCACTGACTTCATCCCTACAATCACCATCAGATCCATCAACTTCCTACTGCTCTGCGACCTTAACCTCCATCTTGATGACCCAACGGACCACAACGCCACTGCCCTTCTAGAGAGCCCTGACAACACTGAACTCAAACAGATCATCTGAGGCCCGACTTACTTCGCAGGGCGCACCCTCGACCGAATCTTCACAGTCCGCAACAAGATCACCTTCAGCCACCTCACCCCGCTCATGTGGACGGACCACTCCATCGAACACTTCTACATCAGCGCGCCCCACTCCAGCAAACAGAAGCCAGCTATCAACATCAGGCATAACTGGCCCAACATTGCAGAGGCAGACTGGAACCACAACCTCAGATCCAATCAGTCCATCATCACTGGCGACCTTCAGAACGACCTAACCATATTCAACAACTGGATCTCAGACTGCGCCAACACTTTGGCTCCTCAGATGAAAATCAGGCAAGCAAGAACTCATGCCCAAGCATGCTGGTACACAGAAGACCGAAGAGTCTCCAAGGGCTAAAGCAAACAACTAGAAAGAAGATGGATAACCAGCCGAAATAACACCTCTAAAGACGCCTACAATTCCGCACTCAAAAGGTACCATGCCAAGATCAAAGAAGCCAGGAAAGCAGTCCTCATACGGAGACTTGAACCTTGCTCCAACTCTGGCAAAGAACTTTTCAACATAGTCAGAGATTTTACCAATAAAACGGCAACCAGCAACTCCATTACCCCCTAACAGGACCTCAGCGAAGACCTCTACAATTTCTTCCACAACAAAATACTCAAGATCTACACTAACTTCACACCCCAAACCACAGCAGAAGACATCATCATGCAACCACCACCACAAGGAACTCCCACTATCTAACAAACTGGAGCCCCCTCACCACAAAAGACATCACCAGGATTATGAAAACCATCCATTCAGGATCCCCCACAGACCCCTGCCCTCACCACGTGTACAACCTGGGAAGAACACTGATCAGTGGCAACCTTACCACCATCATTAGCAGATCTTTCCTGTATACATGGAAACACGCAGAAGTCACAGCTCTCCTGAAGAAGCCCTCGGCAGATCCAAAAGAACTCAGCAACTACAGACCCATCTTGCTTCTTCCTTTCCCGTCCAAAGTCCTGAACAAAGAGACCACCATGCAACTTTCCTCTCAGCTAGACCACCACCTCCTGGACATCACCCAGTCAGGTTTCCGCAGCAACCACAACACGGAAACTGCCCTCCAGGCAGCAACAGACAACATCCGGTCCATCGTGGATCAAGGTGAAACCGCTACTCTCATCCTCCTCAACCTCTCGGTGGCATTTGACACCGTTTCCTATTGCACCCTCATCGCCAGACTCCCGGTCTCAGGAAATGAAGGGCCCGCCCTGGGATGGAGCACCTCCTTCCTCTCCAACCGAACTCAACAAGTCAGACTCCCCCCATACACGTCCAAAACCAAGAAGCTCGTATGCCGAGTCATCCAGGGATCCTCCATCAGCCAAACCCTTTTCAATGTGTACATGGCAACCCTCGCCCACATCATAAGAGCCCACAGCACTAACATGGTCTTCTACGCTATCGACACACAGCTCATCCTTTCCCTCACCTCCGCGAACACCACCACCAGGATTAACTTCACCTCCTGCATGACCAGCGTGGCCAACTGGATGAGGAAGAACTGCCTTGAACTCAACTCTGATCCTGACCTTCGGAAACACGTGCTCCCCCATGGGACTCCTCCTGGTGGCCATCCAAACTAGGTACCACGCCCTCACCCACTGACCACGCCAGAAAGCTTGGCATCATCCTAGATGACAAACTCACTATGAATAAATAGGCTAATGTTGTGACCGCATCCTGCTGCCTCTTTCTCAGAATGCTTTGCAAGATTTTCAAATGGCTCCCTGCGCATACAAAACGCACGGTCACCTAGGCCCTCATAGCCAGCAGAATGGACTACAGCAATGCGCTCTACGTCGGCATCTTCAACCAGCTCTTGCAAAGATTCCAATCCATCCAAAACACTGCCGCCAGACTCATCTTAGACATCCACCGGAGTGCTCACATCACTCCCTACCTCACTGAACTAAACTGGCTACCCATCCAGAAATGTTGTCTTTACAACTGCTCATCCATGCCTACAAAGCCCTCCACAGCATCGGACCAGCATACTAACTTCAATACTACCATCCAGACAGACAGCTACGCTCTACCTCTCTTACACCCTCACACGGGTCCCCCACATCTGCAGAAGCAAGTCCTTCTCCTTTCATCCCACCAAGAACTGGAATGAACTTCCCCAACACATTAAGACAGCTCCTTCACTACTTAATTTCTGAAAGAAACTGAAGACCTGGCTGTTGAACTAGGAGCTTAGCACAGACTACATTCCTGCTTCAGCACCTGGATAGCGTCACGGGTGATAAGTTCCACCATACAAATCGACTTAACATAACATTTGCAAAGCATATGATCTGCAGCAGTACATGCTGCAAACGGAAAACATTACTTACCTATAACAATCAGTTTGCAGATTGAAGTGCTGCAAATTTACATGCACCCTACCACTTCCCCAGATGCAAGGACACAGAATGACTTTTCTTTCTCTCAAGTTTAACTTGCATATTTACATTACACTTTTCCATATTGACCATCCTGCTTCACATATCGACACCTACTTGCTTTAATCCGAAAACACAATCTAAGGTGGAGTGAATGTCCTGGTACATTGTGGATGTCAGGGTAGGTATCAAGAGTCCCCTCGAAACTAAAATCTCTACTTTAAGAAAAAGAACTTGTAACATCAGCTCCCAAAACTAGATTGTCAGAGTGTGCAAAGTATGTGAATCTACAGCACTACAGGCTAAAAACCAATTATTACAGGTAAAATGATTTTCCTTCTTTTTATAACTCAAAGTACTAGATGGATGGCAATTTGTTAAATTCTCTTCAATACTTTTATGGGTGCTGAATCTCTAACCTTATACCACCTCCATGAGGAAGTCTTAGACTGTCCAATATTGTTACTTGTCAAATTCTAAACGGGTGTACTCGGTGATCAATTTTCAGTAGGTTTAACCCCACGGCTCTGATATATATGAACTGAGCAGAGTAACCAGACTGCCACGAAACTCCTGAAAAAGTTCCTACAGCATGTCTGACCACATACAATACATGCCTCCAGTGGATAGAGACTGACGAAGTCATATATGACCAGACAGATTATACTACCCAACTACTTAGCCTAGAAAATAAAGAATGCATGTCTGACCAGAAAGGCACCTTACTAATAAAGGCCTATATCTGGAGTAAACAGCCTCACCTGAAATAAATCATAAACACCTTAAGGAAGATACAAAGGTGGGATGTTTGCCCCAAAACATGTTAAAAGGCATGGCTTTCGAGCAAGCTGGTCTATCTTGTGATAACCGTACCCACCTTCACAGGCTTGGCATCCATGCGGATCTTGCCCCAGGATACTGCCTCATCAGGCCTGGCACCAGCATCTGACCCGTCATACTCATGAGCAGTATTAATGTAAACAGCGAAGTCTGCTCCATTTCTCTGCACAGGAGTGAGAACAGTACAGGTGTAAGATTAGGAGTATGCAGAAGTTCAAGCCGTAGTAAAAGCACCCCAAACCCATTTTCAAGCCACCTACCATCATGTTGGCATTTGCAATATGGTGTTTGATGAGCCCACCGCCAAGAATTATCATCCCCGATTTTTTGGCGAACACAGCTTGGTTGTTGATCCGCCGAATGTCTGGGAAGAATAGGAAGAATTAAGTTCTTCTACTGTATTCCCAGTCCTGCCACAGGTAGCACCAGTTCTCCTCCAAACTCTGGCTAGGCGTCCAGTAAATTACAAGTGGCAGAAGGAAGAATGGCCTAACACCATACCAACATAACACAACTATAACACAACAGACTAATCTAATCAGTGAACAAAACACATTGATCTAATCAGTGAACAATACAGCTTACCCCGCTTGCTCAGATCCCATTTCGCAAAACACTCACAACCTCCACTGCAATTCGTCTTATTATTTTGCCTGCCAAATATCACTAAACGTACTAGCTGAATCAACAAAACATTCTCAGTGCCAACTCACCTCACCACTGTGCATAGCCATGTAGCACCAAAGATACTACATCAATGTAAAAACACACATACACCATTACTCACTTAATCTACACACATTTCCACATTGCTTGTGCTCAGTCAATGCTTTAACTGGCCTTTAGTCGCTCAATCACTCTGCAGCTGTCGTGTAGTTCCTATATGACCTATACAGGATCTGCGCGTTTGGATAACAAACTGTGGGGCTAGTGGCAGACTGATTCCGTGCACCCCCACCGGGTATGTTAGCCTGTCTGTATCAGCTAGCTAACAGGGCCACTATAATCTCCTCTTACCAAGGAGAGAATAGATTTTGGCAACCTCAGAACATGACAACCCTGATCCCTCAGGACCGTGGAAACAATGTACTACCTTTCGTTCAGTCACTCGTGCTTTCCTAGTTTCTCTCAGAGAGATACACCGAATAAAACAAGCTGGGCGTTTTCAATAATCATTTATTGAACAGTTGTTATTCTGGTGTAGAATAGATGTGCTGCAACAACCGTTAGACAGTATAGGATATAAATGATTAATAGTACTATGAAAGTAAAAGGATGGTATAGTTCTACCTTCTTATTAAAATCATGAATACATTCAAGTATATAAAACACATGATAAAAGATGTGTACTCCTACAATGCTTCCCTATCTAGATGTACCTAAATGTACCTAGCATGGGTGTAGGTGTTAAGCCAAGAATCCCTCTAGGATTTAGTCAACCCCATTCAACAAGTAGAATCTTTAAGTTTTGTTACATTTTCATATCCTTGTAGAGTGCCACAGGGATTTAAGATCACCTGCTCTATTCATGTCATGTTATATACACAAAGCCTCTGCAGGACCCAATTCTAAGAAAAGGGCACAAGTCAGTTTTGATTGTTTTTCAGTTTTTGTAATGTAAACTAGGTCAGAGCTATTTACATAGGTATGCAAGATACATATATAGCATACAAAACAAACACCCTACAGCATTTTATGCAACAAAAAGCCATCATTAAAGATTACGGGGGAGGCTTCAATAAAATAGGCACTTAGTACTGTAATTAGACACCTCAACTGTTTATGCAACAGTCAGCGACAGTTGCAGCGGAAGGGAAGACAAACAATTAGCTAATTTAAGACCACAGAATTAACACTGTCAAATGATCCAAAATTAAAATATTCAAAATATTAAATAAAATGTTTAAAAAAAATTACAATGGGGAGATGGGATAAGGATAACATTAGAATAAAAAAAAGGGAAAAAAGACAGGAAGGGAGAGGATAAAAGAAAAGGAAAGTAACCCCAACCTACACCCCCTCAAATAAAAAAATGTGGGGTGAAAAGAAAAATTTTACAAAAACTCCAGCTGGAGATAAGTGCAGACAGAAAATGAAAAAAGAAAGGTGGGGGTGAAACAAGAAAAAGATAGTAAGGGGGATATCCCACCTCTCCACCTCCCCAATTAAGAAACAAGGTGATTAAAAGAACAAGCATTGGCATAGCCAATAGGTCTCGCTTTTGGGACCTTATAAGTATTTAGTTATGCAGCACAATATCCTTGGTGCAACAACATCAACTGTTGCATGGCTAAACACTTATAAGGTCCCAAAGGCGAGACCTATTGGCTATGCCAATGCTTGTATTGCCAGTGCTACAGAAGCTAGCAGTATGCGCTATCTCCAGCAGCGTAAGCTCTCTCCAATAGTGCCTAGTGAGTGCTACAGGCGTCAGCAGTGCGAGCTCACTCCAATAGCGCATAGTGAGTGCTACAGGCGTCAGCAGAGCGAGCTCACTCCAATAGCGCCTAGTGAGTGCTACAGGCGTCAGCAGTGCGAGCTCGCTCCAATAGCGCATAGTGAGTGTTACAGGCGTCAGCAGTGCGAGCGCGCTCCAATAGCGCATAGTGAGTGCTACAGGCGTCAGCAGTCGAGCTCGCTCCAATAGCGCATAGTGAGTGCTACAGGCGTCAGCAGTGCGAGCTCACTCCAATAGCGCCTAGTGAGTGCTACAGGCGTCAGCAGTGTGAGTTCTCTCAAATAGCGCCTAGTGAGTGCTACAGGCGTCAGCAGTGCGAGCTCTCTCAAATAGCGCCTAGTGAGTGCTACAGGCGTCAGCAGTGCGAGCTCACTCCAATAGCGCCTAGTGAGTGCTACAGGCGTCAGCAGTGCGAGCTCACTCCAATAGCGCCCTAGGGAGTGCTACAGGCGCCAGCAGTGCGAGCTCTCTCCAATGGCACCTAGTGAGTGCTACAGGCGTCAGCAGTGCAAGCTCACTCCAATGGCGCCTAGCAAGTGCCACAGGCATCAGCAGTGCGAGCTCTTTCCAGCACCGCTCTGTATATCTGACCAAGAGGCAGCACAGAACAGGAGCTGTATTATGGTCCCAAACCTCCAGACAACACCCCCGCTGGCAGACTCTCCGCACCTTTTAAGCCCCCTTCAACAGCTGCCATGAGCCTGGAAAGCCTCGGAAATACCTCCGCCGGATTCCCAGACCTGCGTCAGGACAGGAGGCCAATTCTTGACCCCCGCCCCCAAACACACACACACACACACTTCACCGGGCTCCGCACAAATTCCATGAAAACCACAGGCGCCTATACCGTCTGGAGGCTTAAGGAGCAGGGAAACCAGAGTCTTGCGTCCCCAGAGCAAGAGAGTGAGTCTGGGCGGAAGGAAACTGGGAGATGGGCAGACAGGCCAATGCCAGTGGACGACCGAAGGGCTGGGAAGGAGTCACACTGGGTTGAATACGTCAGACGTTAGGCTGGTACCCCTAGAAGGGTGGTAGAGCGGATGTAGGCGCTCCCCGTAGTGGTAGCGCTGACTCTCTGCATCAACACAACGGTGGCCTCACAGACCAACCAGATACAATATTGTACTAAGAATTCAACCGCAAAAAACGGTATTAAAAAACACCACTGCCAATCTGTACCAGAGGCAGAAAGACGAGAAGAAGCAGAGCCCTCATAAGTCAGGTCTGTATCCTGGAAGGACCAGAAGGGCTGGACGGAGTCACGGGACTGTTAGTGACGTCAGCAGTGATTGTGCGTGTGGACGGCAGAAGCACTCTTTTCTGGGGACCATGGCTTATCTTTCAGTTTAAGGGCTTATTTTTCAGTATACATCTTTTACCTAGAGCAAAAGAGAGAGAAATGCAGCAAATTGAGACGAAAAGGACTGGAAAACGGACGAGGGGAGAAAGCAGGAATGGAAAAGAACCTACAATAGCGAGATAAAGGCCCCGGAAGAGTAGAGGCCCCTGCGCGCGCTGTAAGAATGCGGCCGCGAAAGTGAAAGCAACTAAAACAAAGCTTTGAAGAGAGGAGCGGGGGCGAGCGAGCGCGGCAGCCTGCTGAGCTGACCAGACGCTCGTGCGTCATGGCCTTTTCTGTGCGGTTAGCCGCACGGCCGCCATGTGTTTCCAATTATCGCACCCGCGTCTGGGCACGATAATTGGAAACAGATGCCGGCCGTGCGGGTAACCGCATAGAAAAGGCCATGACGCACGAGCGTCTGGTCAGCTTTTTGAAACCCCTACATAAAGTCTTCGCCAGAGCAGCGCTTGCGCGCTACTCTAGGCTCGACCTAAAAAGGCAAAGGAAGAAGGGTCGGATGTAGCCTTACGGCTAGAGCGGTCGACCTCGAAGCTGGGGAACCGGGTTCGAGTGTCGGCAACGACGCTCAACATCCTGTGATTCTGGGCAAATCACTTAATCTCCCTGTGCTTAACAAAAATGAATGTTTCCATCTGTAACGAAACTGGTGCTCATGCAAAGCGCTCAGATACCTGATATCTTCTGGTCTAGTTCGCGCTATATACAACTCTAAAAAAACAAAAACAAATTAATAGAGACGTCAAAAGCTTCAAGAAATACCCATTCAAAAAACTGGATTCCAAATAGTGAGGAACATTTGCAGGAGAAGTGATTGAGGCAGTGACATGCAACAACCTTGGGTAGAGAAACTGATGAAGACAATAAGCACCGACAAGTGGCCTCCATGTGCTGCACTGCGGGCATAAGTTTAACGCCCTTACTTGGAAGGGGGTGGTATGTTAGGAGGAGCGAGGACTAAAAGACCCTTCTTTGAATGAGGCACAGTTTCAGGGTTGTATAATACACCCAGGTCTCCGAACACATTGGGAAAGTAAAGGTTCAAGGTGAAGACACTCCGCATACTTGTTGGGATGGTCTATGGGCAACATCAACAAAATTAATTACTTTCTTGCCAAACCCAGACTGGGTGACCTCCCTTTCCCTAAAACTGTACCAGAGCAAGACAATTCTGGATCATCGATTTCAGAAACTCAAAAAAGAACACAAAAAATACCTAAATATGTCATGTCACAAGTTTTCGTAAAGCACTTGAGCGCCACTGGGGCAGAAGCTGTATCGCAGGCAACCACCAGAATCGCCTACCATAGATCTGGCCCTTTCAAGTTCCCCCGATGGTACCTTGAGGCCACTCCAATAGTAGTGCACTCACAGATTCCACTAACATAACATCTAAAGGGGGAGGGGGGTGGCCTTTAGAAGTCCAGACTTTACCTGGAGGCCGTTCCATAGCTTAATTGATTGGACTGGGAAGGACCAGCCTTCCATTCCCAACTTTGAAATTAGGAGGAGCACAGAGGCGATTGAGCTGAGAAGCCGGATGCAGAACAATATACACATTTTGCACTCTGACAGAGCGCTGAGGTTAAAGAAAGAATGACGGCCAGGAACAAAGAACTGAAGGTAATCTCCCGATGAAACAGAATCCAATATAAAGATGCAAGCGCCAGAGAGATGTACTCTTTTCACCTCAATGTAAAATCAAGCACAATGAAACATTATGCAAACAGTGCAGTCTTGACATACATCATTTGGCATTCCCAAATGTTGTCGGCATATGCTATGCGAGACTTGACCTTTGACTTTAGGGAGAAAAGACAATGAACTAAATCTCCGTAGGGGTTTAGGATGGAAAAGCTCTGCCTTGGTTCCACCACCAATCTGGATAACAACTAACGTCTACATTAAAACTGACGCTTTAGTTTTTCGCCTGGTCTGCTTGTATTAGATATGTGCAAAGTTTAGCCAAAGGTTGGCATTCATCTGGCACAGCTGTGCTACCTGCATCCATCATTAAGAATTTATGATCTTGTCTCTTCGTCGCTATGATACAGTTATAAAACGCATGCTGTACTATGATCTTAACCCGTGCAAGGTGGTGCTTGTTAAAAAGGCAGACTGCAGAGCCCCAAAATACTCTGCATTTGGTAATAAGTAGTAAATAAATTAAAGTGCGAAGCAACTCAGCTTGTTTCACTCATTTAGAAAGGAATGAGAAAGACACACCAGTCTCTTGTAAAACATCTCATGACCAAGTGTTTCGAAAGTAAGAAGCCGTCCAATAACACGAGGACCCTCACCCAACTAGTCCAAATCTGTGTGCAAATGAGCCAGTGTGGACACAATGGCCGCCTTTGTCACACTCAGAGGGCTGATGCCCACTTGCGTAGGATGCAGAATGTCATCAGATTCCAGAGATACCAGAGCCATCCTTAACAACTGCCCACTCCAAAAGCGTAGGTGGAAGAGTGCGTGGAAGATTGGGGAGTGGTTTGCATCAACCGCTAAACCGGCCTGAAACAATGTGGCAATGAAGGCTTGTTTCAACTCTGCTGGTACAAAGGCCAAGTAGAGGGACGCAGTAAGTCTCTGTCAATTGGCCTGAGGAGGTGACCGCACGTGACATTTAAAAATAATTTTGAGGTGAAGGTCTGAAAGGAATTGAGCTTTTACTGTAATGCAAGGGAGAAATTCAAACCTCTTCCTCTTTGTGGTATACAAGCTCAGAGAATAAGTGGCAGGCACAATCTTCACAGTAGCAATAAGCGCACTGATTTGATGAAAAAATGCAATTCTTCTATTGTATAGGTTTCACATAAGTCAGTCAAAATCTGTAAAAATACCTTTTGATACAAGCAAGCTTCGATTACACAGCAATTCATGCAAGTCTACTTTTGCATCTGGTCCTGAGCTTTGCTAGCTCTCACAAATCTCAGATAGAAATTATTGGATGGCTTGAAGTTGCGTTTCCATAATCTTAAGATTTTTCTTTCCAGGTTTCCGACAAGCTACACCAGAGATATGCAAAATATTTCAAGGAGGGAGAGATCCATGTCAAATTTTTTAGATTTCCACTTATTTTGTCAACTAGTCCCATCGACATTTATTATAAGTGCACATTTCTCTTACGCAGATCTGTTAAAATTTGGTGTGCACCAAGTCCTCGTGGGTCTCTGCTGGACATCCATTAGCTAGGTAGTCCAAGATAATTGAGTTCTTAGGGTTTGCTCCACAACAAATCCCTGTACTTTACTATTGAAAAAAACTAAATCTCCAAGACCAAGTTGGAAAAAATCATTAAAACGGCCATTTGAAAGCTCCATCTTTACATTTTTACCACATGACAATGGGGTGTTACAATGTGCAGTCTTTTTAAGGTGTGATGACAAAGGCTTAAAATGTCACCAGGCCTATAAGACAGCCTTTCCAGCATCATACGCCCTCTCTTATTGCTGCTCCTGGCAACAGATAAGTGCTTTCATTTTCTTTCCCTTTTCTCTTTATCCTCCACCTAAACCCTCTTTTCCTTGTTATCTTCAGCCCAGCTGTACTGTAGCTTTCTAAAGCATCTCAATTACTCCTTCACCCGCCTAATTTTTCCTCTCCCTTTGCAGCATTCACTTTTCCCATTCATTATATCCCCCTCTTTCCTTCCCACTCCAATGCCAGCAGTTCCCTACTTCCCACTACTATCTGTTCACTAGTGTTTCCACCGTCCCAGCTTTTTGAATCCTTTTTCTTACAGATTTCTCATCACCCTCGCGGGTCGCCTCACCGGAACACTCACTCTCCCCTCCCCCCTTTTGCGCATCACCTGATTAGCACTTTATCCTCCTTTTTAATGTACTACCTGATCAGCCTGCTGACCTGAGGTCCATTCACTCGGCGCTCCTCTGGGATCACCTCCTTTTGATGCCATCTGGAAGACAGGCCATCGATCCCTCCTACCCATCGAGCTCCTGTTGGGCCAGCAATGGCCATCATTTCCCTTTGGTTTGTCTGCCAACGTTTAGAATTAATTTCCAAATGATACTTTGTTTCTCCACTGATCTCACCACCTTCAGTTTTAACCCTGTACTACCCCAAACAGCCATATTACATTGACCTCCCTCAAACTCCTGCCCACACACCTCACTCATTGGAGGCCCTCTCAATAAGGCCTGTATTGAAGAGGATGCTGAGGATATGGCTTTGATTGACAAAGGAGAGGACACCTCTTCCTTTGCCTGGTTATCCACAAGTGAAGGTGTAGGATTCTTGTGCTCTGTCCTGAAAAGCTGCAGAGGTACAGGTTCTTCCTCCGACCTCAAATGATCTTTCGTTCCCATACAAACCCTCCATCCTCAACTTATTGGGTGAGCCCTTGTTTTACCATCAGAATTAAAGCATCAAAGCTCCTGGGACTGGTCCCCTGCATTTCAAGTAGCAGATTTCATCCACTGCTGGGTCTCCACTCCCTTGGAGAAATCAGCTAGAAGCACTGTTCCTGCCCCTCACATGTCCTTCCTGGGCAAAGTCTGTGTCATCCCAGACATCGACCCCACACGCTCAAACCTTCCTACAGCGCGAAGGTCACTGTCCTCGTCAGAGCGTTGATCACGTCTCACAAATTGTCAGGATTGCGTCCTCAACACCACCGTCTCTTAAACATCCCAGAATGTGTCTCAGCGTCCTCTTTAGTTTTGGACCTAGACACTCACAGTGGCTGGGCCCAGCACAAGTCTTCTTAGTAAACACAAACGCCTCCATCTCCACAGAGGCTAATCGAGCCAATCTTCTTTGGCTGGTCCCAAAGCTAGCAGTAAAGGTGAACAAGCTTATTCATGATTCTACAGATAGAATTCTCTTTGGAGATAAATTCATTAAATCTGTCTCAAAGTACATCTCCTTCACCTCTGTCAAAAAGACCCAAGCCAAACTGAGAAAGGTCTTTCACAGGCCCCTCCTTTTCCCCCCTTCAGGGCACTCATCCAGCCACTGCAGTGGTCAACTTCCCATTCACCATCCCTTTTGTTGACGTGCCGACCTCTCCTTTATTTCCAGCCTTCTTCCCATGAGTAAGCCGTCCCACCTGGGATCTGGATTCAAGCAGCCAAGGTAAGTGCGTCCCCTCAATCCTTTTCTTCTTGTCATCCTATCGGAGGTTGCATTACTCTTTTCCTCCCAAATTGCTGCAAAATTACTTCTGACCCTTGGTCCTAGAAACTGTTTCCGGCTACCACATAGACCTTTAGACCCTCCCACTCTAATTCCACCACTCCCTGCCAATTATTTTTCTACCAGAAAAAGAGGGAGGTCACCCGGGAAAAATCCACCCTGGTAAGTCATTGGATTGAAAATAGCCTTCAAAAAGGAGCCATCATTGCTCCTCCAACCAATGGTAGGTTTGTAAACTCTATCCTCCTTATCCATAAGAAGGACAAGGGCCTTAGTCCTGTCATATCTTCGCCCCTCAATCAATGAGTTGTTTATTATCACTTCAAGATGGAAGGTATCCATGTTTTTTGCTCACCAATCTCCTTCCCAGAGATTTGTTAGTAAGACTCAATCTAAATCATACCGATTTTTCAATCCCAATCTTCCTCAAACCCTAACTTCTCCTGAAATTTCAATGGACGCACTAAACTTGGCAACTTTGGTGCCTTTTGTTTGGCCCGTCTTCTGCCCCTTGGAACACTTACAAGCAAAAGGGGTTTGTCTCATCATATATGTGGACAGCACTCAAATAGTCCACGGCGACCCTCTCCCTCATCTAGAGTAGACAATAACCCTCCAACACGATCTGGGCTTTCTTGTGAACTTCAAGAAGTTGTCCTGCTCTCCGACTTACTCAACAGACTTTCTGGGCACTATTACCTGACCTGTACTCTGAAGCTTCATTCAAGAAGATATATTGCATCAAGCAGGAACTGAAATCTCCTATATGTGCATCCTCCTTGCCTCTGAGATCGTTTGCTCGCCTGACTGGCCTTCTTGCAGCCTCAGGTTTTTTTTTTGGAGCCCATTCGTTATGGACTCATGCAGTGCTCGAAATATCCTTCGTCAGGGATTCCACTACTCAGATCTCATTCTACTGGACATCGAATCGTGCATGGAGCTGCAGTGGTGGCTCATAAACATGTAAGCCTGACTGTCAAAGCCATATTTGGCTCCTCTCCTTATGTAATCATCAATTCACATGCAAGTAGATCAGGCTGGGGTGCAACCTCCGTACTCTTTCGACCAGGGGCTTGTGGTCTCCTTCCGAGAAGAATCTTCATATCAATGCCTTGAAGGTCCTGGCAAGCACCTTTGCCATGAAGTACTCCACCAAGTATAAATCTTAATTCTGCATCCTGCTGAGGATGGACAATCTTTCAGCAGTCGGGCACATCCACAAACGTGAAACTGCAAGATCAAATTCAATGACAGATCTCTCCAAGGACTTGTGAGAATACGGTCTTTGCAGCAACCTCTATGCAGTGGTGAAGTACCTTACAGGTACCTCAAATTCCACAGCGGAGTGGTTGTCAGACACCTCTCTGGGACTTCAGTGACTGGGTGCTGGACCAAAATGATGTTCTTCGCATTGGTCTTCTCTGGGGTCCTCTGGACCTGAACCATTTTGCTTCCCAGCTGAACCGTCAACTTCCAATTCTCGTGAGATACCATCCGGATGCAGACACCTAAGCAACAGAAGCCTTTCTCCAGAACGGGTCGCTCTTCCAATCTTGTGTTCCCTCCCTTTGCTCTTCTCCCCAGGTTCCTCCTCCTGGATAGGCGTTTCATTTGAAAAGTGGCCTTCAGTCCTTCACATTGGCACTCTGAGGCTTATTTCCATCATCTGTTAGAGCTTACCACAAATGTTTCTACACTTCCTTCAATCTAGACTCCGCGTCTAGATCTGAATGATCGACACCACGACCTTTTTGTCCAAGGGCAACTACATCTTTTAGCATGGGAAATCTCTGGGGATCCTCAAGATGGTCTGATCTTTCTAGAGGCTATCCTTATAGCAGGTGACTGGTCTTGTGCTACTATGTTTAGGACTTTCTATAAAACCCCCTGCACGTATGTCTGATCTGGCCTTCAATAGAATTAGAATTCGCATACTGTACCAGCTCATTGTCTCGTGGTAAAATGGGGATTTTCCTGGCTTTAGTGAAAAAAAAATATAAGATTTTATTAAAGACAATTAGACGAGTATGATATCCTTCCTGGGTGGTTTTGTGTCTGTAAGCCTAGTGTCTCCCTGACGCTCTTTCCAATGTATTAATTACCTGCCTGCTAGACTACAAATGTTTTGTAGTGGTTGCCAGACTGCTATGCTCATTTGCTACAAGTTCACCTCAAGATTACCTCATGTCATTCTGCCTTCCAGGTTTGGCATAGCCTCTTCCTGGTGCATAGGATGCCCCTTTGGAGCCTTCTTACTTTATTTTACCTCCCATTATTTGCCCAGACTCCTGCCGGATTTTAACCTCAAGTTCTCCAAGCTTTCCTGAAACCCTGTTTGGATCTTTTTCCTGGACTTCCCATTGGATGCTGTGATGAAGATTTCCCTAGTTGTTCTGCCTGATGTTGGATTCTTTCCTGGTTTTCCTTGTACAATAAGAGATGGGGTGTGCTGCTGGCCTGAAAGGCCTATCATACTCACCTCATTGTCTTTAATAAAATCTTATATTTCTCCTTAACTGAAGCAATGAAAATCCCCCAAAATCAAATCGCCCATCACCAAAGTCTTTATGGGAAAACTTCAAAGCTCTTGTTTTAGTGGGCTATTCAGTAGAATATCTAGCCCCCATCAAGATACATTCATTTAGTGAAAAAGCTAATCAAAGGTCATGAAAGATTACACCACAACTAACTAAATGTATTTAGTTTCCCCTGAAGGTAATCAGGCATCAAAATAACTCGCTGCGATCTTTACAGAGTCTTACTCCTGACGCAATCTCCATATCTACACCATAAAGTGTGCCTTGCTGCCAAAACATTCTTCAGAAAAGTAAATCCAACATGTAGCTAAAACACATTTCATTAACCAAATCAAAAATGTAAGCCAGGAGTTCACTTGTCATGCTCCTAACCTAAGGAACTCAGTTCAAGAAATGAACCGACTAGCATCTCTCAGTTCTGGTCTTTCACATTGTGTTAAAAAACATTCCTTCTCAGACTATAGTCTGCATTTTAAGTTGCTAGCCGTAGGTTTCTATTTTTGCATTCCAAATGTTACTGTATGTATATATTCCTTAGGTACGCAACATACTAATAATGTCGGAGGAAAAAAAGAATGCAATACATCACCTCCATTTCAAATTATACACATATACTCACTGAATCATCAAAAATACGCTCTCCTCAATTAATGAATGCAATTAAGCCAAATTCACTAGCACATTAAGGGATTATGATAAAAATATTACTGGAGAAAGCAGAAGTGCCAAATAGTCAAAAGGTAAAAACATAGTGAGTGATAAAACAAATACAAATACTTTTTTTTTCAAATCCAAGCAAAGCATACTTAAGTGTGCAGTGAGATGTAGATGGAGCAAAGAAAGGGGTATGGAAATGGTGAGTAGTTATCTGCTGGGACAGGATGTCCCCTTCATGGTAAATGGGCTTATAACTCCTGCACTAAGTGACTCAACTACATTTGATATCTAATATTCTGACATTGTGGCCCAGCTCACACACTAATCCAGCGTGTGCACTGAAGCCTAGGCCTGTCCTTTGATTCAGAGGCACAGAGCATGGTTCAGAGACCTAGAGGGGCACAGCAAATATCCAAGATTATTGTCCACATCCTGGGTTGTTGACACCATTTTTTATAATCCTCTCAGAGAACACACCTTCTCTGATTCAGGAGGAGTGTGGCTCCTACTGGCTTAACCCTGCAAAGTTATGCTTATATGAGACACACAGACCATTTTCCGGACATCCTGTGTGCATGTCGACTGCGTGGTGTGTAAAGCGTACATTTTAGGAGAACTTAGGTCATATCTGAATGCAAGATTATTTAGACCGACCAAATCTGTGTCCCATAGCTTAATCCTGCTAGTGCTCATTTGGTTTCAAACAGCAGCATGTACAAATCTGCCTGTCTATTCTTCCATCTATCCAGCAGGTGCTAGATTTAACATAAACCGTTTTGTTTGCCTTAATGTCTATTAATCTATTTCTGCAAATTGCTCTCAACTCATTTTTTTTTTTTTTTTTTTTTAAATAATCTTTATTAAATCTTTTCTTGCAACCCATATAACCTGACGACCCCTTCCCACCCATGCCCGACCTCCTCAGATAAACATACATAGGACAGACAGAGCAGGACGAATCATTAATGGAGCCAATAATTATATAACATTTCATCACAGTACCCAAAATATCATAAAACAAAGGCTCTAACAGTCATAGTCTAAAAACCCTGAGTTCATAATACATATTATAGCTAAAACGAGTTTAAAGTGCATTGTGCTACAGAACAGGAGTAAGGGCAGAATCAAAACCACAGAAAAAAGTTCTTTCATAATTCACAGTATATCAGATTGGCTACGTTGTGCTAGTCGCACCAGGGCTTCAACACATATTTCACCATGAATTGTGATGTAACACAAGAGATTCCTGGGCTACAGCAACAGCTATAGTACATTCATAATAGATAATTCTGCCATCAACATATGGGTGCCCAAATTGCCCGTCCTTTTTTCCTAGCTTTGTGGCCCTTCGTGGCGTATGCCACTTTCTCTAAATTAGAAACCGATATCAGTCTGGTCAGCCACTGTTGGAAAGGAGGAGGTTGAGGGTTAAGCCAATCAGTGGCAATTAATCTAAATATAGCCATTGCGACCGCCATGAAGTGTTCGATATCTTGCCTTCCTTCATCAAATATCCCTAAGATGATCAATTTTGGAGTCAATATTACTTCAATATTTAATTTATTATATAACAAATCTTGAATTTCGTTCTTAATAAAATTTAGGGAGGTGCAAGTGGCAAACATGTGAACTATATCGGCACATGGAGTGGCACAGCGCGGGCACTTGGTTCCCTGGCCCGAGCTCCATTTAGCAATTCTAGCTGGTGTGTAGTATAACATGAAAATAGTCTTGAAGAATTGCACCTTTAGATTGGCCGACATTAATACCATTTGAGATAGTGTAAGCGCTTTCTTAAAATCGGGTTCAGATATCTCGAATTTCTTTTGGCATTTTTTATACTTTGTTGAGATCATCTTTTTCTTTTTTCATTAATAAATTGTAAATTGCACCTATACGGACATGATTCTGAGCTATTATCATTTCCATCAGTTCTTTTTTTCTCGAAGCCAACAGGCCACCCCCCCTTACCCTGTAAGTAATCTCTGATTTGTAAATATTTGAAAAACTCCTTATTGGTAACCCCAAATTCTGTCTTCAAATCGTCAAAGGACACAAAACCCGAAGGAGAGAAGAAGGAACTGAGCCTAAATACCCCTGCGAGGACCTAATGTTGGATATACCCACCCTTGAATAATATTGGAAGGAGCGGGTTGTTCTGAATAGGGGTATAAAAATTCAAACGACCGAGGCCCAATGATTTCCGAAGGGCTGACCATACTCTAAAAGCTCCCCAAAGGTACTTAAACCGCACTTTTTTTTATAATATCCTAGTTCAATTTGTCTCCAAAGACAGCCCCAGGCCTCCTTTCCAATCAACAATTCGAATATAGTAGGGGTGATTTGTGGAAGATCACTCGGACATGCTGTAAGGAAGTGAGTTTCTGTTGCAGTAACCCCCCCACTTTTTGCCAGACCACTGATGCACTTTGACTTGATGTGCCCTGGGACCCTGCCAATCAGGTTCCCAGGGCCTGTGTTCTTTCCCCAAAACTAAACCCAATTGGCATCTCTGGCCACAGGTCAGCCCCTGGTAAATGGTACCATAGGTAGCCAGGGCACTGTGACCAGAGAAGGCCTCTAAGGGCTGCAGCACTTATTGTGCCACCCTTAGAGGCCCTGTACCCTGACACACCCACACTGCCTTTGCAGGCTGAGTGTCTTGGTGCAGAACAAAACAGAGAGTCGACATGGCACACATCCCTGTGTGCCATGCCCACAAACACACTGCCCTGGCATACCTCAGTCACCGCTCTAGCTGGGTGCACTATGCCAGTGGTGTGGGCACAGGTGCATGAGCCCTGTGCCTCTACAGTACCCAGGGCCATTCCTGGGCACTGTAAGTGCAGTGATGCCATTAAGAGTATATGGTGCTGGGAGGTTGTCATTACGAACTCCACAGCACCATAATGGCTACACTGAAGACTGAAAAGTTTGGTATCAAACTTCTCAGCACATTAAACCCACACTGATGCCAGTGTGGGATTTAATGTAAAATGCACTACAGAGGGCAACTTAGAGTTGCCCCCTGAACCTAACCTACAATCCACGTCCTGTCTGAGGGGCTGCCTAGGCTGCCACCCAGCAGACATGTTGCTGGACCCCTGGGTAGAGAGCCATCCGCTCTCCCGGGCCTGCAACAATGCACGTCCTGGGCGAGGTGCTAGGCCTCCTCCCCAGGATGGGCAGGGGGAAGCTTCAAAGGCATTCCATTGTGAGCTTCCCCAGACCACTTGCTGTATTCAGCAACTGGTCCCCACTGGTTCTAGCCCCCACTCTGGCGGGAAGACTGGCGGGAAACACCAAGGGAGGAGAGGGGGTGTGCCAGCCTCTGCCAACCCCACCCCTCAGGTGGGGGAGGCGAGGTGAAGCACAACTCCGGGCTCTCACCATCTTGAAGATGGGGAGCCCTGCCCAATCAGGACTAGGCTACTGCCCCCCTCCCACAGGAGAGTGGCAGGATAGGGGGTGTACCCACCCCAGGGAAGGGACCCATTGGTCCCTGCCCTTTACCTACCTGTAACGCCCCTAAATTTAGTATTTAGGGGCACCCTGAACCTTCCTTCCTTAGTTCCAGATTCCGAAACAAGAAAGAAGAACAAGAAACAAGAAGACCTGCCGTGCAGCTGCTCACAAGAGGAAGACACCAACTGATTTGTCCCCAGCCCTACCGGCCTGTCGACCCTCGAACCTGCTCCTGCTAAACCCCGGCGTCTCCAGTGGTCAGCAACCTCACAAACCCCGGAGGACCTGACTGCCTTGTGACTAACTACCTGGGACTCCCACGAGCAGTGGTACTGCTCAAAGCAAGCAACAACCCCTGGTGCCAACCAGGAACCGCGAATCCTGCACCCTCTGCACCCACCGAGCCCGGCCTGTGCCTGAGTGGACAAATACCATGAGGACGTCCCCCCGGCGACTGTGACCCAGAATCCAGCACCCAAGGACCCTCCTCGACGCTCCTGACGACGCCTGCAGCCTCAGAACCAGGGACCCCTCCAACCGCGACCAGCCGAGGGTAAGATTTCCGACGCCTAAAGACACCCCTGCACCCGACACCCCACGGCCTCCTGTGCCCAACTCCTGGGTGCCTACCCTTCCCACAGCTTCCCAACTTATCTCTCGAAGTGGTGGTCGCACCTGAAGAATCACCGTCCCCGAGCTTGCAGCCTTTGTTCGTCACGCAGCTTTCCCATTGAAAACCATTGGGCGCCCGACAGCCCAAAAGCCCACTGCACCCGGCCGCCCCAGTGCCGCTGAGGGTGCACCAACTACCCTGTTCGACTTCCCCACTTGCCCTGAGTAAGTGACCAGGAGCTTTGCTCCCACAGCCGAGTGGCCTGCTAGCCAGCAGCCACCAACCAAAGGCCCCCTGCCTTCCATAGGATAACATTGGGCCTACTCACTCTGCACCCGGCCGCCCCTGTGCCGCTGAGGGTGTAACAACTGTACTTACCTGACCCTGGGGGACCCCTGAGTCTATGCCCAGAACCTTAACTCTGCCAGTCGAGTACTTACCCAAAAGCCGATAACTCACTTTTCTTCCATAGGGTAACATTGACTGGTTTCACTTGGAAATTTGTCTAAGTGTGGAGTTTTGAAACTTTAAAATATTCATCTAAAATCAACCGATTTACGAAAACGAATTTACTCACCTGTTATCAGAAGAGATCCCAGTGCTAGATCTTGGTGCCCAGCACTGACCCTGAAAAGTAATCATAACTGTACTTACCGGTAACTTGAATTTTCTTCCATAGGATAACATTGCCTGGTTTTTGCCGAAAAAGTTTCTAAGTGTCGATTTTTGAAACTTACAAATATTTGCTAAAAATCGCCTGTGTGACATAAACGCATTCTTTCAATTGTTTACAGGAGATGCACCAGTGCTGGATCCAGGATCCAACACTGAGTAAGAAAAAGTAACGATAACACTACTTACCTGCGAAGTGAATTTCCTCCCATAGGATAACATTGGTGATTCTATGTGAAAAAGTTTCTAAGTGACAACTTTTAAAATACAATAATATTCCTTAAAAATCACAACTGTAACCAAAATGTTTTTACTCAACTGTTTACAGGAGATGTCCCAGGACTGAATCTAGGATCCAGTCCAGTGGTTAGAAAAGTAATCCAAAAAGTAATCTATTGCATTTAACTAGAAATTCCCATTGAGCTCAATGTATTATTGTGTTTGAAATTGTGTTGCCAATGCAACAACTGTAACTGCTGTGTTCAAAAGTCTATTGCCTATTGAAAGTATTTATCTAAAGCATCTCATTCTGAGAAAGTATATTTTGATTCCTATTGTTGGTTCTAAAATAAAACAAGCATATATTTTTATATACAAACCATTGGCCTAGAGTTCAGTTCTTGAGTGTATGAGACCATTTGCTGACTGAGTGTGTACAACAAATGCTTTACACTGTCCTCTGATACTGCCTTACTGCTCGACCAAGCTACCACTTTAGAGAGTAAGGTTATATCTAACTTTAGCCTCTGCCAAACCTCTGGGGACTGTGGACTCTGTGCACACTGAACCTTACTTTGGTTCAGTATATACAGAGCCACTTTCTTACACATGCTTCCCTAAATAAGATAAGACTGTATTGAAGCATAGTGGCCCAATAATATAATTTAAGATTAGGGAGGGCCCAACCTCCCCTCTCTCGCGGAAAATAAATATATCCAAGAGCTCTTCTGGGTTTAGAATATGCCCACAGAAATCGTGTAAACATCCTGTCAAAAGCTTTTAATAATTCATTAGGGAACTCTAAAGATATAGATCTAAAAAAAAGATATAATATTTTGGGGGGGAAAAATAATTTTTATCAAATTGCATCGACCTATCATTGAGCGATGGAGGTTATTCAACCTTGATAATTCATTACTAGTCTTTAATAGCAAAGGATCTAGGTTTTGCTTTACAATCTTGTCCACATCGGCAGATATGGAAACGCCCAGATATATCGCTTTATCGACAAGACGGTTATCTACAAGAGAGATCTTATCATTGGTGATAAATTGGGTTTTTTCTTTAAGGAAAAGCCAGACAACCTTCCAAAACACAAGGCTTCCTCTTCAATTGCTTTAAGAGGAGATTCTGGATTTGGAGTCATGACTGCAAGGTCATCCGCATAAGCTAATATCTTGTTTTCGAAGCCCTTCAAACTAATTGGAGGGATTGTGATATTTTGAACCAATTTGCGAATAAGCGGGTCGATATACATCGCAAATAAGAGTGGAGAGCATGGGCACCCCTGACGAGTTCCGCGAGTAATCAAAACCGGCCCAGACACCCCCCTGCAACACAGATATTAGCTATTGGTTTATAATAGAGCTTTAATTCCCTGGATATATCTTGAGCCCATGCCCCTTGCTTGCATTAGCTGCCAGAGAAAGTGCCAGAAGACCCTATCAAAGGCTTTTTCTGCGTCTAATAATATCAGGGCCATTGGGTCTCCTGACACTTGTACTGCATCAAACAACGCAATGACTCTTCTAATGTGACCAGTAGTATCCCTTCCCTCGATAAACCCATGTCATTGCCTTACTACCAATGTTGAGATTATCGGGGCGAGTCGTACAGCCAATACTTTAGAGTATATTTTAGAATCTCCATTTATTAGGGTTATCAGGCGAAAAGAACCTAGTTCCGCCGGAGGCTTATTCTTTTTTAGGAATACTACGATTTTTGCTATGGACCATGATCTCGGAGGGGGAGCTCCATTAAAATTTTTATTAAACAGCGCGGTCAATGGGCCTTGCCATTGCAGTGCAAAAATTCTGTAAAACTCTGAGGGAATTGAGTCCACTCCTGCCGCTTTACCGGAGGGAAGATTAGCAATTGCGAGGTAAATCTCATCCCACGATAAATCTCCCTCTAGGGAATCTCACTCATCAATAGATAATGTGTTTGCACTTGTTGATTTGAGAAACTCCGCAGCCTGCATAGGATTTTCATTGATATCCTAAGTATATAAAATTTGGTAATATTTTTTAAACGCTTCCCTGATTTCTTTTGAATCTGATACCACCCCAGGGACTGGATACCGGACCTCTCTTATTTAATTACTCGTACTCTTTTATCTTGCCCTCACTGCAAGGTGATGCCCAACTTGCTCACTACATTCATACGTGTTTTTTTCCAGACTGCATATTGTTCTGCTGCCCTTTTTGTAAAGATTGAATCAATTGCTGCCCTTGCTATAATAACCTCAAGTTGGGCTTCTTTTACATCCCTTCCTTGCTGCAAAACTTTTATCAAATTTTCCTCTGCTGCTGCCAAGTTATCCTGTTTGGCTAAGATGGTGTATCTCATTTTTCTCCCTGTTTAGCGAAAACCTATCCCAGACCGTATTTATCGTGGCGCTACCAGTGTTTTCGCTAAAAAATATTGGGATCCACTCACTGGTGTGCCTGCGATATTCTTCATTAGCAAGCAGTGCGCGCTCAAAGCTCCACATACTACGATTTTTCCCCCCATGCCTCGAATTTCTAATAGCAACGGATTATGATCTGATAAATATCGTTCAATTTTACCGGTTGATATAAAGCGGTTTGAAACAAAGAAGTAATCCAAGCGGGCTTGTGTAGAATGAGGAGCTGAAAAGTACGTATAGCCATGCACCTTCGGATTCACTGTATCCCAGACATCGATTAGACCATGATCTTTACACATCCCTACTAATGTTTGATAAACTTTGGGCTTTCTACAAAGGTATTTTTGTTGTCCTCCAAGGTCCCAGTTACCCGGGAGATTAATATTAAAATCCCCGCAGAGCACTACAGGCAATGGTCTATGGGTCAATTCATAGGATATCTGATTGAATATCGCGGGGTCATCGTGGATACTATGGTATATTGTACAAAACGTGAATTTATCTCCACTGGGAGTGTGGTAAACAACCGTAACCAAGCGACCCTGAGTGTCGACCCCTATTTGCAAGAATTTTAGCCAGTTGCCTCGCGCCAAAACAGCAACCCCCCCTTATACGTGCGCCTTGTGAAGTCCCACCTATAAGCCTATAGCCTATCGTGTCTAATAAATTCCTTTGTGATGCTTCAATATGAGTCTCTTGAAGACACACGATATCTGCATTCAGGACCTGTAAACCTAATGAAACTCTAGCTCTTTTTTTAGATCATTCAGCCCACAGATGTTGATGGAGGCAATACGGATCTTCTGATTATCCCCCATTATCCTGATTTTAAAAAGTTCCTTGACTCTTAGCTTTAGCATTTTGACAGCAGCTTGCGCCAGATCAAGGCTTGTTCTCAATTTTAATCCAGCTCCTCATTCTTAGAAGTTTAATCTTGTGCAAGTGGGGAACCCTCTCCCACCCCCACCTTACTACGAGACCCACCCCCTCCCTATGCCCCTTACCCAACCAACAGGCAATCAGGCCGAGCCAGCGTGATAGCATTTGGAAATAGAAACTCCAACCCCAGCCCGCCTCCCCCTCCTCCCCAATCTCCCCGGTCCATAATCTAGCTATTGCCAGACACACAACCATCCGTGAAAAAAAGCAAAAATAATTATTTTCGTGCTCTTTTTTTTTTTTAAACCACCTTTCTTTTCCCAAATATTTCCCAATGCTCAACTTTTTTTTGGGGGGGTGAAAAATAAACTGTTTTTTTCCTCCAGTATATATTTTTTTTTTTTACAAATCCCCCTTTTTCCCCATCCTTCTTTCTAGTGCAGCTCTTCACAATCAGACACAAGCTACTCCCCAAAGGCGCAGATTACTGCCTAAAATTATAGCTAATACTTCAACACCCGCCCCGGATCTCATCTAAATACTCCTGGGCCTGGATCTCTGAAAAAAACTTTTGAGTGCAGCCTTTAAACACTACTTTCAATTTGGCAGGATTCAGGAGATACACTTCGGCACCAAGTTTCTGAAATGGAGAGAACAGTTGTCTCAGTCTCCATCTCCTTTCAACTGTCGAATGGGCGAAATTAGGACGAGCAAAGAAAGAGACTCCCTAAAACTCTCTCTTTGAGTTAGGGCTGGCCAGATCGTAAATACTCTGCCTCAGCAAAAAATTACCAAAGAACACTAAAACCACCCGTGGATAAACAGTATTACCCGGCCGTTGTTTTTTAGGGGTGAAGGGAAATCGATGTGCCCTCTGGATTTCTTTCTCCCACTCCCAACCGACAAGTTCTGGAAATGCACCCTTCAATACTTTAATTATATAGCCTCTAGGATCCGCACCTTCGACGCCTTCGGGGATTCCCAATATTCTCAGGTTGTTTCTCCTTTGCCTATTCTCATGCTCCTCGAGCTTCCATGCCAGGTCTAACAGTTTAGGGTCCTGAGTAGTGCGTGCCGCTTTCAGTTCTGCAACCTCAGACTCAAGAGTCTCCGTGCGTGCCTCCACCATTGTCATTCTCTCTGAGATCTCAGAACAGGTTTCGTTGATCTTTCGGACGGCACCCTGCAGCTTTTTTGAAGCTTGGCGAGCCTAGCGATTATCGTTCCGGACCTCCTCCTGCATCTGCTTGATGGTAGCCAGGATGAGTGACGGTGAGGGTTCACGCGAGCCAGTGGATACAGGGCCTTCTGTTGAATGTGACGGTTCCTGATTATTTAGACCTTCCATTCCCCCTCCTTGCTGGTCTGACAGTTGTATTGATGAGTAATCCCATCTCAGCCTGGGAGCATCTTTAGGGGAGGGGAAATCCCTGACGTGAGCCCGCACTCTTACTACTCGTTGTCTGTTTCTTGAGCAGGCTCTGCGATTTTTTCTTTGTCAGCCCTCCACCAGACCGATTTTTTTGTCTATTAGGCAATACAGATTTGTCTAGGGAGCTACTGCTTGTTGCGCAGGACAGGGTGGGAGATGATGATTCTAATTCGGGCATCGAGGAGTCCGAGTCATCAGTTAATGAAAATAATTTCTCGCCACCCCCAAGGGGATCGGGGAGGCTATCAGGTTTAGAGCCAAAAGAGGGCAGCGGCTTAACGGGGTGGAGATCACTTTAGCTTGATCTGGAAAATCTTCCCTCACCCCTGCATTTTTATCCGCCAATTGCTCGATAGGTATTATGTCCCCCGAGGCCAGCTTCAAGCCTAATACATGATCACTTTCACCACTTGCACTCTGGTCCCCACTTACTTTTTTCTCTTCGGTGGGATGTAATTCCGAGACTACGGCAGTAATCTCTTGGGCGGGAGTGGTTACACCCTCTAATGATGGAGCAACAGTACTTTTCTTCTGGTTGAGTGGAAACATCTCGAAAAATCGCCGGTTGTCGCTCCGCAGGAGTAATGGCACTGTTCCCTCGAGCAGGACGCTGAGCAGGTCTGGTCTCTAAGCCGATTGAGTCTTCGATTCTCTTCTTGTCCCTCCCCTCTACGCTGATCACCCGGGGAGGCTCGACGAGTGCGGTCGTCTTGGAGCTGGCGGTTGGAAGTGAGCCGGCCGCTGTTGTTGCCGAGGGCTTCATTTTCGGACCCCTTGAATCTCTGCCCGCCATCTGAGCCAGTGATCCTCTGCAAAGAAACGGACCAGCAATCCTCCTGTGCTTGTTGTGCAGGGTCGGGAACACTACGGCAATTACAACCACACCGAGCGTCCTGAGGTTGCCACGCCCTCTTCCTCTGCAGCAATGGCGATCAGGTTTCCTTTGAGGGAACACGAAGTTTCTGCAGCATTCCAGCATCTGAAAAATACCACCATCAGAGACTACGAGGCCCCCCGCTCATCTTCCGCCCTACAGTCGAGGAGGTAAGAAGAGACGCGGGACGGGAGAATCTAGCCAGACGCCATCTTGCCCCCCGTACCCGCACTCAACTCATTTCAAATATCACAATCTCCTTTTTTTAAAGCCATACTGCCCGCAACATAACACTAATAAATCTCCTCTAGCTTATCTATTAACCCAAAAATTCTGCGTTAAATGACATATCCCCCTCTTCCCACTAATGATCACACCAAATCCCTGTGAATTTTAATCTACCCCAAAGAAACTGGAATGACTGCATGGAATGGTTTGCTTGGGTGCTCAAGACTGATTCCAATAATTTATAACTCTGGACTAATCACTAACTTTTGGTTTCGGAGCAATGTGCTGCCTGGCTTCAACTCCTCGTATGGGGTGGTAAGTGCTATATAAATGAAACTACAATACTATATAATGCATCCATGGTCCAGTCTACCCAACCCGCCCACCACTGATCGATATAGCTGTCCTTCCACCCACTCACTCCCTCCTTCCCTCTACCCATCCCGCACCATCTCTCCCTCCACTAGTCAATATAGCTGTCCCACCACCCACCTTCCATCTATCTACCCATCCCTCTCTCCACTGACCAATATAGCTGTCCCTCCAACCACTCCCCCCTTCCCTCCATCCATCTATCCCTAAACTGCCTGCTTCTGTAACGGATGTCCCATGCAAACATCCAAGAATAACAGAACTACTGTAGTCACATAAAAGGTGGTACACAGCCCAACCACAAACAATTTTAATCACAACTTAGAGGCACATAAAACTATTTTGAGACCAGATCAGCTCACCCTCCACAATGTCCAGCACTAGCCCAGGGTTCTTGTAGGAGTGGAAGTATATCATATCGCCCAGGGATCCGTCAGTCAAGGCAGGACTGAAGACTGGGATATTATTCTGGAGACGGAAAGATGAAAGTAAGAGCACTGAAGACAACCCAAAACTCCCCAACACAGGTCAAGGGCCAACACAGCACTCACCTTCTGCGCCCAGTAGTAAATGGAGTCTGGGTTGTTAATCTCTTTGCCGAGCCGTGCGATCATCTTTGAAGGGGTCCATTTGATGCCCTGGGAAGGTAAGAGGATTTAGTTGAGATTGTGCTAAGCAGACAAAGGCCCTCTCACGATGTGGCATACTTCTCCGTGCCTTCCTTGGACAAAAATGAGAATAGTCACTTAGGGACCCTTAGGGAACATTTCTATAGCAGGCACGTGCTCAGCCCATGTTGCTGCATGAATAGTTAACTATGGAATATTGGAAAGGCTTCTAAAGTTAAAAAAAAAAAAGAATGATGACAATAACCTGGATGGGAAATAAATATATATGTGTGGGACTTTACTGAACAAGACCGGAGATTGGCTATTGAAAAGTTTATAAACCATAAATTGGTATTGCAGATATTAGATGAGACATGTAAACCCCACCCTAGCCACAGTCAGCATCCCTTTTATCTATTATAATCAAATGGTATGATTATCTAGCACTAGCATAGCACCAGTCATGGAGATCATGCTTGGTTCTCCTAGCACTGTAACCATTGCCAGTGACTAGAACATAAATCTTCACCACGTGGCCTGTTACCACTATCAGACACCACCCCACCATTCATAATCCCCAAGAGCCCCAATCTAACTCATTCATGTGTGAAGAAACCCCACCTCATTCTATCTACTTCCACACTGGTCGTACTGTTGGACAGAGAAACTGTAATTTCATGGCTGTGAAGAGCATGTTTTCCTACCTCAAAATCACAGTAGTAAGCTGGGACTCATTTGAACCCTATCTCAGCACACAAGACAATAATGCATGTGCACTGAAGGAGCTTCCTGTGACTTGTGACCTAGAGAAGGACACCACGTTCTGAGAGACACACCATGTTCTCGCTCATTGCTGTGTGTGCTTGCTGTACAGAACGTACAGTGGTGGTAGCAAGTAGGTTTCATTAGTAAGGCAGGCCTTTTTAGGGGTCATCTGCTAGGGAGAGTGGCCTTCTTGCCTGTCCAGCACTTTTCCAAATTTGTCTGACAGCTCCCTGCAAACGGGTCCTTCCCCCATCCATTTGAGATATGGATGTTGTCTGTGCGTATGTTATTTGTGTGGCTGTAGCCATATTGGGTTTCACTTCATCAGCGCGACATTTCAGTTGTACTTAAGACAGAGGTTTGAGGGAGAGCTCGCATAGCAGATATGAATTGCTGAACATTTCACAGATCCTTTTGTGGTGGGTCAGACTAAAAAGTGCTACGAAGAGGAGGCAGATGAAGCTAGGGAGTGTTCCCTTGCCGTTCCATGCCCATTGTTTTATGGAACTGCTTCCCCTATTAGGTTAACAGGCAGTTAAGTGGGGAAGCCTTGCTTATCTTTATGCCCTTGTTTTCCATTGTTCCCAGTTCCAACCGTCCCGTCTTCCTGCTCATACTTCATGACAAAGATTTTGGTTAGACCAGTCTGAGTGGAATAAGCATAAGAGCAGAACTGCCCAGAACCAAACTCAGAAGTGGTCGTTGGAATACCCAACTGGTTTCGGCAACTTTGGTATAAAGATGGGACAGAAACTTCAAATCAGTGTGACAAGATATCTTTTTTTATATCCACAATCTCTATACCAGTGGTATCAAGAACCTCTTTGAGCTCCAGTTGGGGTAGCCAACTCCCCTTGCCAGGTTCTGGGCCAGTAACCTGGGGAATAGGAGGAGGAGCTGGCATGCTCTGTGTGTGAGTGAGTGAGCGAGTGAGTGGGTGGGTGAGTGGGTGAGAGAGAGATGTCCCCACAGCATAAGCGATTAGAGACACACTGAAGCCTGAGGGTGTATTTGGACTCCAATGAGGTGAGTCCCACCATGGACATCTAGCACCAAGAAGCATTTCCATGCTAAAGGACATCCAACTGCAATCTGCAGTTACACAACAAAGACACAACAAGCACCGAGATGTTATCAACAATTGACGAGACAGCATCAGATTCACCTCCGCAACATTGGATGGCCACCTATATTGTTTGGGTGGTGGATTTTTGTAACAGGCCCGAGGAACAACCAAAGTAGCAGGACCGTCAGCACTGCGAGCAATATGACTCAGATGCAACCTCAACGCTGCCATTTGGTGAGCCATGCCGGATGCAGACAACCTTGAGTGGAGCTGGCCTGCTGATCAACAACTGATGCAGGCGGAGTCTTCCAACTAAAAAATGAATGCAGGCACACACGGTATGTACACCCACCTAGAGGGTAGGATGCTATTTGGGGTGGGACGTTGGGGTGTGCAGAGGGTGGGTTTGCACACATTTTCACCGTTCTCCATAAAGCCCAGGGACAAATCATCCCAAGCCAATTATCGGTATAGCAGAAAGGATACCTACAGAAACTGTCGCACCACAACCGCTCTTTAGACATTCGGGAACATATGATTAATGCCCTCTGATGTTATGTACAGTACTGCATTGTGTGTCGAATAAAGTACTTATTTGTTTTGCTAAACTGAAAGTACTGGCTGGACAATTATTTATTAATCGATTAATAAATGTTGTTTTGAGTTCCTTCCTGAGTAAGCCTTGCACTGCTCAAATTTGCTACCCTCAGGAGCAAGTGCTAACGGAGAGTACTTAGTTTTCAGTTTTGAATCCAATGATAAGGTTAAGGCCCTTGACACCAGTGGTACACAGCTCTAATTGACACAATCTGAGCTCAATAACCACAGATTTCCTGGAGACCCATGAAAAACTTCCCATATATAGCATCCATACCTGCCATCACCAGCTACCCTCAAACCCCTTCTGGTAACAGCCAACCCCACCTCGCTCTACCCACCACCAGGGATCACACTCACTCCCAGCCCCACAACCGAAATTCTCTTCTTCCAAATCATTGTAGCATCTTTGTGGCTCCCCATCACTGCTCTTCTCACTTGTCCAACTGCCAGTGCCCCTACCAACACAGTGTCATCCTATCACACACCCCAAAAGTCTTTGCTCTGCTAGATAAGCCAATTTTACACTAGATTCCTTTCTGCAGCATCCTCTATCTTCTTCAGTTGAATCCAAACTATTATTGGTAAAATATACAATCAGGAAAATTGGTTTCTTGGAAGTAGAGAAGAGTACTGTAATGTGGACTTCGCACTGGAAAAGAGAGAAAACCTACCTGACTAAAGGAACTAGAGCTAGTCAGGCTGATAAACAATCTGAAATGTAAAACTGCTATTTTACCCTAGAATACAGGGAGTAGGCATTAGTGGCCTCGATACTGCAGCTCTGAAAGTCCGATCTCCTACTCTGACTTCGTTGTAAAATCAAACGAGCATAACATACTGGGCTCAAAAATGCCAAGCAAGCGGGGACACTCGGAATGTTTTGCGAGAAAAGATAGGCCTGCACAATGATTTAAAAGCTGCTCACTTCGAAACTGGAGGATAGTCAACTAGGTAAGAGCAGGTATAATATGATCACCTGCAGAGACCAAGAATGGTTTGGTATTATTTTAAAATCCCCATCAGTGGGATAAGAAATATTTAACCCAGGCCTTCCAACGAGTAGCTCGTGAGCTACCAGTAGCTCTCCAGCAAACTGCGAGTAGCTCACATGTGTGCATCTCAAACTACTAACATGAAAGCCTTTGTTTGGTTATATTCTTATTTGTATGCCAAAATTAGAGAGCATGTATTTGAGACGAAAATGTGGGTAGTTTCAGAACTCATAAGCTGATGTTTGGAGAAAAATGGTTCAATTTCCAAAAATACATTTGAAGCTATAATTTGAGTTGGAAACATTTATTACTCATATTATTACTTTTGTGTAGGGAATAGCAACTATGGCTATTACGTATTTTGCATGTAGATGCATCCCAAATTGATCGTGGTTTTTACTTAACTGCTGGCAACCCTGCCTAAAGCACTGATATGATCACTGTTGACAGTCTTGAATGGACTATCACATCACTTACAGTAGCTCAGAATCATTTTCATTGAACATAAGTAGCTCTTATTGCAGAAACGGTTGGAGACCCCTGATTTAACCGGACCTAAATAAACACTGTTGCTTCATCCAATCAAGCATGAATAAAGACAATAGAGGCTTAGGTGCGAAAAATGAGTCCAGAAAGGGAAAAATATGTTGAAGATGTCATAATTACACAAGACAGGTCAGTCACAGAATTTGTTTCTTTATAACCCCATATCCCACTAACCTTTATTTCACCCCAATGTGTTGCCCATGAGACGCCCACATAACCGTATAACAAAGCAGCCCTTAGGGAAGGCGTGCCCTCACCTGCGTATTCTGCTCAGAAAGCATCTGGTCCAGAATGGGCATGAGCCAATCCTCAAACTTGCAGTAGTTATTGTTGGGCACCAGCAGATTACCCGTCCTGAAAAAGAGAAAAACAAGAACGTTGAGCCGTGTGTGAAGGGAGTAGGACAGCAAGACAAGATAAGTGTGTGTGCCTGGTGGCGAGACATCAAGGGAAGGTAGAGATTTGAGCAGGGAGATTAGACTGAACATCAGTACAGGAGACATACTCAGAAAACACAAGCAGGTGTAGGGAGCGTGATATGAGGGCTGGGTGAGGAGTCATGAGACTTGTGCAGACAGATCTGACAAGATTCTACAGACTGCAAATTGTTACACAGGGAAAAAAGATTTGCCAAGGAAACACAAAAGCTAGTCATGTGCAGGGAGGTCACAAGTGAAGTGTGTGCAGGGATGCTACACATATGCAGAGACATCTGGCACAACATGTAGAATTCAGTTCAGCAACATCTGAAGAGGTCTGACGGGCATTTGACGGGGGAGGAGGCACAGAACATTTGCAAGGCGTCTGGTAAGGGCATCTGCAGACCAGTAAGGCACAGGATGTGCAGAAGCAGTTCAGGACAAGCATGCAGAGTGTCGGTCAGGCCACAAACAGTTAGAGAAGGTTTGTACAGCCGGACACCCGACCTCTGGTTTGTTCCACTTCACCATTAATCCAATTAGTAAAATGTGGATAACTGCTCATCGAAATAAGCCCAATATAGCCAAGAGAAGCACTTCTGTAGGGAAATGCCTCTTTTTGTATAGTCACCCCCCTCCCCTTATTCCCACTGAGGGATTGCAGGACTGGTTGTGCCACCATGGGTGTGACAAGAGTAAAACGAGACTCCCAACCCACCATTTGCAGGCTGGAAGAGCAGTTTAAACTGCTGGTCTGCCATTTAAAGTAACGGGAAAGCCAGACTTTCCCCTGGTAAATGTGTAAGTCACCCCCGGACAGGCTTATCGAGTTCTAAGGCAGGGTACCACATATCTCACAGGCAGAACATGTATTTTACATGTTCTGGTAGTAAACACACAAAACTGGAATTTTTTCTAGGGAAAGGCTTGTGGCGCAATTGGCGAGTACAGAGTTACACGCTGACCCCTCAGCTGTGATAACTCTGAAACAGTGCGACCAAGGTAGGTCATCCATGGTATCACACGACTCGTTACATTAAGCTTGACTTGATTCTCAAGTCGAAAATAATGTAACAATTTGCACTGTGCAACTTTAACGAAGGTGCCACTTTGTTGTGTTTAGTCCCCTGAGCCCATATCGGTTCACATGGGGTCCTGTCACAGAAACCGCTTTCTGCCCTCCTGGGGAGACATGCTAACAACTACCAGGAAAGAATACATTAGGGCCTGCTTGGGAAGTAGGTGTCACCTCCCTCCTGCAGGAAGCCACACAGGTGTTGGCCCAAAAGTTGAGAAGCCACCTTTGTAGGGAAAATGGGTAACACTTGGGAGAAGGGCTGCTCCATTGGTCAGACAGACAGGGACAGGAGAGGGGAGACCAGGTATCAAACCGGTTTTCAAGGGGTGTGTAGCCACACCTCTGAGTTGGGCTAGGGAGCTCCACACGCCGGGAGAGAGGCCCTGCCATATTGGAAGTAGGTACAATGGTGCACCTCGAATGCCCCGCTGCCACACTTCGCAGAAAGTGGTCATCAGGTGGGCGGGAACCTGGAAGCCCATTGGCTACCAACCGCATGCTGCCCTATGGGGTTTTCTGAGCATAAGTATGGCACCCCTGGCATCCCGACCTCAGATCTTGACTGGACTGGGAGAAGGACTGAGGAAAGACTGCCCTGCTGCACTGTGGAACCAGCAAAGGGAAGCTGCACCAACATGGACTGCACCTGCTGCACCTTGTGGCTAGCAAAGGAGAGGGACTGTGCCTGCCGTGTCCAGCTTAAAGAGAAGTCATCACCAGAGCCAGGCCAAAGCCAAGGCTTCCTGTTCGCAGCACAGGGACACAACAGCCGAAGAAACCTGCTGGGGTAAGTTGATAGCCCAAAGTCTTCAACCTGCTGCTGTGCAGTACCAAGGTCCATGACCAGACGCACACAGCTGCACGCAAGTCAGGTGAACCCGGGAATGTCTTCAGAGTGCAGCTGGGACCCCAGAGGACGAGTTATTGACCCAGGGACGATTGACCAATGACCCCAATACCAGGCCAAAGGTAGTCCTGTGGCGACTGGACTTCTGTCAGAACCGAGATGACTTTGAGCGACGTTGACCCTGTGACCAGGATCACCTCACCCACTTTGTGGACCGAGGACTAATTTCAGCAAGACCCAGTCAACTGCATCGCATCCACTACATCCTTAAACATCTTCAGCATCATTCATCTCTTGCATCATGACCACTTCTACAGGTAAGGCACGCAAAGATAAAAATGCCTGGAACTGACTGAAGACTGCTTCACCAGCTGAGGTAACTGTTTCTGAGGACCTTGCTGGTCCCCCTGACTGGTTCCCTATTGGAGTTAACCACCTAAAGTGACTCTAAATTACAGCTTTACAACTAGTCCAAACTTTTTAGTAAAACACTTCTTAATGGGCAAATGTATTGAATTTGCCAAGGCTTGTTTGCGGTTAAGTGAAATACTGATTTACTATAACTAGTAAATTCTATATCTCCAAAACCCTCGGTTGGCTCTTTTTCGTTGTGGTGTCTAAAAATATAGTCGTTTTTATAAATTGGTAGCTGATTTCCTTGGCGTCGTGTTGATTTCTTCTTCGTTTGTTTTGGTGCCGTTTAAATGCTTTTCCTTTTTGTGAGCCTTGCTGCTTAAAGGCACAGCTACCCAGGGTTGAGCTGAAGGTTTGACATAAGAAACCTAAGGGTCTTAAGGGGTTGGTAAGTGTATTACACGGTGGGGTCGCACAGCCACACCAAATAATACACCCCATTTCCTCACAACCACCCAATAATAATACACTAAGATCAGCGAGAGGGAGGCTGTATAATTTAGCTGTGCTTGTACCCCCTGAACAGTAGCATATTTGGGAGTGAGGGCATTTAAACTTCATACACATGGCAGCCAGACTGGTCCTCGACCTCCCCCTTCACAGCCACATCACTCAACACCTCTGCAAACTCCACTGGCTCCCAGCAGACAGAAGAATAACCTTCAAACTCCTCACCCAGAATTTCAAGGCCCTCCATAACGCCAGATCGCATACCTGAACAGTCGCCTCTCCTTCCACGCACCCAAAAGATACCTCCGCTCAGCTCGCCCTGGCCACTGGCCAAGAATCCGCAAGACCAGAATCGGAGGAAAGTCCTTCTCCTTCCTCGCTGCCAAGACCTGGAACACCCTACCCCTCCAACTCAGACCATCTACTATGCTACCCCAGTTCAGGAAGGACCTCAAGACCTGGCTCTTCCAATGATCCCAACACTTAGACGGATCTGTTCCCCCCAGCACCTTGAGACCCTCACGGGTGAGCAGTTGCGCTTTACCAACCCTTGATTGATTGACGTGGCTAAGTGAAGGAGCTGAATAGGTGTGTTTCCAGGAGCTCGCTTTCCATCTTAAAAAGAATTGTAAAAGGCTGCAATAGTCAAATTGTTCACTAAATGCACATCGGAACAGACTTCACAAAGAACTGGAGGGGTGGGGCTGTTATCATTAAAGCCTGCCAAAAGAGAGAGAGTGGAGAGAAGAGTGTTGACCAGAATGCAAAATAAAAAGTCAATTATGCCTGAAATCAGACAAATACTGAAGGTAAAAGACAGATGTGAAGAATGCAACTGCCACATGCCCGTATACCTGTTCTTTGTCTCCAGGTAGAGGCACTGTTCTGCAAAACCAAAAGACATTATAACAGCAAAAGAGCCCTGGCTTATCAATACTTGTGTCACGCACAAGCCTGGTCATGTCTGGCTGGCAAGCCAGTTGAGTCCTGGACAGAGCAAGGATGAAGAGCTGAGCCAGACTAGCAAGAAGAAAGACAGCCATAAAGCAAAGAAAGAAAGAGAAGCTGTGCAACTGGAGAGAAAAAAACTGGCCAATGGTGGTCTTGGATGGGTCATATCCGGAGCCCATTCATCTGCAGAATAATGTCAAAAAAGAAGGGAGCATGCGCTTGACACGGAAGGGAGGAGATTGATTACTGTCTTAGAAATGGATATGCCATTGAACAGCACGTTGTCCCTGAACAGCCTTGAATGATCTTTATGACATGGATTAATGCACTTGTTTGTGTAACTCACAGGAAGGTTTTCTGGTGAAACATCCCAGCTGGTTAATGCACCTGCCACACAGGTCAGTGTCTATTTTGCAGGTCAAAGGTTTTGGTTAAACAGCTCAGTGGATGAATAGACCTGCTGCTGAAATGCGTTAATCTGCTCCTACATTTGGGAGTGCTGGTGTGGAGGCCCGAGTGTATCCTGTGCGAGCATCTCAGTAAGAGAGCGTGCTGTCCAAATCCCCGCAAATCAGACACGGCTTTACTCTTCCAGTAAGTAGCTGTGAGCCTGCGCCTGCTGCCGAGAACAATGTGTGCCGCATTGAACTTAGGCTTAAATCCACGCAGAACGGACTCATTATTTTAACCTTCTGAGATTGATAAAATGTGCACCCGTGAGTTCGCTGCGGAGCATGCACTATGTGGGCGCCTAATGTAAGACAGCGGCAGCACGACGTGCAAATGCGAAGCCAACATGTGCAGACAGCTCAGAAACAGACAAGTTAGTTGAAAATCGTTGAGTGCATTTTTCCCCAGAATTCATAAGCAAATGATGAAATCCGAATGCGATTCAATCTTGTACAATGGCACAATACAGCACTTGTTACAAAATCATTCAGCATATGAAGTTGACAAGTTGTACCATTTTCCTTCAAAATCTTTTTATTATCCTTGATTATTTTCCAAGAGTAATCGAACATTACATCATACTGTACTTTTCATTTTTGTAATATTCTTCATGTAGTGCTATATACTGTACTTTTCATTTTTGTAATATTCTTCATGTAGTGCTATATACTGTACTTTTCATTTTTGTAATATTCTTCATGTAGTGCTATATACTGTACTTTTCATTTTTGTAATATTCTTCATGTAGTGCTATATACTGTACTTTTCATTTTTGTAATATTCTTCATGTAGTGCTATATACTGTACTTTTCATTTTTGTAATATTCTTCATGTAGTGCTATATACTGTACTTTTCAGATTGTTATTAACATTCTTCATGTAGTGCTATATACTGTACTTTTCATTTTTGTAATATTCTTCATGTAGTGCTATATACTGTACTTTTCATTTTTGTAATATTCTTCATGTAGTGCTATATACTGTACTTTTCATTTTTGTAATATTCTTCATGTAGTGCTATATACTGTACTTTTCATTTTTGTAATATTCTTCATGTAGTGCTATATACTGTACTTTTCATTTTTGTAATATTCTTCATGTAGTGCTATATACTGTACTTTTCATTTTTGTAATATTCTTCATGTAGTGCTATATACTGTACTTTTCATTTTTGTAATATTCTTCATGTAGTGCTATATACTGTACTTTTCAGATTGTTATTAACATTCTTCATGTAGTGCTATATACTGTACTTTTCATTTTTGTAATATTCTTCATGTAGTGCTATATACTGTACTTTTCATTTTTGTAATATTCTTCATGTAGTGCTATATACTGTACTTTTCATTTTTGTAATATTCTTCATGTAGTGCTATATACTGTACTTTTCATTTTTGTAATATTCTTCATGTAGTGCTATATACTGTACTTTTCAGATTGTTATTAACATTCTTCATGTAGTGCTATATACTGTACTTTTCATTTTTGTAATATTCTTCATGTAGTGCTATATACTGTACTTTTCATTTTTGTAATATTCTTCATGTAGTGCTATATACTGTACTTTTCATTTTTGTAATATTCTTCATGTAGTGCTATATACTGTACTTTTCAGATTGTTATTAACATTCTTCATGTAGTGCTATATACTGTACTTTTCATTTTTGTAATATTCTTCATGTAGTGCTATATACTGTACTTTTCAGATTGTTATTAACATTCTTCATGTAGTGCTATATACTGTACTTTTCAGATTAGTTATTAACATTCTTCATATAGTACTATATGAAGAATGTTAATAAGAACTGAAAAGTACAGTATGATGCAATTTCCGATTACTCTTGGAAAATAGTCAAGGATAATAAAGAGATGTTTAAGGAAAATGGTACAACTTGTCAACTTCATACGCTGAATGATTTTGCAACAAGTGCTATATTGTGCCATTGTACAAAATTCAAATTGAATCACATTCGTGTTTCATCATTTGCTTATGACTTCTTGAGAGAAATATACTCAACGAATTTCAATTCAAAGAGGCACAGTTGGCCCAAACCTCAAGAGTGTATAATTTCCCGCTGTGGGACACACGAAGAAGGGTATTACTAAGCAGGTTAAGGAGTGTGGGCCCCAAAAAAACTGTTTTGGAGCTCAGAACTAGACATCTGAAGGGCGATCACTCGTGATCAGCGGTGAGCAAAGGGTCAGGGCCAGCGATTAACAAGCCTCGGGAAAAGATAAAAGATGTCACACAAGGGAGGGGACAGGGCGGGGGCGGGATAGTGCTCAGATGCCTTCACAGGGAACACAACTCAAGCCTGCTCAAGTCCCTCTGCACTTGAAAGAAAGCATTCCCATGAAACTGAGACAGCAAATGAGAAAGCAACACTGATGTTTTCAGCTTAAAATTGTGGCTGGACTTGCAAGCAAGGCAATCATTCTTTAGTTATTTAGGTTATAGGGGACAAGATAATACATCATGGTCTGCGCATCCACTCTTACTGATGTTATGGGAAACCCTCTCATCGTCTCTTCTGTATTTTAAGTGGCAAAGGGTCAGAGAACCACAGCACCTGGCAAAGACCACTCCTGGCCACCCCTCAAGGAGGCGATAGTCCTCGACAACTGAGCGGATAACTCCCTTCCATTACCCTATAGCTGTTCGCCCCTCACCTGTTAATGCCGTTGGGTCGCAGGTCCTTGCCCTTCAGGCTGAAGTCTCCCAGGTAGGTTGGTGCCATGCATTTTATGAAGTCCTCTTCTATACCACCCGCCGTCGTCACCAGTACGTCAACCTACGAGAGAACGAAGAGTTACCACTGAAGCACATGGCCGCCCGGGCATCGAAGAGACAGCAGTGGAAAGCACACTGAGGGATATTCATCACAACGTCACAAGAGCACGTGGGTGACTCTGTAGAATTGGTCTCTTATTCAAGTCAGTAACAGGCTTTCCTATAGGGATTATTTCTATATTGCGCCACGTGCAAAAAAGGGCTGTGTGTGAAGGCAGCGCAGGAATGTCAATTAGATATCAGACAAAGACCCTGACCACACCAGTGAATTTGGGATTTGCACCCAGTTGGGATGGGGGCAGCCCCAACCAAAACTCCAAGAACTGACCAGTCACATGCAGCTGCATCGGCTGAATGTTTAGAGGGATTGGGATTGGCCGACCCCTTGCTCATCAGAAAGGCAGCTATAAGCTCAGACTGTACCCAATGTTCTAAAAGAAAAAGCACAAGGCGCAGCATCACTGCTGCTCCTCCCTTGCTCTGTAATCACCAGATGAGATCCAAAATTATATGCTTAGACCAGCCCTTCTCAAGGTCCGTCTCCAAGTGCCATCGTAGGCCGAGCAGGGTAAAGTGGGGTTCTCTGCACTGAATAAATTCAAATTCAAGTTTATTGTTTGATTACTAAAAACCATAACAAAAACTGAATAGTGCTTGATGAGGGCTAATCATTGCCTTACAATTGCAATTCTAAGTTCTTATCCATAAATATTGTCCTAAGTGAACAGTTAGAGCCAAGGGACTGGCTTTGCCATGCCTCCCCTTCCCGGCACCTCATTCCAAGGCCCACACAAGGCTTTCTCCGGTGTCTAACCTATGTTATAGGCACCCTGGTCACCTGTGGCATCTCAAATCTTTACTGCTGGTAGAGTTCAATATTGGATGCCACTGACCCCTGGAAATTTAGAATGTTTGTGCATACTTACCATTAACTTACGCCTCACATAATAAGGGTCACTGCTGCACCTTTATCCAGAAGGAAGCTGTACCAGTTGAGTCACCATACCATTTCTAAGTTATGTTCGGTTACTTATACACTGGAAGAAATCATTTATGGCACATGCATGACACGAAGGCCCCTACTGTGCATGATTCGATGGGAAGAAACATACTGATAGAGTGAGGTCAAAGGGTTCACTGGTTAAATGCCGATTACGACAGTCTGAAAGGGTCTTCCATGAATGCATTACACCCCATGTCAATAAAAGCTCATCTGCCTTGAAAGGAGCCTTGTGTATTTAGTATAATGTCGACATAAGGCTAAGAAAGCCTTTTACTGGCACACAAATCATCATTCTATTATTCCTGGTCACCTTACACCACCCCGCAAAGAATCATTCTGTTTTCTTGGAAGCATAAATCTGTTCATATCAAGACAGTGTCTTAAATCTAATTCAACATACATGGAACATCCTAAGGCCTTCCGTCCCATTTTGTGTAAAGGCTTAGCTCCACAGACCACAGTTGTAGCTTGGACTACAAGCTTACTGGGCACTGGACCAGGGAACGGGCGAGGACAGCAACCACGGAGCAAGCAAGGCAAGCAATCAGGGCACTCTGTATTAAGCCACGCAAGGCCAGCAACTCGTGCATGGCGTGGTCAGGTCACCAGTTAGAATACTGATGAGTAGGCCATCAAGAGGTGAATGGGTGGGTAACAGTGCTTGGGACAGGACAGCTTTATTCATTTCACAACTTTTGTGAGTTTCAGTTTTGCCAATTATCTTTTTAGTGATCCATTGCAAAAATGTTAAAACAAGTATCTAAACAGAATCTTCAAATGTAATTTCTCTTGGCCAGCCTGGGGGCGGAGTTTCAATGGGGGATACCTTTGAAAGCTTTCTCTGCAAATGCTGAATCATAGAATGCGCGGGGGTTGCGCTAGGACTCTTTCTTGGCAGCAGAGGAGCAGTAGCAGACAGCAGAGTGTGTGCCCCAGCTGGCCCACCTTTGGATCTCCTTTCCTTTATAGCATTACTAGACTTCAGTTGCTGGGATTACAAGAAGCTTAACGGCTTTCCTCAACCCTGGTGGGCAGCAGGAGACACACGTAGCTTTATTTTGTCATACTGGCGCGCGCAGGAAGAAACTCAATATTTTGTATCCCACTTCGACTGGAAATTAAATGAGCACTGACAAAGCACATAGATCTGACTACACGTTTACAATACAATGCCTCTGTGTAGCAAACTTTTTTTTGTAGTATGATTATGTACTCGTGGAGCATTTATGCTGTTCCAAGTGCAAGCGGACAGTGTTCCAGAGAATGACGCCCTGGATTTATGTTCTGTGGGGACTATGTAGGCAAAACAAATGCTACCAGAGTTCAACCCGTGTTTAGGGGACTAAAAGAAGAGGTTCTGTTACAAGGATTAAGATGTGGTCTTGAAGGATGACACTTTTTGACTCAGACGAGTCAGAACAGAGCGGGCACTACAGTGTGAGCGCTAGCAGGTACCACCTTGTATATCAATCCACAGCGGCTGTACACCAGCCTCTCCCATCCACAGGCTCAGAAAAGATGACAGTTCAAGCTCCTGGATGTGGAGGTCACTCCTTCTCCTACCTTGCAGTGAAGACATGGAACGAGCTACCCTTTCATCTACTGACCTCCCCATCTCTTCCAGAGTTCTGAAAGTCCCTGAAGACCTGGCTATTCGGCTAATCACCTGAACCCTGCCAGCGTCTGGATACCCTCATGGTTGACAAGCAGCGCTCTACAAATCTACTGATTGATCGTTCTCACTCACCATGTTGTGCTGCACCAGATAGCGAATGGACTCCCGGATGCCGGAGCTGATCATATTGGAAGTGTAGCCGAGGAAGATGGTGCAGCCGCTGATCTCTCGATTGTAGCAGTTGAGGTTGATGTCATTCTCAGTTTCTTTGCTGAGTGGCTCCAGTTTCTTTTCAATCTATAAACAGAGCACAGGCTGTCAGTGCTACCCATATATATGCATCCTAGAAACATTACATCCCATATACGAGGAACTCGGCCCAACCCAGAAAGGAACACCACAGAATGATTTGAGCGCAAGCTCCCCAATGAGAAACCCATTACACAGAGCACCAACACCACTACGCATCCCAATGATTAAAGCTTCTCGTATCGTTAGGAAATAAGCCATAAATTGCTCTAAGTACACCATAGTATTTACACAACTACCATGTGATCAAATAATAAAAAGTACCACTATTCTACCCCACTCCTCTTGAGTAAACACAAGTGAACTAAAAGTCTCCCTCTTTAATGCTGTGACAAACCCTGTGTCAAAAAGAGCACAAAGAGTTTCTTTGGGGACTGTATGCTAAATTGTTTTCAGCAAGTCTGTCATAATCTAGAGGGGGAAAAAACACCCATTTGACTGCTGCTTAAGACACAGCCCTCAACAACATACACCCAAACCCTGAACGGAAGATCTTCAAGCAGCATCAACACGAATGCAGCACAGACTGAGAATCCTCACCAAAAAGCCACCCCGCTGTAAAAGGGCCACGAGGCCAGCTCATGGACACTGAGCACTTAAGGCAAACAGTTTGGGCCCTGAAAGGGAGCAGTGGCTATGCAATACATAACAATACACTTACTTAGAATTATTGATTGTTATCTTGTCAACGGAGGGGGCTCTAAGTGACATCACAGCGTAAGAGAACAAACCTAGCGTTAACAATATCACTCAAAGCACAGAGTGAAAAACTTCTCCTTTGTTACCCATCTACAAGTGTATGTTCTACACTGGTGCCATACACCGTTATCAGCAACACTTTTTGCTAAATGTTAAAAAGGGAGAGTACTATGTATGTAAATTAAGTGAAATAGATTTTTTTACATTTTGAAAATGGCGTAGAAAAAAAATGGCTTAGTTTCAGACCTGTATATAATAAAGTTAGACAAGCATTGGCAAAGCCAATAGGTCTTGCCTATGTGAGAGCTATTGGCTTTGGCAATGGGTTTTAGCCCTGTTGCAAACCAGTGTGGCTGCTGTTTAGCATGGCTAAAAGCTAGTAGGGTGGTGTAGATTTGGGTAGCGTGGAATGGGTAGATTAGGGAGCAGTGGAGTAGGGTAGATTGGCATGGAGTGGGAGTAGAGTGGAGTAGAATGGAAGGGGTGGAGTAGGGTAGACTGGAGTGGGGGAGTTGGGTAGATTAGCATGGTAGATTGGAGTATGGTAGACTGAATTGGGGTAGATTGGGATGGAGTAGGGTAAACTGGAGTATATCGGGGTAGATGGAGTGGGGTACATAGGAGTAGGGTAGAGTGGGATATATAGGTGTACATAGGAGTGGAGTGGGGTAGATTGGGGAAGAGTGGAGTGGGGTTGACTCGGGTAGATTGGAGTGGGGTGGACTGGAGTGAAGTCGGGTAGATTGGAGTGGAGTGGGTTAGGCTGGAGTAGGGTAGATCGGGTGGATTATAGTAGAATGGATTGGGGTAGTTTGTAGTGGGGTAGATTGGGGTTGAGTGGGGTAGATTGGAGTGCTGTGGAGTAGACTGGGATGGGGTGAGGTAGATTGGAATGGGGTAGAGTGTGGTTGATTGGGGTGCAGTGGAGTAGACTGGTGCAGATTGGAGTGCGGTAGACTGAATTGGGGTAGATTGGGGTGGAGAGTGGTAGATTAGGGTGGGATATATTGGGGTAGATTGGAGAGGAGTGGGGAAGAGTGCAGTGGATTGAGGAAGATCGGAGTGGGGTAGATCGGAGTGGGGTAGATCGGAGTGGGGTAGATCGGAGTGGGGTAGATCGGAGTGGGGTAGATCGGAGTGGGGTAGATCGGAGTGGGGTAGATCGGAGTGGGGTAGATCGGAGTGGGGTAGATCGGAGTGGGGTAGATCGGAGTGGGGTAGATCGGAGTAAGGTAGATCGGAGTAAGGTAGACTGGAGGAAAGAGGAGTAGATCCAAGTGGGTAGATTAGGGTGTAGTGGGGTATCCTGAAGTGGGATAGACTGGATGGATTATGGTAGGGTAGATTGGAGTGAAGTGGGGTAGATTTGAGTGGAGTGGGGCAGATTGTAGTGAGATAGATAGGAGTGGGGTAGATTGGGGTAATCTGAGGTGGAGTGGGTAGAGTGGAGTAGGCTAGAGTGGTGTGGGGTAGATTGGAGTGCAGTAGATTGGAATGGGTAGATTGGACTAGGCTGGATTGGATGGGGTAGATTGGAGCAGGGTAATTTTTGGTGGAGTGGGGTAGATCAGAGTGGGGTGGAGAGGGGTAGATTTGAGTAGCATGTGGTAGTATGGAGTGGAGTGGGGGAGAATGGCTAGAGTGGTTAGAGTGGGGGAGGATTGGCTAGAGTGGGGGAGGATTGGGTAGAGTGGGGGAGGATTGGGTAGAGTGGGGGAGGATTGGCTAGAGTGGGGGAGGATTGGCTAGAGTGGGGGAGGATTGGCTAGAGTGGGGGAGGATTGGCTAGAGTGGGGGAGGATTGGCTAGAGTGGGGGAGGATTGGCTAGAGTGGGGGAGGATTGGGTAGAGTGGGGGAGGATTGGGTAGAGTGGGGGAGGATTGGGTAGAGTGGGGGAGGATTGGGTAGAGTGGGGGAGGATTGGGTAGAGTGGGGGAGGATTGGGTAGAGTGGGGGAGGATTGGGTAGAGTGGGGGAGGATTGGGTAGAGTGGGGGAGGATTGGGTAGAGTGGGGTAGGTTGGGTAGAGTGGGGTAGGTTGGGTAGAGTGGGGTAGGTTGGGAAGATTGGAGTTGGGAAGATTGGAGTTGGGAAGATTGGAGTTGGGAAGATTGGAGTTGGGAAGATTGGAGTTGGGAAGATTGGAGTTGGGAAGATTGGAGTTGGGAAGATTGGGTGGCTTAGAGTAGGGTACATTGGAATTGAGTGGGGTAGATTGGGGTGGACTGAAGAGGGATGACTGGAGTGGGGTATTTTGGACTGGGTAGATTGGAGTGTGGCGCGATAGATTGTAGTGGATGCAGTGGGTTAGAATGGGGTAGATTGGAGAGGAGTAGATTGGGTTATGGTGGGGTATACTGGAGTGGAGTAGACTGGAGTACAGAAGAGAGTGGCATAGATTGGAATGGGTAGATTGGAGTGAGGTGGATTGGAATGGGTAGATTTGAGTAGGGTATTTGTGGTGGGGTAGGGTAGATCAGAGTGAGGTGGATTAGGGTGGAGTGGGTTAGATTGGACTGGGGTCGGATAGATTGGAGTAGAATGTCGTAGTATGAAGTGAAATGGAGTGGGGTGGAGTGGGTAGATTGGATTGGGGTAGATTGGAGTGGAATGAGATAGATTGGAGTGGCGTAGATTAGGGTGGAGTGGGTATATTGGATGGCTTAGAGTAGGGTAGATTGGAATGGAGTAGGGTAGATTGGAGTGGGGAGGATTGAAGAGGGATGACTAGAGTGGGGTCGTTTGGACTGGGTAGACAGGAGTGGGGTGGATTTGAGTGGGGTGAGGTAGATTGTAGTGGGGTGGAGCGGAGTGGGGTGGAGGTAGATTGGGGTAGAGGTAGATTGGAGTAGAGGTAGATTGGGGTGGAGTGGATTAGATAAGAGTGGGGTAGGTTTGAGTGGAGTGTGGTAGATTGGAGTGGGGTACATTGAAGTGAAGTGGGGTGGGTAGATTTTGGTAGAGTGGAGTGTGGTGGAGTAGGGTAGATTGAAGTGGAGTGGGCTAAATTGGCTGGATTGGAGTGGAGTAAGGTAGATTGGAGTAGGGTAGATTGGAGTGGAGAGGAGTTGGATAGATTGCAGTTGAATTTGGAGTAAAGTGGGGGAAAGTGAAATGGAGTGGGGTAGAGTGGAGCTGAGTCGGGTAGACTGGAGTGGAGTGGGTTGGATTGGGGGTACATTGGAGTGGGATAGATTGGAGCATAGTGGGGTATATTTGACTGGTGTGCAGTAGATTGGGGTAGATTAGAACAGTATGGGGTGGATTAGGTTAGACTGAGTGGAGTGGGGTAGATTGGAGCAGAGTAGGTTGGAGTGGGGTAGATTGTAGTGGAGTGGGGTAGATTGGATCGTAGTGGAGTGGATTGGGGTAGAGTGAAGTGGGGTAGACTGAAGTCGGCAGATTGCAATTCGGTAGATTGGAGTGGTGTGTTAAATTGAGGGGGGTGTAGGACAGTGGGTAAATTGGGGTGGAGTGGGGTAAAATGAGTAGGATAGATTGGAGTACAGTAGATTGGGGAAGATTGAAGCGGAGTGGGGTGAGGTAGACTGGGGTACACTGGTGTGGAGAGGGATAGATTTGAGTGGGGTGGGGTAGATTGGAGTGGGGTAGAGTGGAGTGGAGAAAGTGGTGTGGAGTAGAATGGCATAGAGTGGAGTGGCGTAATGTGGAGTATGCATGGTGAAGTAATGCCTATTACAGACAACATATTTTCAATTAAAATGACCATTACATTTGCACTGAAATACAGTTTTACTGCACACAAACTTTGTGTGCAAATGTCATTACTTAGTGTATTAATGCGTTTTGATCATATTCAAATATATGTTTCCACCACACTTCAGAATTACAAAAGATGTGCTCCATTTGTACTAATGCTGATATATTCTGAAACATCAGCACAGTTCATTTTGTTTTGTTGTGTGCTAGAAAAAAAAACGCTATCCCCTCTCCTCTTACATGTGTACTCAGCAGGATTGGCACATTAATTCGCTCACTTTGAAGTCAGAGAAAGAAAAATAAAGACCAAACTCCCTTGAAGAAAGAGCTTGACATTTGATCTTGGTCTTTAAATGCACAGCAAATGTGACAGGATAAGATCAAGATTTAAAGGCCTCTTTACAGAAAGCAGGTTTGTGGAAGAATACAGTAAACAAGTTTTGAGCAACGGGAGGGACGAACTATAGCAAATAAAGCCAGCAAATAGAAAGCCTGAAAATGTGAGTTACAAACCACAAGCCAATGGTTAGCAACGGGCGGAATTGTATTCCTAGGTTAGCTTTCCGAATGTCCCCAAGATGTCTTTAGCAAACCAGACAGCTGATCTGTCTGGTATGTTTTGACCTAAAAAAGGCAATGGCTCATAAGAGAGAAAATAAACGGTTCACACCTGCCTAGACGAGATTTAAAACCAATGGTTGAAAAAATCCCACATCAAAGTTAAAGAAGGCCAACTGATAAAGTCAAAGACATTAAAACTTCTTCAAACGGAGTACTGAAGCATCAAATGTGCAGGCAATAAGAGCGTTTAATTCCAAAAAGTGTAACTGCTGGTTAATCAGCTTTTCACAATGCTGAAATCATTAGCTAACCCCAACCCTGATCCCACACGCTCCAATTATTTAACACTGCAGCAATTCTCTGCAGGCCTATTTCGCAGAGATGTGTCTTCTGAAGTTTTTAACTGTGCACCTAAGCAGGATAGGTCAATTCCAACTGTTGAATTTAACAGGAGGACAAGAGGAGGTGGCGTTGACCGTGGAAAGTATAATCCTGGCTGTGCAGCTCACCTGTAGCCACTAGTTGATTGGAAAATGCATGAAAGACTAATGAAGCTTATTGTAATATTCTCTGTAGGGCTGGTAGCACCACAGTAGTATCGTAGGCCTCCAAAGAGATATCTGCATATAACCAGGTTTCTTTTTCCAGGTTCCCTGGTGCATAAGATTTTACCAAGATGTGATGAAGAGCTGTAATGCACAAGCTTTATGTGGACTATTTTTTCAAGATGAAAAGTTTTAAATGTGGCCTTCTAGTCTGGATCGGTTACCGATTGACTTAAATTTGTTTAGTTGACAAGCTGGATAAAGTAGGCCAGCTTAGACCTCTCAGAGTGTAAGAGCCGCTGCCCAATTTGAAACGTTGCACTGTTACTGCTTGGAGAAGGCAGCAAAAATCCAACTGCAATCTTTTGGAAAACAATTTACCTCTAGACAACCAGAATTCAGCCATTTGAGCTTACCAGGACATGGAAACACCTCTTATGGATGTTCAGTCCTCCATTTGGGATATCATGGAGGAATGGGTCCCTGCTCTCCTTGACCACTCTCTTCAACTGTCCCACAATGGCAAGATACAAGGATTTCCCATTCAGGAAGGGACATGGCTCGCATCTTATATCATAGGCTGCCTAAAATCCTTCTGAACAGTTTCTTTTTAAATCCACAGTTGGTCAGCTGTAGTATCACATAGGTATTTCTTTTTCTCCAAATAATTCTCATTAGTAAACATTTACTTTCAGACATGTCCTTAGCTGCTAGCAGTTTTGGAACCATCTTCTACTGACTTCACTGCTGTGGTATTTATATTTTTGGATCTTCAGAGCAGGAGACTTACTGCTCAGCCTATACAGATGTCCAAAAATGAATAATTATTGATAGGCTTTGAATGAGTCAAAAACGAGTTCTCGATCCTAGTTTCATTACACATATTTAAAAAAAAAATCAGGTTGATGCCTTCTACAACGTGACGGTCCGCAATGCAGCTTTATGAGACCTTTATTGAAGCAATATCCTCTTTTACTATACTTCTCAGTTCTGATTGATAATTTGTTTTCGTGTTTTTCCGCACTCTCACCAGGAATTTATTTTATGTTAAGGATTGGCACTCAGAGTGTTTCTGACATACTCCTGATGACGCCACTCTCACTCTCAGGGTCAGAGGTCATCAATCAGCTTAATGGTACTGTCTTTCAACCTCCCCAAGGAGTCCATTTTGTACTGGATAGGAAAATTCCAGTACAATCCCAGGAAACAAATTGTTGGCAGCCAGTAGTCACTTGTTTTACATGCTTTACCCACAATTGTTTCACCTTTGCACGTTAGATACACTAGAACACTGCACTGTTGCTTGTTTTTTGTACGTGGCATCTTGTTTTAGATTATTTTTAATGTGTAATATATTGAATGTGATAACGTGCTATATATGGGCGCCATCCTTTTTAGGTCAAAGCCTACCAGACTTAAAGACATCTTGGGGACATTCGGAAAGATTCCCTGGGAATGCATTCCGCCTGTTGCTTACCACTGGCTTTTTGGTACATAATTCATATTTTCTTGCTTTCCTTTTGCTGGTTTTATTTTTTTTTAGGCTCCCCAGCTCAAGTTTGTCCCTTCCCTTGCCCAAGCCTTATTTACAGTATCGTTCCGAGTGCTCCCTTTCTGTAAACAGGCCTTTAAATCTTGTTCTTATCAAGTCACAATTGCTGTGCATTCAAAGACAAAGTCAAATGTCAGGCTCATTCTTCAGTGGGCACTTGAGGTTTACCTTTCTTTCTCTGACTTCAAAGTGAGAGGATTTACGCGACGATCATACTAGCTACTGGGAGCAATTCTGAATTCTGGTGAAAACAATTATGTTAATACCATCAAAACACTAGGTGATGACATTTCCACACATTAAAGTTTGTGCACTGTATTGTTTTATCAGTAAAACGTGATGGTAATTTCAATTAAAGAGGTGTTGTCTGTAATGACAGTGGGCTACCACATCATGCATACTCCACTTTACCCCACTGCACTCTACTCTGCATCACTCATACTAAGCCACTCCACACTACGGCCCTGCACTCTACTCTGCACCATTTCACTCTACGCCACTTTAGTCTACACAGTTCTACTCTGCATCTCTCTATGCCAATGCACTCTACCCCACTCTACGCCCCTGCACTCCACTCTGTACCACTCCATGCCAGTGCACTCAATGCCAATCTACTCTGCACCACCGTACTTTACGCCACTTCACTCTAGGCCACTCTACAACACTCAACTCTATGATGTTCTACTCCATTAAACTCTACTCTGTGACACTCTACTCCACGCCACTCCACTTTACAACACTACTCCACTCTACGATGCTCCACGCAACTCCCTCTATGCCACTTTACTCCACTCTATACTACCAGACACTACTCAATTCTATCCCACTCCATGACACTACTCCACTCTATGGCACTCCACGACAATCTACTCCGCTCTACAACATTCTACTCCACTCTAAACAACACCCTCTAAGCCCCCCCACAACACTATGCCACTCCACTCTACGCCCTTCCAGGCTACGACACTCTACTCCCTTCAAGACACTGCACAACACTAAGCCACGCCACACCATTACACTCCACGCTACTCAACTATACGACTCTCTACGCCACTCCATAACACCCCACTGTACTCCACGGCACTCCACTTTACTCTCTTTTGCGCCACTAACTTTTAGCCACGCTGAACAGCAGCCACGTTGGTGTGCAACATGGCTAAAACAAATTTCAAAGCCAATAGCTCTGATATAAGAGAGACCTATTGGCTTCGCCAAAGCTTGTTTCTTCATTGTGTGTGACTGAAGTTCTCTTCTCAGATACAATTTACTTGACCTTGAAACACAAGTGTCTCTGAAATAATCCCGAAGGAACCCTCGTTTGCTCACAATTGTGTAACATTACCCAGGTTCCCAGAGATATTTGATAACCCATTTACCTCTCCTACGTCAATTTCTGCAGCAGCCCACTTCTAAACACTTGGGGTTAATTTTGACTAGTGCATTGAGAAGAAAAAAAAGAGACCCTCATAGCTAGTTTGCACTACTACATAAAAGAGTTCTGTTACATACTCTTTGTGTCCCAGCCCAAAGGCAAAAAGTGGTGAGAAATTGCTGGATCCAAAAACAATAGCTTTTTACTGCCATGTGGTACAAAAAAGAATCACAATCAAAAGCTACATTTCCTTCAGAACTCTGACGGAGCCTGCGGTCAGCATCAGCCCCACAGAGGAGCATATGCACTTGGAACTTAGGAGCTAAGCCGAACGATAACAGCCTAAATTGAGAGCATGTGACATCTGTTCTGTGAAGACTGTTCTGGCTTCTGTACCAACAGTAGTAACATGTATGGGTCCAACACTTACCCACGAAGAGTTGTGTTGTCAAGTGCAAACATATAAAGACCAATATTTACCCACCATTGAGTTGGGTAACAATAAACATCTGTTATTCAGCGCCTTGAGACCCACGGATGATAAGTGCGCTTTACAAATACACGTGTTATATGTTTAGAACTGCAGCCTTTGTATAGAGAATTATTCTCAATTAGTATGCAACTTCTAAATGGCCCGGGCGAAAGAGGGGGCCAATGCCGGTTTAAGTCACTCCATCACCTATCAAACCGTGAAGACCATTCTCGGTTTAGAATACAAATTATGTTTACTGTCACATTTTCAGTGGAGGGAAAAAAACAAGCTTCTAGATGAGAATGATTAATTGGGGAAAGACTCCTACACCTGCCACAGTGTAATCAAAGGCATTTTCCCCTCACGTGTCACTGAGTGATCAAGGATGGACCCACAGTGCCCGCTAGGGAATCAGAGACAGATCCTCCACCCAGCACAGTGCATTCAGGGTAAGACTCTTCAACTGACAAAGCGTAATCAGAGACAGGGCCCCTTCTCACCCGCACAATCGGGGTCAGAACCATCACCTGCCACTGTGTAATCAGGAATGCAGCCGTCGCCTGTAACACGGTAATTAATCAAGTGACAGAGCCCCACCTGCCACAGTGTAATCAGGGTTAGACTCTTCAACTAACACAGCGTAATCAGAGACAGGGCCCCTTCTCACCCGCACAATCGGGATCAGAACCATCACCCGCCACTGTGTAATCAGGAATGCAGCCCTCGCCTGTAACAGGGTAATTAATCAAGTGACAGAGCCCTATGTAATCATGGGCAAAGCCCCCACCTGCCAGTGTAAACAGGAAAACGGTCTTCACTTGCCACTGTGTAATCAGGGACACAGTCTCCACCTGCCACTGTGTAATCAGTGGCAAAGCACCCACCTGCCACAGTGTAATCAGGGACACAGCCTCCACCTGCCGCTGTGTAATCAGGGACACAGCCTCCACCTGCCACTGTGTAATCAGGGACACAGCCTCCACCTGCCACTGTGTAATCAGGGACACAGCCTCCACCTGCCACTGTGTAATCAGGGACACAGCCTCCACCTGCCACTGTGTAATCAGGGACACAGCCTCCACCTGCCACTGTGTAATCAGGGACACAGCCTCCACCTGCCACTGTGTAATCAGGGACACAGCCACCACCTGCCACTGCGTAATCAGGGGCAAAGCCCCCACCTGCCAGTGTAAACAGGAACACGGTCTTCACTTGCCACAGTGTAATCAGGGACACAGCCTCCACCTGCCACAGTGTAATCAGGGACACAGCCTCCACCTGCCACTGTGTAATCAGGGACACAGCCTCCACCTGCCACTGTGTAATCAGGGACACAGCCTCCACCTGCCACTGTGTAATCAGGGACACAGCTTCCACCTGCCACTGTGTAATCAGGGACACAGCCTCCACCTGCCACTGTGTAATCAGGGACACAGCCTCCACCTGCCACTGTGTAATCAGGGACACAGCCTCCACCTGCCACTGTGTAATCAGGGGCAAAGCCCCCACCTGCCAGTGTGTAATCAGGGGCAAAGCCCCCACCTGCCAGTGTGTAATCAGGGGCAAAGCCCCCACCTGCCAGTGTGTAATCAGGGGCAAAGCCCCCACCTGCCAGTGTGTAATCAGGGGCAAAGCCCCCACCTGCCAGTGTGTAATCAGGGGCAAAGCCCCCACCTGCCAGTGTAAACAGGAACACGGTCTTCACTTGCCACAGTGTAATCAGGGACACAGCCTCCACCTGCCACTGTGTAATCAGGGGGACAGCCTCCACCTGCCACTGTGTAATCAGGGACACAGCCTCCACCTGCCACTGTGTAATCAGGGACACAGCCTCCACCTGCCACTGTGTAATCAGGGACACAGCCTCCACCTGCCACTGTGTAATCAGGGACACAGCCTCCACCTGCCACTGTGTAATCAGGGACACAGCCACCACCTGCCACTGCGTAATCAGGGGCAAAGCCCCCACCTGCCAGTGTAAACAGGAACACGGTCTTCACTTGCCACAGTGTAATCAGGGACACAGCCTCCACCTGCCAGTGTGTAATCAGGGGCAAAGCCCCCACCTGCCAGTGTGTAATCAGGGGCAAAGCCCCCACCTGCCAGTGTAAACAGGAACACGGTCTTCACTTGCCACAGTGTAATCAGGGACACAGCCTCCACCTGCCACTGTGTAATCAGGGGGACAGCCTCCACCTGCCACTGTGTAATCAGGGACACAGCCTCCACCTGCCACTGTGTAATCAGGGACACAGCCTCCACCTGCCACTGTGTAATCAGGGACACAGCCACCACCTGCCACTGCGTAATCAGGGGCAAAGCCCCCACCTGCCAGTGTAAACAGGAACACGGTCTTCACTTGCCACAGTGTAATCAGGGACACAGCCTCCACCTGCCACAGTGTAATCAGGGACACAGCCTCCACCTGCCACTGTGTAATCAGGGACACAGCCTCCACCTGCCACTGTGTAATCAGGGACACAGCCTCCACCTGCCACTGTGTAATCAGGGGCAAAGCCCCCACCTGCCAGTGTGTAATAAGGGGCAAAGCCCCCACCTGCCAGTGTAAACAGGAACACGGTATTCACTTGCCACAGTGTAATCAGGGACACAGCCTCCACCTGCCACAGTGTAATCAGGGACACAGCCTCCACCTGCCACAGTGTAATCAGGGACACAGCCTCCACCTGCCACTGTGTAATCAGGGACACAGCCTCCACCTGCCACTGTGTAATCAGGGACACAGCCTCCACCTGCCCCTGTGTAATCAGGGACACAGCCTCCACCTGCCCCTGTGTAATCAGGGACACAGCCTCCACCTGCCCCTGTGTAATCAGGGACACAGCCTCCACCTGCCCCTGTGTAATCAGGGACACAGCCTCCACCTGCCCCTGTGTAATCAGGGACACAGCCTCCACCTGCCACAGTGTAATCAGGGACACAGCCACCACCTGCCACAGTGTAATCAGGGACACAGCCACCACCTGCCACTGCGTAATCAGGGAAAGAGTCGTCGCTTACCATAATGTAATCAGAGTGACAGACCTCAGCTGGCACAGAGTAATTAGGGACAGGGGCCTCGTCTGCCATGATGCATTCAATGCGCTGCTCACTGCATCCTAGAGAACATTCTGTGGAAAGTTTAAGATGCTTAGCTAATCTTTACTACCAATTTTTGGGAAATGTTAAGTTAGTGATAGAACCTTACTGCCTTTTCAACTCAAGGCTTTTCAAAGATTTTTGTGGCTGTGTATTAACTCAGGTCGGTGTGTTTTTGGTAGACAAACTTAACTAAAGGTTTTCAGTGAATTGTGTTGGGTTTGTAACTATATAATGATTATATATAGAGTGTGCATGGTACTTAAAATGAGTGCAAACGCTCATCTTTCTGATAAGCATCGCTTTTACTACATGTGAATGTTTCACTGATCTCCCGCCATGACACGAAGCCTTCAACTACAGACTGTGTTTACTATGTGTGCATGGCACACCACTCCATGATAACCAACAGCCTTGAGCCGCAGACACTACACATGCATGGTAAGCCACTGTTGCAACACGACAAACAGCGATATACAGCAGACATGTTTTACTACCCGTCGCTTCTGGACTTCAGAAAGGCAGTAAAAACCTGGCTGTATCGCCGCTACGTCAGAATCTCACCTCTGCAATATCCTAGAAGCGCATCAAACAGCAGCGCCAAGACGCCTTCGGGCAATCGCGCGCTTTATAAGTTTACAAATCAAATCAAATGATACCGTGATACAACACAAGCAGCAACCTAAGCAGCAGACTGCATGCTGCACCACTCTGACAACATTACCAGCAGCATTCTACTGCAGACCGGAAATACCACCATGTGTTTAAAGTCACAACCACTAGACTTCAGCTGCAGACAATGTATCTGCATAGTATACCAACCATACAAGATAACCATTATCCTGCACTCTTCACCACATGTGCACAATACATCTTTCTGACACCACGTCAGTACACCATTTACTACAAGTCCATGGCACAGCTTGTACACAACGCGGCCAGCTGTGTTTACTGCAGGAGGACGGGGTCACGACGTGTGCATGGCACACCACCCAATACAACATAATTGGCAGTCTGCGGCTGCAGACTTCACCACATATGTGCAGTACAACAATTTAACAGAACACTGCTAGCAGCCTTCGGCTTAAGAGCATGTTTAGTGCACGTGAAAGGCCCACTATTCAGATACAACACGGCCAGTGCTTTAAATGGGCTACTACTGTCCGGTACCGAGTACCAGCCATTTTTTATTTTGAGGGGTAGAGTACCGGCAATTTTCACGAGAAATGTAATATTTTTAATTAGAGAGTACCGGCACTTCTCAGAAACAAGCAGGTACTCTGGCACAGAGTACCTACGCTTCTATTTTTCCATTTCAAGCACTGAACACGGCTGTAAGCTTTCAACTGCAGAGTGCTTTACTACACATACACGGTAAAGCACTCTATCTAAAACGAGTCAGGTCCCTGCTAGACGGCACACGTTTGACTGCGTGTGCACGGTTCACCAGTCGCAGACAGCAACTTTAGCTGCTTTACTACTCGTGTGGGATACAGCACTTAAAGATTACACTCCTCAGCTATACATCAACCACTGTTTATGAAAACGAAAGTCTCTTGTTGCATGACTAACAGTAGTGAATCTCCCGAAGGGTACTCCTTTTACTGGTGAGAAGAATGAAATGCGGATCCAGCCGCGACACAGCTTGCATGAAGATTTATGCAGCCAGTGCTGATCGGAAAGCACAAGTTTACAACTAGGGACACATGCATGTTGTTTCATAGGCAGATGGTGCGGCATGCGGGCCGAATAGCGGTCTCAGAGTCACGAGTCCTGGACACTCGTGACCTTCATCACTACTCGTTGATTCTTGTCCCGCCTTGAATATATTGTAGCATGACCTCGAGTCACGAACCAGTAACGGACAAATATCCATGCTCCAGCTTTTAAAACTCTCTGGTTTTACTTTATTCACTGTGCTAACAGAAATGAATCAATAACGCACAACCGTTGCTCCCCGGTGCACCAAACCCTCCACTCGCCAGTCCCTACATCTGCTCCTTGCCAATGCCCCAGACCCAGGAACTGAGTGCCACCTGCCAATGCCCCAGACCCTGGAACTTCCCCCTGCCAATGCCCTGGACCCTGGAACTTCCCCCTGCCAATGCCCCAGACCAAGGAGCTGCCCCCTGCCAATGCCCCAGACCCTGGAACTGGGGCCTGCCAATGCCCCAGACCCTGGAACTGGGGCCTGCCAATGCCCCAGACCCTGGAACTGGGGCCTGCCAATGCCCCAGACCCTGGAACTGGGGCCTGCAAATGCCCCAGACCCTGGAACTGGGGCCTGCAAATGCCCCAGACCCTGGAACTGCCGCCTGCCAATGCCCCACACCCTGGAACTGCCACCTGCCAATGCCCCACACCCTGGAACTGCCACCTGCCAATGCCCCACACCCTGGAACTGCCACCTGCCAATACCCCAGACCCTGCACCCGCCGCTTGCAAGAGCAAGTTAGTAACACATAGGTGGTAGGAGTTAGAGAGACCATAAGCTTGCAACCATGGGTGACTCACAATCTAGGTAACAGGTTAGGTAACATCTAGGCTAGGTAACATCTAGGTTACATGTAACCTGCTACAGGTTACTTTCAATGAGAGACAGAAAGGCATGGTTAACATTAGTTTAGTTCTAAAAGCGCATAAGGCTAGGATTACTGCTACATGGCATTCTGCTCTGTGTGGCAAAGCTGGCTAATGAGCACAAAGCCAAAACGTATCCTGCTCACTATCGTTTAATTCACCACTATGCAGGCACACCTCCTATTTGCATGCCGGGGCTTTCATCAAATACCGAATTACAAACTGCCCCTGCTGCACTAGTTTCAGTCGCGATGGACAGAACGGATTCATCCAACATTGAGATAAACATTTAAACACTGGCTGTTCCGATTCTACTTTGGCGCCACTGAGCCCAAAGCAACAACTGAGCACGGAATCAAACCTCCAGCGTCTTCCTGCATTAATTTGTTTATGATTCTGTATATGGCACGTGAACTCACCATAGTGTTGACCTCTCGCACTGCCAGGCCAAAGTGTGTGGCCTGAAAGCCGGTGGTGTAGAAGGACTGGAGCAAGGCATGATAGTCCACACCCTGGTTGAAGTCGTAACCCCGGACCTGCGGAGTGCTCTCGGGGAGTGGGGAGCTCCGCTTAAGGACAGCCTCCTGTGCGATAGATGGAGGCAAGCCTTCAGCCATCATGTCTTTGGAGCCACCGGCTGAGGGGTAGACAGGTGTCTGCTCTGCAGCCGGTGTGTGCTGCGTGGCTGGCATGGGCTCTTCGGGATCCAGGTTAGCAGAGGGGGGTTCTTGCAACGCAGGGGCCTGTGAACAGAACAACAGAAGATTTACAACAAGCAAGGTATAAGTTGCAGGCTCAGAAATGCTCCAGGAGCACAACACGCCACATGTAACAATTCCAGGTCACAAAAAGAATAAACAGGTACAGCAGGTCAAATAAATATTGAACAAGTGCCCTGAATCTTTCTCATAATTACCACGCTTCTTGGTAGGATAGATAGCCTTTCACTCGTCTCTTCACATTCCCTGCCCCACTTACACAGTCACCATTTTTTTGTTCTTTCTTTGCTGCCATTTTCAGAGAATCTCTTTCCTGTTACTTCTTTCAGCTCCACTTTTTTCTCACCTCAGGATTTCAACTCGTATCAGGTCGATATCGTTATTAACCTCGCTCATTCTAAAGTGCCTGTCTTCCACAGTCATTTTCCATCCCCTGGCCTCCCTTTGAGAGTAATCCCTTCCTCCTCTGCTACGTACAACATTTTGTTGTGGATACTTCCCCTCATCTTCCTTTTTATCAGCATTTCCTTTTCCCCTTCACTTTTTGTTTCTCTGTGCACATTCTCCTTCAGAAATCATTACCTTCGCCCTCCCTTAGGTCTTTGCTTTTATCACCTCCTACCCATCTTCTGTTCTTATTTAAAGATCCAAATTTCACCTCATCGCCTCCATATCATTACCTTCACTTGTAACCTTCTCTCGACGCCACTCCTTTCAGCTATCCTGCCTCACCACTTCCTCTCATCTCTCTTCCGCATCTTCCTTCCAAATGTCCACCTCTACCACTATAATTGACCCTCCTCTCCTTCAGCTCCATCAATGTTTAGCTTCCCCTTCTACTTTCCGCCTTGCTCTTTTCTCCCTCCCAATTATTGGCAAATCACTTCACCTCCTCATTCCCTTTTACTCACTCCCCACCATCACATCATCCCTGCTCATTTCAGACTCCTTTCCGCACCACCCAATTACCCGTCCTCACCCCGTCCTTATCACGCTTCATCAGCTCCATTTCTGTGCACATTACCCCCTCTATACCCATATCTTCACTAAACTCTATCCATTCTAAGTCTTACCGTTCCACATCCCAACCCCACCCTTATACCACTCTGTCATCACCTCTTTTCATTCACCCTCTTCTCGTCTAAAGCCTAACCTTCTAAACTTTTCTCACCTATCCCCTTCTTTCCTTCGTCCCCGTTTCTTCGCTACTGCTCTTGCGTTTTCTTACTCTCACCCTTTCTCTTCTGCCATCATCTCAGCTCGTCTTTATCCCTCACTTACAATCCTTCTCACATTCTCAACAGGTCACATTTCTAGCCATTCGCATCTCTAGCCATTCACTCCTATCCTCATGTATTGCACTCCTTCCCCTGCAACTATTCCAAATCCCTGCGAGTCCACTAACCAACTAGCCACTTTCTGTCTTTCCTTTTGCCCATTTTCTCTCCTCAACAGCCCTCTTTCTGTCAACTATCACCCTACCTCTTAACATAATTTCCATCCTACACTTCACTTTCCTCGGCCCCATTACTCCCAACCCCCTCTTCTCATCTCTCTCTATCCAGTTCTACCTTCTAAGGAGTACAGGAATGTTTATGCTGTGAAGATGAAAGTACCTGTCTGCTTAGGGTTAATTCTCGGATAACCGTTCAACAGTACCGCAGGTGGATCCTGAAAGTTGGATTTCTTGAATAACTGTAAAATTAACCCTCCAGCTCCCATTCCTTTTCTCTAGGACCCCCTTTAATAGCTTCTCGCCATTTACTCACCCTCAGAATCTCCCCCGTCCCTTTCTCCTTCTCCTTAAATTAATTCCCTGCATTCTCTTCCTCGCTTCAATTCTATACCAAGGTTCATTTGAGCCCTCCTTTCACTTTATTAATTTATGCATTTTTATATAGCAAGGACATTACCCAAAGGTGTTAAGAGCGCTTTACAATAAAAACAGGTTTCATTACAACAGATACAAAGTCACAGTTACTAGTTACATTAATTATAAACGGCACATGGAGCAGGGTCGAAACTAATAGACAGACGTTCGTTTGGTCGTTACAAAGGCACACATTATATACAGATTGTAGGAGGTGGTGAAGGTAGTAGCGGCGAGGTGAGACAGGAGTAGTGCAATTAGATTCAGTCCTAGGCAAAATTAGCTTGGGAGAGGCTGCCTAAGGGGACAGCTGGCCATAATGTCTTTGTAGCAGACGGGCTTTCAGCACCCATTTTTAATTGCTAGATTTTCATGTTCCTTTCTCCTCGACAAGGAGGGATGTCTGCCTGCCCCCCCCCCAACCACTCTTGCCTAAAAGCTGTTTAAAGAAAGACTGGAACATGTTCTGGGCAGGCCGGGTTGGGGGTGTGTGAGTGTGCGCAAAATCGAAACTGCATGCTGATCTAAATGCGGGAAGATAGGAGCGGAGTATGTGAGGCGATTAGCTATTGTAAAGAGAATGTAGCATAGCGGCCAGAGCCGCCGATCTCTGAGAAACAATTACCCCTTAAAAAGTTACACCTTAGAAAGACAAGTGCCTAGACTCCTCCCAACACCCTTCGCTTTTCCAGCCCGTATCCCTTGTGCTCACCCCCGGCACGCACCCTCTCGGATCCCTCGCTTCCACCAGGTTGGGACCTCACTGGGCTCCTCCCCGTGCCCCTCCCCTGAGCCGGGTTGTCACTGGGAGCCGCCATCTTGCGCTACGCCGCTACAGACCCCGCCCGGGCATCGACAGAGAAGAAAGACAAACTAAGCGCGACATAGAGGGAAGACAAGCTCTGTGCGGCATAGAGAGAGAGGAGAGACTAGATAAGGCCCTGGCCGCAAGGAAATGCGACCTAAGCTGTAGCTATAGCGACGGATATAATGGACTTGAAAAAACGTTCACGGGGTATGGTAACTAAAGACAAAAGGGACCCTTAAAACAAATAAATGCAGAAAATACACGGCGTAGAAAAGCAGCGTTGCCATCTAAACCTGTACATAGGACAGCTTACTGACGAGGGTTGTTACTTGGCCGTTTATTTATCGGTTCCGCAGGTTTTTTAAAAGTCCCGGTCGGTACAAAAAAGCAAAATCATCTAAAGCCTGTATTTTTAACGGCAAATAAAAATAACAAGCTCTTTTAAACGTGTTCTTGAGCTGAGTTAACGACCTCTGGCTAATATTGAAAGTAAAAGGCAGAAACTTCATGTTACAAATGAATGCATTCGATTTAGTTTGAAGTCCTATTTAGTAAGTCCATGTCTTTGCGGACTCTTAAAACAAGTGGCCGGTATTTTTCTCTTGGAAAGGTGGCAACCCTACTGGTTCCAGCTGTCCGTTTTTTTACCGGCATGACCAGTATTTTAGTGCCCCGTCCAGTACAAACAATAGGAAAAGCACATATTGCTGGTATTTGTTGTCCTTATCAGTACATACTTAGAGAGTAAGTATAAGAAGAAACCACTTTATAATGTGTTCTACAGGTAACTTAATGATACCTTACTGTTAATTAAAGCATAGCTGCCAAGGTTTCAGATTGCTATGTGTGACATTTTCATAATTTTAGTGTAATTATGAGTGACATTTCAACGACTATGAGTGACACTTTTTCGCGAGCAAAATCAAGCAATGAAGACGAGGCAAACATATATATATATATATATATCTATATATATATATATATATATCAGAAATTACACCCATTTGAGCAGCGAGAAAGTCTAAGAAGATTTTAAAACTGCTGCAAAGCACTAGAAATGGAAGGTACTTAACCGGAGACGGATTCCGTGTGAGTGCAGAACAGGCATCATAGCTGCCAAGTTTTCAGATTGCTTATGTGTGGCATGTCCATGGTATTAGTGGACTTGTGAATGACATTTAACTGCCAAATGTGTGACACTTAGAGTGACACTTTCTCATGAAAAACCATGTAATGAGGTGCATGGATAAAGATTAATATCAGAACTTATCCACAAGAAGTTCAAATAATATCTTGTAACTGGAGCAAAACCCCTGAAATGAAAGTTTACACTTGCTTCATAATAAACTATGTCTGCAAATGTTGTGGTAGGCTAGCTTATACTGTGTGTAATACAATTTTAAAACAATGTGAAAATTCATGTGCCTACAGTCGCAGGCTAGGTCCTCGTAGCACTATAATATTGAAGTAACTAGCCACTACTGAGCCAAGAAGGAAAAACTTCTGTTCCTCTCTAGTTACAGCTATTCTCCGCTGGAAATTGCCTGACAATTTATCGCAGTTACAAAATAAATACAATTCGTCCTGTGTGTGAAGAAATAAACTGCCAGGCTCAGTCTGAAAAGAATGGTGTGCACTAACTGGCATTGCGATCTAGTATTAATAAGCAAATGCTGCAGAGATCAACTTGACAGTACTGAGTCTGTAGACCCAGAATGCATGAATGACTCACCTGCCTGCTGCTGGTAAACAAGTGCTGGGGAGTGTATGCTCCATACTGAGCGCTTCACCGCTTGGTTTCGTCTTGGGCCTGAACTCTTCGGTTGGCTGGGCACGGAGGCCAAGGGGGCACAAGTTGCAACAGCAGGTGGCAGTTAAAGAGTGTGCCTGAGCAGACGTCGTTAGAGCCTGCCAAGCAGCACCTGTCTTCGCTTAGAAGTGCTTTATTCTGCCTGACTGGCCGGTAGTGGCACTTCATTTTTGCGTGCTGTTCACCCGGCTGCCATCTGTGCCAGCCAGAGAGACCTCCACAGCACTGATCCCCCTAATAAAAGAGCTTACTGTAACATTGAAATAATTTCTTCGGGCAAGGAGAGACACAGCAAAGTTAAAGGGTTCTCTCTTGCGCCGTTCTGTGTCGTCCTCCGCAGCGGCAGTAAATCCTCCTACGGACCACCTCCTGTGAGCCTGGTGCACTACACAACGGTCGGCACAATCCGCATGGCGCCACTTTGAAGGGCGGGCACCCCTGACGGCACAACTCTGTACTGGTCTTTTACAGGCGCGAGATCGAAGTGTTTTGGGGTCTTCACAAGACGTGATCAGGTCAGATATTACACTCCACTGACTCTGTAACTTACCAACTGTTGCAGCGCGACTCACTACCTCCCTCGGCCATTGAATAGGTGCGGCCGGGGGTCGTATTTACTACAGCTGCTGAGACACGCAGCAGGGGCGGCCGGAGGAAAATCTAACCTGCGCCCGCCTCCTGAATGGCCTCTGCCTTGCAGCCTAAGGAGGCAATTACCCTGCATGCAGTAATCACAGGGAAGCGCGCCTTGATAAAAACAACGACGATGAGCTGCAAAAGACATCTTGGATGTGCTGTTGAATATTGATTCACCAGGCTGCACTGCGCCCCAGTTCACCATAAGTTCCTGACACAGTCAGACACATACACGCTTTCCATAGCACAGTGAGCTCGCTGTTGCAGTTCCTTGTTACAGCATGCCTGGGGGTGGGTGGTCGGGGGTCCCTAATTATGCGTGACTAATGCATTTAGTGCGGTGATGCGGACACCAGCACTGAAATGCGTTAGCGTCACGCCTGATGCGTGATACTTGGCAGGGCTGTTAAAGCAAAGACAGGAAGGCCATGTTAAGTTCTATTTAAGTATCACACCCAGGCTTTTACAGAATTTAAAAATGTAAGAGTATTTTCTCTGGGAAAGGTGCCAACCCTACCTCATTCACATCATTGCAGACAATATTTCCAGTCACAGGCAACAGTGTAACACCCAATGCATTAGTTGGCCCACATTATCTGAGCTTTCAAGTTTGGGGAAGTCATAGGAGTGAGAACTAATAAGTACATTTGATTACTACTAGAGCCAGTTCTAGGAGTTTTGGGGCCCTGGGCAGAAAAGGGAATGTGTGAGGCCCCTCTAATTTGCATACAATGTGGCATCACAAAAAGTCACATCACAGGAAGTAAAGCCCCATGCTTTAGGCCTCAAGGGACCATGGCGTAGAGACCCTGGTGAGAGGGGCCTGTGGCGCACCAATGGTAACATAGGTCCATTGCAGTCAACGTTAGTTTTAAATAATTTTTATTAGTTTAATTAAATAGATCGTAGTGCAATAGTGACAGGCATATAATACACATCATAAATGATGCGCACTACATATACAATCATTTGCTTTAAAAAGGAGATGTGCACATATAATTATGATAAATAGATTAAAAGATAGATTGAAAAGGAGAAATACCCAGATAACTTTGATTAATAGATTAAAAGTGATAATCAATATATCTCATATGACATGCATCTACAAGATTTCAAACATATTTCAACTACTGTAAATTTCATACATATCTTAGCTTCACTAAAACTACTACAAAAAAACTATAACATCAATCCCCCACCTACAGTTACCCTTAATCAAGTAAGGCTGTCATAAATAAAGTGTCGAAATATTCTACATGAACAAGTATATCACAGTAGTACCCATTATCACCTACTATAACTGAATTAAACTAGATTTCCCTTCTTTCACCTTCAAGGACTCAGGGTGCTATTCGACAAATCTGTATCTGCTTCCGGGGCCAACAAACTATCCACCAGGTATTCCCATGCTTTAACCCTTTACATTTTTCCTCGCCCTCTTGTTATGAAACAACACAGCACCCTCCAAACTTGCCCATTTAACCTTTTCTTTAAGCCATCTAGTAATTTGAGGACCATGCGCCGATTTGCAGTGTATAGCCAATTCTCATTTTGCCAGATTAAAACCTAAGTCAGTAAATCGAGTAGTATTCTTATTTTTGGGGCGAGGGTATCCCCCTAGGAGGCAGACCAAGGGTGTACAAGGGATATCCTGTAAGGTTATTCCATTAATATATTCTAGTATTTCCTTCCAGATCCCTGCTATTGAAGGGCAGGACCATACCATGTAGAACATTTCCGCCCCCAACTCCCCACATCTAGGGCATTTTGCAGTATTTTATTTATTTTATTTTTATTTAAACAGTTTTATATAGCGCTGGCTAGACCCGTAGGTATCAGAGCGCTTTACATAAGGTCAGCAAAGTTACAACAATAATAACAATTACACGTTACATCCAATATATGAGATACATTAACGGGAGAGAAGGAGAGACCAGTAGAGAGGGAAGGGGGAGAGGGGGAGTGAGAAGGGAGAGGACGGGGGAAGACAGAATAAGAGACAGAGGTAAAGTCAGCCCAAAGACCGAATGGGTAGGAGACGGCCAGGGAGGTAGTCCAAGGCCAGTCTCCCCTATAGCTCTCAAGGAAGCTCCAACGGGTATCAGTCAGAAAGGTGGATAGAAAGGAGACAAGGCAAAATCAGGACGGCAGATATCCGAAGAGGGGGGGGGTGGGCGAGACAGGGAGAAGGGGAGAAACTGTGCCCAAGGTCCGGCTGGGCAGGTGACGGTCAGGGGGTGAACCAAGTCCGATCTCCTCAGCTGAACAGAGCAGCTCCACCGGGCGTCGGACATAGTGCTCGGACTCCGCTGTCAGGATTGAGGTCATGAGTACTCAGGGATTGTCAGAGTAGTGCGGGGGGGAGCCATGGTCCGAAAGAATTCTAGAAGTCCTCTTGCGGTCAGGCACAGTCATGGGAGGGTTGAGTAAGTAAAAGTTCAGCAAGGGGGAAAAAGTCACCATTGTCGGCCATGTTGGGGTCAGGCATCCTGGGACCCCTTTCCATATCCAGAGTGAGCCGAGTACGCCAGAGCTTTGTAGTGAGGGAAGGGTTAGATTCCCATTAGTTTTTTTAAAAAGGCCACAAGATCTCCCCCGGTGTCCCTAGGCGCTCAAGGCGTAGCGCAGACCCTGAAAGCGCGCTGGGACACATCTCCCATTACGGTGGGCAGCGCGGTGGGAGCCAGCATTTTGCCTCGTGCAGGGGGGGGGGGACCGCTCACCTCGATCTTCGGCAACGGGTGCCCCTGGGCTCCGGGCAAACTATCCGGCATGTCCGCTGCGGCCGAGGGCTGTTTTTCACAAGCAGCGGACGGGCCACACAAGTGGACACAGGCAGATGGAGGCTCGCCATAAGTCAGGATCGAGTTGTGGGCAGGTCCAATGATCAGGGCTGTGCCTCCTGTGCAACTGGTCAATTACAGCTGCGGGCGCAATACCCCAGTATTGCAGTAGCAGTCACATAGAACCTGTTAATCCTGCCAGGTGTTAGATAAGCTCTATACAGAATATAGAAATTAATTAATTTGAACCTAGCACTTATAGAGACAGCTGGTACATGTGCCACAATCCTATCCCAGTCCACATAATTAATTTGGAGCTCTAAGTCTCTCTCCTATTTTATTTTCAATGCGGTAAGAGGAGAAAGAATATTTGTACGAAATAGATACATGTCCGCTCTTACACACCCTGTTGTTGTACAGAGCTATTGACACACCTGATACATGGCAGGTTCAGCATGTCCATTTCTCCAATAATTCCTTATTGTTGCAACCAATTACCTTTGTACTAAAAATTGTCCTCTAGGTATATCTAATTCTTCAGTCAGGTCTTCAAACCTTAGCAATACTCCATTCTGAAATAAATCCCCAATACTGTTAACCCCAAAGATAGTCCTCCTTTCAATCCCTGCTAATGCTCCTACCTGGGCCACTATTTTCATCCATTTTAATGGTATATCAGGTGAATAGGGTACCTGGACATGCTCCAGGACCCCTCCCATGCGCCATTTTTTTTAATGGCAGCTCTAATTTCTTGTATAGTTATAACCCCCTCCTAATCATCTGCATCCTCACGCAAGAGGACCAGCATTTGACTTATTGATAAAAAAATCCTCAATATCCCAAGGCAGTGCTTTAGGCGCTGGACCATATAGGAAAGTGAGGAACATGGGTCCGATTACAATCAAGGTAAATTGCACCCACCATATTCACTTGCTGGACAGTAAAATACTGCCATAATCTAGGTGCCTTTGGGCACATAACCCCACAGGGCAATGGTGCCACTACACTTGATACACTATTGATAGCTACACCACTCAGAGGGGCCCTATTCTGAGCCTCACAGCCACAATCTAGTGCTACGAGGCACAGGGGAGGATGGGTCTATCCTAGGCCTTGCAGCCTCGCAATGCCACAATGGTTCCTCGTGCAAGCAAAGTCAATTTCTCCTTCCCATCCACTTGCTGGTCAATAAAATACAACCATAATTTGAGTACATTAAGTCTCTAAAATCCCTAAGCCCTAGGATCCCTGCACAGGCTACACTATTGATACCTACACCCAGGAGGGGCCCAAACACTTCTCAGCGATGGTGCCGCGTTGTGAAGCCCATGTGAGGACGCCACTTCCCATAGGCCTCAAAGCCAGGGTTCAGTTCTGTGAGGCCCAGGGGAGGTGGCGTCATCCAATGAGCTTCACATTGTTGGGGCTCACTGTTATGGGCTAGGACTGCAAGGCCCAGTGGAGGAGAGCTCTCATCCCTGGGCTTTGCAGCTATGGCCCAGCATTGTCAGGCACCATGAGATCCCCCAGCCATGGTTTAGTGGTGCAGGACTAGGAGAGAGGTATCCCTTCCCCTGGGCCTTGCAGTCAGAGACAAGCACTGCAAGGCCAAGGGGGAGGGATGGCCCCTCCTGGGCCTTGAAGTGCTGGAACATGGCTGCATAGCTATTATGCCACAGGCCCAGGTGCAAAGTAAAAGTGCTCTTGAGCCCCATCCACTGACTTCACAGTAAAACAGTGTAATGATTTGGGTTCATTGGGCGCATAACACCCCTGGGGAATGGAGCCACTGCCCCTACTGCACTGTTGGTAGCTAGGCTCCAGACATAGGCCTCTGCACATAACTAAGGGACAGCATGTGAGGAAGTACCAGATCCCAAGGGTATTAGGTGCCCTGTTCACTCAAATTATAGTTGCATTTGACTGTGCAACCAGTGGACGAGGCTGGGAGGAGGGAGTATCTTTTAATTTGCATCTCATACACTGGCTACAGAGTAAAATAGTGCTAGACTTTTGGGTACATTAGGCACCTACTACCCCTAGAGCCTCATGCCACTGCACGTATTGCACTATTAATGGCTTTGTCACTGACATAGGCACATGCTAGTAGCTTTGGCATAGCACTATGAGGCCAATGGTAGGGGTTCCCACTCCCCCAAGTTTCGCAACCATGGCCTAGCACTGTGAGGTCTAGTGGAGGGAAACATTTTTCCGTATGCCACGCAATCATGGGCTAGTGCTGGGCGGGTCAGGGGAGGTGGGATGGGGGGGTCCTCTCACATGGGACTTGGTACTGTGATCAAGACCTTCAAGTCCTGGCGGAGGGGCCCTTTTCCCCGGGCCTCACAGCCATGGTCTAGCACTGCAAGGCTCAGGGAAGAAGACTTCTCTTCTCTGGGCCTTGCAGCTGTGATCCAGCACTGCAAGGCACATGGGAGGGATTCATAGCCATCGTCTGGTGCTGCGAAGCCCTGCGGAGAGTGGTCCCATCCCTTGGACCTTCCAGCCATGGTCTAGTGCTGAAAGGCCATGGGAACGGGCCTCACTGCCCTGGGCCTCAGAGCCATGGTCTAGTGCTGCAAGGATCAGAGGAAAGGTCTGGTCCTCACAGCCATAGGCTAGCACTATGAGGTCAAGGGGACGAGATCCCAGTACACCCATGGTCTAGTGCTGCGAGGCCCATAGGAGCAGGCCCCACTACCCTGGGCCTCGGAGCCAGGGTCTACTGCTGCAAGAACCAGAAGAGATCCCTGGTTCTCACAGTCATAGGCTAACATTATGAGGTCCAGGGAACAAGAGCTGCCTTCCCATAGCCTCACAGCCATGATCTAGTGCTGTAAGGCCCAAGAGTAGGCCCTTTTTCTCTCTCTTCCTTTGCTGGGCCTCACAGCGCTGGCTGCCAGCTGTGAGGACCATAGGGGAGGGGTTTGCCCTTCTCTGTGCCTCGCAACTATGACCAAGCTGAAGGAAGGAAAAAAGATTAATTTATGGTGCATTAGTGCGAGGCTCTGCGTTTGTGATCAAAGTGGGGAGCCCATGGCTGCTGCCCAACTCCCTATGCCTAGCACCAGCCCTGGTGACTACAAACCCTAAAAATAAATGTAAAGCAAATAAAGCCACTTCAAACCTTCACTAAAGGCTTCCAAAGATAGCAGAGAAGCACTCTGTTGTGTCCAAAGTGGGTTCTTACATTAAATGAAGTAGTCTACACCTCAGCCAAGTGCCACGCACCTGGGGGTATAGTAATGCTTTTCAGCAATTTCTCTGCATCACCAGACTACATAAAATAAAATCCATGTCTAACAAAGGGAGGGACTTAGAGTGCATCAAGGTCCAGCATACGTGCTCCAAATAATCTAATAAATGTATGTGTGGTATCCAGTTCCTAAAGAAGAATGAGTGTCTATGTGGGTCAATGTCTATTCTGTAGGGTACGCAGTGGGCGTGACCTTGCAAGAATCAAATGCCCTCACACACCTGGATAGGTGTCATGCTTCATCATAAGGCGTTTGCTCCTCGTCGGGCTGGCGCTGCAATGCCCGACGGGCATCCTCAACGGGGGCTCTTTGTTGGAGATCTTCTTGTCTGCCGTTTGGTGAAGTGCGGGTTTGGGGGCTTAAGGAGTAGATTGGTGTTGAGGTGTGAAGATGTGAGGTTAAAAATAGGGAAAGAGGTACTTCTCAGGAAAAACTTTTTTTTTTTTTTTAATTTATTTTGAAGGTTTTATATAGCGCGAACAAGACCCTTGCGGGTATCAGAGCACTTTACAGGGTAAATATAGGAAACAAACAGGTATATAGTAAATAACGTATTGTTCTGTACAATCAAAAATCGTATAACCACTTATAACCATAGCTCATGTGAATTTAGCCAGAGGAGAGATTTCACTTCTTTTTTGAAAGATGCAGTAGATGGATTCAGTCTAGTTTCTGGGGGCAGTGAATTCCAGATCCTGGGCGCTATCCCCGAGAAGGCTCGGTTGTATGTTTTCTTCTTGCTGAATCTTTGTGGTTTGAGTAAAAGGTTACAAGCACTTCTGGAGGATCTGTTGCCACATGAGGGCACCAATTTCTGTGCCAGATAGCTCGGAGTGTTGTGATGTATGGCTTTACGCGTCACACATGCAATTTTTAGTTGAATTCTGGCTTCGAGAGGTAGCCAGTTGAGGGATCTGAGGTCCGGGGAGATGTGAGAGTTTCTTTTGGAGACAGTAATAAGTCTAGCTGCTGCGTTGATTGAGGCTCTTAAAGGGGCCGTCGAGGATCTGGGAAGACCGCAAAGAGAGACACTCCCATATTCCACTTTTGGGATAACTAGTGCTTGTACTGCCAGTTTGAAGTCCTTTGCGGGCAGGAAGGGTTTTAGTTTTCTAAAATGTGTTCATCTGAAAGTTTGCTCCTTTTGTTGCGGCGCTGATGTGTTTCTGCATATTTAGATTTCTGTCCAGAGTTACTCCCAGCGATTTCGCTCAATCGATGATCAGAGGTTGGCAGTTGAGTGCCGTTAGATGTTTCAGCCAGTCTTGAATTATGGCTACTTGGGAGGGAGGAGCGATTAGGAGGAATTCGGTTTTGAGGGTATTTAGTTTTAGATGGTTTTCGGCCAGCCAGGTCTGAGTTTTTTCTAGCGTTGAGTTGAGCAATTTGATGTCTTCTAGTGAGCGGATCTTTAAATACAGTTGTGTATCATCTGTGTACATATGATACTGTACGTTAGAGGAGTTAAGAATTTCGGTGAGTGGTTCCATGAATAAGTTGAAAAGTGTAGGAGAGAGGGATGATCCCTGTGGGACTCCTAACGTGACTGGGACGGGTTTGGACAGGGCTTGATTGACCTTGAATCGTTGCGATCTGTTTTGAAGGAATGAGGTGAACCAATTTAGAATAGATCCAGATAATCCCATTCAGTGTTTCAGTAGGTCTAGCAAGTTGTCGTGTTTGACGGTGTCAAAAGCCGAAGAAAGGTCGAGCAGGATTAACAAACAGGCTTCGTTTTGGTCAAGGATTTGTAGTGCATCATCTATTATGTGGGTCATGGCTGATTCCGTACTGTGCCCTGCCCGGAAGCCGGACTGGTATTGGTTGAGAAGGTTGAAATGGTCTATGTGATTGCCAAGCTGAATGTGTACACATTTTTCTAAGAGTTTGGCCAGGGTAGGGATGTTGGATATTGGGCGGTAATTGTTTAAGTCCGCGGGGTCAACCCTTGGCTTCTTTAGGATGGGGGATACCTGCCCCGATTTAAGGATTTCAGGGATGATTCCTTGAAGGAGAGAAGTATTTATTATCTTGGTCCACAGAGGCAGTAGCAGTGGAATGAAGTCTTTTATGCAGTTTGCGGGAAGAGGGTCTGTGAAGTGGTTGGCGGGATTCAAAGCTAAGAGCATTTTGAGTATAGCATCTGCACTGTAAGTATTGAAGGAGGACCAGGAGGCGTTATTTTTGAGGTCAAACTTTGGTGAGCTTCGGGGTGGGACTCCTGGAAGGGGCGATGAAGTGTCCATGTGTGTGTCAGTATGCATTATTAAATCATTGAGTAGGTCCTTCTTTATGTTTTCGGTCTTCAGAGTGAAGAAGGAGGCAAACGCTTCGCAATTGGGTAGTGAGCCTGTGTTGGCGTGGGGGGGGGGGTGAGGTGCATCCTTAGATTGTGTTTTGATTAGATCGAATAGTTTTTTGGGACGATTCTTGGCTTGGTCTAATTGATTACTGAAAAAGTCTGCTTTAGATCGTCTGATCTTTCTGTAATAGGCGTTTCACTTCGTTCTTAGCTGCTTGAGGTGGTAGGCGGATGGTGCAGATCTCCATCTTCGTTCAATTAGTCTTAGGGATCGTCTGTCCTCATTGAGTCTTCCATCGTACCAGGGTTTTGAGTCTTTTATGGAGACTCTCTTCAATTGTAGGGGGGCAACCTTATCTAATACCATGTTCATTGAGGAGAAGTAGTGGTTGGTAAGATCTTGAACATTGGATAGTCCTATTGGGGGGAGAAGGATATTGGAGCTGGAGGTTGTGATTAGGTCAGCATCGATATTTTTCAGATCCCTCTTCCATATTTTAGTTCTCGTGGGTTGAGCAGAGTTAAGTTTTACTGTTTTGTTGATGAAGAAGGTGATGATGTGATGGTCAGACCAATCACATGGTAGGATCGTATCGAGCTGAATGGATTCGGCCTTAGAGATGACTAAGTCAAGGATTGAGCCTTTATCATGTGTGGAGCTGTTACAGATTTGGGTGAGGTCCAGGTCCGAGTGGAAGGCTTTGAGGCTATTGACCGCTGAGTCATTAGGATCATTACAGTGGAGATTGAGGTCTCCGAGAAATATTTGGGTGTTTTGTTGTCCGGCATTAGTGGAAACAATGTCCATGAGATGTTCGATGAAGGAGAGGATATCACCTGGTGGATGGTAGAGAGTGTGCAGAGAAGAAACTGGTTTGTTATTACTGGTGATGTCTAAGCATAGGTATTCACAAGAGGGGAATACTGGAGATTGGGAGCGGTTCACTGAGAGGTTGTTCCAGTGTATGCAGGCAATACCACCACCTGGCTTGTCAATTCTGTCTAGCCTGATGATATCATGGTTTGGGGGTACCAGTATGTCGAGTGTGGGCGTAGAAGATTCATTTAACCAGGTTTCGGTCAGAATTAGTAGGTCAGGTTCATGCGTAAGTATGAGGTCAGCTAGATCAGCTGCATGTCTTGATGCAGATCTACAGTTTAGGAGTATGCATTTAAGACGGGCTTGATGCGGGTTGTGTTGGGTTCTTGTGTGAGGGGGACTCGCCTAAGATTGTTTTCAACTATACCTCTAGGATTATGTTTTGTAAATCTGTGAGTATTGGAAGGGATAGTTTGGATTAGGGAATGTTTGTGCAAGTTGTCTGGGAGCACGGGATGCGGGAGATCATAGGAGCGTAGTAGGGAGAGCAAGTCTTTATCCGATAGAGGATTTGTCCTTCGGATTGGGCAGCTTGAGGTATTGAGGTAAGGAACTGATCTCCACCTTGGAGGCAACTGTTTCGGGGGGTGAGCGTGCAGCCGTTGGGTGAGTTTGGAGTGGTTAGCGTGGAGGTTTGTCCTGGTTTCTAGTTCAGATCTTTTGGTCAAGGGTTGGTGAATTATCAATTCACGTAGAGCTTGGAGGTCTTCTTTGACTTGTCGTAAAGAGAGTAAAATCTCATCAAGTCTAGGGTCTGGTGTGGGTGGTGGCATACTTAATGATTGGATTGAGGGTAAGGGAGGTGTGCTTGTGTCAAGTAGGTAGTCCGAGGGTAAAACATCTGGGTCGTTGTGTTGCGTCCTGCCTGGCTGCTTATCCGGAGCGGGGAGGGGTGGACTGGTGTGGGGTGTATATGTATGGATCATAGGGATGTGAGGTGTGGTTGGAACCATGGGGGTTTTGGTGTTGCGAGGGGAAGAGTTGGAATTGAGGGGATGTATGTCCTTTCCGGGGGTGGCTGATGGGTCTGGTATGGGAGTAAATGCTGGTTGTGTCATAGGAGGGGGATGTCTTGTAAGGGAGTCGGGAGGGGAGTTGGGGGTGGCACTGGAATTGGGTGTAAATGTTGATAGTGTCATCAGATGAGGGTGTCTAGGAGGCGAATCAGGAGGGGAGTTAGGGGCTGTGCTGGGGGTAGGAGCCACTTGGGAGGGGGGATAGGGTTTTACCACTTTTTCCTTGATGAGGGGAAAGATGTTATCCAGCAGGTTTAAGCTACGGTCCGATGATTGCATGAGGTCGATCCCATTGTGATAAATGGTGATTGTAGTTGCGGCTTTGTAGATAGGGGAGGGGGAGATAGCAATTGTGAGACCATGCGCTGTTTTCCTCGTGGAGGAGATCGCGAACAGGGCGAGAAAGGCTTTCCTCCATTGTGCTCTTCTTTTGGTGTAAAAAATAATGTCTGTGGTTATGTATCCTTTGTTTGTTGAGAAGTAGGGGTCTGAAATTGGGGTTTCGGGGTATGATTTTAACAGATTGTGTTTAAAGCATTTGGCGGCTTTTTTCGAAAGGTTGGGGGGGTAATTAATGGTGTAGGTGTGTAGGCCCGTGCGCTCCATAGTGGGGTTGGCACTTGTTAGTGGGGGTAGAGTGATGAACAAGTAATGAACAAGTAATAAACAAGTTCTCTTACTCATATTAAAAATGTGTGGTGCTATCTATTAGACATTAGTTATCTTAGATATCTATAAGCATGCGTTTGGTGTAACAAAATTAGCACGTGTTTCACGATTTGTGAATCAGAATCAACATTGGAAATAATGATTTGGAATATTGAATTGTATTTTTACTGTGTACTATATGTGTTTGACCTACAGGTCATCGCTAAATAAATCACAAATCAATACCGAAATCAAGGTATGTGTGATTGGGAGAAAATCAATGAACCCATACATTAAAACTCCAATCAGACATGGCCTCACTGGGAATAACCTTGGATTGCAACTTGAACATGCGCGACCACATCAACTCCATGGCCAAATCAGCCAGATTCCACCTGAGCTACCTATGGAAACTGAAACCCTTCCTTGACGCTCCCGACCTAAAACTGGCAGTCCAAGCACTAGTCATCTCTAGACTGGAATATGGCTGTTCCACCCTCTCTGGTTTACCCAAGATCTCCCTAGCACCTCTAAAAGCCTGCCTCAATGCGGCCGCCAGACTTCTTACCGGCACAAGGAAATTTGACCACATCTCTCCACACCTGAAAGCGCTGAACTGGCTTCCTTTCGAGGCCAGAATACAGCTTAAGCTAGCATGCATCACACACAAGGCCTTATACTCAAACTCCCTGCATATCTTGCACAGAAACTTGTGGTATCCGGAGGAATGAGAAACTCACGGTCCGCCAGAGACCTCCTACTCCAGCCTGCACGCTTTCGGAAAAAAAAACGTATAACCGGGCGTTCGCTGGGGCTGCGCCAAGAATATGGAACTCCTTCCCACCCACCATCAGAAGAATCCCCTCTCTTGCACGTTTCAAAAAGGAGGCCAAATCCTTCCTCATGGGTAAATTCCTCGTCTAAACCCTTACCCTCAACCGCCACAGGGACCCTGACCATTTCATGGCTGTTGACTCCTTCCGATGACCTCTCACCCCACCAAGAAACCTGGGGCCTGTCTTCAGCAACTGTAATGTAAACTGTACATTGTATCCCTCCATCCCTCTTGTACTCAGCACCTGTAATGTAAACTGTACATTGTATCCCTCCATCCTTCTTGTACTCAGCACCCCGCCCCCTCCCAATTTATGGTATACTCATGTGACCCCATGCCTCTTGTACAACTCTATGACTCTGTAAAGCGCTCTGATACCCTCACGGGTCAAGTTCGCGCTCTATAAAACACAAAAATAAATAAATAAATAAATAAATAAATAAACTAAGTAGATTAGGTCGATATTGGTCCTGATGAATAGCTACTAGATCATTGTTATGACTACACGGAAGGGAGCGTGGCCAGACGCCGATGGAGCAGGGAGCCTGGACCTGAGCTCCTACCGGTGATCCCCCATCCAGTACCATCCTGCCTGATATAGGGGGGCCCACAACACATACAACATACCCCCCAACCCCTGAAGTGCGGGGGATCGAGTGGCCAGAGACAGAGGAGCAGAACGGAGCGGCGCCACGGAGAAAACAGGATCGGCTGTGAGACCGCGAGGTCAGCCAAGATGGCGCCCGCGGTAGCGGCCTGATCGGAGACGGGTCGCGGGAGCAGAGAGGCACCGGGAACAGCGGGCGAGCCATACTGCTGGCCCTGGAGGACGGAGGCTCGGAGCCCCACACCGCCTAAAAGACAGTAAGGAGAGCAAATGGAGGAGGGCCCAGGCGAGGGAGACGCGAGGACTGCCGAGGGAGCCTAGCGTGGCATGGAGAGCCAGGAGAGCTGCACATGAGCGACTGAGGGCGGCCGAAGTAACGCTAGAGGCTGGGACGACCCTGCGGATAATAGACGAGCCGCTCCGCGGGCGCCGGAGGACGGGGGGTCTGGAGCCTACGCCACCCAGCCTGAAGTGAGAAGGGAGTGCACCGGGGACGGCCCTGACAGCAGAACCGCGGGGACTGGCGAGAGTGCAAGGCGGCGGTGCAGGCTGCACGGAGCGCTGTGGGTGAGCGGCCCGACACGACGGAGGAGGAGAGTGCCGGAAAGGAGACTCTAGGGACGGCAGGCGAGCCACACTGCCGGCGCTGGAGGACGGGGGCCTACAACTGGAACCACCAAGACCGCACTACGGAAAATACATCGGGGAAGGCCCTCGCGAGAGAATTACGAGCCTGGAGAGAGCGCTAGGCGGCGGAGAGGTGAACCCGGTATGATTCGTGCGAGCGGTAGAGCAAGGCCGAAGACGCACTAGAGAGGAGGCGAGCAGAGAAAACAGGAGCCCCAGCACAACTCGACACTGGTGGAGGGGCGGGAACCCCTGGAAGAGGCCTAGACAGCGGAGACAGAAGCTGAAGGGGCGCTCCATACTGCCGATACTGGAAGGCGGGGCGGGGAGCCTGAGCCGCCTAAATAGCAGCAAGCGAAGTGCACCGGGGGAGGCCTTGGCAGAGGAAACTCGGGGATCAGCGAGAGAGGCGAAACAGGGGCCCCAGCGATATCAGACACTGGCGGAAGAGCAGGAAACACTTGAAGAGGCCTAGATGACAGCGCCAGAAACTTAGGGGCACAGAGGGCAACAACGCGCGCAGGAGCGGCTGGCCCAGAGTGGAACTGGGAAGAGACGCAAGTGAGCAGGGGCCTAAAGCTGGAGTCCTCCCCTGCTTGGGCTGCGAGGGAGAGAAGAGAGCCCAGAAAGAACAGATCGTTGGGAGCCTGGGCCGCACAACTGACAGTAGGGAGAGTGAACCGAGGGCATCCCTGACGGGAGAGCCACGGAGACCGAGGTGAGAACCAGGCAGCAGCGCTGAGAGCCCGGAGAGCAAGGCGTATGGGGCTGTGAAGCAGTGCAAGAAGTGGAGACGGGCAGGGAAACCAGGAACCTCGACGTCGTTCGGCCCTGGCAGGGGAGCAGGAGCCCCTGGATGAGGCCTAGACGGTGACACCGGAGGAGAGAGAGGACTTACCAGTGGGCAACCGCCGCCATGGGGAAAGTCTCCAAAAGGCGTGACACAGAGCAGCAGGAGCCGACGGGGGAAGACACTGGAGACACACGGTCGAGGGCAGGGGCCTGCAGCGAGAGGAAAGAAACCCAGGATGACCTGTCTCTCTACAACATCCTGCAGGCCATAGAAACGCCAAGAACAGCAGTTGAAACCAAAATAGATACGCTTAGGGAAGATCTGGGCCTGCTGAGGGCAGATCACAGGAAGCTAGCAGACCGAGTCATGGCAACAGAGGGGGATGTCCGAGACCTGGAACCCCAGGTGAACACGGCTACCCAAAGGCGCACTGACATAGAAAAGAGGGTGCATGTCCTAGAACTCAGAGCGGAGGACGCCGAAAACAGAGCGAGGCGTAACAACATACGAGTCATAGCCCTACCAGAAAAAGTTGAAGGGAACAACATGGTTGCCTACTTGGAAAATTGGATTCGCACTGAAGTGGCGGAAGAAGGCCTGTCTCCATACTTTGCTTTGGAGCGGGCGCACAGAGTCCCTGCCAGGGCACTTCCACCTGGGAGGCCGCCGAGACCAGTGGTAGCACGGCTACTATTTTATAAGGACAGAGATCATGTTCTGGGCCAGGCTCGGATTAAAGGTCACCTCAAAGTAGGCAACAGCACCGTTAGAATTTTCCCGGACTTCTCCCGAGAAGTGCAAAAGCAGAGAGCATCCTACGTCTCAGTAAAACGGAAATTAAGACAGATGGGAATACAGTACTCCATGGTATTCCCGGCCAAGCTTAGGATGATGTCAACCGAGGGAACCAAATTCTTCAGCACTCCACAGGAAGCGTGGGACTGGATCGATGAGCAAGCCCCACAAGAAAGAGGAGGCAAGAGACAGGAGAAGCCAGAGCAAGACACTACACGGCTCACAGGGAAGGGGGGGAAACCCAAGAGTCTACCAACAGCAGCAGAAACACGACTGGACAGGGAAAGAGTGGTAGCAGCAATAGCATCTCTGAGTGCGCTAGGGACACGAGGACCCAAGAGAGTCGGACTCGGACACCAGCTCTAGCACAATGGGGGAGGCCAGCCAGACCCTTCCTGAGATGACTCCCAGAACGGCGGATGACATCATCTGAGTGACATAAGACACGCAAGTACAAGAAGGAATATTGAGCAGGGGGGGATCATGGTGAACCGGACACAGGCACGCATGAGTGGAAGGGGGGCCCGGGACCGAAGGCCTGATGTTAGTATGCAATATGCACTGGGTGGGGGGCATCAGGGGGGGGGGGCGGAGCGGCTCTCCTCCAGGTGAGCACTAGCCTCGTCACTACCCGAACTTTGGACAACTGTTATACCTGCACACGAGTGCGTAGTTTGGACGGGGGAGAGATTCTCACTTGTCCTGGGGAGGGGGAGTTGGCGTGTTTACACAGTTATAAGTTGGGGGCACTGCTGTCAATCAAAAGGGGGCCTGAGCTATGTTAGCAAGGATCGCATCACTCTGAGTAAGTCGCTGGAAGGCTGTCACACAGGGGGCGGACAGAAAGAGAGGGGAAGGACAAACTGCAATGGCAAAAAAGACGACATATAACCTGCTATCCTGGAACGTTCGGGGTATGCACTCCATGCACAAGCGATACAAAATATTCTCCCATTTAAACAGATGAGGGATTCCCATAGCGATGCTGCAGGAGACCCACATCCTGGCTCTTGAAGGCGCTGCATTACACCGGAGATGGAGGGGACAGGCATACTATACATCATTTTCGGCTTTCGTGAGGGGGTACTAATTTGGATATGGGCGGGGGTCCCATTCCAGCACATAGGCACAAGGTAGACCCGGAAGGCCGCCATGTGATAGTATCAGGGAGGCTAGATGGGCAGGACATAACATTAATCAACATATATGGACCGAACGTCGACCAGGGGGCCTTTCTAGAGCAGATGTCTGGTGTCCTGGCGCCCCACATGATTGGCTCGATCATTATGGGGGGAGACTTTAACTGCATCGCAGACCCGAAACTTGACCGGTCTCACCCGCCTCTCCGTGATTCTCTGTTCCACAGAACAGCCAGGGCTTTTAGGGAATGGCAGACCCGATGGGGACTAATAGACACTTGGAGGCGCACTCACCCACTGGAAAAAGAATACTCCCACCACATGTCCATGACCTGCATGTATGGCTGGATACTTTTTTATGCTTACCTGACCTGCATACACTGCTTCAGGGCACGGAGTACCTGACACGTACTGTATCAGACCACAACCCGTTACTGACAAGGCTACAATGGGGAACACAGCAGCAGCCCATCCCTACTTGGCGCCTCAAGCCGGAGGCTCTGGAGGACCAGGTGTTTTTGCACGAGATCAGGGGCCATATCACAACATACTTTGCTGATAACGCACACTCCACTGACTCCAGGGTGACGGAATGGGAGGCCTTTAAGGCAGTAATTAGGAGACGGTGCATGGCAACATCCATTGGGGTACAAAGGACATTGCTCACAGATGTGGAAAGGGCAGACCGAGCGCTGAGGGAGATTGAACTAAGGCGTCCGGAACACCCCGAATTACGACAGGACTTACTAGATGTGAAAGAAGAGGTAGCTGTACAGGAGGAACGGCTGAGGTGTTTTGACTTTAAAGCGTACACAGATAGGACTCACGCAGAGAGAGATAAGGCGGGCAGACTGCTGGCATGGCTTGCCAACCCGACCCGAAGGGGGAATACCATAATTGAGATAGCGGATCAGGCAGGGCGCCCACTGTACAGGCAAGACGAAATAAACAACAGATTTCATAGCTACTATGAACAACTTTACAAGAGCTCTTGACCTAGGAGGGAGGGTGAGATAGAGGAATACCTGATGGAGCTTCCTCTCCACACACTATCAGTGGAGGACGCAGACCAGTTAGGGGCGGAGATATCGGAACATGAAAGAGTAGCCATTAAAGAGCTAGCGAGAGGGAAGACCCCGGGCACAGATGGACTCCCTAAAGAGTTCTACGCAGCCTATGTGGAGGAGTTAGCCCCTAGGCTGGTGGAGATGTACACTGAGGCCGGGGAAGGAGGACAACTACCGAAGACCACTCGGGAAGTGGTGGTAATTCCGCTGTTCAAGCCAGATAAGTCCCCTCTTGAATGTATGGCATGCAGACCCCTGTCGATGCTGAACCTCGACTTTAAGATCCTAAGCAAACTATTGGCAACAAGATTACTTCCACACATGACGTCCCTGGTACACCAGGACCAGGCGGGGTTTATACCGAGCAGAAACACGACTTTGAACATACAACGCCTACTTTCCATACTAGAGCTGGGTAAAGAAGAAGAACAGGAAGGTGCGATATTCACAATAGACATAGAGAAGGCATTTGACAGCCTGGAGTGGGGGTTTCTCTACGCCGTCCTAACAAAAATGGAGGTCGGGCAGGGATTCATATGGTGGGTACGACTGCTGTATGCTGACCCGGTGGCCAGGGTCCACACGGGACGCACAATATCGGAACAGTATGGGGTGGAGAGGGGCACGCGCCAGGGGTGCCCCCTCTCGCCCTTGTTGTTCACTCTGGCCGTGGAGCCACTGGCATGTAGGGCGCGGACCGGCAGGGGATACAGGGGCCTACAACTGGGAGGACAAATACACCACATAGCGCTGTATGCCGACGATCTCCTGCTCTTCCTAAAAAACATAGAGGGGGAGTTGCGAGGAGCGAGGAACATGATGGAGGAGTTTGGTGCTCTCTCAGGGCTGCGGGTTAACTGGCAGAAATCACGATTGTTCCCAATAGAGGCGGGCCCACCAACACCAGAGGGGCTGGGTGAGTTGCAATGGGAACCCCGATGTTTTCGGTATCTGGGAGTGAAGGTCTTCCACTCCATGGTGGACGTGCAGGAAGGGAGTGTGGGGGGAGCATTACGATCACTGAAGGACAACATGGCATTTTGGGGAAGGCTCCCTCTTTCGGTAGCGGGAAGGATCTCCCTGCTAAAAATGGTGGCTCTCCCCAGGCAATTATACTTTTTTACCACACTACCGGTGTGGATACCGGGGGCATGGTTCCGAGAATTGGACTCCTGCATCTCAACCTTTATATGGGGGACGGGGAGAAGGAGGGTGGCCCTCAACATGCTAAAAAGGGCACAGTCAGAAGGGAGGCTAGCAGTGCCTGATATGGAGGCATATTACTTGGCAGGGCAACTGCAGAGATTCATGCAATGGGTGGCAGGGAGTCTGACACCGGACAGGGGGACGCCTCCCTTCACCCAGGAAAAGATGAAAGTATTTTGTACCCTGTTGGGGACTGCGATGACGCAGCATGTCCGAACCAACGAACATAAGGTGATACGACGATGCTGGGACAGGTGCCTGCAGAAGACTAAGGCAAGACGCCCATATTCGCCGGAATTGCCACTGACGCTCCTCAGGGCACTTCCACATGGAGGACAGTGGAGGGGGATAGAAGACTGGGAACAGGCTGGAGCCACGAGAGTGGGAGACCTATACAGAGACGGAGAGCTACTTACCTTTGAAGAGTTCAGTACAGATTGGGATATCCCACAGGGACACTTCCTACTGTATAGGGCAGTCACGGGGGCAATGCGGCAACACTGGGGCACGGGTAGGACCGAGTCACCACTACATGCCACCTGCGAATACATAGGCCTGGCGGGGGGTACCATTAAGGCAGTTACATGTTTATATAGGGCCATAGGACGGGACTCCATGCAGCCACTGGAAGCGTTGAGGAATCGGTGGGTGGAAGACTTAGGCAGACCGCTAGAAGACAATGATTGGGAGAGCATATTACAAAGAACAACTAAAGTGTCCCGAAACGCACGCTTTAGCCTAATTAGCTTCTACATGTTACATCGAGCGTACATAACTCTGGAACTAATCAACCGGTTCTTCCACAGGGAAGACGCAGAATGCCCGAGATGTAGAGAAAGAGGGGCGAATTTTATCCACATGATGTGGAGCTGCCAGTCCCTGACGCACTACTGGCAAGAGGTGACAAGAGAGACGGCTCGAATAACAGAACGAATAGTACCATGCACGCCAGACCATGTCCCACTTAACCTGTTCCCCCACACAGCAAAGACTAAAGTCACTGATAAGTTTCAGGACCTCGCCTTCATACTGGCAAAGCGGGAAATTACCAGCAAATGGAAGGCACCGACTGGCCCCAGCATACATAGATGGAAGCGAGAGTTGTAGAAATGGGCAGGGTGTGAGGGCAGAACCTTGCTCAGAAATGCGAGGAGAGGCCTGGGTAGGTTGGAGAGGGCCCAGGCATGGGAGGTACTAGTGAAAGAAATGAGGAGCAATGTTAAGGGATCTGAATCACCTACCCCTATAGGACCATCATGACAGGGGAGTCCCTTGAAGCAGGGCCAGGAAGGGGGAATAGAGCAGGCACCAGGGGAAGATGAACCTTAGAGGCCCAAGAACCGAGGATGAGGCAGGACCGGGAGGGAACGCCCGAGCGAAACAGAACCACATAACACAGGACAGCAGAGGTGATCTGATGGACTCATCCTAATACACTAGGAAACAGCAGTGCGAGGGAGGGCGGGGGGTAGTTGGGTATAAGTTTTTGGGGGAGGGGGGTTTGAATATATGTACGAATTGAAACCAGCATTACAGCACCAGAGATGTCAACTGTACAAACACACATACCATGTTGAAGCGATGTGATATAAGTCAAAAAGAGGTACTGCAAAATGTAAAAATGTAATGATGGTTCAAAGACAATGGTGATATATGTAAAAGGAAATAAAATTTGTTTTAAAAAAAAATGACTACACGGAAGCCAGAAACATGTTGACCTATAGCTATGTAAGATAACTAAAGTCTAATAGATAGCACCACATTTTTAATATAGGTAAGAAAAAATTTTCATTAAAGTTTTTCCTGAGAAGTACCCCTTTCCCTATTTTTAACCTCACACCTTCACACCTCAACACCAATCTACTCCTTAAGCCCCCACACCCTCACTTCACCAAACGGCGGACCAGAAAATCTCTGGCAAATAGCCCCCATTGAGGGTGCCCATCGGGAATTGCAGCGCCGGTCTGACGAGGAGCTAACGCCCTATGATGAAGCATGACACCTATCCAGGTGTGTGAGGGCATTTGATTCTTGGAGGGTCACGCCATCTGCGTACCCTATAGAATAGTCGTTGACCCACATAGACACTCATTCTTCTTTAGGAACTGCATACCCCACATACGTTTACATAAAATCCATCACACAAATCCGCTGAATGTAAAATTTCCTGATGTTTGAGTCTGAATGTTGTCAATTCTATTAAGTCTCAATAAAAGAGAGGGGCCCTTTATTACCAAAGAGGTAGAGCACCAAATAGACCAAGGTCAGAAAACAAGATTCCTCTTTGGCAGACTCAATCGCTTCACTCTCATCCACACAACTGTAATCACACCATATCACCAAAACATAAATTCAAAGTTAAAAAAAGGGGAGTAATCACATAAACTCAGTGTGTTCCCAATATTATTTCAACAATTTATTGTGAATATTATTTAAAAAAGCACAGAACAAACAATTTCATTTCTAAAAAACAACCATTTGTAGTATACACTTTAAAAAAGAGCATAAAAAACGACAAGCATTTTATAAGATAAATCACATAGAAAAAACAAACATTAAAATTTGATTAGACAAACAACAAAGCGGGAGAACGCATTAGACAATCATTCAATAAAACACCAGTCTGTAATAAATCATTTGTGGCAGTCAGAATATTTCATATATTGATTTCCCTTTGACTCACAAATATCCCAAAGATCTAATGTACACAATTGTTTAAAAAAAAAAAAAGGCATCGACGCGTTTCCGTGGGTACTAGCATATGACTACAACCTTCTTCAGGAAAAGCGATATCTCCCAGCTACAATTTGTTATCTTCAAATTCCTACGTATGACGACTCCTGGCCAACCTCAAAGGAGTCTATAAAATCAAAAGTGGGAGGTAAACGATTGTACCTTCACAACAGTTCGCAGGGATCTGTATTTCATATATATCCACCCTCTATAACGAAGATAGTGTGAAGAAAGGATCAGCACCTTCAGGATTATTCCAACATCAAACTCCTCAGGAGAGTTATGGCTAGTAGGGGCAGCAATGCCAAGGTTCCAGACTGAAATCGTCACTCCTATGTCTCTAAGCGGCCCAAGTTGCCTTCCTTATCCAGCCATATAGCGGGGTAAAAGCCTCCGTTCAATAGCCTAATAGGGCTGACGATTTCAGTGTACACTAGATCTTTGGGACATTTGTGAGTCAAAGGAAAATCAATATATGAAATATTCCGACTGCCACAAATGATTTATTACAGACTGGAGTTTTATTGAATGGCATGAGTTTACTGTCTAATGTGTTCTCCCACTTTGTTGTTTGTCTAATCGAATTTTAATGATTGTTTTTTCTATGTGATTTATGTTACAAAATGCTTGTCGTTTTTTATGCTCTTTTTTAAAGTGTATACAACAAATAGTTGTTTTTTAGAAATGAAATTGTTTGTTCTGTGCTTTTTTAAATAATATTCACAATAAATTGTTGAAATAATATTGGGAACACACTGAGTTTATATGATTACTCCCCTTTTTTAACTTTGAATTTATGTTTTGGTGATATGGTGTGATTACAGTTGTGTGGATGAGAGTGAAGCGATTGAGACTGCCAAAGAAGAATCTTGTTTTCTGACCTTGGTCAATTCTATTAAGGACATAGAGGTAAGGATTATGCCATGTTTTCTTTAATTTGCATACTCAGCAGCTATTTAACCGCTTAGCTGCTAAACCTTTCACCCAAACGATAAGCCCTTTTTTGTATATTTGGGGTATTTCATGCTTAACCTTCATAACTTTTTACCCACAAAAGGTTTCAACGCTAAATTTTCATCCATTTTTTCAGCATCATGGGGATTCTAAAGGTGTCCTGGTTGGAGCCAAGAAAATTGCCAAAATATAGTTAAATTTTGTTTTTGTTGGGAAATAGTGCTGTGCAAGAAAGAGTATGTTTTTTTTCTAAAAACTGGCATCAATGAAAGTTTTACTGCGCTACGATCACCATCTTCCCAGTTTTCAGGAACAAGTAGAGTTATATCCCCCCCAAAAATTTTATCACAGTGATTGCATTTTTCTAAAAGGTATTCAATTTTTCCTAATTTGTATGATTTCCACCTAGTTGCAGTTTGCAGTGGAAACATTTGTGTAGATTCCTCAAGGTTTTCCCTAAGAACCGTTGCCGATTGTCTCTGGTTGGTCCTTTCCTGTCACGGCCACTAGGCCCAGGCACACAAGTGGGGTAGAGTTTTTATCGGGACATGTATAGGAATGGTAGTTGATAGGAATGTTGTGGATCCATGCAGATTCCAGAAGTTTCCTTCACAGAAGTGTGAGGAAAATTAGTGATTTTAGGCAAGGTTGGAGGTTTGCAGAGCATTGTGGGTAAGAAAACATTATGGGATCACACAAGACACACCACCCTGGACTCCCCATGGGTGTCAAGTTTTCAGAAATGTCTGGGTTTGGTAGGTTTGCCTGGGTGGTGGCTGAGCCCGAGCCCAAATACCGCAGCTACCCCTACTGCCGAGGTATCCACATCGTTTTTTGGGGCGTTTTGTGTCACAGCTGCCAGGCTGAGCCATACAAGTTGGGTCAGATTTATATTGGGAGAAGTGTGGAAACGCTTGGCGGTAGGAATTCTGTGGATCCCTGTAGATTCCGGAAGTTTAGGTCACAGAAATATGAGGAAAATTAGGGATTTTATGCAAAGTTTGAGGTTTACGAAGTATCACGGTAAGACAACATCATGGGATTTATGCAAGGCACACCACCCTGAACTCCTGTGGGGTCTAGTTTTCAGAATTGTCTGAGTTTAGTAGGTTTCCCTGGCTAGCGGCTGAGCTTGAAGAGTGCAGCCATACAGTATGGCAAGTGGGAAGAAATTGGGGTTTACCCCCACTCTGCTGGCCCATATGTAAAGACTATGCCTGGAACTACTAACATTTCCTCTTGCTTGCCAAATGGATAGGGATGTTTTAGTCTCCAGGGGAGCAGAAAGTCTGTTGAGACTTTAAGGAAGAGGGTGGAGTATGATATCAGGATGGACCAGACCCCATCCCATTATTTTATGAGAACATATTCTTGGCAACCAGTGCTCTTTCTGCCTCTTCCCTGCTAGTGTAGCAAATTGGGGACAACCCCCCCTGTCCCCCCACAGGGGGTCAGAAAGACTCGGTTGCCCTTTTTTGGGGGGGTGCAGTGCAATGCCAGGGTGGGACGCCACACCTCTTTGTTGTTTTGCCCAAATGTAAAATCCCTGGTGTCTAGTGTGTGTTCTAACTTCATCCCCCCAGGAGCAGATTAGGGGCAAACATCTTCAATTGGGACAAAACTATCTCCCACTTCTAGGGTAGGGGTATGGCCCAATGCCAGGGTGAGCCACTCCAATCCTTTTGTTAGTTTTGGCACCATTGTGAATTCCCTGGTGTCTAGTGGGCTTTGTGCCCTCTGTGGGAGCAAACTGAGGTAAACCCCCATCTTCCCCCGGGAAGGGAGGGAGCAGAAAGATTGTCTTGCCCCCTTTGGGTGGGCGCATGGCCCAAAGCCAGGGTTGGAGACCGCTCCCCTTTTTTTGCCCTAGTGTAAAATCACTGGGGTCTCATGGCCTTTCTGCCCCCTCCAGTGTCAGTTAGAGAAAAAAAAACTAATCGGGACAAACCTCCTATCTATCTCTGAGGGGATCAGAAAGACTGTATTGCCCCCTTTGGGGAAGGGAAAAAACTAATTATGCCCATGGTTGGGGGAGCAAAGGTCCATGGCCCTGGGGGATGCTCAACCCCAAAAAGTAATTTCTGGTGTCTAGTGGAAGCGACGGAGTATCACATCCCATTGTGATCACTTTGTGCTTTACTGGCCAAGAGAGTGTTCAGCTGTCCAGTGATACCCCTTCCTTTTGGCACAGTTCCTTGTGAGTGTGGAGAACCGTGCTGTTTTCAGTCTTTCAGCCCCATCCAGAGGATAGAAAGCCATATCCTGGGTGTCGATCTTACAACTAACGTCATTGTATCACTAATGTGATCGTGTCAGTTGCAGGACCATCACTACCCCCCTGTAGTGGGGCAGGAGGGTCCCCCGCTCTGACCCATGCAGTGTGTTGAGGGTAACCAGAGCAGCACACAGCAGGTCTGCTATGGTGCCAGATGCTTTGACGTGACCTCCACGTCCATAGAGCCCAATTGTGAGTGCTGTGGACGTGTAGGTCACATCAATAGCACCCAAGGGGTTAAACAGTTACTATAATAGAGTCTTCAGTGTAGTATGTCACAAACATCATAGAATAACAACTAATCAGTAAACGTAGATGCACACCAGAAGACCCGATATTCCGCTGGATCGTTGTCCTCGTAGATTTCAAGCCTGTAATATACACTGGCTCCAGTCTCCACACAAGACTTTGGGGCATAATAAGAGCATTCTGTGTACTTTCTTATGATTAATTTGACTGAATGAACTGTATAGATTCCCTATTTTCTCTAAGAGGACGAAACTGAACATATACAGAATGAGCCCTGATGAAATCAAGACTGATTTGAATATGGCTGGGTCCAAACTGGGGTGGCGTGGTGAGCAAAAGAACGTTGGATTAAACCCAGATCTTTGTGACTGGGGGTGAATGTTTGTATTCTTCAGCATTCCATGAATTGTTCCTTTTTGCTTTTGTCCCCCTAAATGGGAAGGGTATGCCCAGATGTGGGTCCAGTGCTCACTGAGCCACTGGATTCAAGCTAGCCTGGCTGAGGGGGGGTGCTGACCCGAAACCGGTCCCAGGATGCTTGTTTCCGGTCCAGGGAGGACCGGGCTTGGCAGTTCGGGCTGGACTGTTCCCATGAGGAACAGGGTCAAGACTGGTTTCATATGGCTGGGTCCAAACTGGGGTGACGTGATGAGCAAAAGAACGATGGATTAAACCCAGATCTTTGTGACTGGGGGTGAATGTTTGCATTGTTCAGCACTCCGTCCATCAATTGTTCCTTTTGCTTTTGTTACGCTTACAGCAAAAGACGAAACACGTGTTGGCAAGTCCAAGCATACGGGCGAAATTGGATATTTGAATAAAGAACTGCTGATACCACGACCTCAACGTCAAAACATTTTTTGGAGTGCTCAGAGAACTTTTTATAATCATTTTGGAACTCCTTCCAGTAGAGGAAGATCAGGTGGCTCTTCCCGCTCCAGACCACCAAATGGCATATGGACATCTATTGTACGGACTATCATTTGTTTCCACTTCTCATATAGAATAAGTTGTGTTCACCTATACTCCCAGCCACCATTTCTGTTTTGCGTAGATGTAGATAAAGACAGCCTTATACTATCCAACTTCTTTATTCTCTGCAAACAGCCAAATGAAACGACAAACATCTTATTCTTGCTTGTTATCCAATCCTGCAACAAAATACTGTTATTCTCATCTCATAGGCCAGGTTGACAACAAGATCAACAACAAAGCATTAAGAAAAACCTTACGCCCTTAATGTTCATTCCCCATAATATATACCACCTGTAACTCCAAATCATCAGCCGGAATGAGTTTGAACCAAGTTTTCCAACCGCCGAGTTCTCAACAGTGATAATTGTCACCTCTGTGTCCTTAATAGAATTGAAAACCTTCAGATGTGAAAGCTAAGAAATTTCACATTCTCTACCTGTTTACAGCTTAATTATAAAAAATATTGCTATGTTTGAAACAGATTCAAAATAAAAACACTTGAAGACAGACTGATAGACCCATCTTCGCATTTCAAAATTTCCTCCCACTGAATACCGCCTCATTATGAACTTTGAAGTATGGTGCCCCTAGTTGAGCATGCTATGAAAATGGAGGTATCCATTCCTACTTGTGTCATGATCTGCCTTACCCAACTGGACAAAGCGGCTGCATTCACTGGGGTAAAAGATTTCTTAAATGAGATCAAAATTTTATTGGCATTACATCGTCTGTGTCTATCTGAGCATGATTCATGTTCTTTCAAGCATCTGAATACACAAAGGTTACTTTGGTCAGGAAAACTCAGGTAAGACATCGATCCAGAAATTAGCCTTTGTTCCTCTGCCAGTGGTAAAAGTTACACCCTCTAGTGTAAAAACATTACCTGAGTTGTCCAACGCTCTTGCATATGATACTTTCCTTAATAAATTAAGTAAAACAGAGTTGCAAGTTTGGCACACAGTTGCCTCCTAGATAATCCTTCATTAGTGTGCAAATGCTGCAAGCATCGCAACACAACGGTAATATTCCACAGTCTATTATACCTTGATTGAGGAGGTATGATAAACTTAATTCCCCTGAGAAGTTTACAAACCAAAGAATGTTGCCCAACAGTATTTTGGGCAACCAAGAAGTGTCCTGCTGAAATGGCAGATCTAAAATTCTTTAAGAACCTCTGTGCCATTCCAGATTCTGCCAGGTCTGAAAGTAAATTCAAGATGCAAACAATATCTACTCAATAGGGATCGAGAGCCCATTCCGGATACCAGTAATGCCAGTGTCTCCAGGAAGAATTCTAGCGCTTGTGAGTGCTATCATCCCATGCACCAGAGATGAACTCTGCAGTTTTTCTTGAAAGGCTGGACACCCAAAATGCTTCCCAGAAATCCTCCAAGTGATAAGCTTCAGTTGACCGTCCAGTATCAAGGTGCGATGATTGCCGATGGGATCTGTCAATATATCCTTAGTTACCGTTAGGGGGACTGAAGAGTCACACAATAGGTCCAATAGGACTGGACACCAGAAGTGAGATCTCTAAAGAGGTGCAACTTGGATCAGATCGTCTGCCTGCCTGTGTACCTGAGATGTCAATCTGGATAGCAAAATGAATGGGGGACATGCATACAGAAGCTCTTCTAACCAAATCTCAAGAAATGTATCCTCCACTTTTGCTTCTGATCTGGCTTCCACATGGAAAATCTGTCTCTTGAGATTGGAGGCAAACAGATCCAAATGGCAAGGACCCCAGGGATTTGTCAGACTTAGGAAAATCTCTCTTTTCAACATCAAATCCCTGTTGTTCGGGGAAAATCTGGAATTTCAGTCTACGATCTAGTTGAAAGTGCCCAGCATGGGACCTATTATGTAAAGGGGGCGCTTTCCCTGTTTGCGCCAGGTGCACCTTAAAACAGATGCGCTGGGTGCAAACAGAGAAAGTGCGCCCTATTACATAGAATGCACTGCCCCGAGGGCAGCCTCAAACTCGTGCTGCCCTGGGGGCTACGCATTCAAGCAAAATATCGGGTGGATTTAAAGCAGCCGCTCCATGTTTCACAGTGCAGGGGGCAACCCACCTGCACTTTTAAAGGGGATTAGAGAGCTCCTTGCAGGCGGGTGCAGTCACTGATTGCACCCACCTGCAAGGGGATGTCTGGGGGGTGCATAGGACTCCCGTTCCTCCCTCCAGAGGGCTGCTTTTTAGGGGGCACACTGACAGTGCACCTCCAGACAGCTTCTTTGCCTCTGCGCCCGCCTCTGTAATAGGGCGCAGGCGCAGAGGCAAAGGGATTTCCTCATTTGCATGGGGCCATGCCGCAAATGAGGGAACGCCCTCTTGAGAAAGCGATGGCCCTGCATGTGCACCAGCTCTTTCAGTACTACAGAAGGGGCTGCAGAAGTGTCAGCTGCACCTTCTGTAAAACCAAAGTGCCATGGGGGCGGGCAAAGCGGGCGCAAACGCCCGTTGCGCCCCCGAGGCACCTTGAGTTAACTGCAAAAATGCCAAAAGTCCTTTGCTAACTCGGACAACATCTTCGATCTCGTACCCCCCAATGTGTTGATACCCTTCACCTCTGAATTGTTGTCCATCTTCAAGAGGATGCAACAAGATTGTTGGTCTTTCGTTAGGGATTTCACAACGAAAGAGCCGGCCAACAGCTCCAGGCAGTTGATGTACATTTCCAATTCATTTGAGGACTATTTTCCCCTGTGGTTATTGTCCCACATCTGGCACCCGTGCCTGTTCTGCTGGCATCCGCTTCTATCACCAAGTCTGGGGAAAAAAACCAAATATAGCCAGGCCAATCCACACTTCCATATGGATGAACCACCAATGCATTGCTTGTTTGGTATCTTTCTACAGAGGAATCACAACGCTGTTCAAGAGACCCTTGTGGAGATTAGCTATTTTCAATCAATGAAGAGCTGTGTAATGGAGATGACATGGCAAGATGGCCTGAATCGAGGCAAAGAAAAGCCCAGCACTCCTCAATACTTGTTTCAAAGATGAGTGACAGCTCACCAGGACCATCCTCAATTCATGGATCTTTAAATTGAGGAGCACAATAGTCGCCTTCACAAAGTCGACTTGGCTCCCCAAAAGGTCAAAGGCTGCATTGTGCATAACTGTGATTTCAAAACATTAATCATAAATCCCAATTTCTGCAGGAGGTTGATCATAAAAGTCAGCTGTTGAGAAAGAAGGAATCGATCATGTGATATAACTGTATCATCCAAATAGACGATCATTCAAAATACCTTGGCCCTCAATACCTCCACCACAGGCTTCATGATCTTGGTAAAATGCATAGGGGTGGAGGATAGGCCAAATGGGAGAGCTATGAATTCGTACATTCGACTCTGCCATTGACACTGCAGCAATCTTCGATGAGGCTTGAGAATATGTATGGTCAAGTAAGCATCTTTCAAGTCAAGGCACACCATCCAATTGTTCTGCTGCAGATATCTCTGGAGACAAATGCCCTCCATGTTGAAATATCGGTACTTTAACCAGTAATGAAACTCCTTTACATTCATGACCTCTCAGTGGCCTACTCCATTTTGTGTATGACAAATATATCGGTTACAAAACCATTTGGATGCAATGCAGTTTCTTGAATAGCCTCTTTCAGAAGTAGTTGGGAATTTTCCTGAGAAATGATGTCTATCAAAGGGTAAGTAAACTGTAACGCTCCTGGCAGGCAAGATTGCTGAGGAGAACCAAAAAATTCCAGACAAAATGCTTGTACTTTATGTAAGACCCAAGCACCTTTTATCAGAAAACCACCAGTTTTGCATAAACATTTTCAAATGACCCCCAAAGATAAATGTGGAAGTAGTCCCACTGGTACCTTCTTGGTTGAAGCCTATGTTGGTTGCCCAGCTGTTGTTCCCTCTAGGGAAGTGGCCCTGGTTGCTTCTGCCCACGAGGGCACAAAATTGCCTAACCGTCTCTGGTCATCCCAGACATTCCTCCTCCTGTTGCCTGTGCCTCATGGGGGACCTTGATGAAGGAAATGGCTGGCTAAAGTTTCCTCCAATGGCCGGCCCACCCAACAGATGTTGGTTGAAAATACCTTCTTTATTGAAAGCTGCAGCTTACGTAATGCTGTGAAAGTGTTTACAAATGTTGCTAATTCTTTCACAAGGGGATCCCCGAAGAGGAGCCCTCTGCAATGGGTCCCCTCTCTGAGGACACCAGCTCAACAAGTTTAAAATCAACTCTAGTATGGATTGATTGGCGCCGCTGTGTGGAAATAGCACAGATTGCATCACCAAGTCGGTAGATAGACCACTGCCCCCATTCTGCCAAAACGTTGGTGTTTATTGTTTAGTGACAGATCTTTATTCTTTGCTATGATTGCTAAATCAAAGATTTTTGTAAGAGGGCCTGCTGGGTTAAGTATGTCCTGACATCCTCTTCTTGCCTTCTCTATCACTTATTTAGGATTTCAGGAAAGCTTTCCCAGGCAGAAAGGTATTTTTGGGTCCACTAAGGGAGTTGCAGGCTCCTTCTCTGGTAAAGATAGTCTCCGACATTCCATACACAGTCTATTCTAAAGAGCTCTGTCAAGGGCTTTATGGAGCCTGGTTTGTACATACAGGGTCACTTTATGGCAAAGGATGCAGTCTGCATATCTGGGGCGAACTAAGTTTTCTGGGGAAACATTTCCAAGAGGGCACGCTTGGCCGCCTCTTCAGACAGCTTTCCTCCGAGGGTCTTTTATAGCATCCTGCTGCTGGAGGGGACCACCAACGTCTCCATAAATCAACATTGGATCCCGAACAGTCTGAGCCCTGGGAATGTAATTTCCCTTCATCTTCAGACCACTCAGTTCCCATGAGCCATCTTTGTCTGTGTCTCGACCCAGCAGCATATAAAGCACATATCTTGTCAAACTCTTCGGCATGCATTGAATGCTTGGATATCCTTGATGGCTTGGAGGGACCAGAAACCCTAGAACCTTCATTATCGACCTCAACTACGGGGATGCTGAACCCATATCTTTCTGCATAGATATCATTTGTAGGAAGGAGCAGATAGACTTTAAATGATCTCCACTTTACTTTAAAGCAGTGGAAATACCCTTGTGGGCTAAGGCCTGAACCAAAGCAAAAAGATGTTTCTCCACAAAATAATTGTGCTCCTCCTCTACAACCTCACATGGGAAAATGCTATACCCTGCTCTGGTAGTCAGGACCAGATTAGCTCGCCCCAGTATAATAAGAACACTCACAGTGTGAGGTGACCCCTGCAGTGTCTTGTGAGTTAGAGATGATGGGACCATTTTGGTTCCTGACGGACTCCGTAGAACAGTGACTCAAGTGCATGGGTGATATAATTTATAATGTAGAGTGTTCAGTTAATGGTTGCACGCTGAGGAATAAAGACGTGTGATACCAAGCTCCGTGTGTGGTGTGATCATTTGCATGTATCCGGGCTGGGAAGGATGCTACAACTGGCAACGAGGTAGGGGATTACTTAAACCCTGACACCTGATGAACCAAGAGTATTCTCTCGCAGAGTTTGTTGTGGCCCTACAAACTGCTCGTGTGTGCCACGTGTGCCGCAGTTGAAGTGAAAATGGACCATTGGCGTATGTGGAGTCAAAGCGCCACTCCAGCCAGTGCAAGGCCTGTGAAGAAAGTGTAGGCCTAACAGAAAGTTTAGTTGTCGTCAGCTAGAAGTTTGCTGGTAAAGTTGAGACAAGAGGTACTGCGCCACAACGCGAAACAGAGCCGTCGTTCCTACAGTACGACAGTGCTAAAGGCAGCAACAACCAGGTAAAGAGACACGCTAAAGGCAGTGATAGCCGAGTGCAAGAAAGTGCTAAAAGCAAAAACATTGCTGGCACAAACAAATGCTAAAGGCAGTAGAAACTCAATACAATGCACGAGGTGAAAAGGGTGAAGAAGCCATGCAAGAAACAAAGCCTCTACTCACTGCCAAAGAAGAAGACAGTGCCATACAACCAAAGAGTGGGCATGACAACCCAAATGTCAGCACGCAGCTAGCGCATGATGAAGGTGCCGGTACAAGCAGGCAGCAGACGCCGACGAAGCAAGCTCCGCTCCCGGTAGCAGAAAGTTCCACAGGTTATGATGCTGCTGCCTTCTTAAAACCAGCGCTTCCATTCAATACTGCCAAAAAGCAAAATATTGGTGATAGATGGACTGCCTGGATCGAAACCTTTGAGGATTTCATTGATGCGCTGGAAGAAGCAAATGTCAAAAAGATCATTAAATATCTAAAGAATTTAGCTGGTGAAGGGGTAAAAAAAGTGAGAAAGAAAATACAACAAGGTGATGAAGTGACGTACCGTCAAATCAAAGAAGCGTTAAACCCAAAGTTCAATCCAATGCCGAATGTCGACTATGAAAGGTACATTTTCAGTCAGGAAAGGCAGAGAGCTGGTGAAATGTTGGATGAGTTTGTAGAAAGACTTGATTCACTCATAAAGCATTGCAAGTTTGATGAGTTCAACGAAGAAGAGGCCATGCATCTCAGAGTAATAGATTGTTGCCTCTCCAATTCCTTCAGACAAAGAATGCTGAAAGAGAAACTCAACTTGGAGCGCGAACTTATGGTTGCCAGACCGGAAGAAAGAGCTGACATACAAGCAGCTAACATGGAGGCCAGAACGGCCCAAAATGAATCAGCTCTGAGTGTGAAAAGTAAGTCGAAATACAAGAGAGAAGGCCATCAAGTGATGTCGTCAAATAAAAAGAGGGTGTGCCTTCAATGTGGATTTTCCTTTCCACATGAAGGTAAAAGTCCTGCCATTTGACAGATATGCAAAGGCTGTGGGAAAGAGAACCATTTTGTAACAAACAGTTTGCAAAGCGAGGTAAAGATCAAGTGCCTCACGCCGAGAAAACAAAATGGAGGAAAGATCAAGTGTGTGATGTCAAAAAAACAAAATGGATGCCAAAACGTTCCAGACGCAACTCTCTATGCATGCCCACAAGGCCAAATGACCACATCATTTGAGACATGTACAAACTGAACAACGCCGATAGTCTTCAAATTCCTCGTCTGAAAGTTTGTCATAGTCATTGTCAAGCGACAGTGAGGAAGATGGGTGTGTGATGTCAATGTTGACTGCTCTGAGACATGCACATGTAGAATTAGCTTTGTGCAAGGAAGAATGTCAGACAAAGCTAGGTCGACAAGTGAAAGTGTGAAATTAATTTGGACACTGTCCCAAGAACACACTGAAAGTGAATAGATGTGCTATACCTTTTATCATAGACAGTGGCGCATCGATAAACATTATGCTAGTGGAAAAGTACAATGAACTTTCTCCAGTGACCGTTTAACTCCGTTGAAGTGTATACGTGAGCTGCTTTGACACCACTGCAAAGTCAAGGTTCATTCATAGCAGCTGTGAAGCATAAACAGACAAAAGTACAAGCACCAATTCATGTCTTGCCAGGCACTACATCGAGAGCCTGTTTACTCAGTTTCAGTTTCAGTACTGCTGCTGACTTGGGGCTGATTTTTGTAAACTGCAATGTATATGCATATCATGAGATAGTGAAAAAGTGAAAGTGATTTTTTTTTTATTGTTCAGTTAATAAAAACTTACAATAAAACATCTTTATACAATTTTCATACAATTCGTACATAACCAATCATGAACCATTATTTAAAAACCAACATAAAAATATATTCATCAAAATAAAAGCGATAAAATCTCTTTACTGAACACTGTTAGTCAATTTCCTCTCTGCTATATCTACAAACTTCAAGAATCTGCCTGTAAATTGTAAAAATTCTCTCTGCAAGCAGGCTATAACTGCTTGTCGACATGTTCGTATAGTTTGACTATTAAAATCCTGCCTCAACAGGCTTCTGCGTTCAGCTGTTAGAGCTGGGCAGCTACAAACGATATGACTAATGTCTTCTCTCTTATAGTTACAAAGGCGGCATGTCTTTTCACTACTCAGCTTTTTCCAAGCTGTAGTGTCACCACGAAATTGGCTACTGCCAAGCCGGAATCTCAAAAACTTCAGTTTAGCCCTTAGACCATTCAGATCCCCTAAATAATTATTTGGTTTTAGCTTGCCGTATGATGCAATTACTGTCCAGGCATGGGATCTCTTTGCCAGCGCCGCTCTGTCCATTTGAGAAGACGTTTTTTTACTGCACCCGTTGATAACTTTATTAAATGCCGCCTGGGAGAGGGGTAAAGCCCATAATTGTTCTGCCTTAAACGTAGCTAAAGCCAATTTAAAGTATTTGTGGGCCTGTGTGTGTTTGCAGTCGCTTATTGCTTCCCAGACCACTGTCATAAGTGTGGAATTATTATCCCTTCTAGGTTTGTGGCAGAATTTCAAGAATGCCCCTAGGCTCTTTAAATTCTGTCGTTTGAGCCCGAACTCTAATCGAATTTGTGATGGTGATGCCTGCTGAGGGAGGTTAAACAGAGGACGGTAAGTTCCTGTCACAAGCTTATCTATGCTGTTATCAGCCTTCCCTCTTAAGATCTCTACTCCATATGTCAGAGATGGAACATGTTTAACTGACATAACTTGTAATAGCGGCTTGAGGGAAAGCCCTTTTAAGCTATTCTGAAGGGTAGCAAATGCTGCAGTTAACGAATTGTTCCTTCTCTGTAGTGCCGCACACTGGTTCTTAAATGAACCCCTTGCATCTAGTATGACACCCAGGTATTTGTACTCTAAAACTGATTCCAACACGGTCCCTTCTATGCTCAATGTTGGTCGTGCTGCTTTACCCCTTGACACCAACATGGTTTTTGTCTTTAAGTTGACCTTTAACCCGTGGGATGAGGCATAAAGAGCAGTTTCACTAATTAACCGCTGCAGCCCCACCTTTGTATAACTCAGTAGCACAATATCATTGGTGTACAATAAGTGGGAGACCTTGAATCCAGCCACCAACGGAGAGTGTGAGTTAATGCTATCATGAGATAGTGAATCAGTTTCCATCTTTGTTTCATGGACTATGAAGACCTAAGACCATGAAAGTGCAACTTCACATAAATAAAGACATCCTTCCTGTTGCTCATAGACATTGTCGAATTGCATTTCATTTACAAGAGGCTGTTGAGAAAGAACTTGAGATACTATTAAAGCAAGACATCATTGGGCAATCCACTGGTCCGACACCATGGGTATCACCCATAGTAGTAGTGCCAAAAAAGGGTAGTGGAGGAGCCGTATGCATCTGTGTTGATATGCGCCAAGCGAACAAGGCGATTGAAAGCGAACGACATCGAGGTCTGCACATTACTGACATGATTATGTAGCTGAATGGAGCCAAAGTCTTTTCCCGCCTTGATTTGAACAAAGGGTATCATCAGTTCGAACTGGAAGAGAATTGCAGGTACATTACTACCTTTTCGGCTCATCTTGGTTTATTTAGAAACAAAAGGATACGTTTCGGAGTGTCATCAGCTGACAAAATTTTTCAGGCTGTCATTCATCGCATAATGCCGCCAGTCACAAATGCTTTTTATTACAGTAATGACATACTAGTTTTTGGGGCCACACGAAAGGAACGTGATAAAGCTCTTACACAAGTGGGTTGTATACTTGCAGATGCAGGTCTCACTTTAAATGCGGCAAAGTGGGAGTTTTATCAAACTAAACTCAAGTTCTTTGGTCACATCTTTTCTGATGGGGGAATGTCTCTGGATCCAAATAAAGTAAAGACCTTGTTATCCACTTCTCCTCCACAAGATGTAACTATGTGGCGATCCTTCCTTGGTATGGCCAGTTACTGTTCAAGGTATATACATGACTTTGTCACTGACAGTGCCCCATTGAGAGACTTAACTAAACTATTGTCCCATGGTCAAATGAATGTGAACAAAGCTTCAAGAAAATCAAGCATATAATTGAGAATGCCACCAAAATGGCATACTTTTATCCGAAATTGCAGACGGAGGTTGTTGTTGATGCAACCCTGTGGGGTTGGGTGCCATCTTTGCCCAGCACACTGGGCATCCCAATGCCCCAAAGCACATTGTGGCTTATGCTAGCTGAAGTTTGTCATCGACGGAAGGTGCCTATTCACAACCTGAAAAAGAAAGCCTTGCTGTGGTGTGGGCTTGTGAATATGTTTGTGTTCCAATATGGAAAGCATTTCACAGTTGTCACCAACCACCAAGCACTGCTCAACATTTTCGGCAATCTTAAAACCAAAATGCCCCCTCACATTGAGAAGTGGGGGTTGCGATTGCAGGAGAGTGATTATACGATTGTGCATCGTCCAGGAAAAGATCAAAACCCTGCTGACTACTTCTCACGTGTGCCAATACAGTGTCATGGCACTACTTCTAAAGTGGACTCGTTATCAAGTAACGAAGTCCTGCGGTCCCCGACCTCTCGCAGGAGGCGCCGACAAGCAGGAAGTGCCCGTAACTACAAATAGGAGCCAGCCGGGCGGGCGAACAACTTACAGGAGGAGGCATGAAGAAACAGGCAAAAGGACGTTCCGAGTCGCAGCCTGCAACAACAACACAGCACCCGCTAAAGCAGGGCACGGCAGTGAAGAAACAGAGATACGCGACCGCTAAAGCAGGCCGGCAACCTGAAGGAAACAAGTAAGGGAAAATCACGTACCTGATACTCTAGCTCTGCTAGGCATAACGAAGACTGTGAATGCAGAAAAAAAGGAACAGGATGTGTTTGTGACGCACTTCCCCCTTTATGCATACCGGCTAGGTGGCACCATATTGGGGGAAGTGTTAAACTCTGCTAGGTATAGTGTTTCTGTGGAGCAGACGAGCTGCTCATTTTTAAGGAATGGGACGGGAAGACGGATGAGGAGGTAATGCTTTAGTTCGCTGGTCTCTCAAGGGTCTCAGTAGGGGGTGTCGGCTCACAGGTAACATTAGGCATAAACTACTCCTGGTCTGCCAGCATCCCCACAATCAGTCAGCTCATGTGTAATAACCATGATTGAAACAGAAGACACTACCTGCTATAAATAACACGCATGTGCAATGCAATAGGTCTCGCATTTGCTAGAGTTTAAGCTATTGGCATTGTAAATGACAATGCCTTTTACTTATCTGTTTTGATAATTAACAAATAAATAAAAGGCATTGTCATTTACAATGCCAATAGCTCAAACTCTCGCAAATGCGAGACCTTGGCCACCATTGTCCCGGGCTGCTTGGAAAGTGAAAGCGCGCATGGCATGCTGAATGTTGCAGGAAAGCATGTCATGCCTGCAGTAGGAGAAACGCATTAAAGAAAATAGTGCTTACAGACTAAATAAGACATACTTTGTAACAACAGAAGTAAAAGGGCCAGTCCTCATGGGAGGTTACAAATGAAGACAAGGCGGCACTAAGGAGGGACTAATAACCCTATTAATGAATCAGAATCCAGCATTTACATAGAACAATGACACAAGCCAATGAAAAATATGGGCAGAGAGGGGGCGGAGCTTCAAGTCCATACTCCAATACTGCATGCCTTGCAGAGCGGCGCATGCGCTGCCCAGGCTCGACCTAAAAACAAGTGGGACACCTGCTATAAATGAATGCATTTATAATACATGTTCCTTTTTGTCAATTTGCCCGCTAGCTGTAAGGCTGTCAGAAAACCTTTTAACTGTTAATTTGCAAGGCCTGTACTTCATTTCTGCTAATAGGGCCACTTAGCAACTTTGAATGAGCACTCCAATTATGTACCCATCACAGTTTTAAGGTACTTTCCAGAGTATAGAAATGGGGCGAATAGCTGAAATCTGCCTGACTACTTGATCATAATTCTTTCCACTCGCCACAAAGTATCACTCAACGTGTCACATAAGTAGCAATGAAATGTCACACATAAGCGTACTGAAAAGATTGAAATGTCACTCATCAATAGGCATACTGAAAACTTGGTAGCTGTGTGTCTGTAAGTGGGTTTCCATTCACTTGGAGTTTCCTCCTGAAGTATTTACAACTCCCAAGAGCTGCTCTGCT